>OX940983.1:31868182-33068182 GCA_954871275.1 Leptopterna dolabrata
TGAAAATAATAAACCAAAAATGAATTAAAAGTCATTGAAAAATCATTGAATAAAAAATATTATTATTATTATTACTTGTAATGAATACAAAAGCATAATTGCAAACGTAAAAAATGCAGGCGTCCTTAACGAACACATTGTGATGAGAGCGAGCTTGCAAACCTGATGAATTTCCATGCACCTAGATACTGGGTAAAGTTGTTCTATTGAAGGAGAAGCCGGGAAGTAAGTATGGGATTGAGAGCGCGATCTGCTATGATTGAAAGACCACCTGTTTGGTGTTTGTAATACAGTGCTCCCGCTACGGCCGCCTAAAGGGGAAAATTGAATGTTCCAGCAGCTCGTACGCTTGATGACAAGCGGCACTGCTATGCGTATTCTCGTTCATCCGATATTATATTTATTTATGTCTATCGGTGGTGGAATGTATGAACCCTTCCTTCCAAGTTTGAATTTTTCTCATCGAAATAGCTCATGATTCAGACTGTCGAGGCAACGGCTGTCAAAATTCTCCTGAGTCAAGAAACTTGTACTGAGGCCAGTTATTGCTATCCTTCAAACTTTTATGCTGTAAATTCTTCCACTTCCAGTCTCGAACCAGTCACTTTGGCTCGTTATCATAAAAACGCTGCAAAGTCCTTGTCACATGGGTTTATTATTCTATTATTTTATTGGTCTACAGAAATTCTGGCTGTTCATTTATTGTTTCTTTTATGCGTAATAATCGAAATAGCTATTTCTGATGGTTTCCATTAATTTTGGCCCCTAAAACACAAATTAGGCAGTACGCTTTTTTTTTTTTTTTTAACTATCTTTGATCATTGATAGTGCCATTTAATCGTCTTGATCCACGTGTTGACACTTGGTTTATTATTCTGTGAATAATACACCTATGTATTCGCTCAGCAAAAAATTTTTATAACACCCCCTCAAAATTTTTTCTTTTCCGTTTCAAGGTGCGTAGATTCCAAAAATGCAATGTCCGTCAGCCGTACGCCGTACGCCGTATCACGTGTACAGGCTTCATTTTCGGTCTAAAAAAGTCGTTCTTTCGCACACATGCTCCATTTGGGCCCTAGTTGTGTCCCGAAACTTTTCAGCCCGATCGGAATATACCCAGGGGTGTTATGAGTGAAAATGTGTATAAAAATAGGTACTTTTTGCGTTTTAACAACATGTTAGTAACATGAGCTTTTGAGGTATCTTTTTCCATGTTTTTGAGGACGAGAAGACCGAATATGAAGTCGATTTTGACCAAAGACGCGGAAATTGAGGTTTTACCAAAGGTTCAGCTCCCAAAATTGGTTTTTTAAGAGTCAAAAACCTGGAAAACTGTCTGAAATCACCATCAATGTGTACAATAACATTGGAAAAAGTGTAAACAGGTGAATCAAGACCATTAAATGCCACTACCAATGATCAAAGATGATCTTTAAAAAAAAAGAAAACAAAAAGCGTACCTATTTCATGTTTTGGGGGCCAAAATTGGTGGAAATCATCAGAAATAGCTATTTCAATCATTCCACATGAAAGAAACAATACATTTAACAGCCAACAAAAATCTCTAGAACTCCAATAGAATAATAAACCCATGTGACAAGGACTTTGCAGCGTTTTTCTAGTGTTATTATACATACTGCTTGTGATTTCAGACGATTTTCCAGGTTTTTGTCTCATGAAAAATCAATTTTGGGAGCTGAACATCTGGTACAACCTCAATTTTCCACTCCTTGGTCAAAATCGACTTAATATTCGGTCTTCTCGTCCCCAAAAACATGGAATACGATACCTCAAAATCTCATTTTACTACTATGTTACTAAAACATAAAAAGTACCTATTTTTATACACATTTTTACTCATAACTCCGCTGGATATATTCCGATCGGGCTGAAAAGTTTCGGGACACAACTAGGGCCCAAGTGGAGCATGTGTGCGAAAGAACGATTTTTTTAGACCGAAAATGAAGCCTTTACACGTGATACGGCGTACGGCGTACGGCGGACGGCGGACGGACATTGCATTTTTGGAATCTACGCACCTTGAAACGGAAAAGAAAAAATTTTGAGGGGGTGTTATAAAAATTTTTTGCTGAGCGAATACATAGGTGTATTATTCACAGAATAATAAACCAAAAACGTAACACAGAAAATCATAAGCGTTCTCAAAATTTTCATTTTATGGGCGGTACCTAGGTAAATTGGGAAATTGTAAAGTGTTCCGATACAAAATCACTAGCTACTTACCTATCTTGCATTTATGAAAGCTGTCACAGCGTAACTCTCAACCCTTTGGTGGTGGGAGGGGAGGATGCCTGGTGGATCCACGGTTATGGTCACCGAATCTCCAAATGTGTTCCAACAACTCGAAAACTGTTTGTATATGACTCCGATTCTGGATTAACTTATGGAAATTACGTTGCACACATTCGCCTGAGGTACACTCCTGTGCCCTGCATGTTATTTTTTAACGACTCGTGTGACGCGTCAGTACTAACCTCCGTGAGTGACAGAGAATCAGTGGCACAGAGGAACAGCCAATTTTGTCTTCGCACAGTGTGAAAATGAATTCCTCCGGTAGAAAAAGGGAATCTAAAAAAATATTTCCAGCCTACGGAAGTGACGTTCAGCTTTAGCGCCTTCTCCTTGTATTAAACCTTACTGTGTAAAAGAAAATTCGATTGCCAGAGCCTGTTGCGAAAATAATTAGTCAGACCCCCTTGTACCGCCTGAGAGTAAGTTATCTGCCTGGAACGAGCCCAGGGTCGAGGGGGAGCTTATTGTAACTAATTACAGGACGTTGCTTTTTCGCTGGGAGGCATCCGTTTTAAAGTAGGTTACTAGTGTTAAGGGCTTTCTCCCGTAGGGCAACAAAACCTTCGGGTTTGCGGTAAGATAGGTTCAGATAAGAAGAGCTAGACCAACAAATGAGGTCATTCAGTGTTTGTTTTCATTCTCTTTCTACTAACTTCCCTCCTTCGTTCCTTTTTCAGTGCCCACAAAGATAAATAAAGCGAATGTTTGCCTTGAATTCCCTAACGTTTGGCATGTGAACTAGTATTGATGTTGACGAATTGTTGAGTCATATATTATACGCTCCTGTCTAATTTATTTCATTTTCTTTCAGTTTCGCTTCAGTATTTCTCCAGTGCGTGATTGTGTACTCAATTTAATCAGTGATTATGTACGCAAGAGTCAAGAAGGCGATTATGTTTTGCCCCGGATTTATGATTTCGATGAGGGAGGGATTAATGGTTGTATGGATGATTTGCCACCTTCTTTCTGACGAGCGAAGGAAGGAACTAACATTGCTACCTACTAACCAGAGACTAGAGGATAGTCTAGCGGGAATAGTGGAGCCGAATGCAAAACGAACCCGAACGTTGCCAAACTCATCAGGAGAGGCTGTCCGACTGACGAGTCGCAAAAAAAGGGTAGAAAAATAAATACTGACTACCTGTGATTTTTAAGCATGTGCCAAAATTGATTGTTTATGAGTCAAAACGCTGCAAATCCCTGCACAACGGTTTATTATTTTGTATAGAATACCCTTCCGTTACAGATCACAGCTCTATGTATAGATAATCCGTCTATATAATTTATGATATGTACTACTCTATACATATAATGTAGATCGCAGACCCTCCGTAGGTTAGTACCTAACCCCGTACACGTTACAGGTACCTACCTAAATCACGAGTTAAATGTTGCTAAAATAATTCTGCCGATGACAAACACTACCTAACAAAAAGAAACACACACAATGAAGTTCTGAAAAGAAATTGTTGATGAGGAGTGAAAAAAGTTGCAAAAGTACCTACCAACAAACTCCAGCCCCTTCTACGTAGATGGTATAATGAACCGTTGTGTAATAATTTACCGTTGAGTAATGATTTACCGTAGTAATAATTTACCCATCAATAATACTTCAACGTTTGTTCAAGTTTCACTACCTACCAACAAACTCCAACAGAGCCATCATTTTTCAAATTAAATAATATCACAGAACAACCAACTCGACTTCATACTCCGCCAATATAATCAGGTGATCCCTACCAATGATTGGCCGTATTCACAAATTCCTATTGTGGGCGCGTCTCTGGTTACGAGATTTGGTTTGAATTGTATACAATTTCATTCACACTGGAGTCGAAAATGCCTGTCGGTGCAAACTTCGGGGCCTTACTGTGAACGAACGGCTGGACGTACGACGCTCCGGATGGTCTTAAAAAACTCGCAAGTTCAAGAACTATTTAAAACCGTAAAAATATTCACGTAAAAAAATGGTATAGGCGTTTTGAAAATTTCAACCCCTATTTTGAACCCCTTAGAGATGACTCACAGTAACGTCGAGCTTCGAGGACCAACTAGACAGCGAACGGAACCTATAACCCGAATTTCATCAATTTTCTTTCATGGTAACTAAGAAAAGTGGCCCGTACGGCGTACGGCGTACGGCGTACGGCGGACAGACAGAAATATTTTTATTGCAGTTTTGGATTCTACATACCTTGAAACGTAAACCATCAAATTTTGAGGGGGGGTAAGAATTTTTTTTTTCATGCTCGATTCCAATGGTTCATTATTGAAAATAATAAACCAAAACCTGGGAAATCGTCTGAAATCACCATCAGTTTGTATAATAACACTAGAAACAGTGTCAACATGTTAATCAAGACGATTAAATTGCACTACCAATGCTTGAAGATAATTTGAAGAAAAAAAAATTGCGTACCTCATTCATGTTTTGGGGGCCAAAAATGGTGGAAACCATCAGGAACAGCTATTTCAATTATTTCACGCGAAAGAAGCAATAAGTGAACAGCCAACATTTCTGGAGGTATGTCCAATAGAATAAAAAAAACCATATGACAAGGACTTTGCAGCGTTTTTTACATTCCACAGACCTTTACTTGATACGTATGTACCTACCTACCTATTGCTTTAAATTGATATTTTCTTTCTTATATTTGAAGGATAATACATGTTTATTAAATGAATAGGTGGGTACCTAAGGTATTTATAGTGATGCATTTGTGAGGATGGATCAGTTGGATTTTTGTTAGTGGCACGTACGAATAGGTAAGTACCTAGCCAATAACAAAAATATACGAATTGAAATTACCTCAATCGAATGAATTCATTGAACAAAGTAGTTAGGTTATTCAATAATGAAGTTAGTCATTTCTTATTATCCTTATAATACGAAGCCACTTAAAACAAGGCTGATTCAAAATGTGGACTGCGTAATGTTCGGGCTCGTTTACCGTTCGGTCAAGTTCGGCTCCACTTCTCCCACTAGACCCTCCTCTGTGTTTGCTTATCTATTATGTGTTACCTAACAACAAGTAATTCGTAATTAATGTGTGTCATAATAACTTCCGTTGAGGCTCGCGTGGTCATCCGCTCGAGTAATACCCCAGGATGTCCCGCACAAGCTCTGCCGCCGACCCGCCGCGCCGTCCGTCGCCGTGACGTATACCGCGTCAGGTAAAGATTGGCCCAAAGTTTCGCCATCACTTTTATTTGTGTATGCTCGATGTTTGCCAGTCTCACCGCTCTCTGCAACAGCTCGCTTGCGGACTTTTGTCTGCCAGTGATCTTCCGGAGCAGGAAATCACTGAGACATCAATGACTGTGTTACCACCAAGTGGTCAATAGTGAGGAACCAAAATTTTTTCTGTCCAAAATCGGAAATTCCAATCGCTTTTCAAGTATTTCTGTAGAAACTGCCTTTCTGATAACAAAAGTCTTCCTTGGTTAATCTCTGAATAGTGTCTTAAGTTAGCTACCTTGTTCCGGATCAATTCCAGATAACATAGAATAGCTCTCCGTTCATTTATTCCTTTTATACACCAAGGAGTAAACGCCTTGATGGCCAACCGCTCCATCAAATTCACCCAGACCCCTTTTCCTCCCAGTGGGTCTGGGGGAAATGTTTCTTTAACAGCGAAAGAAAAACCAGCGACCTCACTTGAAACTCCCGCCCCGAAGCAAAGATTCCCGAAGCTATTCAAGCCGGACTTGGCGAGCGTGACAGGCCTATTGATTCGGGTTTCAAAAATTCAGCAAAGGCACCTCCACTTGAACGTTCGCGTGCTTGACTTCCACACCCATCTCAGTACAAACTGTGAGCTTGCTCCATGTTAGTCTAAGGGTTTTAAGGTTAGGGGATGAAGGATACGATTGAAGTGTGTACTTAACCTAGTTCCGCGGCCTTTATCGCGTTTACTGTATAACTCCTTCGTTTTGAGCGAATTTAGGAAGAAAATAGGCTAATGCAATGGGTACAAAGATACGATATTGGTTGGTTCACCGATGGTGCAGAGGTTCGGATGCACTTATCTGCATTGTCGATGGGATATTTCCCGAAACTGGTCTCCAACTATCGAAGAAGCAGAGGATTCATCCATTGCAGTCACTTGTCTAAAGGAAAATTTTCGAAGAAAAAACATTGCAGCGGGCCCAAAGGTTATAGTTTTTTTCGAAAATATTCTCAGTAGTCCTCTTCTCAAATCCATCGCGCGATTTCAACCATAATAAATTATCTTATATGTATCTAAAGCATGCCTTCCTTACGATGGATGAAATTCGATAATTTCTTGTTGCATTTTGTACATTAGCTACTTAGGCATTGAAAAGTATTCCATAGTAGTGGGGGGTTTCGTAGTATTCCATTTTAATAGGGAAACTTTCAAAACAAATCTTCGAGAGCAGAAGCCATTTTTGAGGCTCTCTTCAATGAATTGTAGTTGAGTACTTACTAGGGATAAACGCTTGACGCCAAACTGTGTGCCGTACTGGAAGGCACATGTTAGGGAAAATAGCGAGAGAGTACGACTACAATCAAGACAATTGTGCTTAGTGGTTCATGGTCCAAATCCCGCAGTCCTACGAGTTGAACGTAAATGTATCATCTACAAATAAGCCCTTGTGGAACATATGGGTGTCAGTTTAGGGGTCGTGCAGCCAAAAGTAACAGTGAAAAAATACTAAAAGCCCGGACCAAAGTACCTATTCAGGGAATGCTGCCAAGGCGCATTGGTGCGCCCATGAGAACAGGTACTGAGACCAAGTAGTAACCTAAGTTCTTTCTAGTGTCTTTGCGACATCCCATGATTGTCAGAGGCTATACAACTGCACTCAGTCAAGAGGCCGTTCGCTCTACTAGGCGTTGATCCACTCGAGTGAAAACTGAAGAGGATTAAGAAACGTGATTTATACTTACTGTTGTAATAATAGTCCAGTGATTGTACATGTACTCGTTAAGGGAGCAAAATCAGGGCGAACTGTGAGCTTATTTCATGTTAGTCTGAGGGGTTTAAGGTTAGGGGTGAAGGAGACGATTGAAGTGTATACTTAACCTAGTTTCGCAGGCTTCATCACATTTACTGTATAACTTCTTTTTTCCCTTCCAGTTTATGAGGGAAAGCTTCGAAACCAACTCGCCGAAGCAAATCCCCCCATTGAAGCATGGAGTCACTTACTTCAATGAAGACAGAAGAGTTTTGACTGTGGGGGATTTAAAAAAAATACTTTTTTGGATTTAGAGTTCCTTCGAGTGGAGGACGGGGTCCGGGAAATGCGCTAACTCCGGGTCACAGGAGCCTTCAAAGCCACAAGTGCCCTATTGTTGAAAGGAGCTACCCCTGAATATTTTGTTTGTCATTCCCCTTGGTATTGTCTGCCATCTGGAATCCTGCCAGTGCTCAGACTCGGGAATGAGAAGAGGACAGGCTATGCTCCCTCCATCCCTTCCCATCCAGCCACTGCCTATTCACAATGTATTCCTATAGAGGAAATAAAATAAAAGCTCCAGTGCCAGTTGGCTAAGACGTTATTGTGGAAAAGAGGCGATCAAGTGAGGATAATTGGTGACAAACTGTGTTTTATTTATACCCCTGGCGGCCATAGATTGCCACCCAAAGACTTATTTTTCTTTTTTTCTAACACAAACGAATGGCTATTGAAGTAATAGTGTGGAAGAGAATAATGAAAGAGAATCCAAGTCGCAGTTAAAAATCACAGGAATGTCAATCTACTATCCCGCTCCAATTGAGGGAGGAGACAACATTCGTACTTTTTCGTAAATTATCCGTATTTAGCTTACCTGTATAAAAATTTTGTATTCGCGGGGGGGGGGGGGGAGGCTGACTCACATTCTCTTTACCACCTCTTTCACAAAATTCCCGAAGAAGTAGCAATGCACTCCTGCTAATTGCACACTGTATTTATTGACGGGTTTGTCTCTCCTCCTCACCACATACTTCAGGAAGCGAAAAACTAGTTTAAACGACCAAAAACTATGTAGTTTCTTCCATTCTTCCATTGACTCTACAGTTCGACGTGAACCTTGGCCTCCACGTTGGGTAACTCAGAAATATGTAGTTGTCTGTGATCAACGATAGTTCGAAAATAACTTTTAAGCTTGACAAACATCGCTTTTAGTCAAAAATACTCTCGAAATACGTGTCAGGCATGCCTAGGTGGAGTAATCTTGCGTCATATTTTGGGGTCTAGTTGGTCCGCGAAGCTCGGCGTTACTGTCAGTCATCTCTAGGAGTTGAAAAATAGTGGTTGCAATTTTCAGAACGCCCTAGCTCGAAAACTTTCAGTAGAAGGGTATGGTTTTTGTTTTTATTATTTCTTAAATTTATTCCAAACTTAAGGATTTTTTGAGACCACACGAAGCATAGTTCGTCCAGCCGTTCGTTAACAGTAAGGCCCTGAAATTTGAACCGAAAGGTTTCGTCAGCATGGCTGTGCATTATAGTGTACATCCAGCCCAGTTATAATTTCTAGGGATCAGCTAATTTATAATCACGCATGGCTGTATGATAGCAAGGTGATTGTTCCGTGATAATATTTTATTTGAAGAAAGACGGGTTATTTGGGGTTTTGCTGATGGGTAGGTACTCCTGCTTCCGCAACTTGAACAAATTTGGTTCGGTGCTGCTGTTCGGAAAATCCCTGCCAAAAGCATAGCTTCCTCATTTCGAAACCGATGACTAACGACTATTTCACTACATTCATAGTTGAGTTCCGTGATTCATTCGCAATTAGCTGAAGCTGAAAACGTGACACGTGGATCGGTTCAGACCTTCCCTGGACTTGACTATTCGGAAATTTCCCATTCCCAACACAACATTCCACTTGGCTCCTTCTTTCCTCTGCAGAGTAACTCCACAAATTTTGTCTGGAAACCAGTTTTAGACCCGCAAATAATATGAATCCGCAATGTTATTAATTTTTTATATATTCGATCAGTTCTGCAGACGATTTCAAAGGTCATACCTACTCATAAAGCTCATAACGTTTCAGATTTAAAATAATAATATATGGAACTCACAAATATAGGTGTTGAGACACCCTCCATATTGCCCTTGCATCAACGGCGTTTCTGGGCATCCACAAAGCAGGCTATTCATACCTACTACCTTCTCACTGTTCATTTTTGTTCACCATTTCTCCAATTTCGATAGGTAATTATGTTTACATACCTAATTACCTATCGGAATTGGCTACACCAATTGTATAGGTGTGTCCCGTTAAGTGACGGCGTATATGCAAAACACGGGATAAGTCCGTACATTACTCCTGCAAATTAAGTGGGTAAGTGGGTAACAATGGGATTTTTCATTAAATGTATTTTCCTTTAGTTGAGGAAGATGTGCCTGTGTGAAAAATAAGGTGGTCAGTGGAGTATGTGCTTCACAGACAACCCCGCGTATCCATTATTGAATAATAATAAGTTGTAGTTAAAATATAATGTACGGATCTCTAAACGATCTTGAATTCAGAGCAACGTGAAACAGTTAGGTTTCCACTGGATTGAACGCGAGGGTATGTGATCAATATGAAGATCCTGACATAATTTCCAACCCAAAAGTGACAAAGTTGACTCCGAGCCAAGCGCTGACAACCCAAGGCGAATCCGTGACAAACGGGCTATTTTACCATCTTCCTTCCTTTCCCTAGTTGCGCTCCATATATTTTCCGAGAGGAAACGTAATATTTTCGTGATCCGATTTTCCACAATGGAGGAGAAGGAAGATTATATGCGTAAGTCCCCGTCCCGCCACTTCAAACTTAGTGATCGATGATTTAGCAGTAGTTCCATACGGGACTTCTCGGACTATACGGTTACACTCCCAATCATTTTGTTTGGATTGTTCTCTAATTGACTCAGTGGAAGAATTATCACACCGACAGAACCAATCATTGGTCCTCCTGCAGTGGAAATATCAATTTTTAAAACCATCTAACTGCAAGGAATATTAACATGTGAGATCACGATGCTACGATGTGATGATGCTATACGTTCTTCCCAATTAGCACCCAATTTTCATAATGTGCTTTTTACAGTTTTGGTTTATTATTTTCAATAGTAAGTAAACCTTCGGATCCATACATGTAAAAAATCTTTGATCGCTCCTTAAAATGTGTTGTTTCACAGTTCACCTCACTAACCTTCTTCGGTAAATCAAACCAACATAGTTCTAGACATTCATAGCCGTGGCGCATTAACTCCAAGCAGGAGATGTTCGGGTTAGGTCGGTTAAAAGCGCTCTGATAGACTGCAGGTGGTGTTTCGATTATTTAATCAGAACTCTCTAATTATGCAAAACTGCGTGAATGGAACCTACCTACCTTTAAAACTATCATGATTCGAAAACTCCGACTGAATAAACCCCGACAGTGACTCCTTTTGACTTTGCCCAGTGTTTTTGGGAGAACAATGGAAAATTTAATTGTTTTAATCAACTGCCTCCGCGAGTTTAGGTTGAAAAGTGGACTCCGATGGGGGTGAATGGTTGTGATGGGGTCGGGGGTAGACGATAAGAAACTCCAGGGTTTGGGAATGATTAATGTGGCAAGGCTCTGGGTGAGGGAGAAGCTAATTGTTAAACTTGTAGAAGACTGTATGCATTACACTAACCGAAAAGCCCTTCCCTTTCCCATCTACATCATCCCCTTCCAAGTTCACTCCAGCCGTTTTCAAAGTTTGCGAAACTCACCAATGGGATGTTATAGCTCTCACGGGGCGCTTCCGTGTGATGTTGGTACCCGATCCTCGGCCGAACTTGTACCGCCACGTTGATTTACAGGAGTTGCTCTGACAATTGCAACGACAGTTATATTCCATCGATTCCGACTGTCACTCGAAAACCAAAGCATGGAACATCTCAGATGGTGCAGTAAGTGCCACACGTTCAAATTTACTCACGAGCTCGGCAAAGTTAGTGGCACATAACAGGCTTTATTGGTCTGAGTATATGAGTGGGAACACGGACACTGCCATAGTTCACCAACGGACGCAGGTCATGTTTTAGAACCGGGTATAACAACCAGAGGTGGAAACTACACCAAAATATAACTGAAATCACTTGCGGCGGAGTACTGGAAATCCATAGCAAAAAACTACAGGATGAAAACAGAATAGTCTACTTCCACGTAAGAAACTAACAAAACTGTTGACCGGTTTCGGTTTTAAACCATCATCAGTACACAATAGAATATTGTGTACTGATGATGGTTTAACAACCGAAACCGGTCTACAGTTTTGTTAGTTTCTTACGTGGAAGTAGACTATTCTATTTTCATCCTGTACTTTTTTGCTACACCACAACTCTAGGCTGGCTGTATTTGATGCTCGGAGGATTCTCGCAGCGAACAGCATTTGCTGCATCACTATTTATTTCGGCTGAAAAGTTGTTATCCAAGATGCAGATGCTATCTGCTTGCGTTTAACGTGCTGTGTAATGTTTGTCGAACCGATCAAACCCTTGTTCCCACAACAGCGGCGACGTTGATTTAAAAGAGTTGCTCTGGCAGCTGTGACTGCTGATGAATTCATAGTAGGTACTTATAGATTAAATCTCTCAAAAATGCTATAGACTGATCAGGGAAAGAACTGTATATTGGAAAATCCTTTCCTGTTAAGCAGGGGTCGGCAGCCTAGCGCTCAAGAGGAGAGCGTTCAGATCAAGTCAACGGGCGCGCCCCTCCTTGACACTAATTGTTTCAATAATTTTAATTTCATAGGTGGATACATCTACAATTTATTTTGGAATACATTACTTGACTGCAAGAGGCCTAAGTATATAACAGTAAAGGGGAGTTCCATTCACTCACAACAATGATTTAATATTATTGATAAAACAAAATTATGTAAAGATGAGATGAAGGTCAGTCAATGAGACGGCACCGGATTTCGCTTGTTGGTTTAATAATAATAATAATAATAATAATAATAATAAATAAATACAAAATTAACACCCCTCAAAATTTGATGGTTTCCGTGTTTCAAGGTACGTAGATTCCGAACATGGAATAAGAAAATCGCTACAAATTAATACACAACGGTTTATTTTTCACCTGTACACATTCCCCTTCTAAGTGGATCCCTGCTTTCTGAAGTGAGTTCCTACCCTCGAGCTCCCCCCCAGGAAAGCCCTAAATCCGGTACTGGAGCCGGCCCGGTAATTACCTACAGTTTCATAAATATGCGGTGTGTTCAAGAATTCTATCATTAATGAGGTACCTATTTGTTATTGTTCAAGAAGCATAACGTTTGTTCCGAGTTACACAAGCACCTATTAGCAAAATCCATAATAACCATTATTCATCAAGTGAAGCAATCTCGGAACAATCAACTCGATTTCATACAGCCTTGCGTGATTATAATCAGCTGTTCCCTAGCAGTGATATCTGGGCTGGATGTATATCGTTTCATTCACGATCATGTTGACGATTTATTTCAGCACAACTTCAGGGCCTAACTGTGAACGAACGGCTGGACGTATGAAAGTTCATGGTAACTGAGGAAAGTACGAAGAACGGCTATACCGGTAACTTCGTCAAAAGGTTCGTCATCATGATCGTGAATGAAACGGTAAATATCCGGCCCAGATATCATCGCTAGGGAACACCTGATTATAATCACGGATGGCTGTATGAAGTCGAGTTGGTTGTTCTGCGATATTATTTCATTTCAAGAATGATGGTTATTTTGGATTCTGTTGATAGGTATTTTTTTCATTTGAACAAACGATGTGCTTCATGAATAGCTGAAAATAATCATTATTAATGAATTATTAACTGAATCCCGCCCATTTTTATGAAACTGTAATTCCCGGGCCGGCTCCGGTACTCGATTTAGGGCTTCCATGGAGGGAGCTCGAGGGTAGGTATTGACCACAGAAAACAGTGAGCTACGCAGAAGGGGCATCTATAAAGGTAAATAATAAACCTTTGTGTAATAATTTTCAGCGCTTATTTTTATAGTTTTAATGTGATAATTGTTGATAGTTTCATTTTAATTTTAAATTAAAAACAGAACGGCTTGCGGGTGCAGCGAGAAGCTAAACGCTTACATTCGTATAATTTAGGGCTGTTAGGAAAAGTTGAAAGATCGATAGGATGAAGTAAGTCGTGTTGACCTACGATTTAAATCCTAGTAATGTGTGTGAAAGTTGAGTTATTGGGGTGTCACTAATCACTAAGAATTTTCAGAAATAGGTAGTGGTCGCTAACCTTGAAAACGCGCTCATATTATAGTCATGCAGCAAGACTGGAACTTTCATTAAAATATCATCGATCCTTCTGAAAAAATTCGAAATCCAACGGCGAGGGCTTTGAGCGACTTAAAGAGCTCAGATAGCGCTTCGCGAAAATGATGATGCGATCGGTCGAAAGTTAATCAACGGAGGCCAAAGACGGGAAAAATAAGATGATGACGGAAGAAGAAGACGGCGGATTGAAGGATGAGGTGGAAGGCTCGTTTAGATAAACTTTTCCTAACAAGGGGGTGATGAACAGCAGACCCTACTCCTATCCTCGTTCTATCGTTTTTGCCGTCACGGCAGGGAAGCTCTCCTTGTACCCACATCACGTATTATACAAATGTTATCCTTGAAAAATTTTCCTTGGTGGAGGTTTCCTTCCCGTATCCTTTTTCCCAAGGGTATTTTTTCCTCGCTCTTTTAGAGGTTCCTGAGGGCATCGCTCGTCATCAATAACCTTTCTCGTGCACGTAAAAATTCAATCTTCTTGAGAAAACCTGAGCTTTGCGGGGTATGTCGCTGATTCAAGTTATCGAGGAAGAATTAAGAAGAATTAGGAAGAAGAAACTTTAGCCTCCCGTGAGAGCGAACATGGCGAGGAAGAATGTGCCCCTTCAATCGAAATAGGATATGGATAGTTGGGGTACCTAATGAAAATCGGAAATTGGTACCTACTATCACAATGTTTAAAAATGCAAGATCAATGTTTTTATCATTAGCGAGTTTATATTAACCAACTTACAGCATTTTCGATTCGTCATAATAATAACAATAACCTTTCTCGTGCACGTAAAAATTCAATCTTCTTGAGAAAACCTGAGCTTTGCGGGGTATGTGGCTGATTCAAGTTATCGAGGAAGAATGATCATCATTTTCATATTTTTAATGATTACGAGACTTCAGAACGTCTGGATCTATTTATTGGATCTATGGTTTTGTAGCTGTGCTGTTACAAAAATAATGCAATGAATGGTCTTCTGGACTGAACTATTATTATTCAAAACCCTAAATAACTGTGAGTTTTTATTCCATAAAAAATAGTAATAATATAATTGAGCGAATGTTTGCACATTTTTAAGCATTTTGACTTTAGCCATTCCCGTGTGAGCAAACATGGCGAGGAAGAATGTGCCCAAAGAAAAACGGAGTTATTGAGATTGAGTCTATGTCCACTAATACACGAAAAACGCAAAAAACACTGTTATACCGGTTTCGGTGATCAAACCATCGTCAGTAACACACAATAAGTTATTGTGTGTTACTGACGATGGTTTGATCACCGAAACCGGTGTAACAGTGTTTTTTGCGTTTTTCGTGTATTAGTGGAAATAGACTATTTTTCAATAACTCCGTTTTTCTTTGAAATGGGTTTCCACGATTTCGTCGCGAGTGATTTAGTTCGGAAGAATGTGCCCCTTCAGTCGAAATAGGATAGGGATAGGTGGGTACCCAATGAAAACCGGAAATTGATACCTACTATCACAATGTTTAGAAAAACGCTGCAAATCCCTGCACAACGGTTTATTATTTTGTACAGAATACCCTTCTGTTACAGACCACAACTCTCCGTATAGATAACCCTTTATATGTACAATATATGTACTATTCTATACATATTATGTAGATCGCAGACCCTCCGTAGGTTAGTACCTAACCCCGTACTCGTTACTAGGTACCTACCAAATCACGAGTTAAATGACGCTAAAATAATTCTGTCGATGACAAACAGTAACTAAAATGGCAAAAATAATCGCAAATAATGGAGTGATGAAGGGAAACTGTTGATGTGGAGTGAAAATACACTGGAAATGGCGGATGAGGTTGGGACAGAAACAAAAGCTGGCGCCACAACGCGAAATCCCATGTGATTGGAAAGGCCTAGGCCAGTCATATTGAATTTATTGAAAAAACAAAAGAAAACGATTGATTGAACTAATGCGGACCATGCCAATGCGCACCACGCCAATTTAGACAATTCGATTATAATCAAGGATATTGTATCCAATATTGTCGTGGGCAGTCTTCAATTGTTTAGGTACCATTGTGTAATAATTTACAGTTGTGTAATAATTAGCCGTTGTATAATAATTTACCGATGCGTAATAATTTGCCGTTGTGTAATAATTTTCCATTGTTACATATCACAGCCCTCCGTATAGATAAACCTTTATATAATATATGTACTATTATATACATATGATATAGATCGCACACCCTCCGTAGTTTAATACCTAACCCCGTACTCGTTACTAGGTACCTACCTAAATCACGAGTTAAATGTTGCTAAAATAATTCTGCCGATGACAAACAGTACCTAACAAAAACAAACGCACATAATGAAGTTCTCAAAAGACATTGTTGATGAGGAGTGAAAAACGCTGCAAATCCCTGCACAACGGTTTATTATTTTGTATAGAATACCCTTCTGTTACAGATCACAGCTCTATGTAAAGATAACCCGTCTATATAATATAATATATGTACTATTCTATACATATTATGTAGATCGCAGACCCTCCGTAGGTTAGTACCTAACCCCGTACTCGTTACTAGGTACCTACCTAAATCACGAGTTAAATGTTGCTAAAATAATTCTGCCGATGACAAACAGTACCTAACAAAAAGAAACACACATAATGAAGTTCTGAAAAGAAATTGTTGATGAGGAGTGAAAAAAGTTGCAAAAGTACCTACCAACAAACTCCAGCCCCTTCTACGTAGATGGTATAATGAACCGTTGTGTAATAATTTACCGTTGAGTAATGATTTACCGTAGTAGTAATTTACCCATCAATAATACTTCAACGTTTGTTCAAGTTTCACTACCTACCAACAAACTCCAAAAGAGCCATCATTTTTCAAATTAAATAATATCACAGAACAACCAACTCGACTTCATACTCCGCCAATATAATCAGGTGATCCCTACCAATGATTGGCCGTATTCACAACTTCCTATTGTGGGCGCGTCTCTGGTTACGAGATTTGGTTTGAACTGTATACAATTTCATTCACACTGGAGTCGAAAATGCCTGTCGGTGCAAACTTCGGGGCCTTACTGTGAACAAACGGCTGGACGTACGACGCTCCGGATGGTCTTAAAAAACTCGCAAGTTCAAGAACTATTTACTTAAAACCGTAAAAATATTTACGTAAAAAAATGGTATAGGCGTTTTGAAAATGTCTACCCCTATTTTGAACCCCTTAGAGATGACTGACGGTAACGTCGAGCTTCGAGGACCAACTAGACGCCGAACGGAACCTATAACCCGAATTTCATCAATTTTTTTTCATGGTAACTAAGAAAAGTGGCCCGTACGGCGTACGGCGGACAGACAGAAATGTTTTTATTGCAGTTTTGGGTTCTACATACCTTGAAACGTAAACCATCATATTTTGAGGGGGGGTAAGAATTTTTTTTTTCATGCTCGATTCCAATGGTTCATTATTGAAAATAATAATCCAAAAGTTGCAAAAGTACCTACTAACAAACTCCAGCCCCTTCTACGTAGATGGTATAATGAACCGTTGTGTAATAATTTACCGTTGAGTAATGATTTACCATCGTGTAATAATAATTTACACATCAATAATACTTCAACGTTTGTTCAAGTTTCTCTACCTATCAACCAACTCGAAAAGAGCCATGATTTTTCAAATGAAATAGTATCACAGAACAACCAACTCGACTTCATACTCCGCCAATATACTCAGGTGGCCCCTAGCAATGATTTTATCTCGGGCCAATCCCCGATTGTCGGCGCGTCCCTGTTGACGAGGTTTGGGCTGAATGTATACAATTTCATTCACCCTGCTGTCGAAAATGACTGTCGGTGCTAACTTCGGGGCCTTACTGTGAACGAACGGCTGGACGTACGACGCTCCGGATGGTCTTAAAAAACTCGTAAGTTCATGAACTATTTAAAACCGTAAAAAGATTCACGTAAAAAAAAAGGTATAGGTGTGCTGAAAATTTCAACCCCTATTTTGAACCCCTTAGAGATGACTGACAGTAACGTCGAGCTTCGAGGACCAACTAGAACCCGAATGGAACCTATAACCCGAATTTCATCAATTTTGTTTCATGGTAACTAAGAATAGTGGCCCGTACGGCGGACGGACAGACATATTTTGGTTTATTATTTTCAATAATGAACCATTTGAATCGAGCATGAAAAAAAAATTCTAACCCCCCTCAAAATTTGATGGTTTACGTTTCAAGGTATGTAGAACCCAAAACTGCAATGAACATATTTCTGCCTGTCTGCCGCACGCCGTACGCCGTACGGGCAACTTTTCTTTGTTACCATGAAACAAAATTGATGAAATTCGGGTTAAAGGTTCCGTTCGGGGTCTAGTTGGTCCTCGAAGCTCGACGTTACTGTCAGTCTTCTCTAAGGGGTTCAAAATAGGGGTTGGAATTTTCAGAACGCCGTAGCTCGAAAACTTCCGATAGAAGGGTATGGTTTTTTTTACGTAATTAAATTTGTCTTGAGCTAAACAATTTTTTGAGACCACCCGGAGCATTGTACGTCCAGCCGTTCGTGTGCACCAGAAAGCATCGTCAATACGATCGTGAATCAAACGGTATAAATCCGGCCCGGATATCATAACATCGGAGCATCAGTCTGATTATAATCAAGGATGGCTGTATGAAGTCGAGTTGTTTGTTCTGCGATATTATTTCATTTGACAAGTGATGGACTATTGGATTTTGTTGTTAGGTACTTCTGAAACTTGAACAAACGTTGAAGTATTATTTATGGGTAAATTATTACACAATGGCAAATTATTACACACCGGAAAATTATTACACAACGGTAAATTATTACACAAAGGAAAATTATTACATAACGGCTCATCTACCAAGAAGGGGCTGGATTTTGTTGATGGGTACTTTTGCAACTTGAACAACCGTTGAAGTATTATTGATAGGCAAATTATTACACAACGGTTCATTATTCTATCTCCGTAGAATGGGAACCTATACAGGTAAATTATTACACAACGGTTTAGGTAGGTACCTATTAACGAGTACGGGGTTAGGTACTAACGTACGGAAGGTCCGCGATCTACATAATATGTGTAGAATAGTACATATGTTATATAGAAGGGTTATCTATACGGATCCCTGTGATCTGTAACAGGAGGGTATTCAGTATAAAATAATAAACCGTTGTGCAGGGATTTGTAGCGTTTTATTGCAGTTTTGGGTTCTACATACCTTGAAACGTAAACCATCAAATTTTGATGGGGGGTTAGAATTTTTTTTTTTTTTTCATGCTCGATTCCAATGGTTCATTATTGAAAATAATAAACCAAAATAAGATCAATGCTTTCATCATTAGCGAGTTTATATTGATTCGTCTTAATAATTTCAGCGAGAAATGCTGCGAATGATTAACCAACGGCTTATTGTTGTTTAGGTTTATTACTCCCCCATAAACATACCTACCCCTTCGGCGTGGATCCACCCGCGTGCTTTCCTTAGGAAAGCCTTCACTTGGTCATGGAAAGTACCTATTAATTTGTTTGAGAAAAGTTTGAGGTGGGTGGAATAAAGGATGAATTTACTGGGAAAATGTACTTGTATTATAACATCCTTTTAGTAGCTTGTTGCGGAGTGTTTGTTGAAAAACACCGTAAAGGAATTTTCACATGTTCAAACTTTAATTGTATAATCTGGACGACACGCAATTCTACCATTTCCTATCACATCCAAAACTGAAAACTACAAATGGAGGCTGTTTCCAAGGCTGACTCAACCAAAAAATCGAGCACGTTCTCTTGTCTTCTGAGAGGTAAGTAACGGAAATCATAAATCCTGGGGGTACAAATACCACCTGAAATAGTAAATTCAAAATAAATAGATTAGAGGATTCGAAATCCAATGCGGCAATGGTCGAAGCCGAAGAGTTTGTACCAAGTGTTATTCTTGAAATAGGTGCAATAGGAACTTATTCAATATGGTGTTATTGAGTGAAATTGAAATAAACGCTCAGTTTATGTAATTAGTTCTACCATTTTTGGGGAACCAGTATGAGGCAATGCATTACACACCATCTAATGTATTTACGTTTTGCGTACTTGATATGGTGGTCGAGCGATAATTTGAAATAATCCGCTTAAAATAATTATCCAAGAATTTGTAATTACACAGCCATTTCAGAGCGTTCTGAATCCATCGCTGGATTTCGACAAACTTATAACTAACCATAATTCAACCTCTCCCCCATTTCCGGCGAGACGACATTTTTGATTTAGTCCATATAGCTATTATTATTATAAGAAAATGCCAAGTTTAGACATAAGGAAATATGAGTTCAAGTACCAAAAATGGTCAATTTCAGTATGTGGGCCGATTTGTTATTTGTGAATGAATTGTTAGAATACGGGGATATAGTCAAAATGCACTGAAAAGGAGTTTTGTGATGATTTTTACATTTGAACTAGCTGATATTTGAGCTGTTGCTCATTTTTCCTAAAACTCGCAGAAATATTCAAGATCCAATATTCATTCCAAATGTTCTTTCATCCAAATTCCATACATTGATCCAAATATTCCTTTCAAAATCCAAAAATATCAAGATTGAGTTTGTTTCACATAAAAATAGCACAATGTTGGACTAAATACCATATCATCAACAAGACTAAATATGATGAAAATTTTATACAATAGAACAAACTGACTCTGAACTATAATATTATTTGATTATCATATCGACAACGGTGGAAAACTTTTAATATTTTGAAAGGTAGTCAGTTTCAGTGCGCATGTTTCTGTGAAAACTCCATAATTAGGCCATGCTGCACGAGCTTCTATCGAGGAATTCAATTCTGATTTCCTCACTATTCTAAAAGCAATTAAAAAGTGGAAGTGCCGAGTTGATCTCTATACATAGCAGCATCTGCCTTGTCTCGAAATGCATTTTTACGATACATCCATTACGCCCCAGTGTAGTTTTAAAATTAAAACCCGTAATAAAATTAGTACGTACCTTTACTGAAGCTTTGATGATTTTCAAGGCCTTTTTTTCTTTTAATTCTGTCAAAACCCCATTGAGATTTTTTAGTAAATCAGGTGACGGCAGAATGTCGTTATAACCTCCCGTAGACTGAATAACAAATAAAATTAGGTTCCTCGTTAGTTGGTTATTAATATTAGATTTAACCAGTTTGCCAATTAGGAAAATGACAGGAAATTCTGGGGGAAATCAACGTTTTCAACGTCAGGGCATTTGCATCCATTCACATGTCCCACTATCTTAACTTGGTAGAATTACTGAAATAAAATATCTTGCGCGCGCGCACACACACTCACACGACAATAATGCCGCCGGAGTCCAAGTATAAGCTCTCTAACGTTTGTTGATTACAGTAACATAAATAATATTCATTTTTCCACCGCCCACGTCTCCTGTGCATAAGCGCCATGAGGTACACCCCCAAGACCACCTCCATTCACCTGGTCAATTTTGAAATTCTGATGGTCGCTTAGCCAAGGTACGACCCTCGAAATATTCCCCAGTTATCACTTAATTTGCACGATTCGTTTTGAATAATGAACTTATACATCAATAAATAGGTCTAAAAACGCTGCAAACTATTACACAGCGGTTTATAATTTACCGGTATAGATGCCCCTTCTGCGTAGATAAATGTTTTCTGTGGCCAGTCCCCTCGAGCTCCCTCCACGAAGGCCCTGTACTGGAGCCAGCCCGGGAATTAAGTTTCATACAAATGCGCGGAACTCAATAATTCACCCAAAGCTTCGTCAACACGATCGTGAATCAAACGGTATAACTCCGGCCCAAATATCATAACTACGGAGCATCTGATTATAATCAAGGATGGCTGTATGAAGTCGAGTTGTTTGTTCTGCGATATTTTTTCATTTGACAAGTGATGGACTACTGGATTTTGTTGGTAGGTACTTCTGAATCTTGAACAAACGTTGGAGCATTATTGATGGGTGAATTATTAAACAATGGCAAATTATTACACAACGGTAAATTATTACACAACGGTAAATTATGACACCACGGTAAATTATTACACAACGGCTCATCTACCCAGAAGTGGCTGGATTTTGTTGATAGGTACTTTTGCAACTTGAACAACCGTTGAAGTATTATTGTTGGGTAAAGTATTACGCAAAGGCAAATTATTACACAACGGCAAATTATTACACAACGGTAAATCATTACACAACGGTAAATTATTACACCACGGTAAATTATTACACAACGGCTCATCTACCCAGAAGGGGCTGGATTTTGTTGGTAGGTACTTTTGCAACTTGAACAACCGTTGATGTATTATTGATGGGCAAATTATTACACAACGGCTCATTATTCTATCTTCGTAGAATGGGAACCTATACAGGTAAATTATTACACAACGGTTTAGGTAGGTACCTAGTAACGAGTACGGGGTTAGGTACTAACCTACGGAGGGTGTAGAATAGTACATATGTTATAGAGAAGGGTTATCTATACAGAGAGCTGTGATCTGTATCAGAAGGGTATTCTATACAAAATAATAAACCGTCGTGCAGGGATTTGCAGCGTTTTTACATTTTTATGTTGATGTGAAACTAACGAATTTTTTGAGACCCCCCAAAAGCTTCATCAACATGATTGCGAATGAAATTAAATAAATCTTGCCTAATTACCGTTGCTAGGGAACCGCTGATCATAATCACGGATGGCTGTAGGATCTCGAGTTGATTGTCCTGTGATATTATTTCATTTGAAGAATGGTGGTTCTCGTGGATTTTGTTGTTAGCTACTTTTGTAACTCGAACAAACGTTATGCTTCATGAATAACAACAAATAATAAATGATTGAATTATTGAATCCCGCGCATTTTTATGAACCTGGAATTCCCGAACTGGCTCCACTTTCGATCTAGGGCTTTCCTGGGGGGAGCTCGAGGGTAGGTATTGACCACAGAAAACAGTGATCTACGTAGAAGGGGCATCTATACAGGTAAATAATATACCGTTGTGTTATCTGCTGCAGCATGTTAATCTGAATAAACGTTACGCTCATGAATAACAACAATTATCTAATTAATGATAGACAGCCTATTTATGAAATAATGTGATTGCCCGGCTGGCTCCAGTAAGTACTCAATTTAGGGCTCTCGGCTGTCTTGTGAGAAGGACAAGGGTAGGTATTGACCACAGAAAACAGTGATCTACGTAGAAGAGGCATCACAGGTAATAAACTGTTGTGTAATAATTTGTAGATTTTTTCCCCCCCAAGTCCGACTCAAAAGTTCCACTATTGAAAATAATAAACCAAATTGCCGTCTGCCGCATGCGGCACCCCCCCCCCCCCCCCCACCCTTATTTTCCATGTAACGAAATTAATTATATATGGTTTGTATGTCCCATTCGGGGTGTAAGTTGGCCCAAGAGGTGAACAATGGTGGGGGGAGGAGGGGTGTTCATTTGCGAAACTCTACATTCCGTAGAAGGCCATGGTTTCTGTGACTTTTTAATTTATTGATTCCGAGCGTAAGGATCTTTTGAGACCACCCGGAGCATGTTACTTCCAGCCGTTCGTCCACAGTAAAAAACCTTGGTCAACATAAGTGTGACTCATACGGTATGCATAACCCACGCCCAGATATCACAGATAGGAAGCAGCTGATTATAATTACGCATGGCTTCATAAAATCGAGTTTATTGTTCCGTGGTAGTATTTCATTATTTGAAGATGAATAGGTATGGTTATTTAGGATGTTGTTCATACGAACGTTTTTACCGGTTCGCCGACAGGGTCAAGTTTGTTGCTCACGGCCGAACGATTCATCCATTGCGGTGAAAATTCGGGAACTTGGTGGAAATGGAACACCGTTTTGTAATCATTTGTACCGTTTCTGTCAATATTATTAGCGCATCTCCGATCTCCGATCCGAATGTTCGTATTTGTTGAAAATCAATTTTCGTTGAGTAATGGACAGATAATAATTTAAATTTATGTTAACTCATCTAATCAAAATATCACATTAATATAATTTCGCGCTAGGATCATTAGCCCACGGATGTCGGATCCCAAAAACATCAAACGTGGAAACTACCATTCCTCAGAAACTTCTGTATTAATTAGTAAGTTGAACACTAATAATACCTATTTCTATATCCTTGACAGTCTCTTCAGAGTCTCCTGGCTCTAACAGAACCTATTATAGTAGATATTTGATAAACCGTCCACTCGTATTTATTTAATTAGGGGGTATAGAGGAAAAATGATTGTTTGATAGGTGAAAAACATGTGAAACCCCAAAAACGGGAGAGAAAAAAGAAAAAGAGGAATGTGGGTTATTGTTGGAAAGCTATCCCCCCCTGCAAAATAACTGTGATGGAGGAAACCTTTTGCCAGATATAATTGAAAGTATAGTAGTGATAACGTTATAGTAAAACTTTAGCGTTAGGTATAGATGTTATTAGTGTGTACTTACTATATCCTGTCTTCTAGCCTCGGCTGCTGTGTCACTGGCATAATATAGTGCAATGACACAGACGAGAACTAGTTTGAACATCGTGCGGGTTCTCTATGATGCTCACGGGTACGTGCCTAAATATTTAAATCCCCGAACTTCAATGAAAACTTGGGACATCCTACACTGCGCCATTAAAAAGAACGTTCATTGTGCAGTCTTTTGTCAGGTGTAATAACGATATGGTCGACTGATAATTATTCGAGAACTTAGTTAACAGCCATGTAATAAAACCGCAACTGATCGTCTTTCCGTCACCAAGAGAAGCAACGATTTCCCGGTTTCACGTGTCAATGAGGAAATAAAAACGTTCTCCGGTTCTATTTTAGCTGCCCGTTGGTACTTTTTGGTTTATTATTTTCAATAATGAACCATTGGAATTGAGCATGAAAAAAAAAAAAAATTCTTACCCACCCTCAAAATTTGATGGTTTACGTTTCAAGGTAGGTATGTAGAATCCAAAACTGCAATAAAAATATTTCTGTCTGTCCGCCGTACGGGCCACATTTCTTAGTTACCATGAAACAAAATTGATGAAATTCGGGTTATAGGTTCCGTTCCGGGTCTAGTTGGTCCTCGAAGCTCGACGTTACTGTCAGTCATCTCTAAGGGGTTCAAAATAGGGGTTGAAATTTTCAAAACGCCTATACCTTTTTTTACGTGAATCTTTTTACGGTTTTAAATAGTTCTTGAACTTACGAGTTTTTTAAGACCACCCGGAGCACCGTACGTCCTGACGTTCGTTCACAGCCAGACCCCGAAGTTTGCATCGACTGGCATTTTCGACTCCAGGGTGAATGAAATTGTATACATTCAGACCAAATCTCGTTACCAGGGACGCGCCGACAATCGGAAATTGGCCGGAGATAAAATCATTGCTAGGGGCCACCTGATTATATTGGCGGAGTATGAAGTCGAGTTGGTTGTTCTGTGATATTATTTCATTTGAAGAATGATGGTTATTTTGGATTCTGTTGTTAGGTATTTTTTTTTCATGAACAAACGTTGTGCTTCATGAATAACTACAAATAGTTATTATTAATGATTGAATTATTGAATCCCGCCCATTTTTGTGAAACTGTAATTCCCGGGCCGGCTCCGGTACACGATTTAGGGCTTCCATGGAGGGAGCTCGAGGGTAGGTATTGACCACAGAAAACAGTGAGCTACACAGAAGGGGCATCTATAAATGTAAATAATAAACCTTTGTGTAATAATTTTCAGCGCTTATTTTTATAGTTTTAATGTGATAATTGTTGATAGTTTCATTTTAATTTTAAATTAAAAACAGAACGGCTTGCGGGTGCAGCGAGAAGCTAAACGCTTATATTCGTATAATTTAGGGCTGTTAGGATAAGTTGAAAGATCGATAGGATGAAGTAAGTCGTGTTGACCTACGATTTAAATCCTAGTAATGTGTGTGAAAGTTGAGTTATTGGGGTGTCACTAATCACAAAACGCGCTCATATTATAGTCATGCAGCAAGACTGGAACTTTCATTAAAATATCATCGATCCTTCTGAAAAAATTCGAAATCCAACGGCGAGGGCTTTGAGCGACTTGAAGAGCTCAGATAGCGCTTCGCGAAAATGATGATGCGATCGGTCGAAAGTTAATCAACGGAGGCCAAAGACGGGAAAAATAAGATGATGACGGAAGAAGAAGACGGCGGATTGAAGGATGAGGTGGAAGGCTCGTTTAGATAAACTTTTCCTAACAAGAGGGTGATGAACAGCAGACCCTACTCCTATCCTCGTTCTATCGTTTTTGCCGTCACGGCAGGGAAGCTCTCCTTGTACCCACATCACGTATTATACAAATGTTATCCTTGAAAAATTTTTCTTGGTGGAGGTTTCCTTCCCGTATCCTTTTTCCCAAGGGTATTTTTTCCTCGCTCTTTTAGAGGTTCCTGAGGGCATCGCTCGTCATCAATAACCTTTCTCGTGCACGTAAAAATTCAATCTTCTTGAGAAAACCTGAGCTTTGCGGGGTATGTCGCTGATTCAAGTTATCGAGGAAGAATTAAGAAGAATTAGGAAGAAGAAACTTTAGCCTCCCGTGAGAGCGAACATGGCGAGGAAGAATGTGCCCCTTCAATCGAAATAGGATATGGATAGTTGGGGTACCTAATGAAAATCTGAAATTGGTACCTACTATCACAATGTTTAAAAATGCAAGATCAATGTTTTTATCATTAGCGAGTTTATATTGACCAACTTACAGCATTTTCGATTCGTCATAATAATTTTATCGAAAAATACTGCAAATGATTATACAACGGCTTATTGCTTTTTAGGTTTATTACTCCCCCATAAACATACCTACCCCTTCGGCGTGGATCCACCCGCGTGCTTTCCGCAGGAAAGCCTTCACTTGGTCATGGAAAGTACCTATTAATTTGTTTGAGAAAAGTTTGAGGTGGGCGGAATAAAGGATGAATTCACTGGGAAAATGTACTTGTATTATAACATCCCTTTAGTAGCTTGTTGCAGAGTGTTTGTTGAAAAACACCGTAAAGGAATTTTCACATGTTCAAAATTTAATTGTATAATCTGGACGGCACGCAATTCTACGAGTTCTTATCACATCCAAAACCGAAAACTATAAATGGAGGCTGTTTCCAAGGCTGACTCAGCCAAAAAATCGAGCACGTTCTCTTGTCATCTGAGAGGTAAGTAACGGAATACGCAAATCCTTCTACCACCTGAAATAGTAAATTCAAAATAAATAGATTAGAGGATTCGAAATCTAATGCGGCGTTGGTCGAAGCCGAAGAGTTTGTACCAAGTGTTATTCTTGAAATAGGTGAAATAGGAACTTATTCAATATGGTGTTATTGAGTGAAATTGAAATAAACGCTCAGGTTATGTAATTAGTTCTAGCATTTTTGGGGAACCAGTATGAGGCGATGCATTACACACCATCTAATGTATTTACGTTTTGCGTACTTGATATGGTGGTCGAGCGATAATTTGAAATAATCCGCTTGAAATAATTATCCAAGAATTTGTAATTACACATCCATTTCAGAGCATTCTGAATCCACCGTGGATTTCGGCAAACTTATAACTAACCATAAATCCCCATCTCTCCCCCATTTCCGGCGAGACGACATTTTTGATTTTGTCCATATAACTATTATTATAATAAGAAAATGCCAAGTTTAGACATAAGGAGATATGAGTTCAACTACCAGAAATGTTCAATTTCAGTAAGTGGGCCGATTTGTTATTTTGTCTCCAAAACAATAACCTACGAACCTTTGCGGTTAGACGGACATTTGGCATTAGGAATCGTCATTATGTGTCTTAAGTTATCCACTTGACGTAACACCGGTGATTTTCTAGTAATTTGTGGTAATATTCAGCAATTTCCCTAATTTCTATAAATTTTTGACTCTCAAAAGCTCGAATTTGACCTTCACTTGTATTCTGAAGTTACTGGTACAAATGATATAAATATGAGTTGAATGAATTGTTAGAATACGGGGATATAGTCAGAATGCCTTAAAAGGAGTTGTGTGATGATTTTTAAATTTGAACTAGCTGATCTTTGAGCTGTTGTTCATTTTCCCTAAAACTCGCAGGAATATTCAAGATCCAATATTCATTCCAAATGTTCATTCATCCAAATTCCATACATTGATCCGAATATTCCTTTCAAAATCCAAAAATATCAAGATTGAGTTTGTTTCACATAAAAATAGCACAATGTTGGACTAAATTCCATATCATCAACAAGAATAAAATATGATGAAAATATGACAATAGAACAAACTGACTCTGTACTATAATATTATTTGATTATCATATCGACAACGGTGGAAAATTTTTATTATTTTGAAAGGTAGTCAGTTTCAGTGCGCAAGTTTCTGTGAAAACTCCATAATTAGGCCATGCTGCACGAGCTTCTATAGAGGAATTCAATTCTGATTTCCTCACTATTCTAAAAGCAATTGAAAAGTGGAAGTGCTGAGTTGATCTCTATACATAGCAGCATCTGCCTTGTCTCAAAATGCATTTTTACGATACATCCATTTCATCCCAGTGTAGTTTTAAAATTAAAACCCGTAATAAAATTAGTACGTACCTTTACTGAAGCTTTGATGATTTTCAAGGCCTTTCTTTCTTTTAATTCTGTCAAAACCCTATTCAGTTCTTTCAGTAAATCAGGTGACGGCTGAATTTGATTATCACATCCCTTGCACTGAATAACAAAAATTACGTTCCTCGTTAGTTGGTTATTAATATTAGATTTAACCACTTTGCTAATTAGGAAAATGACAGGAAATTCTGGGGGAAATCAGCGTTTTCAACGTCAGGGCATTTGCATCCATTCACATGTCCCACTATCTTAACATGGTAGAATTACTGAAATGAAATATCTTGCGCGCGCGCACACACACTCACACGACAATAATGCCGCCGGAGTCCAAGTATGAGCTCTCTAACGTTTGTTAATTACAGTAACATAAATAATATTAATTTTTCCACCGCCCACGTTTTCCACCTGTGCATAAGCGCCATGAGGTACACCCCCAAGACCCCCTCTACTCACCTGGCCGATTTTGAAATTCTGATGGTCGCTTAGCCAAGGTACGACCCTCGAAATATTCCCCAGTTATCACTTAATTAGCACGATTCGTTTTGAATAATGAACTTATACATCAATAAATAGGTCTAAAAACGCTGCAAACTATTACACAGCGGTTTATAATTTACCGGTATAGATGCCCCTTCTGCGTAGATCAATGTTTTCTGTGGCCAGTCCCCTCGAGCTCCCTCCACGAAAGCCCTGTACTGGAGCCAGCCCGGGAATTAAGTTTCATACAAATGCGCGGAACTCAATAATTCACCCATTAATTATTTGTAGTTATTCATGAAGCATAAGGTAAATAATACCATTGTGTAATAATTTTCCTGTATAGACGCCCCTTCTGCGAAGATAGTATAATAAACCGTTGTGTAATAATTTGCTGTTGTGTAATAATTTACCGTTGTGTAATAATTTACCGTTGTGTGATAATTTACCCAATAATACTTCAAAATTTGTTCGATATGCAAAATTACCTATCAACAAAATCCAAAAGAGCCATCCATCATTTTTCAAATGAAATAATATCACAGAACAACCAACTCGACTTCATACAGCCATGCGTGATTATAATCAGGTGCTCCCTAGCAATGATACTTGGGCTGAATGTAAACAAATTTGATTCACCTTCCTCTTGACGAAGCCTGTAGATGCAAACTTCGGGGCCTTACTGTGGATGAACGGCTGGACGTACAGTGCTCCGGGCGGTCTCAAAAAACTCCCAAGTTCATGAACTATTTAAAAACGTGAAACCGTTCGAGCTAACGGTGTCGTGGAGATTCCAACCCCTATTTTTCATCCCTTAGAGATGAATAGTCTCGTGGATCCTCCCAGACCCACATCCACTATATTCGCAAACTTTAAGATCTCGCAAATAAACACGCAGCAGTGGGGACGAAAGACGCAGGGGATGAAAGCCCAGCCTGGTTCCCCACCATCCCTTACCAACTAGGGGGTGGAGGAAGACGGCTACCGGGGTCTATAAAACCCCGGCGCCTGCCTCTTTTTCCTCATTCTACGCTCTCCTCCAGTCCCTGACTACTCTCTCTTCTCCTTACCTCATCTCTCTCTCCTCTCCTAAAAGATGCAGTGCATGGTGGTCCACCCATAACCAACAGCCAACTACCCAAAAGATTCGCTCATAACCCGCCTGTGCATATCCTCACACCCCTCGTGATGAAATACGCCAATTTAAATTCTTCACAAATAGCATTAACGCCGATCTTCGCGGACCAACTAGACCCCCAAATGGGACCTATACACCTCCAAATTTCATCAATTTTGGTTCACGGTAACTAAGGAAAGTGCGAATTGCGGCGGACGGAAACCGTCATATTTCGGGAAGTTTTGGTTTATTACTTTCAGTAATGAACCTTTGAAATTGACCATGAAAAATAGAAAAAAATTAACCCCCACCCCCTTCAAAAGTTGATGGTTTCCGTTTCAAAGTATGTAGAATCCGAAAACGGAATAGGTATATGCAATTTTCTGTCCGCCCGCCGTACGCTGACGCCGTACTTAGCGCTTTCCTTTGTTATCATGAAGCAAAATTAATTAAATTTGGTATGTAGGTCCCATTCGGGGTCCAGTTGGTCTGCGAAGCTCGGTGTTACTGTCATTCATCTCTAAGGGGTGATAAACAGGGAGGCGGAAATTAACAGAACCCCTCAGCTCGAAAACATTCAATGGAAGGATGTTCTTTTTTTATATTTTTAAATTGATGTGAAACTAACGAATTTTTTGAGACCACCCGGAGCATTGTACGACCAGCCGTTCGTTTGCACCGAAAACCTTCGTCAACATGATTGTGAATGAAATGAAATAAATCTTGCCTAATTGCCATTGCTAGGGAACAGCTGATCATAATCACGGATGGCTGTAGGATGTCGAGTTGATTGTCTTGTGATATTATTTCATTTGAAGAATGGTGGTTCTTTTGGATTTTGTTGATAGCTACTTTTGTAACTCGAACAAACGTTATGCTTCATGAATAACAACAAATAATAAATGATTGAATTATTGAATCCCGCGCATTTTTATGAACCTGGAATTCCCGAACTGGCTCCAATTTCGATCTAGGGCTTTCCTGGGGGGAGCTCGAGGGTAGGTATTGACCACAGAAAACAGTGATCTGTACAGGTAAATAATAAACCGTTCTGTTATCTGTTACAGCATTTTAATCTCAACAAACGTTACGCTCATGAATAACAACAATTATCTAATTAATGATAGACAGCCTATTTATGAAATAATGTGATTGCCCGGCTGGCTCCAGTAAGTACACAATTTAGGGCTCTCGGCTGTCTTGTGAGAAGGACAAGGGTCGATATTGACTACAGAAAACAGTGATCTACGCAGAAGAGGCATCACAGGTAATAAACTGTTGTGTAATATTTTCCGACTCCGTTGAGGCCGACTCAAAAGTTCCACTATTGAAAATCATAAACCCCCCTTAGTTTCCATGGAACGAAATTAATTATATGTGGTTTTTATGTCCCATTTGGGGTCAAAGTTGGTCCAAGAGGTGAACAACGGTGGTGGGAGGAGGGGTGTTCATTTGCGAAACTCTACTTTCCGTAGAAGGCCATGGTTTCTGCGACTTTTTTAATTTATTGATTCCGAGCGTAAGGATTTTTTGAGACCACCCGGAGCATGTTACTTCCAGCCGTTCGTCCACAGTAAGTAGAAGATTGAACCAAAAACCTTGGTCAACATAAGTGTGACTCATACGGTATGCATTACCCAATTCCAGATATCACAGATAGGAAACAGCTGATTATAATGACGCATGGCTTCATAAAATCGAGTTTATTGTTCCGTGGTAGTATTTCATTATTTGAAGATGAATAGGTATGGTTATTTAGGATGTTGTTCATATGAAAGTTTTTACCGGTTCGCCGATAGGGTCAAGTTTGTTGCTCACGGCCGAACGATTCATCCATTGCGGTGAAAATTCGGGAACTTGGTGGAAATGGAACACCGTTTTGTAATCATTTGTACCGTTTCTGTCAATATTATTAACGCATCTCCGATCTCCTGCTGCGTTCTCGTCTTATGCTTTCGAAAGTGTGTTGTGTTTTCAAAAATGTTCGTATTTGTTGAAAATCAATTTTCGTTGAGTAATGGACAGATAATAATTTAAATTTATGTTAACTCATCTAATCAAAATATCACATTAATTTAATTTCGCGCTAGGATCATTAGCCCACGGATGTCGGATCCCAAAAACATCAAACGTGGAAACTACCTTTCCTCAGAAACTTCTGTATTTTAATTAGTAAGTTGAACACTAATAATACCTATTTCTATATCCTTGGCAGTCTCCTCAGAGTCTCCTGGCTCTAACAGAACCTATTATAGTAGATATTTGATAAACCGTCCACTCGTATTTATTTAATTAGGGGGTATAGAGGAAAAATGATTGTTTGATAGGTGAAAAACATGTGAAACCCCAAAAACGGGAGAGAAAAAAGAAAAAAGAGGAATGTGGGTTATTGTTGAAAGCTATCCCCCCCTGCAAAATAACTGTGATGGAGGAAACCTTTTGCCAGATATAATTCAAAGTACGAGGGGTGATCAAAAAGTTCCAGGACTGATTTTTTATTAATTTATTAAAATTTTTTACAGGCTATTGGACGTCGTCCCCTTCAAAGTACTCCCCTTGGAAAGCTATACATTTTTCCCAATGATGTTTCCATTGCGTGAAGGAACCTGAGAACTCATCTTGTGAAATGGTGTTCAGCTGCTCCAGCGATTTTTCTTGAATATCACCTACTGACTCAAATCTCTTTCCCTTCATGGGTCTCTTGAGTTTTGGAAACAAGAAAAAGTCCGCAGGGGCAAGTTCAGGTGAATAAGGAGGCTGGGGGATGACCGTCATTCCATTTTTGGTGCAGTAGTCGCGAATGAGCAGTGCAGAGTGAACAGGCGCATTGTCATGATGCAGCACCCACTCACCGCTCCGCCACAACTCTGGTCTCTTCCTCCTTACTGCCTCGCGCAAATTTCTCAGGGTTTCACGGTAACGGAAGCGGTTAATGGTCTCACCTCGTGGAAGAAATTCATGGTAAACAACACCCTTCCAGTCGAAAAAAACAGTGAGCATGACCTTGACGTTTGATTTGACCTGACGTGCTTTTTTGGGTGTTGGAGAGGATTTTGTCTTCCATTGTGATGACTGGACCTTCCTTTCGACGTCGTAGCCGTAAAACCAGGTTTCATCTCCAGTAATGACTTGTTTTAAGAAGTTTTCATTGCCATTTGCCATTTCAAGAAGTTCCTGAAAAACCTGAACTCTGTTCTTTTTGCTCCTCTGTCAACAGTCTCGGAACGAACTTTGCAGCCACCCTTCTCATCTGCAACGTTTTTGTTAAAATCTTTTGATACGAACCAAATGAAATGTTCACTTCTTCAGCCACTTCAAGAATGGTTAGTCGACGATCAGAACGCAGGAGACTGTTCAATCTTGCAACATGATCGTCGTCAGTCGAAGTTGATGGGCGCCCTGAACGAGGAGCATCTTCACACGATGTCCGGCCTTCCTTGAACCTTTTGTACCACTCATGACACCTTGACCGACTCAGACATTCATCACCGAAAGCCACTTACAACATTTGAAAAGTTTCAGTAGACGTTTTACCCAATTTTACACAAAACTTTACACAAACGCGTTGCTCTTCCTTTTCATTCATTTCACAAAATCGCCGAACACAACAAACTTGTTTTACGAAAACAGCAGTAACTTTGCGATAGAGAACGTTATCTAAAATCTGATAACACAGCTGTGCTCAGGAAGAGTCATGCTAAACAACGCTGCCAGCCGCACTGCTCTACGAAGCTCCATTGCCGCGCAATATCAACAGTCCTGGAACTTTTTGATCACCCCTCGTATAGTAGTGATAACGTTATATGTAGTAAAACTATAGCGTTAGGTATATAGATGTTATTAGTGTGTACTTACTATATCCTGTCTTCTAGCCTCGGCTGCTGTGTCACTGACATAATATAGCGCAATGACACAGACGAGAACTAGTTTGAACATCGTGTGGGTTCTCTATGATGCTCACGGGTACGTGCCTAAATATTTAAATACCCGAACTTCAATGAAAACTTGAGACATTCTACACTGCGCCATTAAAAAGAACGTTCATTGTGCAGTCTTTTGTCAGGTGTAATAGCGATATGAATGGTCGACTGATAATTCGAGAACTTAGTTAACAGCCATGTAATAAAACCGCAACTGATCGTCTTTCCGTCACCAAGAGGAGCAACGATTTCCAGGTTTCACGTGTCAATGAGGAAATAAAAACGTTCTCCGGTTCTATTTCAGCTGCCCGTTGGTACTTTTTGGTTTATTATTTTCAATGATGTACCTTTGGAATCGAGCATGAAAAAAAAAAAAATTAACCCCCCTCAAAGTTGCATGGTTTCCGTTTCAAGGTTTGTAGAATCCGAAAATGCAATAGAAAACGCTGCAAATTATTACACAACGGTTTATTATTTAACTGTGTAGGTGCCCTTCTGCGTAGATCACTGTTTTCTTTGCTCAATACCCTCGAGCTCCCTCCAGGAAAGCCGTAAATGGAGTACTGCAGCCGGCCCGGGAATTAAATTTTCATACAAATGCGCGGGAATCAATAATTAAATCATTAATTAATTTTAGTTATTCATGAAGCATAAGGTAAATAATAAACCGTTGTGTAGCAATGTACCTATATAGATGCCCCTTCTGCGGAGATAGTATAATAAACCGTTGTGTAATAAATTACCCTATTTACCTTATTTACCCTACTTCAACGTTTGTTCGAGTTGCAAAAGTACCTATCAACAAAATTCAAAAGAGCCACCATTTTTCAATTGAAATAATATCACAGAACAACCAACTCGACTTCGTAGAGCCATCCGTGATTATAATCAGGTGCTCCCTAGGGATGATATCTAGGCTGAATTTATACAATTTGTTTCACCCTCCTGTTGACGAAGCCTGTCGGTGCGAACTTCGGGGCCTTACACTATGTCCTAATTGGGACGTCATCGTACCTACGACCGCACGATGTGCGATGGTCCGGTGCTCGTACGATCCTGGAATAAACTAGCAAACATTATGAAGGTGTCCGGATTGAACCGGAAAGACGGTCGTGCGATGGTGGTGAAGGGACGGATTGGGTTGATTCGTGATCGGATTGTGTAGATTGGAGATCGTGCGAACTCCATAGGGACGCATGTAAACAAACCTTTTCCCAGAAGGGATGTGTCCGAATTGGTTGTGGAACTCCACTTGTTCGCACGATCCACAGTCCGGTGGACGCACAAGTTCAACCAATTTGATTTTGGTCGTGCGACCTTGCGTTCGTTCTAGCGATTCTGATAATTTAAAATTGTATTTGTCAAATAAAAGGAGGGCCTATCCCTACTATCTGAGGGCGCAGTGAAATCGTGGATGGAGAAATTACCACACAATCCTCCACTCAATGTAACTTTTAATTTACTGAAAACAGGTACCTAATTGAGAAAAGACAATACTGATTGCCCTACGAACTACTACAATAAAATCACGACGTTCAAAGGTACAAATGACGAATTACTCGCGAGGAGCTGGTCTCAAGATCTTAGCTAGGTACTTGCGATTATCAACGACAATGAATCAGACGCATAAGAGAAGAGAGTACTCGTCTCGGGCTAACGGTGTGTTTTTCTGTTGTACTAACATAAGATATCCATCCGCCAAAAGTAGAGGCTGACTCCATCACAAGTAGTTCCCAGTGTTGACAGGAAGGTGTGCATCGCTGCTGTTAACCATTCTAATATTTGTCCTGTAGACGACTCCAGTGCTCCTCGCAGTAACTTGTTCCTCATCAGCGCTGTGGTGATCGGCTGCTCCCTAACACTATGTAAATAGCGTCGCTTGCATCATAAGCCGCGTCTAACGGCTTCCCACTGGATCATCAGATGATAAGTGAGGAAGGCCAACAATCTGCGATGTCTTGTAAAATATTTTCGAAGTGTTCCGTTCCGTGTCAGAGTTGGTTCTGCCTCCACATGAATTCGCATAAGTAGCTATCAAGGAGGGAACGATGAGTGCCCCACTGCTTTTTGACATTTTCATGTCTTTACTTTTGCACACAAACTCGAAAAGCAAATCCAAAAAGCTACAGGAAAACGCGGTAAATGCACCATTTCTGATGATTTTCGCTTACAACCGATTCGTTTCTACAGAACATCATGTTTGCAATTGTTCATCGTACAAAAATCGTTCACCACTCGTTCGAATCGTGTGATTTTAGTGAATATTTTCTTGTTAACCGTACCCCCATACCTTGCGCGGTAGCTGAGCTGAGCATGATGAAAAAACGCTGCAAATCCCTGAACAACGGTTTATTATTTTGTATAGAATACCCTTCTATTACAGACCACAGCTCTCTGTATAGATAATCCCTTATATAATATATAATGTACTATTCTATACATATTATGTAGATCGCAGACCCTCCGTACGTTAGTACCTAACCTCGTACTCGTTAATAGGTACCTACCAAATCACGAGTTCAATGATGCTAAAATAATTCTGTCGATGACAAACAGTAACTAAAATGGCAAAAATAAACGCAAATAATGGAGTGAAGAAGGGAAACTGTTGATGTGGAGTGAAAATACCCTGGAAATGGCGGATGAGGTTGGGACAGAAACAAAAGCCGGCGCCACAACGCGAAATCCCATGTGATTGGAAACGCCTAGGCCAGTCATATTGAATTTATTGAAAAAACAAAAGAAAACGATTGATTGAACTAATGCGGACCATGCCAATGCGCACCACGCCAGTTTAGACAATTCGATTATAATCAAGGATATTGTATCCAATATTGTCGGGGGGGGGGGGGGGGGATCTTCAATTGTTTACCGATGTGTAATAATGTACCGTTGTGTAATAATTTGCCGTTGTGTAATAATTTACCGTTGCGTAATACCTAATTTGCCGTTGTGTAATAATTTACCATTGTTACGTATCACAGCTCTCCGTATAGATAACCCTTTATATAATAATTATATAATATGTACTATTCTATACATATGATATAGATCGCACACCCTCCGTAGGTTAATACCTAACCCCATACTCGTTACTAGGTACCTACCTAAATCACGAGTTAAATGTTGCTAAAATAATTCTGCCGATGACAAACAGTACCTAACAAAAAGAAACACACGTAACGAAGTTCTGAAAAGAAATTGTTGATGAGGAGTGTAAAAAGTTGCGATAGTAGGTACCTACCACCAAACTCCAGCCCCTTCTACGTAGATGGTACAATGAACCGTTGTGTAATAATTTACCGTTGAGTAATGATTTACCATCGTGTAGTAATAATTTACCCATCAATAATACTTCCACGTTTGTTCAAGTTTCACTGCCTATCAACAAACTCCAAAATAGAAATTTCATTTTTCAAATAAAATAATATCACAGAACAACCAACTCGACTTCATACTCCGCCTAGAAAATCAGGTGGCCCCTAGCAATGATTTTATCTCCGGCCAATTTCCTATTTTCGGCGCGCCCCTGGTGACGAGATTTGGTCTGATGTATACAATTTCACCCTGGTGTCGAAAATGCCTGTCGGTGCAAACTTCGGGGCCTTACTGTGAACGAACGGCTGGACGTACGGTGCTCCTGGTGGTCTTAAAAAACTCTGAAGTTCGAGAACTATTTAAAACTGTAAAAAAATTCACGTAAAAAAAGGTATAGGTGTGCTGAAAATTTCAACCCCTATTTTGAACCCCTCAGAGATGACTGACAGTAACGTTGAGCTTCGAGGAGCAACTAGACCCCGAACGGAACCTATAACCCGAATTTCATCAACTTTGTTTCATGGTAACTAAGAAAAGTGGCCCGTACGGCGTACGGCGGACATACAGAAATATTTTTATTGCAGTTTTGGATTCTACATACCTTGAAACGTAAACGATCAAATTTTGAGTGGTGGGGGGGGGGGGGGGGGGGTAAGAATTTTTTTGTTGTTGCTCGATTCCAATGGTTCATTATTGAAAATAATAAACCAAAATGGAAATAAAGATTCGGGAAGAGGCGATGAGTTTGTAGAGCATGTTCAATGCTCATGCTCATGGTCATAATTTACAGCTAATTTCGCTGATAAAAATTTGTATAAATAAATTTAAAACAGGCAAAACTTACTCCCACCTACTGAAAATCAACTTCAGATTACTGGAAAAAAATTTAAATATTACACGCCAAAAAGTTGATTTTTAAAGTTATGCAGAATTTGGCCAATTTCACAAAATTTTAAGTTTGCTAGGACAATAAGAGTCAGGAAATGACTTCAAGTCCGAATACCCCTACTAGGTATCCTTGAAACCAGTTATATTACCCATATAGAGTTCAAAAAATCGGGTTTTGATATTTTTTTGACCGTTTGAAACCACTGTGAGGCGTACGGCTGACGGACAGAAATTTTTTAAATTCCATTTTCAATGCTACGTACCTTGAAACCATCAAATTTCGAGGAGGGTTAAAGTGGTTTTTGCCATGCTCGATTCCAAAGGTTCATAACTGAAAGTAATATACCAAAAACCTGTGATTTCCTCTATTTGTGCATTCATTAGAATCTCGAAATTCGGTTATTTCTGTTCCGTTTATGTCATTTGAAGACGATCGGCACCATTGTCTCGGTTTTCCTCCATCTGTCTGTATGTTCGTACATCACGGCTGCATGATTTGTTCAAATGCGATGGGTGATTATGAAACCGCGAAAAATCGGTTTCACTCCTGAGCTCAAGATTCGCTGAAAATGAAATGAGCTGTGACTCGATCTGGTACCGGCATTTTCCCTCTTGTGTGGGTATTCGGCAGTTTCATCGTCATATTTTTTCCAACGCTTTGTTGTGTTTTCTGAGTTCAAGATTTATCAAAGCCACTGGGGGTCATTTTTTAATGATTTCTCTGTTTAGGTGCACCGATCGAGTTTGATGGAAAACTGAAATTGTGAGAACACTCAAGTTCGGAGGCGATCAGCTACTCTTGAGGTGTTTTAATTGAGGAAATAATGAATCAAAATGTATTACCATCGTTCAAATGAGGTGGATTGATTATAATTATGCGAAATAGTGGAATGGATTTTTTTTTATTTTATGTAAGCCGCCAGTAGATCCTAATCTCAAGATTCACTGAAAATAATGAAATGAGTTGTGACTTGATCTGTTGTTCTTTGCCACGGCCGGCGACTTTACGGATATTGTCGGTTTTCCCACTTCAGTGGGTGTTTGGCCGTTTCCTAGTTATATTTTTCCAACGGTGGAGAAGACTGCCGGTTAATTTGGTTTCAAGTCGAAGAAAATTCGGAAGGAAACCCTCGACCCGCTTTTTTATTTTAACGAGATTACCTTCTTCAGATGATCAGCCCCAGTGGTAAAAACCATAATAGGACCAGCTGCTTCTCTCTCCTAAAGGTTTATCTTAATGTAAAAACCAAAAGAGCATAAGTTTGGAAGAATAAACGAGATACAACGGCAACTTTACCAAAACTGAAAATCTGACCTCGCAGAACCAGTTGAAATTTCCTTTTTACCCCTTCAGTGGTTTTCTTATTTCATTTCCTTTTCCTTGTTTTAAGTCAAGTACACGGTTGTTTATAAAGACAGTAATGTAAATTAATTTTAGCTGTTTTCTTAAGGAAATAGAGCTGCAAGTTCCGCGAACGGCTTTATTATCCAAAATTCGGACTTCCCCTGGCTAGGGAAGTCGTTAATCTGGCAGTCGAAAACCTTGATTCATTTATGAAAATTCTTCATAAATCCAGCAATTTTTTTGCCATTTTCGTTCAACCTGCGGTCTTTTGATACCATTCTTTTAGCATTAGACATGGTAAATTGCATTTATTCCCGAAGCTAAACTACCTATAGTTTCTAAAGTGAAAAGACGGTTTTCAGATCACGCTTGGTTTTATGAAATAGAGTTTTGTGAGTCCTGTTCAAGAACGATCAGATCCTCTAGGTCTCAGGAACGTTTTTTAAATATTTTCCTGTTTTTGGATGTACCGATTTTAGTTTGATGAAATTTGACATCGTGAGGGCACTTGAGTTCAGGGATTCAAGTGAGGGACAGCAACTCTGGAGGACAGTAGTGGTGCGTGGGCTCTGAAAACGGTGGGGCACTAAACCAGAACACAAAATAAACAAAACCCAAGCAAAAATAAACAACACCCTACCCTTATCTATTGATGGAGTGATATTCAGCAAAGCTTATCTCTTCTAATCATCATCCTGTCGTCATACGAAAATTCGACAATTTCTACTGCAAATATTAGCCACCGAATTCATGTGTTACAAAAATAGAGTAAACTAAAATACAACAAAACATGGCCGGTACCTGCTTGAATAGAGAAGCTACGTAGTTATCTGTGTGTTATGACGCCGATCAATCCGCAAACCACAGGACCACAAACAGCAAGCAGGGCAAAACGCACGTAGGTACCGCAAATATAAATCTGTCATCGGAACCGGACCGATCGCAAAATAACAAAAAAAATTGAAAACTAACAACAGACCCAACAGAGAAAGCGGATGTGATTCACGAGACAACACAAACAAATCGGAAGACGAAGAAGCATCCCAAATCGAGATGACAAATTGAATAGAAGGGACCAAATCGATTGTGAAAAGGAAGATTTTGTGGTGAAACCAGATTCTGGGGGACAGGCCCAAAGTGGGCGTGGCGAGCTACATTTTTACTCGACTTAGCATGCGCGGGCGGGCCACTTTTCTCAGTTGCCATGGGAGCACTAGGGCCCAGGACCTTCCTGCCAGTTTCAGGAGCCTAGGTTTCTATTTCGATTGCAGGAAATCGATTACTGTCGCTTTATTCCTTTAACGAGCTTGGTCTATGGAGCTATCATGAAGGAACCACCATGGATTCCATACTAGAATACTGAATATCCATAGCCAGAGAAACCAGGCGAGTCGCTGTTGAACTTCGTGAAAAATACCAGGTACAGTTTACGGAGGGAAATTCAAATGCCAACTGAACAATGGTTCGAGTTTTTTTTACTCATAGTGTTTTTGGGAGCCGGGTCAGTGGCCTTAAGGCTAGTACGCACTGGGATTCATTGTTCAGACTCTTTGTCGCGGAGCTGCATCTCGGATTCATTTTATTGCATCCGGGACGCTCCGCGACAATGAGTCCTGCATCTCGTGTGTTGCGTTTTAGTATTTTTTGAATCCCATCCGAAATGGGATTCTTTACACAATGTCGCGCAACATCGAGTCAGTGCGTACGTGAATCTCGAACAGAGTGGGCCTCTCATCACTGTGTGGGAGTGATAGCACCACACATTCATAATTGTCCTCATACGTACAGAATTACATGCCAATGTAAACGTAGTTTTCAATCTGCTATATATATTTTTTTAAATATGTAAATTGATTTTTTAATGCAATTAGGTACCTAAGATAATATTTCTTTTTTTAAATGTAACTTCAGCAATAAATAATAACCTAGAATATAATAAATATTTCCTTATTTTATTGCAAACTGAGCAATAAAATGACCATGTACCTACTCCATACAAGAAAAAAAATTACCTTAATATACGTTCTCAACGCAATGTTGATGGCTGTGCAGACTTCAGGAACAAACTCGGATATAATCTGCTTCGAAATTTTGAAAGTATACATGAGGCTTGTATACGAATCTCCACTTGCGAGGAACCGGAGTGCAAGCCTGTTGATTGCAGAAACTGGCTCCCTAAAGTTGGTCTTCGTTTTCGAAATACTTGGTCCAACCATTTTCAGGAGACATTCGAAATCGACTGTACTCATACGAACAAAATTGCGAAAACCCATTCCATCCTCCAATCTCAGTGTGTCAAGAAGATCGTGCCCATGGTTATTCCGATCCTTGAATAAATCACGCATCCACCAACGCGGTTGCTTTTTTTAGAGCTATGTAAAGTGCTACTGCAATTCCCGAAAGCGCGACCTCGTTCGACATGGCTCAGGTTCATACTAGATGCGTACACGATTTGCAGAGCGACAATGTCGCGGGGCAAAGAATCTGCGACATAAATCCGAGCGTCTGCGACAAAGAGTGCGAACAATGAATCCCAGTGCGTACTAGCCTTTATGGATCCAACGCCCCTGCTTGAGGAACCAATTGAGCCAATTTTTGTAATTTTATAAACGACATAAATGAACCAGTGTATATTATAAGGCCGTTTTAGTTTACGAACTCATCATGTATGGTGCATGTAGGAGTAGAAGATCACAATGTAGATGTTTACCGGTTCCTTTTTGTTGCACCTTTCAAGGCTTCTTGAATCATTTCAGACGTCCAAACCAGGGAAGGGTGGTTATTTGGCAGGCTTCTTTTGATTTTATTGAACCTACATAAGTGGCTGTGATTCGCCTCTGCTGTCAGTTCCCGGTGAATGGAAAAGTGTTTCATATCACTTAAACGACGGGAAAATCATTACTCAGACCGGTATAGGTATAGCGATAAATAGAAGAATATTACGAATGTTGGAGGCAATTACGAACTCTGGTTATCGTAGCACGAGAGTCATTAGTGCTGATGTTGAGGCCGAAGAATCTAAAGGGAAGTGGGTATTCAAGGTTCATACTCCAGATGACAGGCAAATACCATTCCCACCATATTCGCATTTCCGCTCGCCGTTTCTGAGCTTATCAAGTAACTTATCAGTTGAAAGTTGAAAACACTATTACAATAACCATGAAAGTTGCTTGTCACATATTCTGCGGGGTCATCATGAACAGGCTCTTTAGGGTGTGTAGTGGGGTTCTAGACTACATAAATACCTAGTTTGTCCACTAGAAGCGCAACGCTTAATGTTTCCAAGGCTGCCGAGCGGGATCATTCGGGTTATTCGAGTGTCCGTGAGTAAATTTCATCGAAATTTCAGGTAAAATACCTATTTTGTTGTCGAGTTTACTGATGCATAAGAGGTCTAAATTCACGTCAGTGGGCCTGTGTATAGAAACGTAGTTTACCTTCTCCGTGGCCACCAGTGCAATATGGCTGGTGCTGTGCAGAGCTACTCCAATGTCCCACTGCAGTCCACAAGACTTTTAAGGGATAGTACTTGAACAGTAGGAGCGAAACAACTACCACCAACCACCTACTCCAACTGACTCATCAATTACACTTGGTATCGGGAATTTCATGGAATGATGGATAAGGGGGAGAGGATTTGATGTAGTTAACTCCTAACCAGATGTTTGCCGAGAATTACTGTAGAAAGGAATGTCTGGAAAAGACGGCTTCATTAGTATTTTCCCCTCACGCTTTAGGTTAATATTATTTAACACGCGAGCACATATCTTCCCTGCCACGTGCAAGGCCCAAGAGCTAAATTCTCAGAAGGCTTCCATGGGTGGAACTAACGTGAATAAAGCGGCGATAACAATGCTGAAACCCGGAAGCAGAACTAACGAGCCTTATTAGAAGCCGCTATATTGTGTAACAGTGTTAGTTCTGCGTCAACGATGACGCTCCCATGCCCTCTGCTACCTCCTACCACCCTTCGCCCTTCGTCGTCTTCAGGAAAAGATGATTTCCTGGCATATTGGGTCCGCTGGAGGGCTGCCGCCGGATGAGATACCCGGTTATTAGGGATCAAGGGCGAAACTCCCGGCCCCAGTTGCTTAAAATCGATATCCCTATGTCGCGGTTTTGCGGGTGAAAGGGTTGCGGGGTTCCGGACTTTGTGTTGTAGAATTTCAAATTGTTTTGGAGGAATCGGAAACAAATTGTCTGAAATTTGCCGAGATTGAAATTCGAAGGACGTACATATTGAACCTAGACGAGGCAGGATTATTTTCCATATTTGAACCTTTGAAATCGAACATGAAAAAATATTTTTTTAACCCCATCCCACTCAAAATTTGATGGTTTTGCTTGTATCCAAAAATGGAATAAAGCATTACCGGCCGTCCGCTGCACTTCGACTGTTCTTAGTTGCCATGAACCAAACTTGATGAAATTTGGTTTGCGGAGGTCCCATTTGGGGTCTAGTTGTCCACAAAGCTTGGATCGCGATCGATAGTGGTGTTGAAGTACGTGAACAAGATAAGACAGTTGTTAGGCAGTAGGCAGTGAATATATGGGCGAGAAATTTCGTTTAGGGGGATTGTATAACGCATAAGCACGTTATTTTCTCCTTCCAGTTGAAATGAAACTGACTGTATTCCGCCCAAGCCCCTCCGTTCACCCCTTAAACTAACAAAGGCGATCAAATCTGCTCACGCAGGCCCCAATTCATACGCTGAATGATTTACTACTCCCCTAAGCGAGGTAACATACAAAACAAAGGAAAGTGGGGGAACATAGTTCGATGGGAGGTCCAACGGTACCCATTGCAGATGAGATAAGCATTTACCAGATTATTTAGGGCTGCCGATTGGACTTCATTACGGAGCCTCAGCCCTACTCGATCTTGCCTAATACCCTCTGTTCCCGTCGTTTTGATTCGTCGACGGTGATGAAGATCGGCAATGTGGTAATGACAAGCAGGCGTTCAAAGCGGTCCATTTCCCGCTCTCTATAAATAAATTTTCGTCTCGCCCGCGTTTTCACCTTCCAGATGTGATAGGTTGCTCAGTGTGAATAATTTTCTCTACATTGGTACCAGGGGCGTAGCGTCAGGGTAGGATGGCTAACTGGCGTATTATACCCATTGATTTTGGGCAAGAGTACCCTTAGCATCTCCATCTTTGAGCAAAGCAATGGCATTTTCCGACTAGCACCCAAACCATTCGTCATGAACATTATGCGCGATTTTTTTAAGTCCTACCTTAGCTCACCTACCCTTTGAATGACTACACCATGACACATTTTCTGCCGAAAAGAAAATCGAAATTCAACACTTCATTACCCTTTAAAATCCTTTTTCGTGTAAATGATTATTTATTCTACAAACAACCAATATAAATTGCTCCAGTCAAGCAGCATGGACATATGCGCGAATTTTCAAAGTTGGTAACGTACCTTTACGATGTACAGAATGTTCATACGGCCTCAATAAAAAGGCCCTTTAGAAAGTGAAATCTCTTCATCAGACAGATTACCATTGCCAATTATCCAAGTTCTATGGCATCATAATTCTTTGTAATTCTGGAGTATATTGAGTTATATCGCCGATTCCAATAAAAATAGGATTGAAAACCACCACGGAACTGGTCCGTAAGGTTGGAGAAAGGGTTCAACCCTTCTTCCCCAGTCGTAAATCAATAGGCACGATGAATCCATTATTTCCCGTTAAAAGTTGAAAACTGAATTAATGGACTCTAGCTAACAAGATTGCAACCCATACCGCTCTAATTGGCGAATCTGGTTGCTCCCCCGTTTTCCGTCCATAAACTCTGATCAATCTCCACGTGCGAGAAAATATGAACTTGCCAAATGGCCCATCTCAATTCATTTCCTCACTATTGCTCGGAGTACCAGCATAGTTTCAGAGTTGGATGTGGAGAAGCTCAACCCTCGCGACTTTTGTGCCACATTGGGTCTAGTGCAATCCATGGATTACTTGCTTTGGTCGAAAATCACTTGCCATTTACAGCCATTTCCCAACAACCTTCTTAGGTGGAATATTTTGTAAAAGCGTCGATTTTTCAATGATTTCTACGACAAGTTTACGCGCGATGTTACGAATTTAGATTAAATTTTTATATAACCATATGGGAACCAAACTCTTCATAAAAAATTTCAGCTCTCCACGATCATTCATTCGTTTCGCATATTCATGGATTAAGTAAATTTGCGTCCGCACGTACGAAATATACAATATTACTTTAATTACGAGTAAATTTGATACAGAAACCTGCCAGTTCATACCTGCCACTCTCAACTTCTTAAGACCACTAATTCATGTAGATAGTTAATATCATGGAAAATGCACCAGTAGTGCCAGTAGTGGAAAAGTACCAGTAGGTAGTGGTAGTATCATGGGTCATGGACTCACTAATGCTCCATCTTGAGTACATATTGAAATTCATGGGACCATCTAGCTACCAGCCCTCGAAATTTTAGCAGTCTTCTACCTTTGCTTTGGATATGAAGACCGTTTTAGAGAACGTACTTGCTCAGACGAAAGTGAAATCGGAATTCATTAAAATTGATATGGGACGGTCTGGACATCAATACGGGCAACCCCTCGAACGTTCAGCTCAAATTGACCATTATTGTTTCGTATCCGGTCTCGTTTATCCGGTTCGTATTGGAATGTCAAATTCGAACACACTGAAATGTTGGAGCACGCTTCTATTGAGCAAACTACTCACTAACAACATTCTTCATAACACTCAACGTATTTTAGCAGTGATTTCAACAAACCTGATCCTGTTATGAGGCAGTCTCCATAATTCCTGGTTGTAGACAGACATATTTTTGGTTTATTATTTTCAATAATGAACCTTTGGAATCGAGCATCAAACCAAAATGTTACCCCCCCCCCCCCCCCAATTTGATGGTTTACGTTTCATCCTATTTAGTGACGTATTGAACCGTTCAAAGAATTAATTAACTGCGAAATTTGTGATTTTCTTCAATGTATTTTTTGCGTTTATTCGGTGTCGTTAAAACTAATAGGATACCTACGGGTAATGAAATACAAACAATACAGTATAAAAACTATTTATTGTCTCCATTATATAGTACATGATCTTATGATTACTGCTATAGGAGGCCATGATCCGGCGTGGATTGTAGGACAAGAGAGAAGAAGAATAAAAAATACATAATTCCTCAAAATATCAAAATAAACATTATAGTTACGTCCATTACAAAAACGCTGCAAATCCCTGCACAACGGTTTATTGTTTTGTAAACATATCCCAGCTCTCCGTATAGATACCTAACCCTTTATATTATATAATTTATGCACTCTTCTATACATATTATGTAGATCGCAGACCCTCCGTAAGTTAGTACCTAACCCCGTACTCGTTACTAGGTAACTAAATCACGAGTTATATGTTGCCAAAATAATTCTGTCGATGACAAACAGTACCTAAAATGGCAAAAAGAAACGCAAATAATGAAGTTCTGAAGTGAAATTGTTGATGTGGAGTGAAAAAAGTTGCCAACGTACCTACCAACGAACCCCAGCCCCTTCTACGTAGATGGTATAATGAACCGTTGTGTAATAATTCACCAGTGATAATTTACCCATCAATAATACTTCAACGTTTGTTCAAGTTTCACTACCTACCAACAAACATCAAAAGATTCATCATTTTTCAAATGAAATCTCCTAAAAAAAAACACTCCCTGTAAAAAAAGATGCCAAGCTACAAAAGGTGTGATATCCAGGTTGTGCCAAGCACTGTGCCTAATAATCTTCCGTCCACATCCGACAGTTCATTTTCGACGTTAATTTTGAGGTATAGACTAGACTTAGCTAACAGGGTGAGGAGTGAGTTAATCTTTAGGAAGTGTGCTGCTTGGACGGTCTAGTTACTGATCTATTCAGTTCCTACACGAAGGATTCGAAGCCATCAAAATTAATGATTCAAATTCTACGTGCCTACTAATCTTCCGTCCACATCCGACAGTTCATTTTCGACGTTAATTTTGAGGTGAGGAGTGAGTTAATCTTTAGGAAGTGTGCTGCTTGTCTGTCTACGACATATCAGGCACATAGCATGTGAATCATTAATTTTGATGGCTTCGAATCCTTCGTGTAGGAACTGAATAGATCAGTAACTAGACCGGCCAAGCAGCACACTTCCTAAAGATTAACTCACTCCTCACCCTGTTAGCTAAGTCTAGTCTATACCTCAAAATTAACGTCGAAAATGAACTGTCGGATGTGGACGGAAGATTATTAGGCACAGTGCTTGGCACAACCTGGATATCACACCATTTGTAGCTTGGCATCTTTTTTTACAGGGAGTGTTTTTTTTAGGAGATATCACAAATTTTGAAAGGTCGCAAGTAAGTTTGGAGGGGGGGGGGGGGGGGTATTGTTTTTCAAGACGAGGAGACTGATTACCGATACCTAAGTTTGTTGTTGAACTTTGTGAAAACTTGTAATTTTTTGTGCTTCCAGTTGGATGTTGTTCATATAGTTGTGTGGGTACCTACTTACACAAAATAGTAAATTAAGTGAAAAGGAAGAGAGGGGGGGGGGGGGGGGAGAGACGACATTTTCGAACAAATGAGCACTAAACAGTTGCTATTTAGTGAGCCCTACATCCATGACAAGGTGTTGGACATTGGTGAGGTTAAGGGTTGATGGAGCAGGTGCATAAACGACGCCAGTTACAATAGTAATGAAAATAATAATAAGAATGTGTAGGTACAATAACAAATTTACAGTAACATAAGTGCCATATGTACATATTTATGTTCTTATATTTTAGTAGTAATATATAATACTTACAATGACATAATTACAATAACATATTGACAATAAGAACATAATGTACAATAAGCCTGAATCAATGTGGTGCAACGACGATATTCTCACACAAGCAATGCTAAAAATGCTTGACACTTCACATTGGAAAGGGTAGACCTCCCGTTATTCGCCATGTCACTTCGGCGTTACAGTTTTTAATTTTCGTTTTGATGGAAACACCCAAAATCACTTCACGCATTAACATGATTTGGATCGGTACTAAATTTCATAAAGATCGGTCTAGGGAAGAGGGTATATAAGTGGCGTGACAAAGAATGGGTGGAACAAACAAGCCCCCATCCCCCGGAACCCCCCCCCCCCTTTGCTTCCGCGAAAACGGTTAAAACTCCCAAAAGGCACTTCACCACGCCAAAGAATGGGTGGAAAAAAAAAAAACCACAGTCATGCAGCATGGCTATAAGAGCGAATTTTCGAAGTTTTCGGCATCTTCCTCCTCCGCCTAAAATTTTCTGAATATTAATTTTCGGCCAATGTTTTCCCAACTTGATACCATACAAAATTAAAACAGGAGTAGTTTTACGCAAAGTAAAATTTGGGGTGGAAGGAGGGGGAGGGGGAAATCAAAAATGTTTTGAATACCAGAAGAGTAGGTATTGGATACGTAACAATTTTTTGTTCCATTTTTTGCCGAGTAACACCTCGGTTTGTAGATTTTCCAACGCTGAACACGATGGTGAAGTCAGAATTGCGATATCCCATTCCGTTATCAGATTAGAGCAGACGAACCAGGAAGAACATCTCAAGAAATAACCACGTTCCTTCATCTTCAAAGTGCTCCAGTTTGAGAATGGAATGAGATATCGCAATTCTGATTTCACCATCGTGTTCAGCGTACAAAAACCTTTAAAATGAGGTGTCACTTGTCAGACTTTTTCATTTTGGGAATTTATGGGTAATTTTCCCCCCCTAAAATTCCCCAAAACTCCCCCTTAGAGTGACCCGATTCTGCCCATCTTCGAACTTAGCCTGTCGATTGCCAAGACAGATTTTTCGTGCAAATTTGAACTTTTTATCTCAATTCTATCGAGAGTTATCGTCTGGAATGACACATACATATATAAATATATAAATATATAAATATATAAATATATAAATATATATATAAATATATATATAAATATATATATATACATATAATTTTTGGTGTCTTTCGGCAGTGAATTCAGGATGGTCTGAAACGGATTTTGGTATAAAAATCTTTCGGAAATTCGAGTTTTAAAAATTTTGGACCGAGAACAATAGCTTCCTTTTCTTCGAAAATTCGCTAAAATGGGAAGAAAGTCACCAAACACGTATTTTGAGCCCTATTTTTCGCAGGTTTTCGAAACACCTACCGCTTCGAATTTGGTGTCAGGCGACTCAGGGTGTTTGCCCCACAAAATATATACGCGCGAATAAAATATAGAAATAACGGGGAAGGCCCGGGAGGGGGCCAAAGTTGGCCCGATTCTTCGCTCAGTTATATTAGGCTCTGGGGCAGCCGGGCGCGGGTTCATGCTTGGCATCGCTCGGCTACCGCCTCGCTTGATAATATCACAGAACTACCAACTCGGCATCATACTGTGTGAATATAATCAGGTGATCCCTAGCAATGATTATGTCTCGGGCCAATTCCCGATTGTGAGCGCGTCCCTGGTGATCATATTTGGGCTAAATGTATACAATTTCATTCACCCAGCTGTTGAAAAAGCCTGTTGGTGCAAACTTCTGGGCCTTACTGTGAACGAACTGCTGGACGTACAATGCTCCAGGTGGTCTTAAAAAACTCCCAAGTTCGAGAACTATTTAAAACCGTAAAAAATTTGAGATAACGGCGTCCTGGAGATTTCAACCCCCATTTTTCACCCCTTAGGGATGACTGACATTAACGCCGAGCTTCGAGGATCAACTAGACCCCAAATGGGACTTATAAAACGAATTTCGTCAATTTTGGCTCATGGTAACGAAGAAAAGTGCCAAGTACGGCGGACGGACAGAAATTTTTTATTGCATTTTCGGATTCTACATACCTTGAAACAGAAACCATCAAATTTTAAGGTGGGGGAGGGGGTTAAAAAAATGTTCATGCTCGACTCCAAAGGTTCATTATTGAAAATAATAAACCAAAATTAATTACAAAATGCCTTTAATTATAAAAGTCGGGTTAACACTTTTGCATGTCTAGTGTGGTGATTGGTAGGTGACGGTTTGGTTAGGATTGAAGGAGGTCTAATGTGTCGCCGATATCACCCGGAAGAAAGAGGCAGAAAGAGGTTATCACCACAGCAGGTGCTAGAGGAGAAGGAGGCGTCCCGCGGTTATCACTTCAGCAGACACCAAGAAGTGAATACCCCGTGTTTATCACTACTGCAGTATTATAGAAGGGAGCACCCCGCGGTTATCACCACAGCAGGTGCGAGGAAGGGTAAGAGAGAAAGAGAGAGAGAGATAAAAGGAGAGGGGGTGAGAGAGAATGAGTGTGAGAGTGTGAGGTGGTCGAGAGAGAAGCCCTAAGTCAGAGAGTGGTCTATTGAATGAAGAGCCGGGTGGTATATATAGGCGGCTCCCCCCACCCCCCCCCTCCGCCTGTCAGTGGCCGTTGCGACCTTTGAGAAACGTTGGGGAGCTCGATGGCGGGGAACCTTCTCCTCCTTTCTCCGAGGCGTTGTTTATTTGGTTAAATCTTTATCTTATTACATAGGTAATAAGGTCCTCAGCTCCTCGCTCTCCTTGTTTATTTGGTTAAATCTTTATCTTATTACATAGCAGTGGTAAATGTTGAATTTTGAAAGGTACCACGGCATCTAGGAATACCGGAGCGGAAACTGAACAGGCCTGCAGTTATTTCCAAGCCTATAATTATACGAACTCCCGCATCAAGAGGAGTTGTTCAACACCATCTTCCAGCCATGTCGAACGATATAATATCTATGTACCTGATGCTCATTCTTAATTTGAATCCTACCTATTAAAGTTTTCTTTAGTTTTTATTTGGTTATATGAGTTTTTTTCCGTCGGATTATATCCCTAAATCCTACAGGAAAAATTTCGTTATTGTTTGAACGCTACATAAATATTTACGTTACCGGAAACGAATCCGAAACATCGCTGATATCCGTGATTAATATTATACGTCGTTTCGTCAGTAAACAAAAAGTAGAACGCCACTAATAAACAAGTACATCGCTCGAATGAGCGAAGGTACCCCGAAAATATCCTCCTCTCCTTCAAAAACGGAAGACCGAATGGGAACATTAATTTAATGTTTCCATTCGGTCTTCCGTTTCTGCAAAATTTCCCGAATCTGATTTTGGAAGATTCGAGGGTTGAAACGTAGCCACGTCGTCAACCATCTCCCGAATTCTCAAGTATTCCTGTGATTATTTCAGGAATGTATCGTAAAATTATTAGCAATACGCTGAATATTCTTGAGGTCTTACTACGTCGGTTCGTCCACCTACTGAAACCTTTTAGTTTCAACAAGAAAAGTTTATCTCCCCCTTCCGAATACTAACTGTACTCCCCCATAAGTACGTTGCAGTTTCTATTCACCTCTCATAATTCAAAAAATCGTACGATTAATGTAGTACGAGTGGGGTTCAATTTCTGAATCTTTAGATAAAATAATGTGAAGCTACAGATTACTTTATCTGTTTTATCTACAGATTATTTTATCTGTAGCTTCATGATTTTACTCACTCTTGAAGGATTTCACAATCTGTTCTACCTGTTTAATTCGAAAGTTCAACCCCACCAATTCAACTTCCACAAATTCCACGTATCACATAGACACTGCTCTTCGCATTGCTAACAAAATAAAAATAATGAACCAACTATATCTGCTCACAAAAATGAGTAATGATGTTATATTAAGGCTGGTATGGCTGTTTAAAACAAAAATTACGATTTTTTACGAACACCCATATACGAAGAAATGGTTAGGTACTCATGTCGGAAGCCGATTTAAAAAAATCGTTTTACAACGCGTTAAGTTTACAATACATCCGTACTGATGGGATTGTAGATGGGGTCGTTTCTTCCCTGACGAATTTCATCGTAATTTCACCGTAACTCGTAGCGAACTTCTTATATAGGTAGTAGGTGAGTATTGATCGGTAGCAATAATATTTATAAACCTCTCGGCGGAACATATACGATTTACTGATGAATAAATAAAACAGTTGAGTATTGGAAAAAATACTCAGTTGTAAACGGATCTTCGAATGCGCGCACGTTATTATGTAGTCCCATGGCAAATCTGGTGGCAACAGGTCTTTTATGGCATAAAACATCTGTTTTTATTTAATTTGACCGAGATGAATTATTAATAAATCCCACGGGATTTTCTTCCTTTCCATCCCAACATAACGAATATATAATGAGCTTCCCTAGGGATAATTAAAGGAAGGGGAGGCAAGTCGACTGGAAAAGTGAGGGGAACTCTGAGAGCAGTTTTTTATTTACATCGAAACTTCGTTATTTATGGAAATAAAACATATATTATAGCAACATTGGAGGGAGACGTTGTCGGCGAAATAATACACGAGGCAATTCCTACAACTCTACGTGAAAATCGTGGCTGGTGCTGAGGGGAGACGAAAAAAAAGTCAACGGTTTGGGGGTAGATAAATTCGAGCTGTAGAGCTCGAAGCTTTTTTGCATATATACCGGAGACAGGGCCTTGTCAAATTATTTCCCATTGTTAATCCCAACTCGGACGGCGACCGAGGAAAAGATTTACCGCGAAGTTTTCAGTGAGTTCCCGTTGCCCTCTCTTGCCGCTGTAGGAAGCGCTAATAGTGTCCTCAGGCTGAAATATGCTCCGGCGTTCACAAAGGCGTAAGCCCGTCGGTCTACACCGCGCTCTATCCGCTCTTCATTATACCGCGGGTTTTTTTTTTTAATTCTATTTTTTTATTACTCTTTGGGCTGTGAGGCTTGTCTTTGAGAAGGGCCACCCCGTGTAGCACCGTTTTCTATGTCGGGGCGAGAAAAGGAAAATAATGGATGGCACAGTTCCTGCTATGGGGGTTTGTAGGAGATAACGCGATAGTGGGGGTCTTCTCTTTGGTTATGCGCTGTAATATGGGCAACGTAACCTACCATGTGTGAAGATGCACCGCCTCGTCTTTCAGGACAACCATTAAACGCCAAAACCTTTCTGATATTACGAACTACTCAACCTACTAAAAACCCCACAATCTAACCAGACCACATTTTACGACTTGAAAATTCGTACTTTTATTATTCTAGGACGCTAAATCCCTAAATCCCTAATAAGTGCAGGGGGAAGTTCGGAGCGTGTAACATAAATTCACACAAAACCAGCCGAAATAAAACTTCTAACACTCGTTGTTAGTGCAAGTACGAACTGCTCGGAATTTTGAATTTACTACGCCGCGATACTCATTTCTGTCAGTATAACTGATTAAACCCGTCATCACAATGTTCCGCACCGTAAAGGTGCCAAAGATTTCGCTGCACCATATTGCAGTCATGGTTCGTGTGCTTCCAAGAAATGAGTCATTCCTGGAAAAGTTCCTGTTATTATCAATATTATCGATATTACCATTATTATATTTTGAACCATCAACATCAGCCCTCCACATAATGGTCATCGCGTGAAATTTTGAGTTTCGGTTGTTCTGTGTCGTACTGGTGCTTCCCAAAATCGGCATCGGTCATTCCATTTGGATTATCTGGTGAAATACCGTCTTCCTTCTGTGACTTGGGATGTGTCGCATGTGAGATATCCCCATCGGACCACTGGTGCCCATCGACTGAGGGTTCCATCATCATTTTATCTTCCCGATGAGCACGTTGAGGAGCTTTCATTTTTCATCATCCAAAGACGTGTGATCAACTGATCGGCACTGAATTTATCCCCACCACTATATAAATATGCCTATTAACGCTAATAGGTAAGGCCTCAATGTATCGATATCCGATAGTTGAACACAGTCGATATTTTCTTGTGACGACCTACAGATTTTCATCAATCATAATAATGTTATTAGTTATCTAGTAGTATTTTTCCAGCCCGATCGGAACATACCCAGGGGTGTTATGAGTCAAAATGTCTATAAAAAAAACCACAGTCATGCAGCATGGCTATAAGAGCGAATTTTCGAAGTTTTCGGCATCTTCCTCCTCCGCCTAAAATTTTCTGAAAATTAATTTCTGCCAATGTTTTCCCAACTTGATACCATACAAAATTAAAACAGGAGTAGTTTTACGCAAAGTAAAATTTGGGGTGGAAGGAGGGGGAGGGGGAAATCAAAAATGTTTTGAATACCAGAAGAGTAGGTATTGGGTACCTACATAACAAATTTTTTGTTCCATTTTTTGCCGAGTAACACCTCGGTTTGTAGATTTTCCAACGCTGAACACGATGGTGAAGTCAGAATTGCGATATCCCATTCCGTTATCAGATTAGAGCAGACGAACCAGGAAGAACATCTCAAGAAATAACCACGTTCCTTCATCTTCAAAGTGCTCCAGTTTGAGAATGGAATGAGATATCGCAATTCTGATTTCACCATCGTGTTCAGCGTACAAAAACCATTAAAATGAGGTGTCACTTGTCAGACTTTTTCATTTTGGGAATTTATGGGTAATTTTCCCCCCCTAAAACTCCCCAAAACTCCCCCTTAGGGTGACCCGATTCTGCCCATCTTCGAACTTAGCCTGTCGATTGCCAAGACAGATTTTTCGTGCAAATTTGAACTTTTTATCTCAATTCTTTCGAGAGTTATCGTCTGGAATGACACATACATATATAAATATATAAATATATAAATATATATATAAATATATAAATATATATATAAATATATAAATATATATATATATATACATATAATTTTTGGTGTCTTTCGGCAGGGAATTCAGGATGGTCTGAAACGGATTTTGGTATAAAAATCTTTCGGAAATTCGAGTTTTAAAAATTTTGGACCGAGAACAATAGCTTCCTTTTCTTCGAAAATTCGCTAATAGGTATTTTTTGTGTTTCAGTTACATGAGGTTTTGAGGTATCATTTTCCATGTTTTTTTTTGGGTCGATAAGACCGAATATGAAGTCGATTTTGACCAAAGAGTGGAAAGTTGACGTTCTACCAAAGGTTCAGCTCCCAAATTTTTTTATTTTTTTTCAAGTCAGAACCTGGGAAATCGTCTGAAATCACCATCAATTTGTATAATAACACTAGAAGAAGCATCAGCACGCGAATCAATGGTACTAGAAATGATCAAAGATAACTTTAAAGAACGCTGCAAAATCCTTGTCACATGGGTTTATTATTCTACTGGACATACCTACAGAAATGTTGGCTGTTCATTTCTGTTTATTTCATGTGGAATAATTGAAATAGCCGATATAGCTATTTCTGATCCACAATTTTGGCCCCCAAAACACGAATTAGGTTCTCTCCTTTTTTTTTCATATTATCTTTGAATATTGGTGGTGTCATTTAATCGTCTTGATCCACATGTTGACACTTTTTCTAGTGTAATTATACAAATTGATGGTGATTTCAGACGATTTTCCAGGTTTTTGACTCATAAAAAAATCAATTTTGGGAGCTGAACATTTGGTAGAACCACAATTTTCCACTCTTTGCCCAAAATAGACTTCATAATTATGTCTTCTCGTCCCCAAAAACATGGAAAGCTCATGTTACTAAAATGTTACTAGAACACAAAAAGTACCTATTTTTATACTCATTTCCACTCATAAAATCCCTCGGTATATTCCGATCGGGCTGCAAAGTTCCGGGACACAACTAGGGCCCAAATGGAGCATGTGTGCGAAAGAAAGGCTTTTTTAGACCGAAAATGAAGCCTGTACATGTGATACGGTTGACGGCGGACGGGCATTGCATTTTTGGAATGTACGCACCTTGAAACGGAAAAGAAAAAATTTGGAGGGGGTGTACTAGATACTCCTAGCAATACAACAAAGTATAACACTAACACACAAGTAGAACCTCACGTCGTCCCCTTGACCCACAAGTATTCACATCGTTTCCTTGACCTAAAACCCTCTAATCTGACCACACAGGAAGTAGATGGAGGTTGAAACCAGAAGAAATGTGGGATACAACGGACACAGCCGCACACATGACTCTTCTGCTCGAATTTACTACCCAGATACAGAACTTTAAAAGCTACGTGAGCTGCAGAGCGAAAAGGGGTTAATAAATATCTTTCCAAGCTTCATCGGAGATGAGACTTTTTTTTACTCTAGAGCAGAGATCCCGCTGCTTCCCGAAAGGAGTTGCAATAAATTACTTCTCAAAACAACCTTGTTGTCTTTATTTTGGTAATGCGAAGTAGGTATACTGATTCAAGGGCTATCAATTTGAGGTCACTTTTCTGTCATACTATCTGACAGCAGTTCTAATGAGAGTTAAGTATGTTTTAAAATGCTTTGATCACTAAAAATCTAGTCATTCTGACTATCCCATCATGTGTTATCATATTGGTTACGTACCCATTCTCAAGTTTTAGTTTTCCAGGATAACATTTTGCGTGTCTAAGTTGTCGTAGGATTTTGCCCATTCATGTGGTGGCCACGGCCATGTATTGGATACACCTCACTCAACCTAGCTTATATTCTAACGGACACCGTGTGCACTAACTTAAAGTCTGGAATATAATAGGTATACCTACTAATTAGTTTCACACAAAGCTTATTTTATTTTCAGACCCTCGAAACACACTCGCCAATAAATTAATACCTGCCTAAAATTACAACGAGTGCAATTATCACGACTATTAACATACTAAATTGATCTACTCTAGTACACTTGTTTTTGCTTCTCCTTTTTATCATAAATATTTCAACTGATAACGCCAACGCCCTACGATGAGAGCTGAAAAGCGCGAATCCCCCTTAAACTACGACCCGAAATGCGTCATTATAAATATCCCGCAAGTGTTACTATCTCAAAAATAAAAATTACTCTTTCCGAAAATCGGCTGTAATCTCTGTTATGAACAATCGAATGGATAAAAGTATTGAACAATAGAGTTCTGTTTGATTTACAGCTAACGTTTGTTCTGGTTACGCTGGGTGGATAGGTTCAATTGTTGGACGAACGGGAAACCTTAGTGGAAACTGAACGAACATAATCATGCTGCTACAGCCCATCAATCTCATGATCTCCAATAGCTCAACGATTCCGGTCGTGTTGATCGAAACGCTTATTTTCGCTCTTCTTAAATACGCTCCATCCCATCTCGAATATAATAAATTGGTCCCTTTCCAATCGGACTCAGATCTACCAACCAAACGAGAAGGGTGCTATTTTTTTTCTTTCTCCTCGATTTTGTTCGAGAAGTTCTGTGAATCGTTTCAAATGAGCAGTTGAAATTATTTGCAGGAGATCGCGATCTTCTTGTTAATCGGCATGTACTACAACTCTTAGGGCCTGTGTTACATATCTTACGGTGGACCATGGGTTGGTCAATAAGAGTATCAAATTTCGAAGTTTATCTTAAAATGAAAGCAAAGGGACTTGTTCGGCACTCAGAGGCTTACATACTGCAGATATGAGGGAGAATGCGACGTGACTGATCTCCAGCAATGATGTTTGAGCGCGCTGTATGTTTTTACCAGTTTTTGGCGATGTATGTTAAAGCAAATAAGACAAACGACCAGCGTGGAATTTCGGTACCAGCGCCAATTTTCCCTTATTTTTTTCCCCCCTCTCCACGTTGTACGCTAGTTTCGAGGTTCATCTATTGAAATCAAAACGCGGAAAGCGTGACGGTCCCCCGCAGGGCTCTCATGCTCTTTCCCAACATTTATGCATAACGATGTAACGAATGGGACTTCCAACGCTGGGGACGCGTCGGTTATGGCAGCTATTAATCATGAGGGGAAGGAGTCAGTCCACGCCCTCTCTTGTACAAGGAAACACCCTCTGGAGAATAAAAGGGCGCCCTCGTTTTCGCCCTCTGTTCTCGCCAACTTCAAATTTATTTTAATTACGGCTTTAAATCTCCCTAAAATCCTCTAGATTCAAAAGGTTTGCCGGAGACTTCTTGTAGGCCTTGGAAACGGAACGTAATATGTCGGAGAGTGAAGATGAAGCCCCGTTTGCCGTTGCATTCCACTAAATTCAAACCTCAACTTGTATAAATCATGTTCCGTGTGACGTGTTGCACTTAATTCGTCATTATAATATCTTTAAAACCAACTCCTTACATTTTGGTACGATTATTTATGTACAGTGGATGAGTAGGTACAGCGTCCTCACAGGTAACATAGGCTCTGCAGCTGTACCTATGAGTGGGACTGACGATACAAATGTTAGAATACCTATACTAAAAGGGAAGCATGAAGCACAATGGAGTAGAATTCCATTCCCTTATTCCTTGTCTCAATGGAAATATGGGGATTGTAAACTGTTCGGTAGCATCTGAGAGTACTGAGCAAACATTAATATTCCCAGGATTACAATTATAACAATGAATAAATTGCAAATGAAAATACGTGAATAATTGTAATCATCACATTATGCTTGCATCTCTATATCCCTACATCGAGTACATCTAGTAATTTCTTTTCTTGAAGTATTTCTTTGTAGAATCCATGTGAATGGAGGATATCAATAAGTTAATGGTCGCACATCGATCTATCCACTTCTAACCCGGTATTTATATTTGTAGTGAATTGTATATTCACGAAGAAAATGGATGTGTTAAATCATTATTTTAATGTTAAGTAAACTACTGGACGAGGTTTTGTGAAAGGCTACACGTAACTTCATGTGTGTGTGTGATCACTGAAACAGAATTGAGGTACCTATTCTGTTAAAGATGACTAGTGAATGATGATTCGAGAATATATGGAACCTAAACAACTCTTGCTTAAGGGCTTTATTGGGGGAGTTAAGTTTAGGCTTATCTACATTCCTATCGCATTGTGCTTATTCTAGTATATTCTCTATATCTAGAGTTCTAGAATCTATAGAGAAAGGTTCTAGAAACCCGAAAACCCCCAAAGCTACCACTGTTTACCTACTCGACAGAACAAGTAGGGTTTTTATCCTCCCGTAACTCGGCCCCCTGGGGGTCTCCGGTGTTTATTTTCCGTACGCCCATACTCGAGGAGCCCCTGAGGACGTGTGCCAAATTTCAACCCTCGAGAATTCCCTCAACCGTCAGGTGCCGGAGTAATGGAAGTTTCAAAATCGAAATTTTTCATGTTTTTCTAGTTATTTTTGATGTTCTACTTTGACAGTACTACAGCCTCACAGACATATCGGATCGAGCTGAAATTTTGCACGCATATTCGTTATGCTCCAAGGAAATGCCTTTTGTCCACCCACCCCTCCCCCTCATTTTGAAAATGTGTAGGTAAGGGTTTTTAGGTACTGTGGAAAAAGTTTACTTCATCAATGTAAAAATATGTGCCCCCCCCCCCCCCCCCCACCCATCCGCCACCACAGAAAGAGCCCTGTTGTAAAAATTTACCCACCAAAAAAGTAAGCATAGCTACTGAGTAGGTACCAAGTAGGTACTGAGTAAGTGGAAAAATGTTTAATTAATCAGTGCAAAAAGATGTTATCCCCCCCCCCCCCCCCCCGCAATTCTGTTACTTACGTACAAAGTTACCGGCAAAAAAACCTCTTCAGCGGCAAGAAGGATTGATATCCGTTTTGCCCACCAAAATAGCATGCTCGGTGCTTTGCATGTCGCTCTTGGCTTTGCATATATAGAAACCTTATCCTTCCCCCCAAACCTTGAAATTTCTTTGAACGCTGTTTGGCGAGCCGCGTTTTACCCCCATGCGTGGGGGGGGGGGGATCTGTGTATCTTCTTCCACATCAATTGCAACTTAACATCGATTATTAATTTTATGCAGTGGGACCAATTTCGTAACGCCCAGTCAAATGTGAGTGAAACCGAACTAGGCTGTTCTGGTATGATTTAAAGTTTGCACATTGTTCCGATTACAATTAAATATAATATGAAAGGACATTCGAAGAATATACTTTTTTTTTATTGGCTTCAGGAAACACCTATACAGCCGCCTCTTTTATCGACAAAGTAAAATAAGATGTATAAGAATATACTTGAATATACTTGAAGGGTTTTTTAAGGCATTCGTAGAGGCTGTACCTACCATCACATCAATAACAATTAAATTATGAGATTTATTTAATGATTGTTAGTAGATTGAGTATTAAGTAAGGTATGATCGATGTTAGCATGATTTAAATACAACGTTTCCGGATTCGAAATCTGCGCTCTTTATATTGTCAAGTATCGACGTATAGACGCGCTCTCGTGTGTATTCGTATTGTCAAGTATAGACCTTATTGTTCACTGCTCTATTATGCGTTGGGTCGTACAGTATACGTTAGTCGATCATTTCATCATTCACGATAGATCTTCAACGAACGCCCAAGTAGGTAACCCTTGAAGCCTTACAACGCCCTTATAAAAGCGTATTTAGGCATCCAACTGAATATCAGGGATTGAAGCCCATAATAAGCTATTAACCCGGAGCATCAACCGCGACGTCTCAGGTCCCATAGAAGCCCTTCGCCCGCCCTTTGTCGCTGGAGGCGCCCATTTCCCTTTCTACTCTCTACCATTCTCCATGTCGGACCGAGCGCTCGAGTGCTTCCAGCGCCTTCGGTAGACTTCAAAAGTCCCCCCTTGATGCTGTCTTACCCCACCGAGCCCTTCCAAGGCTTTTCGTCCGTATAAAAGGGCTCCATGCGACGTGGAACTTTTCATCCACTTCGTGCAATTCGCTTTATCAAGCCTACTGTGCTAATCAACGTTGAATCGAGCAAATTACACAGGACGCGCGCCTCTCTCATTAATTCAGTCCAGCCCAACATCACCCACTGTACCAAATGCCTCACGATGCATTGGACTGTTCAATCAACTTTCTACCTTTCAGTGGTTATTAATTTCAACAAAGTGGCATTTAGATCGCCACACTCTCTACACCCTACTGAATTTAAACCAGCTGAAGAACTCTAAAGTAATCGTATGAAGGATAGGACGGCCAGTCGATAACATTTGAGCTCAATTAGCGAATTTTCAAAGAAAATTGAAAATGTAGCTATTTATGTACTGTGAAAAAATGTTTACTTCATCAACCCAAAAATATGTGCCCCCCAACACCATAGAAACAGCCCTGTTGTAACTTCGCAATATTAAGGAATTCATTACCCAGCCCGATCGCACTGTACGCAGGGGTCCCAATGTACGAATTTTTCGTCCAAAAATCCAAACAAAAAGGGTTTTAGCGCCACAAGTATGTTGCGTGTTGTCAATCATGTTTTTGTGGCGCTGAATCGATTGCAACTGATCCCGGTCCGATTAGACGCACCCAGCATACCAAATTAACAAAATTGAGTCTGAAAAAAATTGCATCCTATTTTTATGTAGGCATGTAAGGTGTCTTTTTTTCGCTGAATCGATTGCGAGTAGTTTCAGCACGTTCAGACTGCATCGAGTGATCAAAATCACAATTTTTTGGTTGAAAACACCCAGATGACCATTAGTTTAAATTTTCAATTTCCCAAACTTATTATTTGAAAATTCGCTCCTTAAGCTATGCTGAATGACTGATGTTTTTTGAGAATCCAAACGGACAAGACGTTTGGAAAAGTGTTTCACAATCACGTAGACCAAAGTTGAGCGGTCGGGGTTTCGCCCCTATTGCCACTAAAACCAATGCGTGATGCAATAATCATGTTCATACCACCGAAAACGTATATAAAATACACTGTTATACAGAGGGATTCCAATTCCTTATGCGTTAACTACGTTTTAAAAGTAATACTACGTATACCTCTATAACGGATGGTGGCAATCAACCGTTTAAACCGGTAAAAACAAAGAGTTTTCGATTTGTTTGTTTCTATGTCGTTGCGATGTGGGACTTCTCATCCACTTCATGCAATTCCGTTATCGATCATACTGGCCTAATCAAACTTGAATCGGGAGAGCAAATTACTCAGGACGCGCGCCTCTCTCATTAGATCAACACTAATCCCCAGCGACACACTGTTTCATCAGACTTTACCGAATTCCTCAACATATCACACATGTTGAACTGTGCAATCAGCTTTCAACCATTCACGGTTATAAACAAAGAGATGCTCAGGCTGTAGACGACTTCCGAGTTAATCATGCGCCATGTCAGACAGTTAGGATTAATTTCATCCGACAGGAAGCCGATGAAAGTGTGTCACATTTTCTACGTTGGACAACATTGACCAAGAAGTTCATATTTTCAAATTTGACTCTGAAAATTTGATTCGCACTTCATTCGACCGCTTAGATATTTCAATTTTCCGCATCGATTGTTGTATCCGGGATAGTGTACGACAGAAGTTCGTTCACTATGATCAAATTTTGAACCTATAGAACATAATCAACATGAGCATACAAATCAAATTATGGTAATTGGAAACAGCCCTATCTCATATTCTGAGTCCAAATTTCCGAATTCCGTGTGTGAAGGTGGATACTTTTTAGTAGAGGTTAGTGATTTATTTGATTTGATAGTTACACTCGTAGTGCTCACTAAATTTCATCATCTCGAGTCAGTGACGCTAAAACTTTGAAGGAGAAGTTCTGTGTACTGAGCGAACCCGAATTTTATGATACGACTATGCAACAAAGCACCAGTGGCGGATAAAGCGATGATTTTCGAAGTTTTAATGAGATTTAGTCACCTTTTGATCAGTATGCTCAAAATCGCGGTCAACATTTGATTTCGTTTCGTTGAACTTTCTCAACTAACCTTTGAATTAGTGACGTCATAATACATCTCAGGCAGTTGTAAACATCCGCTTGAGCGTGTAGGAGATGCGTGCGAGGGGTGATGAGGCTTCCGGCCGGGTGAACAGGTAAACGTTTGGTTTGATGCAAGGCAAACATAATCAAGCGTAGAATTTCACTTGAAAGCTCCAGGTTTGTTGACACTTTCAGTGACAAGCAACCAAGTTTGTTCCGCGTGAAGGTTCGAAATCCCGCGTATGGGCACTGCATCGCAGCCAGTGGTATAATATGACTGTCGAAATCGGGCTAGTTGGACGCAGCCCCTTTCTCCGTGGAATCTTTCCGTGAAATCCGCTGTACTATGCTGCAACTACTGCATAAATTGTAGCCAATAACTGACAACAATTTGAAAAAACTAACATTAAAACTAATTCCATCAAGTTTTGGATTCATTAGGATAAATTCTCAATATTTCTGTCAGTTCCCAAATTCTTGTAACCGCCATTGACAAACACTTGCCTATCATACGATGATTCAAGCGTAAACAAGCTGAATTACTTCAGTTGCCTACCACGGAAATGACTAGAAATGCGGGCTTGCGCATTTCAAGACCAAAATTTTCTTCGAATCTGATGGTAGGTATTTTAAAATCTATTTTGTTGTTCTGAGAAAGGTCGGCACTATCTGGTTAAAAAAAAGGGAGTTATGTTTATCTTGCGTGGGATAGATTTTCGCTTTGATCTTTTTTACAAGTACATCATAATTATGCGATGTCCATTTATAATTATCGTTATAAGTTTAAGTTTAAACTTTTAAGTTTAAAAAAAATCGTCGAATTGGTTTTGAAGAATATAAACAGGCTACTTCAGGTTTTTTTAACGGTTAATGCACTTTTAGGTTTTTAGAAACTAGCATTCGGAGCAGGTTTTTAAGGAGGCCCTGGATGAATGTGACATTGGCATTCCAGTCAATGGTTTGCCTGTTTCGAACCTGCGTTACGCAGATGACACGGTGCTACTTGCCCAATCTGAGGCTGAGCTCCAGGTTCTCCTGGATAGAGTGGCGGTAGCTTGTAAGAAGAACGGCCTAGCTATTAATATAGCCAAGACAAAATCGATGGTCATCTCAAAAAGGGCGGGCAATGGTGTGCGGCTGCTGGTCGACGGGCAAGTCATAGAGCGAGTATCGCGTTTCAAGTATCTGGGCCAGTGGGTATCGGAGACATGGTCGTTGGAGGGGGAGCTGCGTTGTCGGATCGAGGTAGCAAGGACAGCGTTTAACAACATGCGTAGCATTTTATGTCGCCGGGATGTAAGTTTTTTGCTGCGATGGCGAGTTGTTAAGTGTTACATCTGGTCCGTAATTTTGTACGGAGTGGAGACCTGGACATTAAAAGCCAAGGACATCAACCGGCTGGAGGCTTTCGAAATGTGGCTGATCCGACGTATGCTGAGAATCCCCTGGACTGCTAGGCTCCGGAATGATTACATCCTTCAGCAGAACTCCCTGACCCGTGAACTTCTAGTGACTGTGAAGAGGCGTAAAGTCGCTTACTTGGGGCATGTTATGCGTGGCTCCAAGTACGGTCTGTTGCAGACTATAATGATGGGCAAGATCAGTGGGCGTAGGGGAGTTGGAAGGAAGCGTGCGTCCTGGTTGTCGAACATACGCAGTTGGACAGGAATCGACCGAGCGGCCGATCTATTTCACCTAGCACAGGACCGCGTGGGTTATGCAGAAATGATCGCCAACCTTCAATGATGGAGAAGGCACTTGAAGAAGAAGAAGAGAAACTAGTTAGGTCTATATCCAGTGAAAAAAAAGAACATTGCTACAATTAAAAAATGCAATGAGTGTAATAACATTACTGAAAAGTAGGTAAAAGTAACATACATAACAGTTGTTGGTTAATACTGTTTTTGGTTTCAGTAGACGACAATATATTTCTCCAAATATTCGACAGTGAAGTTGTGGCGGTTGTCCTTATTCTGTATGCCGAAAATGTCCTTTCAACACAGTGTAATATGCACTGAGGAAGGCGAGGTGTGCTACTATACTTTCGCCTTTTAAGCCCAAATTCTTTTCTTTTTAAAAAATTAAATAGCTGCTTGCCGCAGTATTCCTGCTTGTAGCTACGTAGGTACTGTAAGTAAGTCTACAAAAACAAATTGAATTTTAGACCTAAATTGGATTTTAGGCTAGGAAATCCATTTTAGTTTTTTTAAGGAACTCCGATATTTATCCACATGATTCTAATTGACTTGAATCAGAGTAATATTCAACTGTTTTTTAATATCGTGCCAAGGAAAAAATAGGTAAAATCCTAAGAATCCGATCCCTAATCATTATTATATGGATCTGTCTAGGCTGTTGCTTGCAAAACAATGTTTTGTCCCAAACGGTTGTATTATACTCATACTTTGAATACATTTAATTTGATATACTCGTCGTGCAAAAATTTGCGGTGTTTTTCCCCCGAGATGTGGCCAACATTTCAAATTTTTTACAATCATATTTCTATGATGAGGGTTTTCACTGTTACTGTGTCACAGAGTGTAACAGTGGGCGTGGACCCTCCTAGACCAGTGAGATTATCACCGGTTAAGAAGGGATATATCGATTAGGCTTCCGCTCACCGATCCCGTCTCCAACGGAATAAAAAATTTATCGAGAACAGCCACACTGTTACAACTGTACGTATCATAGTACGCACAATATGGCTCAAATGATGGCGATTTCGATTGTCATTTGTAATGAACATTATTGTTAAAAGAAGTTCGTGCTCTGTGATAATGGCTCATTATTCCGTGAGGTAGTTATATAACTTAGTTTTCCTTTTGTTTTGATATGGTATTTGTTTCTGTTTCGATTTTGATGAATTCATCCAGATAATGTTGTTAGTAAAAAGGAGTCGCAGTTGGTAACTTCATACTCTCTTTGTTGAGCTGCGTCATTCCGAAGTGGTCTGCATCTAATAATTACTCAGCTCGTATAACGGAATCGATGGGTCCTACCAGTGTTGGGTTTATGAGCTGGGCAACTGGGCCCTTTCCGTTATCGGCTGTCCAATCCAAAGGCCTCGCCGGTCTTGGTAATTGACCGCTTTGAGAGGAAAACGGTCAGCACAGGCAGGTTTGATGGGCAAACTTGAAGTTCCTACTCCGTCGTTCGGAACAGGGTACGAGGATAATCTGACGACCGTAGAGCACCTTCCTACGAACCAATCCCTCCAGAGTACCCATCTGGACTCGCCCAGGGATGTGTCTTGCATCCTCTTAAGCCAGTCGCATTTGATTCGCCCATCAAATGTGAGGGAACCCACATAATATAAACGGCCTTCTTCACTGTCAAGCGCAAGAATTCATTCATCTGTTCACTCTGAATTCAGCAAATCCCTAGCTTGAATTCCAAGGGGGTTATAGCTTCTCTCAAATTCCTTCATAATGCTAGATATGTGTAGAGATAGATAATGGAAACGCCAGATGAGCAGAAAAGCATTCCATTATCACTATTTGAACCTGCAAATAAATCATACCAATGAGATGCCCCCAAGCTGTCAGTTCGTTCACCAATTCCTTCCTGTCGTCCCATCAATGTATACTATCGCCTGAAGACCTTACTTACCATCATTCACATAATAGTATCCTCGTATTTCCATCCCATAACGAGATCGCAATGATATTGCTGGTATGGTAGGTAACTTATGAAAACTCCACCTAGAACCACCGCAATGTCTGAGCTCCCTCTAGTCTCATCAACCTTCTAATGCCCGAGAACCTTATACCACACTATTCACGTGCGAGATGGCTCCCTCGAACCCTGGCCCTTATCAATAAGGTCTCAATGGTAGTTTTATGGTAAGTTACATAGTTTTCAAATGTTTTTACTTCTGATAGTTTAACGTTCTCGACCCGTCCGTTTCCTGTTCTCGTTTCTAGACATATCATTTGTTCCTGGAAGAACTGAACTGCCACCTCAGCTAAGCAGTTACTACTATGGAATAGGCACCGAACTCATATATATTCGTTTTTATCCATTCTCCTCTAAATACAACGATCCCTAGTCGAATTCTAGGAGTGATGTAGCTTCTTTAAAATTCAATTCTGATGCTTTATAGATAGTTGACGTACGTTGGGAAAACAACGGCTGTAATACACCAGTTGTGCGGCAATTCACTCCAATATCAATATTTAACCCTGCAAAAAACATGCAGAGAGGGATCCATCCAAACTGTCAGTTGGTTCTTGGTTAATTAATTCCTCCTTCTAATCCCATCAACTTCTACCTATCGCCTGGAGATTTCCATCTCCACTTCCCCGCAGTAGTATCGATCGGAGAGCGCGATTACCTCCAGAGTTCTTTAATATTCCGAACGCATTCTTCGTCGCGCCCGCTGGTCCCTCATTCATATTAATGATCTCGTCCTTGCTCCTCGGCAGCTGTTGATTGGCTTTCGTTTAAAAAATTAATTAAATCCCCCCCTCCTCCGCCACCCCTTGGAAAAGGTGATAAATCGTGATCAACTCGATCTCTTGAGTTTACCACGAGGTGTCGAAGAATGAGTAGATAGCAAATCGCTCAGTGTCGCAAAGCTTGTAATATTCATTTCCAGAATATCCTATTCGCACTGAATACTTTCTATATTTAGATGGTGTGCTGTTCCAATTAACTAACTAAGGAATTTCATCTTCGGCTATTGCATTCTAATAAATTGAATATTCAGACTCGTATTTAAAAGAGTTTGAATGAAGGGTGTAGTAATTGATTATATCAATGATACGTTAGGACCTGTATTTTTGGTCTGAGTATCATAATTTATTCTAGATTGCAATAAATTCTACCTTTGCGTGGATCTATAGCGTCTGTCAAAATTGTTTCCAGGTGTTGTCACGTGCACCTTACTGCTTCGTGTTTCTCGCTTGCACTCGCTAAGCGTTGCCAGTTCTAAATTCTAAACTCAGTGTGGACCTAACTGATCGGAAACTTGAGCTGAAAATTGCCAGATCGGTATTTTTACACGATTACTGATTCCGTTTTTGAAGTGAAAAATGTAAACTTTCACATTTCATCGAACTAGTTTCTTTTATTAAACCTTCAACTACTACTATGGTGATGATGAAGGTAACCAACGGCGTACTACAGTATCGTATAACCCTTAGGGTGTTGGTATTGTGGTACCTGACAACGAGCGAGTGAACTCTTCAAAGGTCACCGCACGGTAACGACGTGTCTGATACGGCAGCGTCGTTAGATCCTATCTTACCTCGCTGAACATGGAGCCTCCCGCGGAGTTTGACTCTGTGAATATACAATATCAACCTCGGATTTGCGTATAAGATCTCCCTGATTTCAAAGTAACAGAGCACTAGGAATATGTACGCTTCACACATTTTCAATCACACAAATGATGGATCCATGGCTGTCCCATAAAAGATATGACTTGTCATGAAGTGAATAGGTAACGTTTGGATAGTAATTTTTCGTTAAATCATGCGAAGCATGTGCATTGTACACGCAGGCAATTTCCCTTTAACCATGAATTAGTCGATTTACAAGGTATCTTCACATTACGGTGTTTTGTAGGTAGGCATTGGGTATGATCATTGGTAAGGTGGGACTGTGTCCCTGGCTGGTTTGTAGGAATCATAGTAGGGTTGTTTGTTTTCATAGAAACCACCTTGGATCAGCCCGATGTATTTATTTATTTAGTGGCGACGTTTCGGTCTAACAGGGTAGACCCTAATCATGCCTAAAATTAAAAGAATATTTTATATGTATTGACAAAGTTGCTACATGCAGAGACAGTGAGTAAACTAAAATTAACGAAGAAATTGCACATACCTTATAAGCTGAAGTGATGGATTATATTACAATTGATATGATGTTGATGATGATTGAAGTGGATAACTCTGATGGAACTATGTTAGAGGTGAACAATTATGAACAATGTGTTTCGCATGTGGGTAAATGATAAAATTGGTGAATTATGAGGCCGGTTGATAAAGAAATAACCTCCCCTCATAATTCACCAATTTTATCATTTAGGTACCCACATGCGAAACACATTGTTCATAATTGTTCACCTCTAACATAGTTCCATCAGAGTTATCCACTTCAATCATCATCAACATCATATCAATTGTAATATAATCCATCACTTCAGCTTATAAGGTATGTGCAATTTCTTCGTTAATTTTAGTTTACTCACTGTCTCTCCATGTAGCAACTTTGTCAATTACATATAAAATATTCTTTTAATTTTAGGCATGATTAGGGTCTACCCTGTTAGACCGAAACGTCGCCACTAAATAAATAAATACATCGGGCTGATCCAAGGTGGTTTCTATGAAAACAAACAACCCTACTATGATTGGGTATGATGATACGAATAATAGGTATGTAAGGTACTCGTGCTGCTTTTCTAGTCGGGTTGTAAGACTTATCTCACATGTGGGAAAGGGATACCCTTGCTTCCCCCGGAACGAGATGATCAGATCAACTTCTGATCCCCATTAGAGGGTATTATCACAACCTCGACGCAACACTTTAATAACATTGTCACTTTTCACGCTAACCCTCCGTTCCCTTAGCTCTTTGATGCGATTGTCGGTCATGTTCAAGTCAATCACTAATTTCACAAGCAGAAACTTGAATCGCAAGCATAAGGGTCGAAAGAGTTATTACGGCAGTTATTACCAATATGTGTATCTGGTTGATTATAATGAATAATATTATGGTGATCTGGTTGGTATGTATGAATATGAATTGGCTGTGTTGTGGGCAAAAGGAACAGAAGCGTCCATTGGCGTAACATTGATGGCCAAAACAGACTTCAGTCGTTCAGGCAGTATCTGATTCACCGCGATGGCTTGAAGTTGGTTGGTTCTCGACAACTCTCTATAGAAGTCGTAAACAACGTATACAAACAACGATTCTCCCGAGACAGAAGGTACCCCCAAAGCTTTCTACAGGACCGTCAGGTGGCTGCCGAGTCGACAAAGCTGCTGCAACTTCCACCTCAATAGAATGTTCTTTGTTGCTTCACCAGAGATGAAGAGTCAAAGGAACACTTCGTGCTGGTCATTCCAGCACGTACGTTTGCAAGAGATTCCAGACATCGATTGACAACCCTTTCACTTTGGATACAATCATGGCACCGAGCAATTTGCAAGTGTACGACTCAACTTTTAATTCCATGCAAACTGTAAATATTAAACTATGGGTGTATTGTAAATAACGTTTATAGCCGTTGAATTATCGAAAAAATACTCAGACAGGAGACCAAGAATTGTTGACGATTTATCCGTGAGTTAACATTGGCGTAATCCTTGGAAAGTACCTACCTAACCATGATTTGACCATAGGTCCGTGACTGTTGTGTGAATTCCTAAGCGGCAATTTTTATTTTTATTTGGTACCAGTCCACCCACGGTCTCAAAATGCTTATGCATCAATTTCCACTGATGACAGCTGAACCTTAATTTTTCGATGTTCGAGCTCCCAGACCTGAGATGCTCATCTGTCCGTGGCACGTTCGGAAGAGTAAAATTTCACAGTTCTGTCTCTGTTTCAGGTTACCAGTGCTTGAAAGACGTTGTCCTCATCGTGCCGTCTGCCGTGCGGGCCGGCACGACTCTCCATCTCGCTTGCCACTACGACCTCGAGGGAGCTCTCCTGTATTCGGTCAAGTTCTACCAAGGAGATCAAGAATTCTACAGGTTCGTTCCCAAAGAGGCTCCACCTACCCGCGTCTTCCCGCTGCCAGACATCCAAGTAGACGTAAGTACGCTTTTGTTATGTTTCTGGACTCATCCTTTGTGCACTATGCACCAAACACAAGCACATTTGATCACCCTCGCGAGCACTCGCTTCACCCGTCGGCACATTTTCATGGTTCAATCCATTGTTCAATAATTCAGAAAGTTTTAATTATTGTTTTCTCTTGCCGTCAAATGGTTTGGATTCCGCTATTTCAAGTGGTTTTGTCGTGAAGCCGACCTATCATATTATTTGGCGAGAATTTGGAGTTTTAAATATTAGAAAAAGTCCACGATATACAGCGATGTTTTTCCTACCTGGAGTGATGTTCAGAAAAGAATCGAGGCTCCAAATATAAATTGGTAAGTGATCGTAGAGCCATATGAAGGTTTTCGCTGCATCAATTCGAAATTCGAATTGTTATTTCAGTTAAGATGAGTTGATTTCCTTTGGTTATACAAGAAGTGTATTTGTCAAATAGCGTAACATGTACGACCTCTTCAAAGATCATTAACAATGAAAAGAAATGTGAATAATGTCACAGGTATATTTTGAGGATTCTCTTAGTCCCAGGATAGAGTGGTCACAAAAAGTCAACTTTCGAAATTCAATCGTGGCAACCCCCTAAAAGGTGCCATTTGACTAGAAAATGAGATTCGCAATGTTTTAGGTCGATCGGATAACGTTAACCCGTGCCGCATTGAGGTTGAAGATCAGAAAAACTCGCTTTGTTTCATAAAAATATTATTTCTTTCCTCATAACATAGTAACCATTTGTCCTAGAGACTTGAAATTGGTCTCATTTTTTTAAAAATGTTATCTTCTTCAACTTTTACTTCCATAATTTTTTCGCTACATCCTGTAGATTTTATGTTATTCAGCTTTTCCCATCTCAAAACGTGGTCCGTTTCAGCAAATGTGCCTTTTTACGCATACCCCTAAAAACCACACTCCAGTCAATGAAATCGACCTCTAGGCAATTTGATACTTCTTTATCACTCTGGTATATTGAAAATTGATACATTTGAATCTAATATATAATAAATGGAGGGGGTAGGGGGGAGATGGGTGGGTGGTGGGTGCTATGAAATGCACAAAAAACAATACAAATTATGTAAAAAGTGTTTTAATAATACAAATTGAAAGTTTTTTGTATAGTAAATAATAGCCTGGAACATATTTTACAACACAATATATCTATTCCAACACCACTGAATTGAGAACTACATTAATGGCTTAGATAGTGAGGCTTTATCGACATCAGGGTAAATTTTCCTACATTCTGACACAACTTATAATAAAAATTGGCGCTGTTCTTCGTCTTTTGTCAAGCAAGAGTTGAAGTCTTGTATCAATTTCACTCCTCTTTCAGCAGTGTCGCTGACTACCCTTAAACCTTTCACTATGTTTTTAGCATGCAAATAATGAGGATTTTTGTTCCATAAGCGTGTATCGGTGTTTAAAAAATCTGTCTCTATGGAAAACCGCTTGAAAAAATTCAAGGTTTGAGAGGTGACAAAAAATCAAGTTGCTTATCCAAAATTTGCTCTACATGTGCAAAATCTAAAATCGCTTTTCTATCCCTACCATCAATTTCACTATCGGGTTCACCTACGGAAAATAATTTCATGGCCATACTTTTTTTAATGTTGTCGTCTAAAGTGTGGTCGAAAAACGAGAACGCTATTTTCTCTGAGCTGAGGTACCACAGATGGTTTACAAATTTTGAAAGCCTTATCTGCTATTTCTGTGTCAATTTTCCTATACTCTACTAATGCTTTCAACATTTCCAGATCTTGTTTAGGGGCCAAAGCAGGTTTGGGGGCATTGAACCATGCCTTGGCGTAAATATTTATTAAGGAACAAAATTTATCTTTTTAGAGATCAATTGTTATTAACTCAAAAAGAAATGAAAGGAATAGAAGAAATTTGTGTTTTTATAATAAATATTTACGCCAAGGCATGGTTCAATGCCCCCAAACCTGCTTTAGCCCCTAAACCTGGAAATCTTGAAAGCATTAGTAGAGTATAGGAAAATTGACACAGAAATAGCAGATAAGGCTTTCAAAATTTGTAAACCATCTGTGGTACCTCAGCTCAGAGAAAATAGCGTTCTCGTTTTTCGACCACACTTTAGACGACAACATTAAAAAAAGTATGGCCATGAAATTATTTTCCGTAGGTGAACCCGATAGTGAAATTGATGGTAGGGATAGAAAAGCAATTTTAGATTTTGCACATGTAGAGCAAATTTTGGATAAGCAACTTGATTTTTTGTCACCTCTCAAACCTTGAATTTTTTCAAGCGGTTTTCCATAGAGACAGATTTTTTAAACACCGATACACGCTTATGGAACAAAAATCCTCATTATTAGCATGCTAAAAACATAGTGAACGGTTTAAGGGTAGTCAGCGACACTGCTGAAAGAGGAGTGAAATTGATACAAGACTTCAACTCTTGCTTGACAAAAGACGAAGAACAGCGCCAATTTTTATTACAAGTTGTGTCAGAATGTAGGAAAATTTACCCTGATGTCGATAAAGCCTCACTATCTAAGCCATTAATGTAGTTCTAAATTCAGTGGTGTTGGAATAGATATATTGTGTTGTAAAATATGTTCCAGGCTATTATTTTCTATACAAAAAACTTTCAATTTGTATTATTAAAACACATTTTACATAATTTTTATTGTTTTTTGTACATTTCATAGCACCCACCACCCACCCATCTCCCCCCTACCCACTCCATTTATTATATATTAGATTCAAATGTATCAATTTTCAATATACCAGAGTGATAAAGAAGTATCAAATTGCCTAGAGGTCGATTTCATTGACTGGAGTGTGGTTTTTAGGGGTATGCGTAAAAAGGCACATTTGCTGAAACGGACCACGTTTTGAGATGGGAAAAGCTGAATAACATAAAATCTATAGGATCTAGCGAAAAAATTATGGAAGTAAAAGTTGAAGAAGATAACATTTTGAATAAAATGAGACCAATGTCAAGTCTCTAGGACAAATGGTTACTATGTTATGAGGAAAAACAGAGTATTTTTATGAAACAAAGTGAGTTTTTCTGATCTTCAACCTCAATGCGGCACGGGTTAACGTTATCCGATCGACCTAAAACTTTGCGAATCTCATTTTCTAGTCAAATGGCACCTTTTAGGGGGTTTCCAGAAGTGATTTTCTCAAAAAAAATTTTGCCTATTGCCTTGTGACCACCCTAGTCCCAGGAGTCCAATTCTACCTTGAATCAATTTTCTAATTTAAATGAACCAACGTTTTCTCCTCTTTGGGGTCAGCTTTACCGTCCCAAGGCAACAGCACTCAGTTTTGCAAACAAAACAGCTTATTTATGGAATCATGCTGGTAATACATAGCCCACTAAAATCTTCAAGGGGCTCTGGGAAATAGAATTATTTAAAAAATTAATTAAACCATTGAGTAAAGTTCGCCCATGGATCAAGTTCTCAATACTCATTAATGTCTAACTAGTTAGGTTTAAACATTTCAGCTTTACTGTTGAAGCTTAATGAAGATCCGTTTCTTACGGATAATTTCCTTTATAAACCATCCGTTTTTCTACTTCCGTAACGATTGTACTAAGTCATACTCGTACGTTGTGAAGCCTGATCGAACGTTTCGCGTCCTTCAACTTGCCCGGAATAAGCTGAGTTCATATATTTATCTACGGTCGGTTTTCAGTTTCGAACTAAGCGATATTACCTTCCGAAGAAAAAATTTTTTCTTCACTCAGGTAGCAGTATGGATACTAAAATTTACGACAACCCACATAAACCCCGATCGGGACGCGAGGGGGCGTAAAACAGTAAAAATAGCGAGCTCACCTTTAATCATCGTTTAGGGCGCTATCACTCGAACGGTTTACCCGGCGGGACCATGCGGATGCATTTTTTATTCGAGAAAATAAAGTTCAAATACGAGAGCAGCCCGTTGGTCGGACAGAAGTCGTAAACCTTTCCACTTCACTATGTGGTCAGTTGTAACGCTTCGTGAACGATCGAGGCTGCACGGGTCGTATTGAATGGTTCCATCAGTTATTTATCCCGTGATCCGCTTTTGTTTGAGTTTATTTCGTTCGATCCTGTCGAATTTATGCTATGATCGATTCCAAATCATGGTGGAAAAAGGTGTTTATCGTCTTGTTTGATCGACACAGGTTCCCGGCAGTTGTGGTGCCGTGAAAGTAGTATTTATTTATTTTTTCAAGTGCATAATCAAGCCATGCAACATCCATTTGAGGGGAGAGGGGAGGAAGATAAATCAATTTCTCCAACTCTGAATCCCCCCTTCCATATGCATACGGTGTACGACAAGTAAATCAAAATTGCTGATCCATAGACACCAAGTAGCAGCAAATTGAACGACTAGGAAACCTCATACTTCGCCCGCCTCAAAATACACGATATCAGCTTGGTAGGAGGTACCTGCTTGGTAACAATAAAATGTGTTCCAATCGGTAGCTGCACGTTATCAATACTCAGGTGCCTATTGAATGTTTCGTTACTTGCTAGTTTCATTTGCCGTTCTGTCGGAGATTGCAAACTTCGCTGTAGGCAGTGGTAAAAATTACGATTCTACGAGCGTAGCGTATCATATTCGAAAGATATTCATTTTTGAAAATCTGATGCTAATTACGAATATATATATTATGCCCACCTTATGTTTTTGTTAATTTACGTGGTGTTTATGGGCGCCAGTAATTGTTGCACAAATCACGAAAATCGGTATTGTAACCTGTACAAGGTTCAAATTATTGGAGAATGAATTTACGAGTATGATTTGAGCTGGAAGCGTCAGGCTTGTTCAACGTTGGTAGTTCCGTCAGCGTAATCCATAATCAATGATGCCCCGGATAGGAGGATTTTATGAAGAATCCAATTGAAAGAATTGAATGATGCATCGATGTACCGTATGCGTCGCTTACGCATATGGGCAGTTGGACTTGGAAACTTATTTACTTTCTTCAGTTTCTCAACAATGACGATAAAAGATGAAATGAAAATACCTTCTACGTAACAGTTAAGTCAGTAAAAACACTAGAGGACCAAACTTCGTACAGCCATTATCCCCCGTACACATCATTACCGAATTTTGGTTTATTATTCTCTGAATAAAGCACTTATGTATTCGCTCAGCAAAAAATATTTATAACACCTCCTCAAAATTTTGTCTTTTACGTTTCAAGGTGCGTAGATTCAGAAAATGCAATGTCCGTCCGCCGTACGCCGTATCACGTGTACCGGCTTCATTTTCGGTCTAAAAAAACGTTCTTTCGCACACACGCTCCATTTGGGCCCTAGTTATGTCCCGAAACTTTGCAGCCAGATCGGAATATAACCAGGGGTGTTAAGAGTGAAAATGGTTCCAAAAATAGGTACTTATTTTTTGTGTTTAGTAACATCCACTTTTGAGGTATCGTTTTCCATGTTTTTTGGGACGAGAAAACCGAATATGAAGTCGATTTTGACCAAAGTGGAAAATTGAGGTTCTAACGAAGTTTCAGCCTTAAAAATTAACGTTAAAATTTGGTTTAAAATCATCGTTTTTCCGCACAAAGTTTGGGTCCCCATTTGGGAACACATTTGGGTCCTAGTTGTTCTCCGAAGCTCGGCATCCAGGGGTGTTACAGGAAAATAGTCGGTGTAAAAATAGGGGTTTTCGAGGGATTTTTGAGGCGTTAGTGAACATGAGCTTTTGAAGAATCATTTTCCAGGTTTTTTAGGGCGAAAAGTCCACATTTTAAGTTGGTTTTGACCAAAGACTGAAGAATTGAGGTTGTAACGAATTAAGCTCCCAAATTCATTTTTTATGAGTCAAAAAACTGGGAAATTGTCTGAAATCTCCATAAATTTGTATAATAACAATAGAAGTAGTTTCATCTGGTCAACCAAAACAGTTACATGGGTCTATCAACTATCAAAGATAATTTGACAAAAATAGGAGCTTATGTCGTGTTTTTGGCGGCCAAAATTGGTGGAAACCATCAACAATAGCTATTTCAATAATTGCACATGAAAGAAACAATCAATGTGTTATTTTCCAGCATTTCTGTAGGTATTTCCAGTAAAATAATAAACCCATGTGACAAGGGCTTCGCAGTGTTTTTCCATACCGACGGATGTAGTAATTACGCGCCTCAACGGAGCCAAAATGGGATCCGTTGAACTTCTGACACCCCCGAGCAAAAACTTTTCAGACAAATAAGGCCTGTAGACGAGAGGTCTCTAGGTAACTTCCTAAATTGTATTCAACGACTCGTCACTTATTTCTCCGTCCTTTGAAATTTTAATGTCTTATAACCCGTCTTAGCTGCCAGACTACCAGATTTCTCTTTCCATTTCACTTTCCCTTCGCCTCCATTACTCTCGTTTTTCTCTCCAGGAAATCCTTCAGCCGTTACCGGTGCTCACCTCTCCCTTTTGGTTTATTATTCTGTGAATAATACACCTATGTATTCGCTCAGCAAAAAATTTTTATAACACCCCCTCAAAAATTTTTCTTTTCCGTTTCAAGGTGCGTAGATTCAAAAAATGCAATGTCCGTCCGCCGTACGCCGTCCGCCGTCCGCCGTATCACGTGTACAGGCTTCATTTTTGGTCTAAAAAATTCGTTCTTTCGCACACATGCTCCATTTGGGCCCTAGTTGTGTCCCGAAACTTTTCAGCCCGATCGGAATATACCCAGGGGTGTTATGAGTGAAAATGTGTGTAAAAATAGGTACTTTTTGCGTTTTAGCAACATGTTAGTAAAATGAGCTTTTGAGGTATCGTTTTTCATGTTTTTGGGGACGATAAGACCGAATATGAAGTCGATTTTGACCAAAGACGCGGAAATTGAGGTTTTACCATTGGCTCAGCTCCCAAAATTGGTTTTTTTTAGTCAAAAACCTGGAAAACTGTCTGAAATCACCATCAATGTGTATACTAACATTAGAAAAAGTGTAAACAGCTGAATCAAGACCATTAAATCGCACTACCAATGATCAAATATGATCTGGGGGGGAAAAAAAAGTGTAGGTACCTATTTCATGTTTTGGGGGCCAAAATTGGTGGAAATCATCAGGAATAGCTAATTCAATCATTCCACATGAAAGAAACAATAAATTTAACTGCCAACAAGAATCTCTAGAACTCCAATAGAATAATAAATCCATGTGACAAGGACTTTGCAGCGTTTTTTTGTTTTTAACTGCTTTTCCAGCCTTGGGGCGTCTGTGGGAAAAATGTTTGTTACGAAACACGAAATAGGCTGCATTATTCAAATGTGGTCTTGGTTGTTCGATATCATGTATAGAGTGGTTAGAGAACCTGTGAAAAGGCTTTACTTGGCTACGAAATCTCTTGGTTGTAATGAAAATGAAATTCTAGGAAAATGTGATTGTCATTAGTCTTATGAAAAATCATATAACTATCAGACAGCCAGATGTATTTTATGTTCACTTGCTACTGGAAGGAATGACAGTAAGTTTTAAAATTCAACAGCATAGTGCGATGTAACAAATAACGAGTCGCAGTAATTTAAAAAATCAAATCCGCAAGTGTCGTTCTACTAATCAAGTTTGAAAGTACTAAAATCAACAGTTGAGTTACTCAGTAACCATACTCTGATGAAATAAAATTATTACTTAATTGTAGCCACGAGAATATCCCAACTTCCCGGGAAGCTCTTATACCTGCGTTGGCTCAGTTGTTGAATCGTACTTGTCAAAAATCTAGAAAGTTACACTGGAAAATGTTCTGGAGTAACACAAGAGGGAGGAAGAGGGTAAATTGACGGTTCATCTCTTTCAGCTCTATTATTTTTTCTTCAACAGTGAATACTTTCAAACTACTACAAGTAGAGTAACATTCTCGTCCAATATTCCTTGATGCAGAGTCTTAGGCGAAGGTAAATTTTGTGCTACCAAAGATGAATTTCGTGCTACCAAATCTCTGTTCATATTTAAATCAGAAATAGTGTCTGATCATGATGTGGTTTTGATGATATTTGATGGAGTGGTTTCTCGAGGTTCTATTCATGAAATGCCAATTTGAGGCAAGTTATCAAGGATATCTGTATTCTTGATCATCAGGTTCTATAAACTAAAGGAAAAATTTTAATTGCCATTATTTCGGAGAGTATAAATACACAGTAATACAGTAAAAATATTACGATTTCGAAAGACGTCTTGATTTTATATTGACTCTTATTCACGTAACTTGTGAATACTCGTAGGTACTTCAGGTTTTTCAGCTGGCATACGTTAACGATTACTACTGGGTAACCTAGTTTGTATCTGTATCGACTGTAAGTTGACTGTAAGATGATAAAACTTGTTCACATTAACGTGAATGCTATTCGAAATCATCCCTAACACATTCACAATAACATGCCGTGCGAATAGATACCAATTTGAATTTTTCTGTCTGTATGTCCTGATGATGGGAATAAGCTCATTTCGAAACGTTACCTAATTATGACTTCATTAATTAAACCTTTGACAGACTATCCCACTAATTGCAGTCTCTGATCCTTCACAGTACCATTGCCCAGAACCACCATTAGCCCTGGCATGATCGCCTAGTAAGTTTAACAGTATGGTTTTTGTTTTTCCGTAGTTGTCGGATGCGGGGAAACAAGGAACACCGAAACCCTATAAAGCCCGCGAGAAATCCGTGAGTGCCTTTTTCAAACAAGGTTCTTCTCATACCCCCGATTTGTTTATTCGCACTCTGTTCCATTTGAAAACATTTGTCCGTACTACCTCTCTCCCTCCCCCTAGATCTTTGTCCTCTCTGCATGAGTGTAGTAAACGTGCTCGTTCCACCCATTTCTTTGTCACCGCTATCATCGCCCATCGTTTTATCGCTGCTGTCACGTATTAGATCATTGCTAGTTGATCATTTGATTACGATTTGAATCAATTGCGACAAAATTTTGAAAAATAAAAATAAAAATAACTACCTACTTTTTCTTTCCTAGGTTGAGGACTTGATGGTCTAATTGTGCTCAATATTATTTATCAACAAGGTGTAATAATTTACGTTTCCAATTCCATGGAACATTAGAATAAATAAACGCGAACAATCGTCACAGTCTTGATAAGCGCAATTTATGTAGTTATTATAGTTTAGTATATAAATTAACTTTGCCGGGTAGGTCGATGCCTTGTTAATGTTTAAAAATGGCAGTATTAGCTGTATAATTTTCCTCAGCGTTCATCCTGTATTCTTATAATTCTTCATATCGACTAAAAATCCATCTCACTCGTTTGCTTCTTCGTTTTGAAAAGCGGTGTATTTCTGCGGCACATTATTTTTTTCGTTATGCTTTTTAGGGCTCTGTTGAGTTCGTATCATGTTTCGTCCCCTTTCTTCTGATTTCATTGTGATTGGTTATTCATGTTTTGCCTGTCACATAATAAATTGTTCTGATTGTCGTGATTCCCTCCCAGAAACCACTCCTGTAATATTACGAGAGATTTTACCAAATAAAAGCGGAGAACGTCGAGCTGGTCAACAACAAGGGTTTTCCCCAACCGCCAACCGCCTCAAACGGTCGTAAAGGCTGATTGTGGACTGGGGATGGGTGGAAAAGTCCCTATAAAACTAGCCACTGGCCCAGCTCTTCACTCGACTATTCCCCCGACTTACGACTTCTCTCACTCTCGCCTCTCTCTCTTCGCCTTCCCTCTCTCGTCTTTCCTTGTACCTACTGTGGTGAAAACCGCGGGATACCTCCTCCTCCACTGACACCTGCCGCGTTGAAAACCACGGAGTGTTAGCTAACATCCACCTGGTGTCTGCTGTGGTGCAAACCGCGGGACACCTCCCTCTCCACTAGTAGCTGCTGTGGTGAAAACCGCGGGGTACTAGCTATCACATTCCAGGCGCCTGATGTGGTGAAAACCGCGGGGAGCCACTTCCTAAAGCGCCTGCTGTGGTGAAAACCGCGGGGACTTAGCAAAAAGACTCCATAGGAGCACATCCGTCCGCTTCCAACCTCTTCACTCTTCTCACCTCACTCTCCTGCTCACAACAGCTAGTGACCCCTTCTCTCCAACCGACAGTCGTGAAACCCCACCACGACACTGATGTTGTTTCAAATTTAATATATTAGGTATATTTGCTAGTTAGGTACTTTAGAAAGTCTGTATTCGTTGGATACCAAATCGTGGGCCTTTGTTAACAACCATTCTCAACAACACAGAATTCAGTACTTCTTTCTACATAGACTGAACCAAATGACCATGAATTGCTTCGGTATCTTCCATAAAAATTTGGTGATCCACGAATGATTTAAATACGTACACTCAGCCTCTTCTCAGTTGTGAGTAGCCGAGCTTGAGAAGTTATTGACTCCGATCTACCTTCACCCCCAGCCGTGAGGGAAAGCGCCTCGACTTCTTTCACTCGTATACGAGGCTCACTATTCATGAAGCGCTTCACTATTATACGTTTTCCGGAATGACCTCGGATCCTATTTGACATAATCTGACGATTATCTGACGGATTCTTTTGATCAAAATCTCTGCCTTGAGTTAAAGCCTGCTACAGACAGAAATGAGTTGAGAGGGATTTAAAATTAGAAATTTAGTGCACTTAATCCAGGTTTGTTTATAATCTTCCGAGAACTATACAGATAGGAACTTAAAGCCGTTCCAAAGATAGACAGTTTTGCTGTCAATAGTGCTGCCATCAATTGAAAATTATTTGTATTTTACTAAAAACGACGGCATTTACCCTGTGGGGCTTTTTATTAGAGTTCTCCAACTATGACGCCTTATCAATTTCTCTCTATGGCACGGCTTTTGTACACATCCAGTCACCCAGTACCCCTCATGTTGCACCTTTTCGAGAAGCTCTGTCTGAAATCTTTGGACGCCAGCCACTTCCCGCGCGAGAAAAAAATGGACTGTTTACCCCGCCGTAAATGACGTTCTACACCGGTGGCGAGTAGAGAGCGAGGTCGGGAGTTTGCCACTTTGCCCCTATTCGAGTTTTAGGCGATATGATGCACATGTATCAACATGGCCTCGATTCCAGCTGAAAATCAAGGCAATGTTCCTTAGTTTACTTGTATTGCTAGGTGTGATCAGAACTGTAATGTGCGCCGCTACAACTGTTTTTGTCGAGGGTGGTAGTGTTTAAGATGGGTGTGAGCAGATAGGTACAACAGCATATGCAAATCGTACATAAAAACTCAGGGTAAAAAAGTATTGGAGACTAATGACATCCACACTCATGAACAATGTTTGCAGCAAACCTTACTCCGCGCAATTTTTAAGAGAAAAGCCACTGACGATTTGAGCACACGTCCTTCTAAGATCGTGAGATCTGCGTTGAAGGAGTTGCCTACTGACGTTAGTTACAAAATCTACAAAATTTACGTAGAAGTGCCTAAAGAGTGAAAAGTAGTTTATCTCCACTCTACCTTAATCTCGCAAGGAAGTGTACGAAGCTTTGAGAACGATCGACACCTAAACTAATATGGGAGAGCAATTTTTTTTGGTGATAGATCATTTTCGCTTGCCACTCAAATCTAAAATGTCTAGTTCAATGTGAGAATATGTTTATGGATGGCACCTTCAAGACCTCTCCGGCCTTTTTCGCACAGCTCTTTATCTTGCATGGCTACCGACGAGGGATTCCTTTGGTGTTTTGTATCCTGCCAAGCAAATAACAGGCAATTTACGAACAGTGCTTGAGGATGATAGTTGCGGCGTGTGACAGAGTGTGACAGTGGGGGTGGACCCTCGAGATTCCCCCTCCTAGACCAGCGAGGTTGTCTCCAGTTAAGAAGGGATATCGATTAGGCTTCCGCTCACTGATCCCGTCTCCACCGGACCAAAAAGCGACTCGAGAACAGCCGCACTGTTACAGGCGTGTGAAGACAAGATGTCTCAGAAGTTAACACCACAAAAATGCACCTCGGATTTTGAAGAAGCGATCCACACTGCAACGAGGAATGTTTCGCCCGAAACGGTTCTAGTAGGGTGCAAATTCCACCTCACTCAAGCATGGTTCCGTAAAAACCTAAAGGCGGCTCCACACATGCGGTACTTGCCAAGTACCGAGTAACTCGGTGACTCGCCAAGTTACTTGGCGAGTGACGAGCGTACTTGTCTCCTTTGAAGCGGGCAAAAAACCGACACTGGACGGTGCCTCCCCAAGTACGGTTACTCGTGACTCGGCGAGTACCGAGTAACCCATCCACACTACTAGGAAATCGGCAAGTATCGACTCGGTACTTGGCGAGTACCGCATGTGTGGAGCGGCCTTAACATTAGGCCTCTCAAGTGCGTATAAAGAGGGTGGAGAACAAGGAGAATGGCTTCAGTGGGTGTTTGGCTTACCCCTTTTGGACCCTAATGATGTTGGCGAAGGCTACTGCGAATGGTTACTCCACATGCCTACGAACTATGAACTTACCTTCACGATTACTACATTGTAGGTACATCAAAATTCCCTCCAACTTTGTGGGCCTCAAAAACTATACAAAGACCAACCGAACGACCAACGTCTGTGAGCCGTTTCATGCCAAATTTGCTGCTAACTTTGCATCTTCCAATCCAAACATATTTGTGTTTTTTGATTGCAGACGGACGTTTATGTAAAAATAAACTCTGTGCGTACACTAGGCCAATCCAGTAAAGATCACAGAAGGGCCGCAACAATTAAACGATCGGGTTGGATTTCGAAGACCAATGAAAAATATGATAAAAGGGAGATTTCGCTCTTCACTTTCATTAAACGTGTTTCGGGAAAATATCGACCGCACGTTTAGCTCCACATTATGTGAAATCTTTTTTTTTAATATAAATTTCACATTTTTTGACTTTTTATATGAAATATAATTTTTTATAAATTTCACGTCGCTTTTGTCAATTTTATAATAATCCATAGAATTATTAGTAAATTCATTATTAAAGTGTATCATGTGATGACCTACTTACTGGCTGTAAATTGTCCAAAAACAACCTTTGGGTGTAAAGTGTCCATTTCGTTAGTGGGGGTAAGGTGGCCAAAAATTTTCACCGCGGGAGTAAGGTGGAAGACTCCCAAACCTTTCATTTGGGACAAGAAAAGAAAACAGGTCCCATTGTGCATCTCCTAAACGCATAGCGACCGTTATAACTTATCTTTTTTCCCTTCTCCTTCCCACTCGACAGACCAACCCTCCGTATATGCTCTTCCTAGCAACCCCTTCTTTGGGCAATTTTTTTTCCAACCCTTTTTGAGCCCTGAAGGGCCAAGGGTTACTTCGTTCTTCATACACTCAGGCTTTACATCAAACTCAACCAAAGCCTGATTGATAATATTTCGCCCAGAAGGAAATTGGGGATGAGTAACGAGTTAAAAGTAAATCTCGTAACCACCAAGTAAACCCTATACACCTTTACTTCCAACAGTTGTCAGCCATTCTGTCACCGTAATTGCTTCTCCCGGGCGCGATCCCTTCATAAAACCTTCAGAGTTTGAGATAATACGTCGGTATGAAGCGTGGGAAGGGGATTTAGAAGTGAAGCGCTTCCCATAAGTTTCCAACGGTATCTCGAAAACCGGTGAGGGAGAGCGAGGAGCGCTGGGAGCTTATCGCGGTTGAAAATCGCAGGAGCAAGAAGTTCATCCTCCGGGCCCATAACTCCTGAATGCTACAGGGAATGCGATTTACAAAGGCCTTAGCTCCCTGATGCCGCCATGTTCACCTTCTGTCTTGAGGAGGGATTTGCCTACGTTCTTCAACTACACAGCAATAGAGTCGCTAATTATTCCGTTTGTTTTTGTGTATTTGTACTAACGAAGATAGGAGGGTAGCTTTGAATTCATTAATAAATGTTTTTTCTTAATTTGCAACGCAACTTTACTACATTTACGTTTAATAAATTTCCTTTAAAATCTCGTTATAAACCCCCTTCCACAATACAACAATACAACGGGGGGGGTTTAAATGCTGGGAATCGTTGTCCATTTCAAAATTTTAATTATTATGGGTACACGTGTCGCGTGATACCTACCCGCTAGACGCAGCCTACCCGACCAATCGGGCGGTGCAGTGTGATACCTACGCGCTGATGTTTACGATGGTGTTCACCTACAACGCTCACCTTTAAACCTCCTGACCGTAATCTGTCCGGAAGTTCAGATAGATGAATGGGACATGAATGAGGACTTGAAAGTTCAGATAGATGAATCCCTGTTTCAAGGGAAGCGAAAATATCACAGGGGACGTTTACTAGCCAGTGATCGTCGGACCGAGCAGACTGTCAGTGACAACTCTTCGCACGATTCTGATAGTTCTGGTGCCGAAAATGAACCACCAACAGCGAGCAGAAATTATGGTGATCGAGTGCAGGGCCCCTGGGTGTTCGGGATGTCTGCAAGAGACCAGATGGAGTATTGGAGCGCAGATTTTTCATCGTTGCTCAGGAGAACGGGCCACTTTACTACATCACCACTTTACATCCAAAATGAAATTGCACCGGGTAGCACCATTGTCTCCGATATGTGGCGAGCATATTCCACGTTAAGTAATTATGGCTACCAGCACAAAACGGTCAATCATTCTGAAAATTTCGTAGACCCCACTTCAGGAGCCCACACCCAAACTATTGAAAGTTTGTGGAACCAGGTCAAACGAAAGTATAAAATAAGAAGGTAGGACTCCTAGAAAGACAATTAATTGAAGAATGGTGGCGAACTCTCTATCCAGACAAAGATCTCATGGACTGCTTCTTCGCCGACATGAAGCACAACTTGTAGTGAAAATCCCCCTCATCTCCACGACACTCTTCCCATTAGAAGAGTGAACCCCGACGACAAGGCAAGATTCCCACAATTTCCTGACTTTTCATGTGGTAGGTAGCACATTGCATTACGGTACGGTACGGGTAGGCTGCGTCTAGCGGGTAGGTATCACACTGCACCAACGAAAGTGAGGTAGGTATCACGCGACACGTGTACCTTATTATGTCAGTGTCTTGAGGGTTCTTTGATGTTCGGAGGTTTCAAGCAGGGCACAGCACTTTCCCCCCCATTATTTTATTCATGCGAACGCTTTGCTGTGGCGTCCAGTGGACTGTTCTTCAGGCAGTTAGTTTTCTTGTGCACGTTTGTTTAAAAACTCGGACCATATACCTTTTGGAGCTCTTAAAATTTAGGAACACCCTTATAATTTAGGAATCCCCACCCAACAACTAACAACTAGGAGCTGCTAACTGCAAGCTGATATCATAAACCCGTCAAATTTCGAAGAACCTGAACTACTGGAAGAAGATACGAACTAAATCACTCGCGAAGAAATCGTGGAAACCCATTTCAAAGAAAAACGGGGTTATTGAAAAAATAGTCTGTTTCCACTAATACACGAAAAACGCAAAAAACACTGTTATACCGATTTCGGTGATCAAACCATCGTCAGTAACACAATAACACATAATAATATTTATTGTGTGTTACTGTCGATGGTTTGATCACCGAAACCGGTATAACAGTGTTTTTTATTTTTCGTGTATTAGTGGAAATAGACTATTTTTTCAATAACTCGGTTTTCTTTACTGGAAGAAGTTTCCACAGCACGCAGCGCTCACTTGAATGAAAATAATGAGGAACTTAATGGAGGTTTCTGGTATCTTAGAGGTTCGGAAGCGAAGTGTTGTGATTATCGCTGTTTCCCGATATAGTGCAGCAGCACGAAACTAACTACTACGTACCGTTTATCTTCGAACTTCTATCGGTTTTGAACGAACCTCTGAAATGTTTGAGAACCTCTGGAATTTGAAGGGCTCACATCAGGAGGGACTAACTAGCCATTCAAGTTTAGCATACTACGGTGGTAGGAAGGAGAAGGGTTGATGTTGGTGTAACCTCCGGAGTGAAAACTTTGGTCCCCCCTTATACCTACACTACCTTCCCTAACCGCTACATCCTTGTGCGGTCCACTATAGCCTTAGCGTAGGACCGAAGTAACCTGCGGGCGAGCACTTTACCTAGTGCAGCTACCAAGTTATTAATTTATCGTATCCGGCAAACGAAGTTCTCGCTGGCGACAGCGCAACGGTATTCGCAAGGGAAACTGTATTCTTAGTATTTGCTATCCTCCTCAAGACCGTCAAAGCAACATGAATATTCATTAAGATATGGAAAATGTTAGCTAGTTGAATTTCCAATTTATATATTGCATGTTGTAATGAACGCACAAGATTTACACGCTACACCAAGTGGCGAGGAGCTCTCTATCAAAACTGAACATGTCCATTTTCACAAAATGTTCAGGAACTGAAAAAAACTGCTGTAGGGTTACAGGATATTCTGTTTCCTTGGGTAAAAGTAGTTTGTAGCAATTAACGTTCAATAGTAATATTTGCCTTTCGATTGAACTTTTAGTGATTAGTATTTGCCTCATAATAAGCATTTGTTTGTTGGACATGTTCAGATTTGCTATAAAACGATGGACATGTTCATTTTTGAAAAAAAAACTGTGTCAAGCTCTTGAGATCTGGTATACCAAAACAGCTGTTAGGATCATTAAAATACGAAAAATTAATTTTTTATTAAAACAGTGCAGAAAATTTCTTTATAAAACCTCAACTTTCTAGTCCACCCCGACTTTTTAAATTTAAAAAAAATTTAATTTTTTAAAATTCTTCATAAAACCTCATACATTTTCCAGTCCTTCCCCATTTTTTTGACATCAACAAAATCTTTGTAAGTATATTCCTCAGCACCTGCAAAAACCGATATTTTGTTCACGCTTTTTTCGACTCTCCCAAAGGCCCTGTAGGGGTCGGTGAAGGATGATGATGCTATATCAACAACAAACAAGCTGGTGGTGGTTGGTAGTCAGTAGACATGAATGGAGAACGTTTCAGAAATCACAGAGGTGAGAAGAAGATAAGCAGGCACACAAGAACGTGAGGTGAAGCCACCTAGCGGAGCTTCTCCTCCCGTTATTAGGCTGAACCCTGGGGCTCCAGCGTGACAACGAGCGACCCTAAGCGGAAATTTGGGGTACTAGAAAGTATGGAAAGACGTCTGTATAGAGACTGCAATGCTACCTGTTGGTGAACTGGAGAACTAAATTCTAGAAACAGTCACAACAACAAAGGAATGGACATGTCAAGTTCTGAAAAAAAAAATCATTGAATGGATCCCCAAGTGTGTGGGACATGTTCATTTTTGCTGAAAATGTATGTGGAAAAAGTGAGATTTCCTATTGATGGTTTTGCTGAATAACCCATATTTTGACTGAGTTTTTAGGTAGGAGATAATCACATTTGGTAAAAAAGGAGCTTGGAATGATATGTAGTTCTGGAGAATGAACCAGAATCCGTCACAAAAAGCAATATGGTCAAAAGTGGACATGTTCAGTTTTGGTAGAGAGCTCCTATTAGTGTGCCACTGCGGTGTAGCTCCATCGGCCTCCAGTGGCACACACAAAAATCTTAACCAGTTACCTCTGACGCCAGTGGAGAAATTCCAGGGTCAATTCAGAATTTATTTGAGAATACTTCTAAGTTGATACAAACCATCGCTGTATAACCTATGGATCCGAGAAACTCCGCCTTCTCCCATCCTAATGGGGGCACATGAGGACCAGGTAGCACTTCTACTTACCTAGCGTCAACTGCAACGGTGTCTGCAATGTTTCTGCGTGGAACTGTGTGTGTTCTTTTTAACGAGTTATAGATAGTGTGTTGTTAATCTACCTATTTCTGTAAAGAGAAATCGTGAATTGCTTGCTTCGCTTTTGATTGTAAGAACAAACAGTCTGAAAATTGTGGAATATCGTTTCACAGTAACACTTCTCCTTCCAAAAGAGCCAGTTAAATTCTGTGTGATCATTCATTTTATGTTAATACTTTTACAGACATTTATTTATCTTAATTTCTATTTCAATTTTCCCAAGGACTCACATCATTGGAAAAAAATGGTTTGCGCACACCGAGTTGTGCAGCAAACATTTTTCTCAGGATTCATGCCAAGGGAGGCCTAACGCTTCTTATGTACTCTTCTGAAAGGTGATGCAGTTCCAACCATTTTCGGCTTTCCTGGTTATCTTTTAAGCCCTCCACTTGAGAAAAGGCAGGTCATAACGAAACATCAGGTGCGTTAAAAACCGACTTTTCTTCCTTTTCTTCGTTGAGATGAAGATTTGTAGGTTTTCCTGTAGACGTTTCTCTCTACATTTCCCAGGGATCACTGGCACAAAATGCACCATCAACATTTACTGCTACGGCTTAACAGGTGATTTCATGTCCTCACCTCTCAAGATAAAAAAAAAAAAAAAACAGGAAATCACCTCGAAAAATAGGAAGAACAAAGGTAGATAAACGCTGATTTCTTTGTTATAAAATCAGAGGGTGGTTAAATGCATGGGCACTTTTTGTATATGCCCGTCATATTATGATTAGTTCATTTACCTATATGGAAAATCAATGAACGCAAACGAATATTACGTATTTCTATTTTCCAACGTAATTCTTCCAGTGACATCTTCAACAATCACGTCGTCTTGGAATTGATCAAGTTAACTGGAAGTTTATTTTTAACATGTATCATGTTTTAGCTCTGGTATACTAGCATTTTTTGCGAGTCGATTTTGCGCGCCAATTTTTTTCGCGCAATGGTTTTCACGTACAACCGAGTAGTTGCTAGGGAAATGAAACTTCTTTCATTTTCATCGGACAAAAATCGTTTTCCATTCGTTGGAAAGCTCTTGATTTATCACGAATTTATTTCGTATTTGTTCTTGGTATTTATTTCCTAGTTTCATACTATAACTATATAAATGAATGTTATAAATGGATAGTAAACAATGACGCTTGTTTTCGCGCACAATGCATAGTGGAGAGTCGCGTGGAAACGAGCCCTGGGATACTCGCATTTTTTGCGAGTCGATTTTGCGAGTCAATTTTGAGCGTCAATTCTTTTCGCGCACAATGCATAGTGGAGAGTCGCGTGGAAACATGATACATGGTTGCAATTTTTGGTTCATAACCATAAATCTTCGTCGTTTCTCCATTTTGATAGGTATAGTGATTTTGGTTTATTATTTTCAATAATGAACCATTGGAATCGAGCATGAAAAAAAAAATTCTTACCCCCCCTCAAAATTTGATGGTTTACGTTTCAAGATATGTAGAATCCAAAACTGCAATAAAAATATTTCTGTCTGTCCGCCGTACGCCGTACGCCGTACGGGCCACTTTTCTTAGTTACCATGAAAAAAAATTGATGAAATTCGGGTTATAGGTTCCGTTCGGCGTCTAGTTGGTCCTCGAAGCTCGACGTTACTGTGAGTCATCTCTAAGGGGTTCAAAATAGGGGTTGAAATTTTCAAAACGCCTATACCATTTTTTTACGTAAATATTTTTACGGTTTTAAATAGTTCTTGAACTTGCGAGTTTTTTAAGACCATCCGGAGCATCGTACGTCCAGCCGTTCGTTCACAGTAAGGCCCCGAAGTTTGCACCGACAGGCATTTTCGACTCCAGTGTGAATGAAATTGTATACAATCCAAACCAAATCTCGTAACCAGAGACGCGCCCACAATAGGAATTTGTGAATACGGCCAATCATTGGTAGGGATCACCTGATTATATTGGCGGAGTATGAAGTCGAGTTGGTTGTTCTGTGATATTATTTAATTTGAAAAATGATGGCTCTATTGGAGTTTGTTGGTAGGTAGGTAGTGAAACTTGAACAAACGTTGAAGTATTATTGATGGGTAAATTATTACTACGGTAAATCATTACTCAACGGTAAATTATTACAGAACGGTAAATTATACCATCTTCGTAGAAGGGGCTGGAGTTTGTTGGTAGGTACTTTTGCAACTTTTTTCACTCCTCATCAACAATTTCTTTTCAGAACTTCATTATGTGTGTTTCTTTTTGTTAGGTACTGTTTGTCATCGGCAGAATTATTTTAGCAACATTTAACTCGTGATTTAGGTAGGTACCTAGTAACGAGTACGGGGTTAGGTACTAACCTACGGAGTGTCTGCGATCTACATAATATGCATATAATAGAATAGTACATATCATATTATATAGACGGGTTATCTATACATAGAGCTGTGATCTGTAACAGAAGGGTATTCTATACAAAATAATAAACCGTTGTGCAGGGATTTGCAGCGTTTTTTCTATGCGACCGAAGATAATATTTTATTTTTTCCGACCCCATCCCCTTCCGCGATAGGTTTTCAATCAGAAATCCAACCGTTCTATGGGCTGACGCTGCATATCTTTAGTGACAATAGATGAGGGATCACAGACACCGTTACCTATGTAGATATGCAACGTACCTACAACTGAGCAAACATCAGTCGTAGCCAACAAAGTCCTGTTGTAGGTCTCCCAAGGTAGAAATATTTTTGTAATTTCTCCAAACAATCTACTTTCATTTGGCAAGAAAACAAACATTTGAAGCGACCTCTTCAAAGAAATTGGGGGTCCATCCAAGAAATTGGGCCATCGTCAAAAACAATAAAATTATTTTTTTTATTCAGTACCTAATGTTTGATAATCCCTTAACTAGTAGGATTTTAATTAGTTTTATTTCATTAGGTAGGTATCATCCAGTCTTGCTAATTTGAATAAAATGTTGATGAGACCTAGTTATGTTCATTATTTTTAACAATCATCCCTCGCCTGGTATTGAACGTTTCCTTTCAACGTTGTGACGGTATATGGAAATCCCGTCCAATTTTATATTGGATCCGGGCCCTTTCCTGATCTTTTTGACACGCGGCTGTTAGGGCGGTCGATTCGGAAAAACGAATCGTCAACTCCTGGAAGCATTGCGTAATAATAAAACCAATTATCTCCAGGGGCAGTTGTCACACTACTTCGCTACCTTTCTGGAGTGGGGAGGGGGAAATTACACTGTATGGGCGGCATCCATTGCTTGGTAGCAGAGCGTGGTTTGATGTGTATGCGCTGAAATTCACCATACCCCCTCCACTTATTTTATGGGTATTTCCAGAATTCTACCCAGAGATTTCCAGAAGGAAATCTCATCTAAGCCCCTTTGTGTATGAACATTTTTTATTGGCCAATTGTCATGTATATAATACATATATTTAATTATACGTCTAATTTAACTGTTTAATTATGTCTAATTAATACATATGTATAATTATATAATCAGCCATTTTGTGATGTTATTATTATTAAGGCGCTCAATGCCTGGCGTTCAGTGCCACCCGGTTTTATTTGTTCTCTCTCGTTCAATTCCCATCTTAAGTTTCTTTATTTCCAATTCCGCCAGTACAATGTTTGTAAGAGCTAAGTTCTCCACCAGTAAATAATTAGAAGTACTACCACTACGATGGAAGCTATCAGCTTTGGAGTTTTTCAGAAGAAGCATTCCTGAATCAGATTTCCATACTACTTTCAGCCTCGAGCCAATTAAGGTCACATACTGATTCTTCAAATAATAATGTTTTTAAGAGGAGGAGTGTGGCGGTGTATGGAAGTCCCGTCCAATTTTATGTTGGCGCGGCTGATGGGGCGGACTCCTGGAAGCATTGCCTAATAGTCAAGCCAATGTATCTCCAGGGGCAGTTGACACTGCCTCCCTATCTTTCTGGAGTGGAGAGGGTGAACTATGCCGTATGGGCGGGTATTTTATACCGGGACCTACGAGACCAAGGCCGGGCATCGAAGGAGGGTCGAGGCTGGTGACTCATGCTGGACCCAGCCGTAGCCCACTCACCATAAGAAATGCATAGAGGCGAGCGGTTTTCGCTCGCTAATTATCAATTCCCTGAAGACCAGTTGAAGATGCTACTTTGCAAATGTTGCTGTGATGTTATTATAGGTCACTGTTTGCGGCTATGGCACAAAAAGTAATTTTTTTAGGTCCAAGAGTTGGAAAATACGAAAAAAGACTTTTTAGTGTTATATAAATATAAATTCTCTCTCGCGAGGTGGTTTGATATTCCCTCGTGAAAATGTGGTAGATGAGTGAAAATGTGTGGTTGCATATACCTACATTGTCATGAATAAAATTGTAAGTAATGTTTCGTTTGAGGAGGAATTCTTAAGTATGGTAGAAAAACGAAAATTGACCCTCACAGAAATTGCAATGAACTGCCTCAGCTTTAACGAACTCGTCGACCAAGATCAATGCGTCATGGAACACAGCTACCTCATAGCCACAAAACATATACCTCATAGCCAACATATTATTAAAAAATAATTATTCTAAAAATAAAAATGATGTGCTGCCACAAAAGACATAAAATTCAAGAAAATTGATCACCCTTACTGCTTAGGTTCCCCCATTCGCACCCTCCATTAATCGAATATTCAATTCATTGAATATAATGTAATTAGTAGGTATTAATAGATATTATTCTTCTAAATATGTTTCTTCCTGTAAATAGTCGTGTAAATAGTCTTAGTCTTTTAAATGTTTCTTCTACTGAATTAAAAAGTTTTAGAATCGTATCTATTGTTGAATGCATTCACCTTGTACCTCACAGTGTTTTTTTTTTTAACTTTCTGAAACCATTTTTTTGGCATTTTAATAGGTTGGGAGACAGAAAAGATATCCCAGATTCAGATAATGAAGGTCCGATTGAGAAAAAATTATTAGGAAGCTCATAATTAGCTATTTATTCGGCGAGGAGCACGCCGCTCAAGGCATTTTCAATGGGAAAGGATCTGGGAGCTCGGTCCTCTAGAATCAGTCATCGCCGCCGATGTCCGGCCTTGGTCTCGTAGGTCCCGGTTATACCTCCTCATCCATTACAATGTTAGCCACAGGTTTTCAAATCCGCCGTTCAAATCTTTTAACCCACGAGAAGAAGTGAGTTTCGGAACACATCGCACAGGTCAGCCTCCCCCCCCCCCCCACCATTTGTTGTTGTTGATTACCCACGCTTTTTCGGTCAGATTTCCTCAGGTATAATAAATGTGTGAATGAATGAATGAATGGCTAGCATGTTTATTGCACCAGTGCACAAAGAAATAAAGGAGTCACTACAGGTATTTGTGTACCAACACAAAGGTCACACAGTGATGGGGATGAGTAAATCAGGCTGGGTTATTCACCCCAGGTGCAGTGGGTGTGTACCTGAGGGAAATTATTGAAATACCTAATAATGAAGACCTGGCAAAAGTTTCACCTAATTCCACGGTAATTTAAAGAGTTACACCTGTATAAGAGAAGCTAGAAACCCTATTTTTTCTTACTATCTCGAAATACATCAACCTGAGTGAAATCTGAGTAAATTTGCGACATAATTATTGTCCTCTGCAGTTTTCCCCTAACTCCACCACATTTCGAGTAATGGGGTGATGAACAAAAATTCATTATTCGAGTATCCCCTTTACAATTTCCCTTCCCAATACACCAAATCTTTATCTTGGTAAATGTGACCAAATGAAACATCATGGAACTTTCGTGGGATAGTCCCAGATAGTTGTTTGATATTTCTAAGACTGTTATTGGGGCTAGGACCAATTGGGTGGGCAGGAAAATCGAGTATTGACTAACGGTGAATACACAACATATTTGCAGTAATATACGGCAAAAAAAAACACGTCCACAGTTATATTACTGTCGCAATATTTATTTACAAAAACAACGACGTAAATTTCCTTGGAGCGATGAAGGGATGTTGTGGAAGGGTGTTCCCTCGGTGTACTACGGGAAATGAAGTTGCCAAGGGGATCTATCTGTCTATTCAAATTCAAGTGTAGGTTTTGGAACCCCAGCCCGACGAAAACTATTGGCGATGATTGACTATATCCAACATATAGACACGTAGTATAAGTGTGGGCACATTTTTTTGTAATAAATAAAAAAAGTAAATATTTTAAGTAGGTACAATAAACTGTAATATAAATATATTATTGCAAATATGCGTATTCACTGGTAGTCAGTACTCCATTTTCCTGTTCCTATTCCCAGAAACGTCTTAGAAATATCAAAAAACTATGCGGGAACATCCCACAAAATTTCCATGATGTTTCATTTGGTCACATATACCAAAATAAAGATTTGGTTTAATGGTAAGGGAAATTACAATGGGGATCTGTCTAGTCAATGTACTTTTGTTCGACGCCGCATTACTCGAAATTTGGTGGAGTTAAGGGAAAACTGTAGAGGACAGTCATGTTGCAAATTACTCAGCTCCATCACTCATCGTGACGTTAATTTCACTCAGTTGACAGAATTCGAGATATAAGGCACAAACGGCGGAAAACCGCGACCTCCTCATTGCGACAATCGTCGTTGGTGTGCTTTCTGTCCCGCACTGGCGTCAAATTTCCATTGGGCCTTCCGCGCATCCTGGGAATAGCACCCTTGTTATTTTTGCCATGTCCCAAGCCATACGGTTTTGTGAGTTCGACCCCTACAGGGTCGGGAGAGGCCCAATCCATACTTAATAGATGATTATTGATTATAGATGGCTATACATCAATGATACAAACCTCTAGTGATTCGCTGGCATCATTTTTGGTAAATGTGGCTCTATTACCGGCTCCAGCGGTGGTGGTGGTGGAACCATACATTGTCATATTATAATATGGTACCTGTTGCCATTGTCACGGCTTCGTTATACCAAAAACTATACAGCCAAACGTAAACCAACACACAATACAGCCAAACTATACAGTTTCTTGATGGCGCACCACATTTTCCTTCCCACTTTCCAGAGGCTTAGGACTCTCCGAGGAAGTCGCCGTGGTTTCCCCCCTCGGGCGTGGTTAAAAATATGGTGCTTACCGTATGAATTTCAAATTGCATAGACACCTACTCATTTCACTTACTGTTGGGCAGCCTGGCTTCTAAAGGTTCATGAATTGTATAAATGTATCACAAGTACTTGCGCTATTATATGTTCGTTGTAGTGTACGTGTAAGTACATAACTACTGAATTTCTAGCTCACTTTTTGTGCTTGAAGCTTTGCTCCGTTCCACTGGTTGACCGCAAACTTCAGTACCGGCTGTATTCTCTGAACAAAATAATGGAGTCCTATATCAATCAATCAATCAATCAATCAATCACATTGTCGTGAGTCCCTCCCGGGAACACTCCACTAGCAGCCTTAAAGCTCTCACCAATATTCCTATGTAAAAATTACCTTCCGCTAATAAACATCTGAGTGGGGAGACAGGCAACAGAATCCGGGGGACACAACCTGGAGCCCCACTACCAGCTCCCAACAGGGAGCTGGAGGGAGAGGACTCCAAGTCCTATTTATAACCCCGGATCCTGGAGCTTTAGCTTCATTCGACACTTCCTCTAACCAGCTCTCTCTTCTCTCTCTACCTTCCTCCTCCCAGATGCCTGGTGGTATCCGCCGCTCTGGGAATTCACCTCCTACCTTCTCCTCTTGTCTACATCGGTGGATATCCGCCGCCTAGACAAGCACCTTCCTTCACCTACATCGGTGGATTACCGCCGCCTAGGTGAGTTTCCTTCCTCTCGCCTACATCGGTGGATTACCGCCGCCTAGACGAGATTCCTTCCACTCACCTACATCGGTGGATTACCGCCGCCTAGGTGAACTTCCTTCCTCTCACCTACATCGGTGGATTACCGCCGCCTAGGTGAAATTCCCTCGCTCTCCTCTACTTACTCCTTCCCGCCACCGTGATGATCAATTTAAATTCATCACAGTGGTGAACCCGACGTTCATCCAACCTTCTATCCTCTTACCAACTCATGTGTCGCCCCAGTCTAGTTCGGTGTCCCGCATTTTAAATTCACATTTAAAATAGTCAGTCTAAATTCGCAATTTTTTGGCCCACCCGCAACCGCTCACACAGCTCTCAACTCTCCGCCGCATACAAATCCGCCGCCGCTAATTGCGAATTTTCAAATTCAAACGCTCAAATTGAATTTTGTTCACAGACGCCTCCACCATGGACCCGAACTCACCATCGCCGCCGCTCCTCCGGCCGTCCCTGCTGCAGCCGCCGACCACTGCGGCTTCTGACGCAACCGACAACCCCTTCACCAGCCTCTCACCACCCGGCTCCACCGCATCCGCCGCCGCCGCTGCCGCCGCCGCTGCAGCTGCCGCACACGCCGCCGCCGACGTCACGACGGCCTCGGCGTCGTTCCCGCTGTCGCTACCCCCCTTCTACACGCACGACCCCGCACTCTGGTTCTTCCAGGTCGACGCTGCGTTTTCTGCCGCCAACATCCGCAGCCAGCGTACCCGCTACTCCCGCATCATCTCTCTACTACCATATGAGATCCTCCTGCAGACATCGGACATCTCCCCGGACGCCACGGCCGCCTACGACGACCTCCGCGCCCGACTCATCAGTTTATACCAACCTTCTAAGATCGCACGTGTCGCAGCGCTCTCCCAGCCCCAACATCTCGGCGATCTGAAGCCCTCCCACCTATACCGTCGCCTACGTCATCAGCTACACGACGTCGTGACGGCCGACATCGCTCGAACTTTCTGGCTGCGCGCCCTCCCCCCCCCCATCCAGATGGCGCTCGCCAGCCACCTCGACGGACCGGACGAGCCGCTACTCCGTCTAGCCGACACGGTTTACGACCTCGCCGCGGCCGCCAGCGTCACGGAAGTCGCCGCACCACGCACCCCCACCCCGCGCAGGGACCGATCACCGTCTCAAGAGCGCCGCCGGCCCCCCTCCCTCCACCGGCGCCGCTCCCTCTCCGTCGATCGCCGGCCAACCCCCTCCTCCGACCACCGACGCCAGCGCTCGGCCGACCGCCGCACCGTCTCCCCCACCCAGCAACGAAGAGGGAGGTCCCCGGACACGACAGCCCCCTCCAACTCCGCGCGCCCCACCAGGACCTACCTCCCAGCGGACCCCCCCCACCGATGTTTCTACCACGTGAACTTCGGTGGGGAGGCCCGCAAATGCCAGCCCCCCTGCTCCTACTCCTCCAAGCAGGGGAACGCGGACGCCCGCCGGTAAATCCGGCGGGCCCCCCCTCCTCGCCAACACGGGGGGGACCACCACCAACCCCTCCCCGCCCGCATTCACACCACCACTACCAAGCCTCACTACCCCTCCTACGCCGCCGCCACGGCTGCCAACCTCCCGGCCGCATCCGACGACGCCGCAAAACACGCCACCTCTCCATCAACTGACACCCCACCCCGAGTCAGCCCCTCCAAGCCCGCCTCCAGGGCAGCCAACCTTCCGGCCGCCACTAGCGCCGCCGCTACCGTTCCCCCACCCCGGAACGGCCCCTCCAAGCCCGCCTCCAGGGCAGCCACCCTTCCGGCCGCCACTAGCGCCGCCGCTCCCGTTCCCCCACCCCGGAACGGCCCCTCCAAGCCCGCCTCCAGGGCAGCCACCCTTCCGGCCGCCACTAGCGCCGCCGCTACCGTTCCCCCACCACGGAACGGCCCCTCCAACCCCGCCCCCAAGGCAACCACTCCTCCGGCCGCCACTCGCGCCGCCACTACCGTTCCCCCTCCCCGGAACGGCAAAAAAAACGCCCCGTGTCTCCTTCGCGGAGGACCAACCACCGCCATCGCACCCGCCCATCACCTCGGACGAACCAAGCCCCCCCCATCCGACAGACCCCAACACCTCAGCCATTTTACCGCACTCCGCCCCAGCTCACCAACGCCTGTTCCTCAAATGCTCGAAAACGCACGTCCCGTTCCTCGTCGACACAGGGGCGGCGCTCTCCATATTCCCGAATAATATTCTCCGGTGACAGGCGCGTTGTTACCGGCAACTCCTCTACGCCGCCAACGGTACCACCATCCCCTCGTACGGGACGTACCGCTCATCAATCCATATGAGCGGGCTCGCGTACGAGTGGGAATTTACCGTGGCGGACGTAGAGAAAGCTATCCTGGGGGCCGACTTCCTCGCATATTTCGGCCTCCAGGTAGACGTCCGTAACGCGCGCCTGCTCGACCCCTCCACCCAGAAACCCATCCCCGGGTTTATTCATGCGGTGGATCGCCCCCCGTCCCAATTTGAACAACTCCTCCTACAATACAACCCCCAGCGCCGCCCCTCAGCTCACATCTCACAGACCCAGCACTACATTGAAACCTCTGGCCCCCCAATATCCGCAAAAGCACGCCGCCTCCACCCCCTCCAACTCTCACAGGCCCGCAAACACTTTGATAACCTCATCAAAGACGGCATTATCCGTCCCTCCAAATCCCCGTGGGCTTCTCCACTACATATTGTGCAGAAGCCTAACGGGGATATCCGCCCATGCGGCGACTACCGCCGCCTCAATGCCCGTACAACCCCAGACCTTTACAACGTCCCGCACCTCAGGGACTTCTCTTCCCACCTCCACAACACGACCATCTTTTCAACACTCGACATCTCTAGAGCCTTCCATCATATTCACATCTACCCCCCTGACGTTCCTAAAACAGCCATCATCACCCCTTTCGGCCTGTTCGAGTATATCAAAATGGGTTTCGGCCTCCGTAACGCTGCCCAGACATGGCAGCGTTACATGGACAACATTCTACGAGGCCTACCCTTCGTTTTCTGTTTTTTGGACGACGTACTGATCGCTTCCCGGGACCCGAAGGAACACCTCGCACACCTGAAACAGGTACTTGACATCTTCGCCGCCGAGGGCCTCACCATAAACTCTCCGAAATGTGTTCTCGCCCAACCCTCCGTCCGCTGCCTCGGCCACCAGGTTTCGTCCGAAGGAATTAAACCCCTACCTGACAAGGTGCACACCCTCACCGACTTCCCACAACCCAACACTGTCTCAGACCTCCGCCGTTTCCTGGGTATGTTGAACTTTTATCGTAGACACATCAAACACGCAGCACAACATCAACAACCACTCATACACGCTATCCCACAACCAGCCAAAAAAAACGATAAACGCCCCATTTCCTGGACCCCCGCCCTCACAGCCGCCTTTCAACAATGCAAACAGGACCTAGTAGACGCCGCTCTATTGGCCCATCCCGACCCCCATGCCCCCCTCTCCATCACCACGGATGCATCCGACTGGGCCATCGGGGCAGTCCTCCACCAACACACCGGCGCCACCCCCCAACCCCTCGGCTTTTTCTCTAAAACTCTGTCCCCAACTCAAAAAAATTACTCCACCTTTGACAGAGAACTCCTCGCCATCCACGAAGCCATCAAACACTTCCGTGACTTCGTGGAGGGCAGGCAGTTCTCTGTCGTCACCGACCATAAGCCCCTCACCCACGCCCTCCTCCAAAACCGAAAATCAGCCTCCCCCCGTCGCCTCCGGCAACTCGAATTTATCGGACAATTCACGTCCGATATTCGTTATTTGCCGGGGGCCGACAACTGCGTCGCCGACGCCCTCTCCCGCCCCACCCCTGCGCCGGTGGCGGAGTTACTGCCCTTCCCTTCCCCGCAAAACCTCAAACACCACCAAAATCCTACTTCCGATCCCGCACTTTCCAACCTCATCTCCGCCTCAAAATTGGAACAACTGCCTCCCCTCGATCTCTGGTGCGACGTATCGGCCGATTCACCGCGCCCGTACGTCCCGCCGGAGCTGAGGAGGCAGTTGTTCCTCCATTACCACTCCCTCCATCATCCCGGCATTCGGGCGAGCCGGGACCTCATCAAGACGCGGTACTTCTGGCCCCATATGAACACAGATATCCGTACCTGGGTTCTGGGGTGCCAGAAGTGCCAGCAGTTCAAGGTCTCGGCTCACCCCCATGTACCTCCTCAACCCATCCCCGATTCTCTCCCGTGGGAACATGTCCACTTGGATCTGGTCGGCCCTCTTCCCCCCTCCGAGGGGAAGAGGTACTGCCTCACCATGATCGACCGTGCGACAAATTGGGTAGAGTGTATTCCACTCGCCCACATTACCGCGGACGCCGTCGCCGCGGCCTTCCTCAATCAATGGATCAGCCGCTACGGCTGTCCGCGGACACTCACGGTCGATCAGGGGAGGCAGTTTGAATCAGCCCACTTTGCCGACCTGCTCCGTTCCCTCGGGATTCAGAAAATCCGCACCACTCCTTATCACCCTCAATCCAACGGGAAAATAGAGCGGTGGCACTCGGTCCTCAAGCAAGCCATCTCCACATCAGCCACTTCCCCTTCATGGACCAAAACCCTCCCCTACGTTCTACTTAGCCTCCGCACTTCCGCCCGTCCTTCAGACAACACAAGTCCCGCACAACACGCTTTTCGAGACCCCCTACGATTACCAGCCGACATCTTCACTCCACACCCCACCCCGTCAATTAACAGGGAACCACTCCGCACAACAACACCACACAACGACACCACCTATCCCACACGTTTTTACACAGCCACTCACATGTACTTGAAGGAGCCCGGCATCCACAAAACATTTCAACCTCTCTACGCCGGGCCCTTCCACGTCATCCGCTCCACAAACACCACAGCTACCCTGTTAATTGACGGGAAGCCCCACACTGTACCCCTCGCCCGTTGTAAGCCAGCCCCAGTCCTCCCCGACACTTCGCCCCACACCACTCACCCAACCACCCCCACACCACAAACACCACACATCGCCTCCATCTCGCCCACCGGACCCCAACGTCGCCGCCCCTCTCCGCGACGTCCCGGGTACCGGCTCCCACCGGCTCTTCCCCTTCACCGCCGCCCCGGCAGTGAAGGGGCCCCTCTATCAGTCTTCACTGACGTGAAGACTGTTAGAGGGAATCGCCTCTCTCACCCCATCACCTCACCACCATTACACACCCACTACATTACACTGCACACTATCCACACCCAGGGAACGGCGGATCTCATAACCCCGCTCCAATCTGTCTCCCCTGAACCCGTACCTACAACTTGTATATACCTGTAAATACCTGTAAATACTACCTGTAAATACCTTACAAATATCTACCTACCTTCTAAATGCCTCTCATCACCATCATCAACCTCATCACCATTGTAAATATTGTCACTTCATCAATTTTTTAATCATTGTACATATTTCTCCCATCATCAAATTTTGTCATCCTCACTTATGCCTACTTATGTCTACTTATGTCTACTTATGTCTACTTTTGTCTACTTATGTCTACTTATGTCTACTTATGTCTACTTATGCCTACTTATCCTACTACCTGTATATCACCCTAGATTTAAGACACCTCCGGTCACTCTTCTGCCTTCAGCACTGCAATTGTTTGTTTCAGCCTTCAGCTCCTGTATACTTGCGCCTTCAGCTCCCCTTTTGTTTCCGCAGCCCTCAGCCACTGTCAACTTGAGCCTTCAGCTACCTCAAACATTGGTTCGAACTGGGGGGACCTCTGTCGTGAGTCCCTCCCGGGAACACTCCACTAGCAGCCTTAAAGCTCTCACCAATATTCCTATGTAAAAATTACCTTCCGCTAATAAACATCTGAGTGGGGAGACAGGCAACAGAATCCGGGGGACACAACCTGGAGCCCCACTACCAGCTCCCAACAGGGAGCTGGAGGGAGAGGACTCCAAGTCCTATATAACCCCGGATCCTGGAGCTTTAGCTTCATTCGACACTTCCTCTAACCAGCTCTCTCTTCTCTCTCTACCTTCCTCCTCCCAGATGCCTGGTGGTATCCGCCGCTCTGGGAATTCACCTCCTACCTTCTCCTCTTGTCTACATCGGTGGATATCCGCCGCCTAGACAAGCACCTTCCTTCACCTACATCGGTGGATTACCGCCGCCTAGGTGAGTTTCCTTCCTCTCGCCTACATCGGTGGATTACCGCCGCCTAGACGAGATTCCTTCCACTCACCTACATCGGTGGATTACCGCCGCCTAGGTGAACTTCCTTCCTCTCACCTACATCGGTGGATTACCGCCGCCTAGGTGAAATTCCCTCGCTCTCCTCTACTTACTCCTTCCCGCCACCGTGATGATCAATTTAAATTCATCACACACATGTTTATTCAAATAACATAAATACATTTTACAATAAATGGAAAGACCCAGACATGATACCGCTATGGTAAAAACCGTCAGCGGGAGCTCCGTTAATATAAATACGTCTTATTTTATCACATGCTTATACACTTTAATTTCTAAGGATCCCAAATATTAGAGTAATAATTTTACTATTATTCTATCTTATTACATTCAATATTATTTTATTATAACTATTTACATTTTTACAGTTCTATTCGGCAACGTTAGGGATCATAATTAAATTCTGCGATGAGATCCTCTCTGTAACGCCAGGCGACCCTATAGTAGGAGACCAGCCCACCCCCCCGTTTAGCACATCAAACAATTCACATCTGGAGAGCTCAGCCTTCCCAAAATATATTTTTCTATAATACCCTAGGATTGGGCAGTGTGCTAAAAAGTGCTCTGTCGTTTCATTCACGCCTCGGTTACAGAGAGCACAAAGGTAGGTTCTACCCTCCACCCACGGCTTCCAGTTTAGGTTCAGCAATTCACCCCTGCACTTCATGACAATCTCCGCCTCTCTCAAGTCACAACTCGGCAGGTAATCCACGGTATGGTCCAAGTGCTGGTAGAGAAGATGGTACTGGGCAGTGGCGGGTCTCAATCCTAAGAACTCCAAGTGACGCTCCCGCTCCTGTCGAATCACCCGTTCCGCAAATCCACGAAATCGGGGAGGCTCAAAAGGCTCAGCCTCGGGCTCCAACTCGAGAATCCTATCACGCCAAACCCCTGCCCAGCCAATCCCCCGTCGGATGGCCTCCTTTGCGGTCAGGTTCGCGAATCGTTGCTCATGTTGCCCCAACACTTTCCCGATGTAATCGGCACTCAGTTTGAGAGTGAAGACATGCACTGGCTCCTGCTTCGCCTCCCCATACACAATGTAGTTTGGAGCGTTTTGAGTAAGCCTGAACAGCTTTTTGATGAAAAATCGTTGTAGTCTTTCTACTTCCTCAATCTGCTGGTAACCCCAGACCTGTGCACCATAGCAGATGGTGGCCAACAGGACCGAGCGGAACACCCGGAACTTTGCAGCAGTAGGAATGTCATTTGCTGTGAAGAGCTTAGACCAAATTGCATTAATTCCGGCTCGTGCCACTTTACCTTTCTCAACAAAGTGCCTTTTAAGCTTCAAATTGTATGTAAGCTCTATCCCTAAATACTTATATGAGTTGACGCAGGCAATAGCTTGGCCGCACAGAGACCAACTCTCATTCCTTGGAAGTTTCCCTCCATTCTGCCTGAAAACGACGATCTGTGACTTGGATGGGTTTATTGTGAGGCAAATGGAGTTCTATATAAAGAATGCTCAACTATAGATCACGGTCAGCTGTACCCGGTTCCAATTCCTGTTCCTACTCAGTGTAAGAGTTTGAATTACTGTGACGGTGGGAAGTTCTCGAGTCGTTTGTGTTTCCAGTAAAGATTTGGGTGGTGGTGGTGGGGGGGGGGTCAGCCTGAAACCTAATCGCTATCCCTTGGTAACTGGTGATAATATCGCCATTCTAGAAGGGGGACTCTTGAGGGTCCACCGTCACTCTTCTCACTCTGTCAAGTACTCTGTCTCTCAACCAGAAAATTGGTTACCGCCAATCGGTTCTTAATTGTATGTTTCCACCCGTTCTCGCCCAAACTCAGGTGAGATTGGGTAATGAACCACCGCAAAAAGGAGCCGACCAAAAGAAGTATCGGAAAAAGTGGAAGCCAGGACGAAAAAGAGTTTATTGGGCCGAGGGTAGAGTGAGATAGATCCTGATGATGGGGGTAGAGGGGGCGATAGGGAGGTGGTTTGCTTTCAAAAGGGGGCGATATATTAGGGCAAGTGACAACCTGTCCAAGCCTATATAACAAAAATTTGATTAATCAGTCTTCGAACCTCGGTCATCAATAATGACCAGCAATGCGATCGATAATATTCATCTCGCCAGGATTGATAAATGATTTTGAAGATGTATGTTTCTTGTTAATCCATCTCGAAAATCCTTTTCTCTCGTGTTTCGCTAATAATTTAAATCCAGTTACTCACTGCGTGAATTTTGCTTCCGAAGTGATAAAGGCGTAGGTACGTTTTTATCGTTGATTGATTGGTTTCACGGTCGTATACCAACACTAAAATGAGGAGAATCTGATATCCTTCTAAATTTGCCACACCCGCAATGGACAGGATTCCAATAGTACCGGTACGGGTTTTTAGTACCTACCGTATGAAATATTGCAAAATCATAACATACTCTTACTATGTTTGTTCATTGCTCTTGATGTGTAATGAAAAATGATTTGTAAACAAATATATTGAGGGAATGGTGATCACTACTACTCAAGACAAGGTCGCTACTCTCCAATCATTTGTACAACTAATAACCAACAGAGTTTATGCTGTTAGAAGATATTCTGTCCACGACTGGAATTGAAAACTGTTGTAATATTTCAAAGTCCTGTCAAACGGTGATATCCCGAGCATAAAAAAATAGGGACAGGGGTATAATGGAGTGTTCGCATGGGTCACAAAAGCGGTTTATATTATTTTTTAATTAAACTAGATTCCATTCTGAGAACTATGAACCAACCGCACTGTTCTACGATAAATATAGTTCTTTTTCTATGACTTTGTTTCTTGGAGCTCTGACGTCACAGTGGGCGGGGTGATCTCGCTCAGGCGAGAGGGAAGCAATGACCCCAGAACTACTGGCAAATTTGAAAAACCACAGAAAAAGGACTACTTGTCGCACGACCAGTGCGGACTACTTTCAGTTAAAAAAATAAAATAACTACCTAGTACGCATACCCCATTTTCGGATGATGAAAATCCCGAGTTTTCGGTCTCGGCAGACATCCGGAACTTTGTGAAAACTCGAAAAACCTGGAAATAATAGCAGTTTTCAATTTTCACACAAAAGGACTTATTAAGGCTAAGGCCGCTTTACTATTATGGAGAAAGAAAAAAAACTTTGAAAATAAATAAGACAGAAGCGGCCTTTGTACGCTCAATAGTGCCCGGGATCTAGCTTTTTCATATTGTAAAGTTCAGTTATTTTACACAGGAAAACTGGCCTAATAACTAGTGAGTACGTGGCAAGTAATGTAAGTAATTCCTCAAGTTCCAGAGTTAGTCGTTCGTGTCGTCCAGCTATTCAAATTCTAGTAGTTTTCCAAAATTGACAACTTTATGGTTTTTGTGTGATTTCACATCGAAAAACGCTGCAGGTTATTACACAACGTTTTATTATTTTCCTGTATAGATGCTTCTACAACTGCGTGGATCAGTGAATTCCTGTTGGCGTATGGCCCTAATTTATTGGGGGTCATTTTTGCGGTGCACGCAATCACACAGACACGAAAAAATGCTACCAGAGTCGTGCGCTGTCCGTAGCGTTCGGCAGTTACAGAAATATGTATTTTTCCTCCGCCCATATCACCTGGAACGTGCCATTTCGGGCCCACGACCGCCCATCCGGTCATTTTTGGAATTCGGATTTTGAGCCTGAGTCGGACCCTCGACAAATTCCCGAACGTTCACTTTTGTAATTTCGATGATTCATTTGGCCGTGAACAGCAATTATTTATGTATGTAACCTGCCTATTAACAAATCGAAAATAAACATCTTTCTTCAAATGCAATGCCGAATATCACGGAAAAACAATCTGTATTTTTTTAAAGCCATAATTCATCAGCTGTTCTGTAGTAATTATATCAAGGCTGGATTAATTACCGCGTGATTCACGCTCATGTTCACAAAGCTTCTCCATGCTAACAAACGGCTGGACGTACAATGCTCCGGGTGGTCTGATTTGAAAACGTCATGAATATCACTGGTTCCTTGAAAGTTTTCGAGCCACGGCGTTTTTGGTTTATTATTCTGTGAATAATATTCGCTCAGCAAAAAATTTTTATAACACCCTCTCAAAATTTTTTCTTTTCCGTTTCAAGGTGCGTAGATTCCAAAAATGCAAAGTCCGTCCGCCGTACGCCGTCCGCCGTATCACGTGTACAGGCTTCATTTTCGGTCTAAAAAAGTCGTTCATTCGCACACATGCTCCATTTGGGCCCTAGTTGTGCCCCGAAACTTTTCAGCCCGATCGGAATATACCCAGGGGTGTTATGAGTGAAAATGTGTGTAAAAATTGGTACTTTTTACGTTTTAGCAACATTTTGGTAACATGAGCTTTTAAGGTATCATTTTTCATGTTTTTGGGGACGAGAAGACCGAATATGAAGTCGATTTTGACCAAAGAATAGAAAATTGAGGTTCTACCAGATGTTCAGCTCCCGAAATTGATTTTTTATGAGTCAAAAACCTGGGAAATCGTCTGAAATCACCATCAATTTGTAGAATAACACTGGAAAAAGTGTCAACAGGTGGATCAAGACGATTAAATGGTACTATCAATGAGGTAATTTATAAAAAATTTTTAAAAAATTTAAAAAAGGAGCGTACATTATTCGTATTTTGGGGGCCAAAATTGGTGGAAAACACCAGAGATAGCTATTTCAATTATTTTATATGAAAGAAACAATAAATATACAGCCAACATCTCTGTAGATATGTCCAATAGAATAATAAACCCATGTGACAAGGACTTTGCAGCGTGTTTGGAATTTTCAGCCCCTATTTTTCACCCCCTTAGAGACTTGGCAGTAACGTAGAACCTCAGTAATAAACCAAAGCTGGCCTTATGAGTGAGTACGTAAATAATGTTTAACATGGATTACGCATGTAGTGTCAATCATTACAATTCCTAAATTGATCTTCTGGATGTATGTTAGGAAATTTCCGGATTTCTCAATAGGCTCTCAGACTTGAATCGCTTGATTACAAGAGAAGACGACTCGGCAGAAATTTATTCCGGGGTTATACCGCATACGCAAATGAGATGTCTAGAGGAAGGAGAGCGGGAGTAAGAACAGCCGACGTTAATTGCAATCAAGCATCAATCACCCCGGATTTCTCGCTAAGGGCTTTCCCACGGACCCGCTCAGGTCTCCAGAATACTCAGGGTGAAAACTGAATAGGTCGTGAGATTCCATCAGCGAGGTTAAACTGTCGTTTGGGTCGATAGTACCGTTATAATGTTTGTTTTAGAGCCAATAGAATCGAGGATGATAGTTTCATAACATAGGTAGGTTTCTCATACACCAATAACTGATATTTTTTCGAAAATATAGAGAACATGTGCCATACGATTCCTATTTAAATGGGTCTTTTACGTGATTCTAGAGAGAAAACGCTGGAAATTATAACACAGCGGTTTATTTTGTCCTGTATAGAAAATCTCTTATGCGTTGATCGCTGAATTCCTATTAGCCTAAGACGCTGAATTATAAAATGATAAAAATGCGAATTATACCTACCTACCCACTTACGCGCACAGACACCCCAAAAATGCCACCCCAGTCGAAGTACGGGTGTAATAATACAATAAGCTCTCTAACTTTCGGCAATCAATAATTACATAAGTATATTACTACTACTCATCATCATCATTCATTAGTATTATTATTATACCACGACTTGTTATCTTATACACAACTTGCTTGTAATTGGGCTCGCCCGCACTTTTCCAAATAAATAAAGAAACCAGTAAACAAATATGTGCATTTTTCCACCGCACCCATCTCAAATAAACTCATAACGATGCCATACTGATTTTTATCAGCTGTTCCCTATCAACGATATCTGGGCTGGATCGCTGGGTGTGTACCGTACGACTCGCACTCACGTTGAAGAAGATTTCGGTTCAACTTCATAAAACGTCGTACATTCTGTTGAAAGTTTTCGAGCTAAAGCGTTTTGAAAATGCCAACCTCTGTTTTTCACTCCTTTGACTGACAGTAACGTCAAAATGGGACCTACCTACAAACCAGATTTCTCTAATGGTTTAATGGCTTTACATAATTTTAATTCTTTATGGTAACTAAGGTAGGTGCAGTGCCCGGCGTCCGATAGGTGGACAGACATTTTCATTCCATTTTTATTCGGATTCTACTTACCTTGAAACGCCAGAGGTTTATTATTGAAAATAGACGTGCCTAATAAGCCAAAAATAACCCGCGTGCATATATTTGAACATTGGGAACTGTTAGGCACAGTGTCAGTACACTGGTGGTATTTCTTTCTGTGGTAGTGGAGTGTTGCTGGTTTAGGTAATAAATTATGACTAGCATTTTGAAGGCGAGATGAGTATTTACTGGCCTTAGGTCAAAGGCAAAGAAACATAAAAACACCCACACACGCAGTATCCGCGCACGGCCTTAAAAAGGTTTGTTGCCCTTCTGAATAATTCTGTGCCCCTGTATCATCACACTGGTTGTTCGAAATTAGAACATTCCTGGAAGGTTCCAGCTTGGATACCGCATTTACAAGTAATCATGAATCTATCACTAGAGTGGGCCCATCAGAAACAACCGGATTGCGAAAGATCTGAGTAAACACACGGGACCACAGATGTTTTAACGATGGTAAGTAGCTAAATTACAGTCTCCACAATAGAGTTCGAGTAAAATCATAATGTGATGATTTGATGATTCATCATGCAATTAGCAGTAATCAGCATCTCAGCATTTTCTCTTGCCTCTTGCACACGGAACAGCTCGGGTTTTTTTTCCACTCAGGCCTTTATCCTCTGCCACTCCCTCTACCATCCGCTTTCCAACCGAATAAATTTGCTTAATTTTGATTCCCGAGTATCTCCCGCTGGAGGCTTGTTTTTGTGTTCAGCTAACTTTCCGTTGTTTTCTTTTGAAGAGTTTAAATAAATATTCCGTGGAGAGCGACAGTGAGAAAAAAGAGCAAAAGGGAAAACAGAAAAAGGGGACTTTGTTTTTTTGAATAAAAGGGATCATTTTAAGTGGGGATCGCAGATGAACTTACTCGTTTTCGACTCTTGTATCAACGTTTGAGTAGTACTAATTCGTCGCTAATATTATAAATTAGGGAGCTTAATCATTGGTTTCAAAAGTCCTCGTTCGGGGAGCTCTCTCTACTGCTGTATATTATATAATATACATATAATATGCATATTATATGTATAATATATACCTATACCGTATATTGGAAGTAAAAAACGTATAATATACGTGATCATTCCACATACCCATCCACCATTGATTGTAATACAGGCCACTAATTATTATAATCATGTTGTATTTTTCATTAATTTCTAATTCATTCAACAGAGTGTGATTGTATGTTGAAAGTTCCTCCCTCTCAGTGTGGATATTTTCTGAACTTCTCGTTTATTGAACACTGAGAAAAATGTGCTCGAAACTTCCGCTCGTTTCCCCAATCTGAAACTCAAATTGAGACGAATACACCGATGTTCTCATTTTCAACCCCACTAACGAAATGTTCCGTGTACGGGCTGGGCTGCAAGAACGTCTGTGCAAATCCGAGGTTCTTAATTAAAAGCTGGATATGGAAGGGTCGTCTCCCTTATGGCTCTGTCCCATTTTCAGAATGTCGCCTAGCGTAGTTTTCAAGCTTAATAGGAGGGTCGGGTTCATCTATGATTATTTCTAACTACCTCAAATACTTCAGTGTCTAGGGGATTGTTTAAACTGTTGGATTATACCAGGTGTGGAGAGAATGGAATAGGGAAACTGTTGAAACTTGGGACACTCGATGTTGGAGTGTGAAAAACAGTAAGTGCGTAGTTGCATAATGGTAAAACTTTTCCTGTTGTTGGATCTTCTTAATTGGATGCATATAGTCGTTTCAGATTGACCTATATAATAATTATAACAATGCCTTGTTCTAATTGGTAGGATATTTATAAGATAGTGAGGAGTACTAACCATGTTTGTGTCAATCATGAAGTGCTGAAAGCTGAAATGCGAGCTATCTCGTTAAGACAGCTACCCTCGTGGCTAAGAGTGTGACGGGGTGGGTAATAGGGTAGTCAGTAGATTGAGCTACCGTTTAGTTTTTGAATTTTCAGGTAGATGTATGTTCCTTGCCGTGATGCACTTTGTGATGGAAATGTGAGCGAAGAAGAAGAAAAACCATGTAGGGAATACAGGATACAATCTGCGTGGCTTTTGCACACCTACCACCACCTACCCAAACAAAACTGTTGGCAACTGAAGCACAGCTTATAAGGATAATGGCAATGGCGAGAAATAATGATGTGAAGTTTGATCTTGAAAGAAAGGATGATACTATAATATCACTGTTTTCTGTGGTCAATACCTACCCTCGTGGTCAAGTATAATGAACCGTTGTGTAATAACTTGCCCATCAATAATACTTCAACGGTTCTTCAAGTTGCAAAAGTACCGATCAACAAAATCCAGCCCCTTCTTGGTAGATGAACAGATGTGTGATAATTTACCGTTGTGTAATAATTTGTCGTTGTGTAATAATTTACCATTGTGTAATAATTTACCAATCAATAATACTTCAACGTTTGTTCAAGTTTCAGAAGTACCTACCAACAAAATCCAATAGCCCATCACTTATCAAATAAAATAATATCGCAGTACAACCAACTCGACTTCATACAGCCATCCGTGATTATAATCAGGTGCTCCCTAGCGATGATATCCGGGACGGATTAATACCGTTTGATTCACGATCGTGTTGTCGAAGCTTTTTGGTGCAGACGAACGGCTGGACGTACACTGCTCTGGGTGGTCTCAAAAAATTGTTTAGCTCAAGACAAATTTAGTAACGTAAAAAACGGTATGGTATAGGAGGGTATCTTCTATCGAAAGTTTTCGAGATACGGCGTTCTGAAAATTTCAACCCCTATTTTGAACCCCTTAGAGATGACTGACAGTAACGAAGAGCTTCGAGGATCAACTAGACCCTGAACGGGACCTATAACCCGAATTTCATCAATTTTGTTTCATGGCAACTAAGAAAAGTGGCCAGTACGGCATCCGGCGGACAGACAGAAATATTTGTATTGCATTTTCGGATTCTACATACATACCTTGAAACGTAAACCATCAAATTTTGAGGGGGGTTACAATTTTTTTTTTTTTTTTTTTTTTTTTCATGCTCGATTCCAAAGGTTCATTATTGAAAATAATAAACGAAAACTTGCGTTGAACGTGAATGTTGCTATAGCTTATTCATTAGTGTGTATCAATAATTTAATGATGAATGGCTAATGATGATAATAATTGTGGCTCGTCACACGTGCCCAATCCTTTTGGTAACCCACTTCACTTAATTTCAAATATTCCATATCGCCTTTTACCAGACTGGAAAACTGAACCTATAACTACCAAGTCGGCGTAAAAAGGAGCATTTTCCGCCCTATCCACGCTTTTATATCACGAAATTAAGTTGTTCTTCATCGAGCCTCCAGTTTATTATGATGCTAGCACTTTATAAGGGCATTTTCCACCATCACGACCAACCGGTGGGTGATTCGAAATCAATTGTAGACGGGCGGAACCATGGAACTTGATGATGGAGCGACTGTTTGCCAAAACCAAATCTCTCATTATTCATATCGTTATCAAACTACTGTAGGCGAAATTACTATCGTCGACGGACTAACGTGCATAGTCACTGAAAATTCCATCTGAAATGATTGATGAATCGATAGCTGTTCAAGTAATTGAAGTTCGCGGATGGAGAGGCAGGCGATACATGATCGAAATGGATGGAACCTGCTTCCGTTTTTAGAAGGATTTCTGCACTCTTGCAATCTGCCACGTCCCCCATTTTCCCCTGCCACGTCCCCCATTTTTCCCATGTCACTGATCAACATTTTTGAGCTGATGAATCCATATTCTGCAGTGCCTATACTCAACATTGTCTCGTGATCCTTCCTTGTTTGATAAAAGATCCTTATTACCTTGTGTCGGACGGAAGTAAGGAATTGTTAACCTCACGGAGGTTACAAATGGAATGGGTAACAATTCCTCAAGTTAAACACGTGAGCACATTTTACTGAGGATTGATGAACTCCCCAGAATTATAAAGCTGTTCCCGTTGCCTGCTAATCGCTCTGAATCTCCTAAGCCACTTTATGACCACTTGCTCCGGCGCTATTATTCAGTTTAACTGCTAGTTCTCCCATAATATTTCACCAGGTTAACTTCTCACCGCGGAAGTTCTTGCGATGAAAAACAGCGCAAGTGCTTTCAACGACCTGACTGCTCCGCCGCGCCGCCGGTAAGCTGATGAAAAATATAGCCCCACTTCCCAGGTGGTTAGGACCAGGAAATATAAATTTTTAGACGTGAGGCTGTTTCGTGAAAGAGCCTTTGGTCAAGTAAATGACGTTCTTTAAACATTTTTGATGAATTGAGTATAGTTTTTATCAAATTAATTATGATGTATTAAATAATGAAACACTAAAGAAACTGATTTGGCTGAAAATATTATGATGGAGAACTCTTCTAAAACGGCAATTACATGCAGAATAAGATGCAAAATGCTGAATTTACATAGTAAGTGTGGACTTACAGGCTGAATACAGTAGAATCCCGCCATTTCAAAAACCCCGACAATTCAAAGAAAAGGCTCAGTCTGTTGAAAAAATCGCGTCAGTTCGAAGAAACCAGTGTCCCCTCGTATTTCAGAGTTTTTTTTCCCCCTCCGATTAACCCTCTTCAATTCGAAATTGTCGACTCTCCCAATTCGAAAAACGCGTTTGATTTACGGGGGTAAATCATCGACGAATTCGAATTAAAGAGGATTAGCTCGACGACCTGGGAGGGATTTTGCTCTTTGTTCGTTTGTTTTATTACAGATTTGTTCAACAAAAATGGATCGAATGACGTATAACTACTAGTATGATGTATATGTACGATGTATGTATTTATTGAAAAGATACATATTCTGGGGTGAGGGCGATTGGCATCGTGCATCAATAGGTGCTAAAACTGAAATAAATAAAAATGCATGTACTTATGTATTTTGTCGTAGTTTTTTGCAATATTTGTGATGAACCCTCAATAGTTCGAAAATTTTTCATATGACACCCCTAATATTCAAAATCTCGCTTACTACGCTAATTCGAATATTAATTCGAATTTTTTGCTGGTCCCTTGAAGATTCGAATTAGCGGGATTCCAGTGTATAATACCTGCGCACTTGCACTATGTGGGATGACGAGAAATCAGATCAGTTTAGACTGGTTTGTATTAAATGCGATAGAAGTATGTTGCAGAATTCAATTACTATTGAAATATAGGTACTCAGTTTATGTGAGTACTCGTTACTGTTGCAAACTAACTCTATGGTAAACATTCTAGCGGGGAAATATAAAATTATCTACCTATAGTTTTATAACGATCAAGCGTCGGTTAGAATGGTATTCTGGCCAACTGTTATAGAATTATAGAATGAAAAATAGTATATGATTGACATTCAAGATCGTATGAAAATAATTATCAAGCGTCGGTTAGAATAATATTCTAACCGAATACTATACAATAATAGAAAGAAAAATATTATATGATTGATATTCAAGATACCACGTTAAAATTAATTTTAAGGCCGTTTTATTAAGTACCTAGGTAAATGTCGTTCGAGATGACGGTAGAGATGATTAGATTTCACCTAATAGAAGTTCAAAGCTTTTCTGCAGACAGCAACATTGCTGGCTGGTAATGGTTTTCAATTAATTAAAATCGTATCAATTTATGTGGTAATTAATTTACCAGTATAACATTTTTCTCTCTATCATGTTGTGATGAGAAATTATTCGGGCTTAGGGAGTTATTGAATAAACGGGGATTAGAGAAAAAATATCTGTTTGATCAATATTGTTGTTTTAAGAAGGCCTTCGTCTACTCAACGTACGGTAGAATTATAACATAATGGTACTAATACATTAGAGCATGCAGAACCGTGAGGTTCATTCAAATTCAAATTCATTATATTTTGACAATAAAAGAGTAGCAATGTACATGTTATACAGGTATATATATATACCTGAAGAAAAGATTTCTCCTAATATAAATGTTTAAAAAAAATACATCATACATCACTAATAGTATTTAACAGGGATCTCTGTCATTGCCCACCATGAGAATAAGTTCATCAGAGCTTGTGCTCTCAGGTGGAGCTCGTCCAGGAAGCTCGTCCAGACCTCACTCGAAAAACACATTCCCTTCCTTGTAGTTACTTAAACAGAATCGAACTGATCTAAAATTAAAATAAAATTAAAATTAAAATAAGGTACACGTGTTCTGTTCCAATCACTGGGTTCTACATGCCCTGGCATACACAGAATCAAGATAATTATTTTATAATTATTATATTATTTATAATTATTGTCCACCATTGATTTATAGTTTTGATGCCTCCTTCATGGATCAAAGAATACAATACAAAGGTCGACCACGGTGCCTATCGAAAACATTTAAAACTTATAAATTATCTCGTAAATAAATAAGATTGAAGGTAGGCAATTAAACTGGTTAATTGCCCCTTTTGGCATCTGACATGAAGCTAACTCAAACAACCAATTTTGAAGATGCGTTCGTCCCTTTGAGCCGACAACACGAGAAGGGGGTTGGTATAGGCAAGACCTGCATGACCGCTCAGTCTTGAAAGCAGACTACCTAGCCTTTGTGCGCAGTCTTGAAACTAAATTTGTCGCACACTTTTTAACTGATTACCTCCCCGGAATTCTACGTGGAACTTTATGAGAAATCCGTTTTCAGAATTAAAATATTTTGCTCCGTTCTCACTATATTTATTATAACTCGATTATTTGAGTAACAAGTTATGCGAGTCATGGGGTAAGGCCCCGCAACTAGCTCTCGAACTAACTACTTTCTTCATATTCGTAATAGGATTTAAACAAAAGTTTAATTAGTTATAATCAACTATTTTCAATTTCAAATCGTGCTGTAATTAATGAGTAGATTGGTCCGCTCTACACAATATACTGGCGTCTCGCATCCTCGTTAAGCTCCGGCCATCGTAATGAACTCGGTCGTGACGCGCCTCTAAATTACGAGATGATAGAAATCAGCACGCACGTCCCCACAACCCTCACCTATGCAGTTTAATTCGAAGAGATATGCCCTCTACTAATGATACTAATAATGAAAACATCGTCCCCACGCATTTGGATGTGGCTTTACAACGTGTATATACTGTTTTCCTGATGTTTCTGGCCGCTATAACAAGTCTGCGACCAACACCGTGAACAGCTACAGTCACCTACCTAACCATTCTGAACATAACTTCTTTGTACCAACCTATTTTTAGGAATTTAACTGCTTCATTTTCCACCCGTTGGATGATATCTTGGAGGTGCATGTTGCCTACAAACAGCATGCATAGGTTAGTTCGAATTTACACGAAATCAAATTCAGTTTCATTTTTTCATATCACTTTCAACCAATTTTGAATTCCATATTTTTTTAAATCGATGAATGTTCGGTAATCTAATACAGTAATTCCCACCCATACTTCTACAATAATTACATTCCTACCCATACCTACCATTAGTATTTGTGTGTGAGAATGCCAACAAATGAACTACTCGTGAATTTTTGAAAAATCCCTAATAAATCTTAGCGATCTCAATCTTTAATCTTTGAAAAATCAATAGGTAATCTACTGATTTTTTTCATATTCTTTGAAAATTCTAGCCTACACATGAATCTTTGAAAAATTAGTAATCAGTTTTAGCGGTATCAATCTTTAACCTTTGAAAAATCTGTTGATTTTTCATATTCATTTTTTCTTTTCAGAAAAAATGTTTACTCAAACGGTAGGTACCTACTAGGTACCATTGAATGACACGTGAAAGGACAGCATTAATCACCGGTTTGAGTTGCCGACTATTGGCTAAGCTCTTCCTTAATCTGTGAGCGTCACTGTGAGTGTTTTTATTTAGTAAAAAATGCCCATCTGAAAGGATTCATCTTGAATTTTGAGGGAATACGAGATGAGGTCTTGGTGCCACAACTACTCCATGGAGCGGCTCAGCGTCACGGCTGTGCCCCGTGCGCCGCATATACAATGCAAAAAGCAACTGATTTTGGGTGATGCGACTTGATAAATCAGTATTTAGGTGCATACTTACAAGACGGACTACACACGAACCTCATTGAGGCTCTCACTGGTTTAGTCTATAATTTTAAGAAATTATTTGTGCAATTTTATTACAATTACAACTGCTGAAATTATTGTTGATGAGTAAGTACGTTCATTTTTTTTTTAAATTAGTTTTTTAGATCCGTCTGGTAACATAAATATTAATGTTGGCCAGATATTAGTGGTTCTCGCCGTCCCCTCGATTAGACGAAATACCTAATCTGCAGATGTGATCAGTCTGAGCCTTCAAATAGTAGACACTTTAGCGGGGGACGGGTGTACAGGTTTGATTTATTCGAAGGAAATTGTTCCCACTGGCTCAGGAAATGTAAGACCCCCCACTTCGCCGCCGCCAGGGCCCATTCGACGAGGTATAATGTCACCCACCCTGTTGACTGGGAAGATGGATGTGAAAAGTGGTACAGTGGCTGCTCGGAGGGAGCAATGCCGTTCATCCCTTCTTGATCGCTCTCTCTCTCTCTCTGTGCGGGAACAAAGACGGGTCCGAAATCGTATTAAGCCCCCTCAACGAGATTGAAATTCATTATGTCCGAGTACCTGTCAAAACTTGAGCTCAACAAAAGTACGTAACTCAATTAGCTCCGATTATCTCCGAGTTGTCACAGTTCGTTGAATCTCAAGTTGGAAGTTCCCCAGAGGTTGAGTTATATTGAACGAGTGAGCCGAGCTCTTCAGTCAAGCCATTCGCGACGACTGTAGAATTTGTTTTCTGTTACAGTGTAGAACTGAAATTGAACATTAACTAGTATAATTCAGGCTAACTGTTGACTCTATTCTTTGAATCCCAAGTTGCTTCTTTCCAGGTACGCTTTACATAAATAGATATTTACGAACAGCATATTGTGCTATAATTACGTGCTTTCGGTCCGTTGTCGAATAAACTTCCAGACAATCCAGTTAATAGTGGCTGTAGAAATTTGGCATCTACTTACTCCTGTGCATCTACTTAATCCAAGAATTGTCAATGTTCATCGCATCACAAAATGGTGCTACGTCAGAGGTAGGTACGTCCTATTGATTGAGTGGAATAAAATCGTAAGGCAAGCACATTCCATGGCGTCTTTAGAATTTTGGTTTATTATTTTGAATAATGAACAAATGGAATCGAGGAAGAAAAGAAGGGGGGGGGGGGGGAGAAAGTATGCTATGCAAAATATTCACATTATGCTTCATGAATAACAGCAAATAATCAGGTAATGATAGAATTCTTGAATCGAACGCATATTTATGAAACTAATTCCCCGGCCGGCTCCAGTACTCGATCTAGTGGTTTCCTGGGGGGGGGGGGGGGGGGAGCACGAGGGTAGGTATTGACCACGGAAAATAGTGAGCTACGCAGAACGGGAATCCGTCCAGGTAAATAATAAACCTTTGTGTTGTTGTGTTGCAAAACTTGTAGCGTTTCTATATCTTCTAATCCAGGACTCCTATAAGGACTATACTAGATAGAGATTGACACTCAGATTATCCAAGACAAGCTATACATGGCGGCTCTTGAATTCTACATAGGATTACATGAAGAACTATCTCAGTCAGCTCAGACTGTTACTGAAGAATTGTCTTCATTCACTGGATGTCATGTTGGTGCTTTTTCTGAGGGTACATTATATTGATGGAGTGGAGCAGACATGCCATTGTTCAGAAATGCTACACAATCCTTCGAATACTTGAAATTTTGCATCCGTAATTTATTGTGCATTTTCACTTCAAGGGACTGCCATACGTGTTTGCAAATCTGCTGTTTCGTGGAACTGAATTCGTGCAAATCCAGGGATCCCGCAACTTCTCATCTCATTAATAAGCCTTGCATAGTCACCCGCGTTATTCCTTCTTCATAATTTACAACCCAGATCAAGCCTCAAAAGTGAGGCAAACGGGAAAGAACTGCTGGGTCGGATGAGCCGGTGACGAAGGGGGAAGTCGGTTAGAAATCTTTTTCAGAACAAAAGAAATATGTTCTCCCGACAACTCCAAGAGGGCATAAAGGATGTTAGTTATCAAAGAGTAGAAGAACCAGGGTGGAGGAAGTGGTCCCGAAATAAAGAGCTTTGAGTTACGGCGCCGCGTGAAGATGAGCCTGCCTTGAGGGGATGAAGTGCCTTCAACGTTCTCAGAAGTAGAGGTTGGGAGGCGGGAGATGCTTGTAAAGGAATAGATTTTCATTTGCCGGGCCTCTTTTCTTACTCTGCTTATTTTAGAGGTTCCGCCTGTGAATATTCTCACGCCAAGTTTTTTACTCTTCTACTTTTCGTTAACGGTGAATTATATTGCGTCTCTTGAGCGTACAATGTGGAAACGGACGGCGTGTGGAGAAGGTGGCTTCAATTGAAACGCCTCCGCTTTGCACATGGGGGTACCAGTCAAGGTTTCTTCATTTGTATGGTAGAGTGTAGAAGCTACGAGGGGTACGCAAGACGCACCGTAACCAGTTGAAAACAGAGCTTGTGCCTTTCGTAAAAAACATTTCCAACTGACTTTGTTACTGACAGGTTTCTAAATACCTAACTTGTTTACTGCCTACTAAATAACTTGTTACGCTGCCATGGGTGGTTGTATCGAATGTCATAAAGTTGGAAGATCCAAAACCTATTTTATCAAAATACTTATTTAATACTGTCGTGTGCAACGCACCGGGCGGCTACGAATTCCGTCCCGGACCCTCATTAAAATATTAAGCCGGCTTAAAAAACCTTGGGATTCCGTCCCTACCATTAGCGTGGGGCCCAGCGACACCTTGGGATTCCGTCCCCACAACTTGGACCCAGCCTACTAAAACCTTGGAACTCCGTCCTGAGGAAAGTCAAAAAAACTGCAGATATTGAGAAACAGTATAATTATTATAGTATACTACACAAGTACGAATTGTATAAAATACAATGAGTCAAAAATGTGGCACAAGACTCACAACAATTGGTGGTCCGATTCAGATCGGATGACAGGTCGGCTCATAACGACGGTGGGTATTTTTGAGTGACAATGTAATTTTTTCTAAAAAAGTTAGGAATTTTGTGGCAAAACTATTTTGCTGAGGTTTTTCATATTTAAGCTCTTCGAAAGTTGGAGGAACCTCGGATGGCGGCAAAAATATTAGTCCAAAAAATTTTCTCAGCCATAACCCTAATGGAGTTTTATTCTTATATTCAGTACTCGAGCCACTGTTTTGAATATATCTCCAACAGGCCTGACACAGGTGAAATCTGCAAACGAATAACCTTGTGGATGGCCAAACCAATCGGCATGCGTTTTGCAAGCCAACTTCCAGGTCACTCAATACCATTTTTGGACAACAGACTAATTGGTGGGTCGAACAAATATCTAGGATTACCGTTCACCAGGCACCGGGACGGAATTCCAAGGAACGCCCGAGCTGAGGGATTATCGCACGCATTATCGTCGTCGTATTTACGAGCTCCCGGGACGGAATCCCAAGGCGCCCAACGCACCGATTAGTGAAGCGAAGTCCTACCTACCTGGTAGCATATGACATTACACTGTAGTTCTTAATAGAAATACTCGTACCTACTACTACTTGTAAGAGTTTCTGTAACATACCTACATTAATAAGAAGTGTTTTGATTCTTCCATAAAACCGTGATGAGGATTATTGGCCTTCTTAAAAGTGAAGTTAAAGTGAATCGCGTAAGCTTGAAAAATCTACCGTGTAACTGTTTGAGCAACCGAAAATGTATCTGCGAGCAACGTAAACAAGTAAACACCGAATGTGAGTTCCAGGATTTTTCCTGTTCGTGCCGATGGAACTGGGAACAAGTTCTAACTCGCGGGGAAGGCGGTGTGGCAGCGTGTGTGGAGTCCCGACTGAGTTGAATCAAAGTTGAATCGGAGTTAAACAGAGTTGACCTGGCGCACGAGTCTCAAAGCATAAATCACCGCGGGGATTGTAAAATCGATTTACCCACCTCCTCAGAGGAGATGAAAAACTAGGTAGGTATAATAACAAGCAAATGCCAGTTTTAAAAACTAAGCTCGTTACGTACGTGTGCCGGGCAATGTTCAAGTGCTCCAGGTTTGTGATCCAATTTGAACAAGCTACAACTGGATATGATCGCATAGATCTTCCCCTGTTGCAAGTTGGACCTGATATATTTGTTTTATGTTACTGTTTGAAGTCCGCAACAAGGGATGTCACCTGAGTTCAAACCATCAATATTGTAAAGAATTGTTTTGGAATTGGATAATAGTAATAGTAATATGCCCAGTTCACCTTCTGATAAGTACGATTAGGTATCCATCCATAAATAGATAGAGTAGGTTCATGTCTTGATACTGGCGTATGATATGCATGGTATTATCTGCACACAGTCTAATGGATGTAGGTAATGCGTTACTCAACAATATTAACCTGACCCTTCAGGTTTTTGCGATGGGACCCCCCGCCGAAAAACGACAAGAAAAAGTGAGACCAAATAGTGAGACCAAATAGTGAGATAAAAGTAGCGCGAAATTTTCTTATGATTTTCACGTACAACCGAGTAGTTGCTAGGGAAATGAAACTTCTTTCATTTTCATCGGACAAAAATCGATTTCCATTCGTTGGAAAGCTCTTGATTCATCACGCATTTATTTCGTATTTGTTCTTGGTATTTATTTCGTAGTTTCATACTATAACTATATAAATGGATGTTATAAATCGATAGTAAACAATGACGCTTGTTTGGTTGTCACTTGGTTGTTTCGATGTGTATAAGCGTGGCTAAAGCTTATATAATACAGCGAGGGGGACAAAAACCTGAAGGGTCAGGTACACCACACTTTAGCCGTCAGGAAGTCATCCGGGGGTGCAGGGGGCGAGTTTTTTTTCTTTTCACAAATTATTTTTGACCATTGTGCCATTTAATCGTCTTGATCGACATTTTGAAACTTTTTCTAGTGTTATTATACAAACTGATTGTGATTTCAGTCGATTTCCCAGGTTTTTGACTCACGAAAAATCAATTTTGGGAGCTGAACAGTTGGTAGAACCTCAATTTTCCACTCTTTGGTCAAAATCCACTTCATATTCGGTCTTCTCGTTCCAAAAACATGGAAAACGATACCTCAAAAGCTCATGTTACTAACGTGTTGCTAAAACGCAAGAAGTACCTATTTTTACCCACATTTTCACTCATAACATCCCTGGGTATATTCCGATCGGGCTGAAAAGTTTCGGGACACAACTACGGCCCACATGGAGCATGTGTGCGAAAGAACGACTTTTTTAGACCGAAAATGAAGCCGGTACACGTGATACGGCGTACGGCGTACGGACATTGCATTTTTGGAATCTACGCACCTTGAAACGGAAAAGAAAAAATTTTGAGGGGGTGTTATAAAAATTTTTTGCTGAGCGAATACATAGGTCCGCATCCATCTCCATGAAACTGTTATCTGTCGCCAACTGTACGAATATTCTTCGTTCCCGATACGAGTATGATATCTGGTGAGCGTGGATACGTGTAGAGATGGCGAATAAATACCGAAGCAAATACCAATCCGACTACCTCAGGGTTCGTCAAACATTCGGCGCTCGGCGAATACCTACCGTATGTGTGAAAGGCACCGTTACATAATTATATAGGTATGGCAGTCATGCTAATGGCATCTCCACTGCTTGTCTAAAGTTAGGTTCAGACGGGGCGGAAATCGGGTGCCTACGTCAATCCGGTCAATCCGGTGCGGCAAAGCGTTCCCCGGAATTTTTCCCACTGAGACGTTCACATGGCAGCACGGAGCTGGAATCCGTGAGGGGAATCTTAACCAATCAAAAATGTCGAATTCCAATATGGCGCGAACAACCAAACGGGAAAAGTGTGTGCGGTGCCCTCCGCGTAGATCCGGCAACGTTCGGGCAGCGGAAAATATCTGGAGATTTTGATACAGTATCCATGTCTCCAGGGGCGGATCTATAGTGAAATCTTGGGGGAAGCGAAATTATTATAACAATAAAAACAATAATAACAACAAAAATACCAGTTATAATAAACAGTAACAATAATAACAACAATAACAATAATATTAATGAACAACAACATTAATTATGGTAATAAACAATAATAAACAACACCGGCCGTGCTTTTTATCATATTATTTATGTGAATTATAATTTAACACTGCTCCTCTCACACTTTTTCCAGGCTTGAGACTGGCGAATGGCCTTGCCATAATTGGAGTGTTCAAATCAGTGTTTTTATTAAACACTTCATCATTTATTCCTTATTCAAATAATGGTTACATGATTCGTGTGAATGGCTCCCGCTCCCTCCTAAAAATGTTGGAATTTTCGTGGTAGCCTTGCATGCATATATTTAAATACATTAATGAACTTATCTTTTAAGAAGGCGTGCTTTTTTAGCGAATTTTCGAAGAAAAGGAAGCTATTGTTCTCGGTCCAAAATTTTTAAAACTCGAATTTCCGAAAGATTTTTATACCAAAATCCGTTTCAGACCATCCTGAATTCCCTGCCGAAAGACACCAAAAATTATATGTATATATATATATATATATATTTATATATACATATTTATATATTTATATATATACTCGGCCCTTCGGGCCTCGCCCCCTGGACCCCCAAAGGGGGCTCCGCCCCCTCGGAACGGCCTCGCCGTTCCTCACCCCCGAAGGATGTGTTCTTATACTTCGTATAACAAAGGAGAATTTGCTATGCAATTTACCCCCCCTTTATCACATTCCTCTTTGTGCTCATCTTTATCACGTTCCTCTTTGTGCTCATCTTTATCACATTCCTCTTTGTGCTCATCTTTATCACGTTCCTCTTTGTGCTCATCTTTATCACATTCCTCTTTGTGCTCATCTTTATCACATTCCTCTTTGTGCTCATCTTCATCACATTCCTCTTTGCGTGACGCGTTTTTGTGACAGGACATTTTTTTCACATGACCCCCGGCGTTAAAATTGCATAGCAATTAATTTATATATGTATGTGTCATTCCAGACGATAACTCTCGATAGAATTGAGATAAAAAGTTCAAATTTGCACGAAAAATCTGTCTTGGCAATCGACAGGCTAAGTTCGAAGATGGGCAGAATCGGGTCACCCTAAGGGGGAGTTTTGGGGAGTTTTAGGGGGGGGGGGGGGAATTACCCATAAATTCCCAAAATGAAAATGTCCGACAAGTGACACCTCATTTTAAAGGTTTTTGTACGCTGAACACGATGGTGAAATCAGAATTGCGATATCTCACTCCATTCTCAAACTGGAGCACTTTGAAGATGAAGGAACGTGGTTATTTCTTGAGACGTTCTTCCTGGTTCGTCTGCTCTAATCTGATAACGGAATGGGATATCGCAATTCTGACTTCACCATCGTGTTCAGCGTTGGAAAGTCTACAAACCGAGGTGTTACTCGGCAAAAAATGGAACAAAAAATTTGTTACGTACCCAATACCTACTCTTCTGGTATTCAAAACATTTTTGATTTCCCCCTCCCCCTCCTTCCACCCCAAATTTTACTTTGCGTAAAACTACTCCTGTTTTAATTTTGTTTGGTATAAAGTTGGGAAAACATTGGCCGAAAATTAATTTTCAGAAAATTTTAGGCGGAGGAGGAAGATGCCGAAAACTTCGAAAATTCGCTCTTATAGCCATGCTGCATGACTGTGGTTTTTTCTCTTTTTTTTTCAAGTCCCGATTGTTGAATTCATATTGGGAGCCAAGATTTGCGTTGCCGTAATCCATTTTACGTTGGCCTATATCGCAGAACGATTTGACGTTCCGGATTGCCGTGCCGAATTTCCGCCCCTAGCTTAAGGCTTATTACTTAGTTGTCGAAGTAACTTCAATGTAACATTCTGATGGTTAGGTACAATAGCCTTGCCAATATAATAATAATAATAATCTTTGTTTTTTTCCAGATCTACAGCTCAAACAACACGGTCGTGACGCTCAACAATGTTCAACGGGAGTTGTCAGGCAATTACAAGTGCGAAGTTTCCGCTGACGCTCCGTCATTCCACACAATTATTCAAGAGTCTCACGTTACAGTTGTTGGTAAGTTGTACAGGAGTCGGAAGTACTTCAAACACTAGTTGAGTAAGTCTCTTGTTTTCCCCTCTCTCCTGACGGTTATTGCCGGAAATGATTTTGACTCGTTAAAATATATGCTATGCATGCCGTTTAGGGTTAAGCAGAGCATTTACTGATGAACTTAGATCTAGCGTTGTGCATAGTCTCCAACCATGGCAAACGGCTGAATGATCTACTCTGTTTCAAGGTATATGTAGCAGGATGTTTTGTGGTATTTTGTACAGTGGACAGTTTGTGCAGTGTACAGTGACCTCTTGGATGTTGACCATAGTATTGTTTATTAAATTGATGTAATATTGTATTTTCGTTTTGTACTTAGTATCCATCAAGGAAGATTTGAATAATTTCTATATGCATATCATTTTAATCGCAAACGAGTCAACCATCATTGATAATTATCAATGATAATAAAAGAGCACGGATAAATTGAGCTAGGCTGTTTGACTCCACCATGCTACGAGTCGAAGCAGTGCGTAAACAAACAACAAAGCGAAGAATAGCTCTCATATAAAAAATACTCTCTTCTACCATTCTTATGATTATGGTGTGGAGAAGAGCAATAAATTACTGCTGTGTGATAGTAAAAGCTGTGGTATGACGGCTCATCCACGGATTCAAGGGATCACTCGATGGTGTTTCAGTGTGTTGAGGGGCTAACTATGTAGAGAATCGTCTCGTTAGGGCCTATCAGGAGCACTGTTTTGATTGAAACTCCATTGTCTCTGATACTGGTAGTTAGTCACGCTATGTTCTTGACATTAAGTGGTGTAATTAATAATAATTAGGGTTGTTCAAATTAATGGACGATTGGAGACTCCTGTATTTTGAGCATCTCTGATCCGAGCTCTCAACTCTTCCTGTTCTAGACCCCTATTTTTTTCGTATATCTATAGTGTTATAAAAGTTTGTTTCTCTGTCCGTTGAAGCTCAATCACAGCTGAATACTTGAATCGGTTCGTTCTTTTTGCACCAGAGTCAGGGTCGCTGCACGGTGGTTATAGGCTATGGTTGAACCGTGTGCGCGCAGTCATACCACCATGCATGTGTCCTACATAGAGCGGAAAAATACCTAGGTACATATTTCAGCAAACTTGCAAAGAAAAGCTATTGCAATGGGACGTAGGTACACAATAAATCATTTCAATACATTCAAACGAATGGCGGCACGCGCTCCACTCTGGCGCCCTTAGTCGCTTATTCACGCCAAAAGCGCGCACAGGTATTCCACAATGCGCAAAACTGAGTAACAGACGATTTCTAAGCTTATCCCTCGAAGAACCCCCTAGCATCCGGTGGAGTGATCAATCGGCTGGCGATTTCTCTGAGGGATTGGGACTTAGAGGTGGCCTTGTTCTGGAGGCAATGCAACTTCACGAGCTTCGTCAATTTAATCTTATTCGTAACCAGTCAGGTAACATCCTGGATCTTGTTCTGGCAAATGTCGACATCCCCGGAATAACGCCTGCTGATCCCCTACTGCCAGTGGATATTGCTCATCCCCCCTTTGAGTTTTCCATCCCGGTTCCAGCTACTCGTGACGAATTTTTTCCGAACAGTAGGTTCTCTTACATCTTCAAAAAGGGGAATTACAAGGGAATGAATGACTACCTATTGGAACAACACTGGGATGACTTCGTGCGGGGCCCTATCGAGCGAGCCGTGGGTGACTTCTATTCGATACTCTACAAGGCCATTGATATCTACGTGCCCAAGACAAGATCTTACTCACGTTCCTTCCCTAAGTGGTTTGATCGGGATTTGATGTCCCTCACCTGCCAAAAGCTGACTGCCCACGCCCGTTTCAAGATATCTGGATCCCCTGAGGACTATGACCTGTTCTCCAGCCTGCGGAGTCGTTGTGGGGAGCGTTCCCGGGTGCTCTACGCTGCCCATCTCGTCGATGTTCAGAATTCCATCCCACAGGACCTGAAGGCCTTTTGGAACTACTTCAACTATCGTCAGGGTGGAAATAGCATCCCGAACTGTTTAACTTTGGCCGGTACCGTCGCTTCTGAACCGGAGGACATAGCGAATCTGTTTGCCTCCCATTTTTCCTCGGTTTTCGAGCCCCCTGTTTCGGATGCCCCACCGTACCCTGTTCAGGATGTGGTTTCGTTGGGCTCACTCTCGGTCTCCGAGGATGATGTGGCGCACGGACTTGCCGGCCTGGATGTCAGGAAGGGGATGGGGCCTGATGGTGTCCCACCGGTGATGCTGAGGCTATGTGCACCTGCATTGGCGAGACCCCTGGCACTACTCTTCAGCTTGTCGCTCGAGTCCGGTTGTTTCCCAGGAAAGTGGAAGACTTCCTACGTTACACCTGTCCATAAGTCTGGTGATAGGGGCTGCATTGACCATTACCGTCCCATTTGCTCCCTGTCTACTATACCCAAGCTACTCGAGAAACTGCTAGTCAACCAGCTTTCCCTCAGCTTTGGTTCGTTCATTGCTGTTGAGCAGCATGGGTTCATGCGCGGCCGCTCGACAACTACGAACCTTCTGGAGTTTCAGGACTACGTGATGGAGGGCTATTTAGAGGGACTCCAGACGGATGTGGTTGCAACCGATTTTGCCAAGGCGTTTGACAGACTCTCCCATCCACACCTCCTGTCTCTCTTGGAATCGCTGGGCGTCCACGGCTCCCTCTTGCGCTGGTTTGGATCCTACCTGTCCGGTCGTGAGCTCATCGTTCGTGTGAAGGGCACCCTCTCCTCTCCTTTCCCCGCTGTCTCTGGGATCCCACAGGGAAGCCATATTGGGCCTTTGTGCTTTCTACTGCTGATCAATAGTGTCGTGGGCTGTGTGGCAGCGGACGATGTGCGCGTCCTGCTCTTTGCGGATGATCTGAAGCTCCTACGTCATTGCGGGTCTCCATCAGATTGTGAAATCTTGCAGGCGGCGATTGCTCGTTTGGAGGATTGGTGTGACTTGAATCGCCTCCATCTGAACCCCTCGAAGTGTTCGGTCGTGACATATCGTCGCGTGGTGCACCCGGTCGCGTTTGATTACACTTTGTGCGGCACTCCACTGCAAAGAAAGAGTCAGATGGTCGATCTTGGTGTTCTCTGTGATCGGAGCCTGTCCTTTTCTAGCCATATTGAGCGACTCGCTAGCAGGGCGATGCGGGCTTTGGGCTTCGTCAAGAGGAATACGAGGGAATTCACAAACGTAGACGCCATCGTTTGTCTCTACAAGGCTCTCGTGATGCCCATTTTGGAGTACGCTTCCACAGTTTGGTCCCCCTCGTATACGGTCCACAAGTACCGGCTGGAACGGGTTCATAGGAACTTTTTGCGCTACGTGGCCTACAAGATGGGAATCCCCTCTGACGATATCAACTACGCCTCTCTTCTGAGAAGATGCAAACTCGAGACTTTGGAAAAGCGACGTTGCGCATCTGACTTGGTGTTGCTCTTCAAAATTTTGAACAACCAAATCGATTGTCCCCCATTACTCTCCAAAATCCAGCTCGCCGCCTCTCGCACCAGCACACGTTCTTCGGTCCTCTTCGCCGTCCCTTTTTCCCTGACCAACTACGACAGAAATCGACCGCTCCATCGACTAGTCCGCACAGCAAACCTCTTTCTTTCTTCAAATCCTCAGTTCGACTTCTTCCATTCCCCCCTTTCTACTCTAAAGACTTTGCTTTCTTCTTCCTCTCTCTCTTTTCAATAGTTTCAACCTTTCTGTATTTTTTTCCCTCCTCTGTTTTCCCTTGTACTGTTTCTCTTCTATTGTAACGTAGACCTCTTCACCCCTCTGCTAGAATGACATTAATATGCAAAATGTAATTGGGCTTGCCCGTATAAATAAATAAATAAATAAATAAATAAATAAATAAAGAACCTACAACCTCCCCGGTATTACACAAGTTTTATTGTCAACGCCAACTATTAGTTGTAGTCGAAACCACTATTTTTATTGCGACAACCTAAACCCCGAAAGTACACCCCCCCCCCCCCCCTCCACTGGGTAACCACGGAATCTTGCATATCGTTAGACAACAAACCGAGTGATCTAAACCACTTGGATGAGCAAGAGTCCTGTGATCTATACACCCAACTGGGTGAGCGAGCGGACAAAAGGCCCCAATCCTTGGTATGGCAAGCAGAATCAAATAATTGCTTACTGCAAACAACATGCTATGAACCAGTTCATGCTTTCGTTCCAGATTGGAGAGAGGTAGGCATTTTTCGACGGTCATATTTTCCCACAATCAATTCTGAATAGCCTCCAGCTACCATCGACTGGTATGATTCACCGTTGATTTATCTAACGAAGTTACCTCGAATCCTCTGCCTCCCGAGTTCCACTGGCCTCCCAGGTCTGACCATTGTGGCCGACGTAATTGATTCGTTCACTCGATGTTAAACACTTCTCCGTCGAGACTTCGTTTTCGCCCTGAAATTCTTTTGGCACTCTACAACAACAACGTTGAGTTTGTAATTGACTTTTTTCCGGTTCGTCCCTCCCGTCATTTGAGTATTCCACTTCAATTTGTCAGGGAGTTCACTTGATATGATGGGGAAATACCTCTTGGATAACCTGTTGCTCCATACAGTTTTTCTCTGTAATCCGGTTGAAATTGGCTCAGAATAACGAACGAATTGGACGACCTTCTTCTGCTTTTCTATGCATATTAGAGTTGCTCAATATTATACTCTACCAACTTGAATTATGTTTGGCCGTTAGAATTATTTCTAAATCGGTTAATTATTGTTTTCTAACTCTAGTTACAATGGGCTATGCGCATGTGTTTATTTTATTGTTTAAGAGAACCTACGTCACAGTGGGCACGCGGGTCCCGCCCTGTAGCGCGATTCTGCAACTCGCTACCTAATTGTCGGTATGGAGTCGGTGTCGCTATCCCTCTCGTGTAACGACACCCGGATAGCGAAATTGGTATTCAGGAACTTATGATCCCGAACTTGAATAACAAATTGTCGTCGCAGAATGAGATACCGACTTCGTTAGCTTGTCTCACGAAATCGAGTCTAGGGGGAGCAATCGACTGGAATTCATTCCGTTTCCATGGTGATAAGCAGTGATGAAGTAAATTGAAGAGTGTGTGTGTGCGCCGGAGTCAATGATTGTGTTTTGGATCCCCCGAATTCGTTAAGATCAGCTCGGGGTTGAGATGACACGAAAGTTTCAGAAACAAAACGAGACATCGATTAGTGTTTGAACATCATTAAGTCCCTAAACTTGTCGAATTTCGTTTTTGTCAGTGTTTTTGTTAGAGTATCAGCAATTTGTTCGTCAGCTGCTTTCCATCTGTCACATGTCGTACTGTCTGATGTGCTGTGTGATGTCTGATTGTGCTACTGCTGTACGTACAGGTAGGACTGTCTGACCACATGTTTTAGAGTGATTTAGTCGTCTACTTCCACCAAGCGGATAGATGGTTTGGAGTCTTCATAAATCGTTGGTACCGTAGTAATTCCTATTAGTAATTCCGAATGCACTGTCCGTATTGAAACTAAGTCTCTACAGGATGTACTCATGTCAACAAATTCGCTCCCTGCAGATGAAAGAGCTACGTGATTTTGACGTTTAGTTCGACCAATCACCGGATTTCCGAACAGGTAGATGACATAAGTACCCTGTAGTAGAGTAACCCCCCTCACAAGAGAGTCTTAAGGAGGCATCTACAAAACGGTCAATTGTATCCACTTTATCAGAGAACGTTAGTCCACAACTTTTGGTTCCCCTGAGATATCTCATAATCTTGATGACTGCGTGCCAGTCTTCCAACGTAAAATTTGATTGACGTCTACTTAAAAAGTTAGTAGCGTAGGAAATATCAGGCCTCACTCCACCGTGTAAATACAGCAATGAGCCAATCGCCTGTCTGTAAGGAATGGAGTTTAAGTCACCGGTTTGGTGAGTATCATCGTTTTGGTTTATTATTCTGTGAATAATACACCTATGTATTCGCTCAGCAAAAAATTTTTATAACACCCCCTCAAAATTTGAGCTGATCTTTTTCGTGACTAGTAGTCATTTTTACCGACTTTTGCCTGTTATAAAGTCTGTTTTGAGAGAAATATTTTTATCATCGAAATAGTCCTTCTGTCACGTCTGTCTGTCGAAATAGTCTTTCTGTCTTGATTCACTATTCCACACAACGTCAGTTGAATTAATATTAATTTCAGCCCTTAATACCATTTATTTGAAAATTCGCTAAAAAGCAGGAGAGCGCGGTTGGTCTCAAAATTCTTAGAAAGGAAACCGCTTTCATTTAAAAATAATGTAAAACTATTGTGTCACCCACGAGCAAAAAAAACTCATGATTTCTTGGGTTATTTCCTCTACAGGCTTAAGTTTGCCCCCTCCAGTGGAGGGGGGGGGGATTGAAACGATAGAGGCATCCTTCATCTATAACGACCTAAAAACGCTGCAAAGTCCTTGTCACATGGGGTTTATTATTCTACAGAAATGTTGGCTGTACCTACATTTATTGTTTGTTTCATGTGAAATAATTGAAATAGCTATTTCTGATGGTTTCCACCAATTTTGGCCCCCAAAACACAAATTAGGTAGGTACGATTTTTTTTTTTTTTTCAAATTATCCATGATCATTGGTAGTGCCACTTAATCGTCTTGATCTACGTGTTGAAACTTTTCCTAGTGCTATTCTACAAAGTGATGGTGATTTCAGACGATTTCGCAGGTTTTTGCCTCACGAAAAATCAATTTTGGGAGCTGAACATCTGGTACAACCTCAATTTTCCACTCCTTGGCCAAAATCGACCTCATATTCGATCTTCTCGTCCCCAAAAACATGGAAAACGATACCTCAAAAGCTCATGTTACCAACATGTTGCTAAAACGCAAAAAGTACCTACCTATTTTTACACACATTTTCACTCACAACACCCCTGGGTATATTCCGATCGGGCTGAAAAGTTTCGGGACACAACTAGGGCCCAAATGGAGCATGTGTGCGAAAGAACGACTTTTTTAGACCGAAAATGAAGCCTGTACACGTGATACGGCGGACGGCGTACGGCGGACGGCGGACGGACATTGCATTTTTTGAATCTATGCACCTTGAAACGGAAAAGAAAAAAGTTTGAGGGGGGGTTATAAAAATTTTTTGCTGAGCGATTACATAGGTGTATTATTCAGAGAATAATAAACCAAAATTGAGATGATGTTGCTGAATGCTTTCAAAACGCACAAAAGGCAAATAGGACAGGAATAATGTTTTGATTCTAATCATAGTAAATGCAGACCTGTACCGAATTGCGGTTTTATATACGAGTAAATACATCATGGAGGCACTTACTAACATCACCGCCCACATAATCTTGTGTAAAAGGGAAACCAACCGCCCACCGGCTCGGCAGACGCTCTATAGAAGTAATTTTCTCCCATTGGGTTAGATGGGAACCATCCCTTATCCCACTTTTTAACTGCAATATACCACGCCAACCCCCCTTTAACGTTCTAGGACGGAAATATTTATTCATTTCTATAGCTTATTAACTTTCATTCTCCTCCAGCCCGCTCTCAATCAGTTATACTCCGGTGTTATTAGCCTCTCTGGGTAACAACCGTCTCTTAATGAGGGTTTCGCGAGATTACGCTGAAGGGAACCGTCCAGTCTCGCCCGTCGCCTAGCTGATTAATGTTTTCATCTTTCGTCGGACCCATACTCCAGTGAGTTGGAAAAGGGGTAAAAGGTTGTTGCCCTAAAGGGGACCAATATATTCCAATTATTACAGAGTGTTTTGAACACTTGAGGCAAAATACTGCAAGATGTTAATAGGAGCCCCATTAATAGAAATCCTCTCTATCGACAACACAGAATTGCAAGAATGGTGTGACTTCTTGCTCAGGGTTTAGTCAGTTCCCTGACTAAATCCATTCTAAAATCACGAAAAAATTCTTTGCACAGCTGGTCCCATCAGCAGTCCTTTCAGCTGTTTCTGATATAAATATGTGCCGAGAAAAATAATTCCGGGCTAAATTGCCATCACAAAAACGCTGCAAAGTCCTTGTCACACGGGTTTATTATTCTGTTCGACATACCTACAGAAATATTGGCTGTTTCTTTCATGTGCACTGAAATAGAAATTTTTGATGGTTTCCACCAATTTTGGCCCCCAAAACGCAATTAGGCTTTTTGGTTTATTATTTTCAATAATGAACCATTGGAATCGAGCATGAAAAAAAAAAAAATCTAACCCCCCTCAAAATTTTATGGTTTACGTTTCAAGGTAGGCAGAATCCAAAACTACAATAAAAACGCTGCCAATCCCTGCACAACGGTTTATTATTTTGTACAGAATACCCTTCTGTTACAGATCACAGCTCTCTGTATAGATAAACCGTCTATATAACATAATATGTACTATTCTATACATATCATGTGGATCGCAGACCCTCCATAGGTCAGTACCTAACTCCGTACTCGTTTTTTTTTACAAATTATCTTTGATCATTAATAGTGCCATTTAACTGTCTTGATTGACCTGTTGATACTACTTCTACTGTTCTTATACAAATTCACGGTGATTTCAGACAACTTCCCAGGTTTTTGACTTACAAAAAAATGAATTTTGGGAGCTGAACATCCGTTACAACCTCAATTCTTCACTTTTTGGTCAAAATGAACTTGATATTCGGCATACTCGCCCTAAAAAACGTTACCTCACGAGCTTGTTCACTAAAACCTCAAAGAAAACCTCGAAAACCCCTCCTTTTGCACCCATTTCTCTCCCATAACACCCCTGGGTGTATTCCGATCAAGCTGCCGAGCTCGGAGCACAGCTAGGACCCAAATGTGTTCCCAAATGGGGACCCGAACTGTGTGCGGAAGAACGACGATTTTAGACAAAAGTTTAACGTAAATTTAAGGCTGAACATTCGTTAGAACCTCAATTTTCCACTCTTCGGTCAAAGGCGACCTCATATTTGGTATCCTTCCTAAAAACATGGAAAACGATACCTCATAAGCCCATGTTGCTAAAACACCAAAAAAACCTGTTTATACACCAATTTTTCACCCATATCCCCCTAGGGTATATTCCGATCGGGCTGGAAAGGCGGGACACAAATGGAGCGAGCCTGTGTGCGAAAGAATTAATTTTTTTTTAGACCGAAAATAAACTAGGTTATGGACGATACGGCGTACGGACATCGCATTTTTGGAATCGTGAAAAAATGTTCATTTATTAATTGCTATGCAATTTTAACGCCGGGGGTCATGTGAAAAAAATGTCCTGTCACAATATCCTGTCACAAAAACGCGTCACGCAAAGAGGAATGTGATGAAGATGAGCACAAAGAGGAATGTGATAAAGATGAGCACAAAGAGGAATGTGATAAAGATGAGCACAAAGAGGAATGTGATAAAGAATCGTTTTATTTTTTTGTGTGTTGGTGGTGTGGGGGGGGGGGGTAAATTGCATAGCAAATTCTCCTTTGTTATACGAAGTATAAGAACACATCCTTCGGGGGTGAGGAACGGCGAAGCCGTTCCGAGGGGGCGGAGCCCCCTTTGGGGGTCCAGGGGGCTTGCCCCCTGGCGAGGCCCGAAGGGCCGAGTTTATTTATTTATTTATATTACTGACATATAGGACAGAGTCCCACCTCGCATGTATCTTCGCACTTTGAAACGTAAAAGAAAAAAATTGAGGGGGTGTTACACACATTATCTGCTGAGCAAATACATAGGTATATTATTCACAGAATAATAAACCAAAAATAGGGTACAACTCCCATATAGGTACACGAACAAGGAATATCGATGTTTCAAGGCGTTGCGATTTTGAATATATCATGGTAATCACGGTTTCAACTGAGGTGTGATATTGTAATATATAAACGGTTCGGAACATATTATGATGAATAAAAATCGATTTAAGCTTTAGAAACATCAGAGTTTCATTGTTTCTGTTCATAAATACTAGGATTATATCAAACGTACAGTTGGAATGCGGGTAGAAACTTCCGATTTTCAGCTTAGAATGCCCATTCTTCAGCTTATAATTCTGTAGTTGAGTCCCAAAGCTTGTCTGACATTCTCGTGATGTCATCTGGGTACAATTCCCAATCCCGTTTTAATCACTTTTGAATTCTCTGAGATCCCACATATTGTACTATCTTGAAAGCTCTCCGCGACACCCAGATTTGGGGAAATAAAGAAAATGCTCGTCCGTGTCCAGTTGTCCTTGAACGAGAATTCTGATATAGTAAGAGCTCCAGCAGTTATACAGCAGTTTATCGCGATAGAAATCAGTGCTTTGTCGTAGGTAAAATTGAAATAAGTCTGATTTGAAATACCCAACATAATTCACCATCGTGTTATTATTATGTTATATAGTACATTTCTACTATTTTTAATAACTAATGGTAACAGCGTTCATTTTATATGCGTTGAATTTATAAAGGTGCTTACATTTTTGTTAGTTAAGACTCCGACGGTAGGCTAACTTCGAACTTCTATGTTCGCAGAGGAGCCTCAGGACCTCCCGTCTATAACAGTGGAAAAGAACAAGTACACGTACGGAGAAAAAATCCGAGCAAACTGCTCGAGCAGATCTTCGTTCCCAGCGGCGAATCTGACGTTTTTCATAAACGACAAAGAGGTAAGAGCCATCACGTGGAAACTTGACGTAGTTCATCATCAATTTCTCTTGGTTCCAGTACCTATGGAAGTTCGAACAGCTATGGGCAGATGACTATGAGTAACAGAATCAATTTGCTCTGTATCTTTTGCTCGAGACTTCCCGAAATTCTTGAACAGAAGATAAGCCCCAATCAGGGTTAGGATGGAAAGATACACCTTGTTCCTAAATGTTTTCTGGGTGATCGTTAGAGCGCTTTAGCGAATAATTTGATGCAATAACTAGTTGGTATACAGAAAATTTATTCCCAACTTATCTAAATTTTTCTATAACGATTCCAGACCTTTCATATAAAATTAAAGAACCATATTGTTTATCACTTGATCCACAGGTATTGTATGCCATGCCCAGGGATTGTATACAACGACTGACTAAACTAAGCGAGTCGAATAAAGTATATCCTGCCTATATTATTTATCATCTGCTTTAGAGAGGTTTCTTGTGCGCGTTACCCGATTTGAAGTTCAAAAGTTCAAATTCGACCACATGAAACGCAACAGGCACATAGATTATGTTAAAAAAAAAAAACGTAGGCACTTACATAATTGAAATCTCAAGTTATGAAACCTATAATTATTATAATTTATAACAAATCAACTTATATTATTTAATGTTACTATCGCGTTATTATAAATGTTTTAATCAGCATTAATAATACAGTTCGTTGATCAGCTGGATTTTAATCAGCGCCTGTTGGTGAAAAAACCCCACCCATTCATAGTGTTTCTTCCAAAAAAAAGAGATGGCGGGCCCTCCGAGTAATTAACGTTCATTGTCCGCCCCCCCCCCCCCCCCCTCACAACCCTCGGACCACTTTTCTTCACTTTTTCAACTACCACCAAACCCCAAGCCCCTGTATTTTTCATTTGTCACTGATAAGGTTTCTTTTAGTTCATTACTTTCGATTTGTTTAATGAAATTAAAACAGCCACCGACGCAAACTCATTTTCGAACAGAAACCTGGGAAACTGAGAAAGAAGGATAAATACGTTTTTTTTTTTTCTTTTTTAGGCGGATATTGGCGTGGAGCAATGTTCCTCTTTTCGTCTAACCTGGGGTTCCTATCGAGTAATAAAGAGCGGATTTTAGACAGATGTTGACGTCTGCAGCCGTGCGAACCGTCTCTAATACTCCCTTTCTGTCCTGGTTTCTCCTCCACCTAGATTTTACGCACTTTTTTACTACCTACCGCGGAAGAAGGGACGAGATAGCGTCCTGTGTTCTTTTCTTGCGCACGGCGTATCGTAACTTTCATGGCATCAACTTGGGAAAAATACGAATTGAATAAAACAATGCAATCGATGAGCTGTTACGCAACATGGACTAAATGGTTTATTCGTTGGAACTACGACTGCGATAACTGTACGATCCAGTTGGAAAGTGCAAGTGTCACATCGAATTGTACTGGAGACACGGATTGTACACTGCAGTCAGAGATGCGATTCAGGCGGAAACCTCAACCGGATCGATAATCAGGTTGCAACGTCGAAAATTTGACGACGGCCGTAAACGTAGACGACCTGTTATGAACTAATACCGCTATTATGAAAATAGTTACTGTGATGGATTTAAATTTGGCGTATCCACCACTAGCGGTGCGAGGGGGGATATGCCCGGGGGCTGGTTATGGGCGCACCACCACCATTTCCCGGGATCTTCTCGGATGTGTCCGTTGGTTATGGGCGTACCACCACCATTCACGGAGTCTTTTCGGGATCGTTGCCTGGTAAGGTTAAGGGCGGCTTCATATCGCCGAGGTGGTGGGGTTGCGACAGGGCGGCGATCCGGGCGATCTTGGATGGTTGGTAGAGGGCGATGAGTCGGGCGCGTAGATCGTCGTAGGCGGCTGCGGCGTCGGGTGGGATATCCGAGGTTTGCAGTAGGATATCGTAAGGGAGGAGGGAGATAACCCGGGAGTACCGGGTTTTCTGGCTGCGAATACCGGCGGCGGAGAAGGTGCAGAGAAGGCGGCGTCAATCTGGAATAGCCAGTGGGAGGGGTCGGGAGAGTAGAAGGGGGGGGGGGGGAGCTAGAGTGGAAGGGAGGAGGCGGCTGTCATGACGTCAGCGGAGAAGGTTGGAGCGGCAGCGGCGTCGTTCGCAGCGGTCGTGGAGGTCGAGGGGGGCGTCATGACGAAGGGGGGCGAGAGAGAGGGGGCGACAGAACGGGGGGGGGGGGGCGGCGACTCCATGATGAGAAAGGATGCGGGAACGTCGAGTTAACCACTGTGATGGATTTAAATTTGGCGTATCCACCACAAGCGGTGCGAGGGGGGGATATGCCCGGGCTGGTTATGAGCGCACCACCACCATTTCCCGGGATCTTCTCGGATGTGTCCGTTGGTTATGGGCGTACCACCATCATTCACGGAGTCTTTTCGGGATCGTTGCCTGGTAAGGTTATGGGCGGACCACCACCAACACCAGGATCTTTTTGGAGTGTGCTCAGTAGGTTATGGGCGAACCACCACCATTCACAGCATCTTTTGGGTTAGGAGAGAGAGATGAGGTAAGGATGAGAGAGAGTAGTCAGCGACTAGAGGAGAGCGTAGAATGAGGAAAAAGGCGCAGGAGGCGAGTATTTATGTTCCTGGGAGGTATCTCCCTCCATCCTCTAGCTGGTAGAGGATGGTGGGGATCCCCAGGCTGCCCCTCGGCTCTCGTGCGTCCTCTATCCCCACTTCTGTGTTTATTTGGCGAGATCTTATTTCTATGTACAATTGTTGTGGTTCTGGGAGGATACCACGACAGTTAGGTTGTCATTTGTGACGTTCCAGAAATACCACCTACCTGATCTCCTAGGTTTGTGTGCACACAAAGAAGCCGCTGTAAAGAATTAGTATTTTTAATTTGAAACGTACGATTACCACAATAAGTGGAAGCCTGTTTTTCACTCAGAATAAAAATAATAAGCTAAACAAAGAAATTAAGTTTTGTCTTACAGCTCTAATGCCACATTTCATCATGAACATTAGCAGAGTTCAGCTATTTTCCTTTATAATTCCTTTATGGATTGAACAGTGGAGAGTAGGATGCATATCTGGGGGCCTGTTCACTAAAAGAGATAGTGAAAAGATATTTTCTCTTTTGAAAATCTCCCTGGAGGATAGTCTCCCTCGGGAGACTGCCTCTTCCAGATGTCTCCCGATTTCGTCTCTTTTACTGAATAGAAGAAGAAAGAAGAAAAATTTTTATTTCACAAAATCAAAATAATATTCAAATTTTCCACAGATAATAATAAACCAAACGGCATCTTTAAACGGCTCTTTTACTGAATAGCTCCCGTGTATATTAATATTTTTAATGAAAAATCGACTTGCCTTTATGAGATGAAAAATGGTTCATTATTGAAAATAATAAACCAAAATATACACGATCAAAATGACGATGAATGATCAAAATGACTGATGTGGTAGCGGATGAACACTAAAGTAGATATCACTATCAAACAAACGAGAAATGAGAAAGACTATCCCTTTCAAGAAAAGGCACCTAATTATGTGTCTCTTTTGAGAGAGATAGAAAATGCCAAGATGGCCGCAAACTATCTCTTGGAAGTTACTAAATAACCCTGTTGTGGATACTATAAAATGTGTTTTGCCAAAAGAGATAGTTGGATGGAAAAGAGATGTCTCTTTTGCTTAGTGAATAGGCTCTCTGAGTGGATATACATGAATCAATGAAATGATGGGAACTCGTTTCAATAAAGACTGTGTGCGTGTTTTTGTGAGACTGTCCATACACCAACACTTTTGACATGGTCTCAACTTCATGACAAATGGTAGTAATGACCAGAAATATGGAACGCTGTAAGTATGATTGAGTGCTGGTTGGTGTCAAGATGTCATATTTGAATTGAATTAGAATTCACTTTGCAGTTTTAGTTTGTGTAGGTAGGTGCATTCGTCGATTCCTTGAGGGACCAGGAGGGTCTGTACGGACTGTGTGACAAAATTAATGGGTATTGTTGGACACCAGTTCAGAACTAACTGGAACAGTAACTAGACCAGATGTCAGATGTCAGATGTAACACCACCGTCGAAATCAATCACGGATATCAATCTTGATGCATACTTGAGGTAGAAACCGAAGTACCTAACCTTCTTTCCGGGGGCACGAATTTAACTGCCTATCTCCGAAGAGGAAACTCTAATATTCACGAATCTACGATGATTTTCAATCAGATGCCTCTCGCTGTGATAACTAAGTTAAATTTAACTGAAACGTTCCTAAACTGTATTGACAGGGGAACTGAAGTGTTAAGGATTGGTTCGATATGAAATTCACCCAAATCCTACAGCGCGTCCTGATTGTACTACCTAACGTTTATTCTCGAAGAACCTCTGGATACTTTTTGAGCCCGAATAAGGGTACAGTTAATAATACTCGTAGGCTATTTTTGGTTGCTCAGTACCTACTGTTGTTGCGGAGAACCTGGTTGTTGGGTGTTTCGCTTTTGTTTATTCATGAAGCATAAGATAAATAATAAACCGTTCTGTAATATCTTACCTGTATAGATGCCCCTTCTGCGCAGATAGCATAATAAACCGTTGCGTAATAATTTACCGTTGTGTAATAATTTACCTTTGTGTAAAAATTTAACGTTGAGTGAAAATTTACCCAATAATAAACCGTTGTGTAAAATTTAATGTTGAGTAGAAATTTACACAATAATAAACCGTTGTGTAATAACTTACAAATAATAACCGTTGTGTAATAACTTACCTGTATAGATACCCAAAATCGATTATTGAGCCACCCCAGAAATTACATTTCATAATATTGTTATGAAATTATTATTAATTGGGTATTATTTATAAATAAATTAGTGATTTAATTTATTGACTCCCGCGTATTTTTATGAAACTTTAATTCCCGGGCCGGCTCCAGTACTCGATTTAGGGCTTTCCTGGTGGTGCTCGAGGGTACTGACCACAGAAAGCAGTGACCTACGCAGAAGGAGCAGCTATATATGTAAATAATAAACCGTTGTGTAATAATTTGCAGGGGTTTTATTGCATTTTCGATTTCTACTCATCTTGAAACGGGAACCATCAAATTTTGACGGGGGGTTAAACTTTTTTTTTCACGCTCTATTCCAAAGGTTTATTATTGAAAATAATAAACCAAAATTGACCCACGCTTTGTACTTACTCCACAATCTCTGGTTAACTCAGCCTTAATCTTTTCTACCATTCAATCTGGGATTTTGGCTTCATCGAAACTGTGTAGGTTTGCAACATTGGGAAGTATGTCGGACTTGGAAAGTAGGTGTCAGAGATAAGCACTCCATAATCAGCCTCAATGTTCAACTAGCTGATCGTGGCCCCTCTCTACCCTTGCCATTCTTCCAGAGCTTAACACAGTTCTGAGGTCAAATTTCTGCGTCGTAAGTTGTTTTTTGGCCGAGAGGAGGCGCGTAACGCAATTTTGCAGCGAACGTTTTGTAACATGTTGTGGGCCTTCAGAATTTTAATCACAACAGCGCAATATACATTCATCATATCATATCATCATCATCATTAAATGGTATTACTGTTGCGATTGGGTTACAAATTTTGTAACGAAAATGTAGCCAGTGACTGGGAAACCGCTGAAATGCTAATATGATTATTCTCGACTCCTGAGCGATAGAATTAGTTGATTAATATACATCACTTTCAAGTCCATCGTAAATCTGTTTATCACACCGTCATGTAATTGTGTGTTTTGCTACGGCTGTCTACAAAATAAATCTTCTTCAGATCCGCAGTGTGAAAAGAAACAAGTCAATACAAAACTTTTCCGCCGCACCCGTAATTCTGTTCGTTGATTCTATTTGTCCATACTTCTCTTGGTCCGGAATCAACTTTTCGATACCCCCCAGGAAACCCGTATCCCCATGACAAAAGGCTAAATAAATTTCTCGGAGGGAAAATCCGCTTATCCGCTCCACCCCAAGGGGAAAACTTGGGTGTTTTACGCCAAACCAATGAGAGCTCGGGCGAAACTTTATAAATACCTACAGCCGGCCCAGCGATGCGAGGATGCTACTAAGTATTATCTTTTCAGTTCATTAATCTTTGAATTTTCGTCCTCTCCGGTTTTTCGGAGGGCCATTACGACCAACTTGGAATGAATATGTATAAAGCTTGTTTGTTAATGGAGCCCAATAATACTGTTTTAATGCAGGCTACAGCCCAAGTCATTTTCCAATCTTGATAGCAGTAGAGATTGAGTTAGGTGTTGTAAGGATACGACATTGGAGCCTTTTATGGTGATCCGCCCATTCTATTAGTGACCCAATTCGATTATAATATGATAAGAAGGAGAAAAGCGTTAATTTGTCAAATGTACAAAATAATAATTATAATCCCCAAATTATAAAATAAACAATACCACGTGGTATTTATTACCCGTCTGTCGGAAGTGAAGGCTCCTGTGCATATTTTTGTAGTCTGGATACGAGCCGGGGAAAGTTCGAATGAAAATATTATTTTCATTCGAACTTTCCCCGGCTCGTATCCAGCCTTTTTGATTTTGAGAATTTTTGAGAATTTTGATTTTTTGTAATTATGCTTAATTACTTGTATAAAACTTTTGATGAGTATATTATACTCATCAAAAGTTTTATACAAGTAATTAAGCATAATTACAAAAAATCAAAATTGAACTCATTTACTTACATTGATCTGCAACGCCAAACCAATTTATAATAAGCCACCAACGGTCCCCCCCCCCCCCCCCTATCAGTAGAAATATACCTATCCTCGTCCCGCAGAAGAAATGGATTCCCTAACGCAACAACTCTAAACTCTACGATTCTTCAACTAAACTGGACGACTTGATAAGAGGATCGAGTTCCTTCTACGTAATTATTAAGAAAACAGATGTTGTATTATCGGTACTTACCATTATTATGAAACATTACTATGTTAAGTATACAAAACCTGTGCAAATCTTATCCTTGGGAATCATTCACATGCGAAATTAATCGTGTGAGAAGGAGAAACTTTATTACCTAACGAAAATTTAAAACGCCGGTTTGCCCATTGGCACAACTAAACCCACCGTTTTTAACGGTAACTATTATTGTCCTTCACTATTATTGATCTTCACTCCAATTTTTGGGGGTGCAAGTTTTGCTTCCGAGTGGCCTTGTGGAAGAAGTGCGTGATCACTTTTGGAAGAAGAATCATTTTTTGCCTCCACACCTAATCAAAATTTTCACTCGCATTTTTCGTGTTGGGTTTCGACAAATTTGGTTTCATGCCTGTGTGTCCGCAACTCCGTGCAACGCGCATAACTATACGAAATAATGGTCGGAATAAGCTGAAATTTGGACGGTATTTGCGGGTTGTTTTGTTCTAGTGGCACCCACTAACAACGTGTTTCGTTTTCGTGTTATAGCTGTATCTACCCGACTAAGGTTAGTGTCGTGGTATCCTCCCAGAACCACTCCTCGCAAACTTAAGATCTCGCAAATAAACTCGCAGAAGTGGGGAAAAAGCCACAGGAGACTCGAAGCCCAACCTGGGTCCCCACCATCCCCTACCAACTGGGGGATGGAGGGAGACGGCTTCTAGGCACATAAATACTCGCCTCCTTCGCCTTTTTCCTCATTCTACGCTCTCCTCTAGTCGCTGACTACTCTCTCTCCTCCTTACCTCATCTCTCTCTCCTACCCTAAAAGATGCTGTGAATGGTGGTGGTCCGCCCATAACCAACAGCCAACTCTTCCTAAAAGATCTCGGGTATGGTGGTGGTCCGCCCATAACCTACCGAGCACACTCCAAAAAGATCCTGGTGTTGGTGGTGGTCCGCCCATACCCTTACCAGGCAACGATCCCGAAAAGACTCCGTGAATGGTGGTGGTACACCCATAACCAACATAACCAACGGACACATCCGAGAAGATCCCGGGAAATGGTAGTGGTCCGCCCATAACCAGCCCGGGCATATCCCCCCTCGCACCGCTCGTGGTGGATACGCCAAATTCAAATCCATCACAGTTAGTATAATGTATAAGCCATTCAACATCTTCAGTGGTTACTGGGAGGGGGATCCTGGGAAAACAAAGATTTCACGCAGTTGGGGAGCTTTGAGATTGTCTGCATTCCACAGCGTATCAAAATACGTGGATACTGATCCAAAACAGCAAGCTTTCAAGTCGATACAATTTAATACCCATCACTTTACTGGATTCAATGAAAAAATTATTTCTCCAGCTGCACGAAAATGCGTGGGGTGAGAGAGGGGTGGGGGGTTAATCATCGTTATAATTACACTTGGACAGTTGAACTCAAATGGGCCAATCCTGCGCTAAGCTGACGTAAAACTGAATCGAAATTTCCGGCACCCAACGGCCGCTCGCGCAATAATTTCCATGTTCGGTTTATTTTTCAGAAGACACACAAATGTCACTGTCACATCCTCATTTCGCTCCTTTTGAATTATTAATCAGGCACGGATCCTCGCTCACTGTATGTACCTATAGGGGCCGGTCAATTGGGCGATACGACAGCGGGAGAATATAACGGAAAAGGTGTGACACCCACCCGACTGAGACGGTTTTACGGAATACTGCGACGGTCTTGTTAATAATTAACGAAGGTTTCAGTGCACGAGTGTTTCCACCATCCAACTCGAGTATTGTTTGTTCATATCGGAGGCCATGTTCAAGGCAAATAATATGAGAGGGAAAATCACAAGGCTGGATTTGGTCGACTTGCCCTGTGCTGTTCCCAGTATGGTAAACACTGTAATTGTACCCGCTTGAGAAGAAAATTTGTTGATGAATTGACTGTGGTCCAGTTTCGTAACTAGTCGACCTTTATGTGTATCAACTTCACAAAATCACACAACTCACGAGTCTCAAGACCTTCTGCATCGTACATGCCTGAACAATGGCACACCTTTCCAACATACGTAGATCGTCGTTGTATTTCCCTCGGAATACATTGCAGATCGGACTACTGTCGATTCACCGATATATGTAAGTATATTGTATTCATGTCACAAGTTTCATTCAAATTAATGAACCATGAGCCAAATCAAAAAGATTAAATCAAATCAAATTAGGTACCCAGATGGTACTGTGATTGATTCCGCGAACCTCCCTGACCACTTTCACGATCACGATTCAGTTATTAAATATACGAGAAGGATGTGTGTGTCTACGTCTTCTCTGTCGATTGAACCGATTTTCTGGCGGTTGGTATCGTTGGATTCCCCGCATCAAGGCGCACAGTGTACGCCACCTTCATCTTCCGGTGCTCCTCTCCTTCATCCTCAACGCGGCAATCCTTCGCAACCGTCATCCGGGTAAACGCATCTGGTAACTAAGTTAAGTATTGGTACGTGTACCAATTTCCGATTTCGTTTAAACTGATTTTGTTCAAAATTAGTTTTTTTGTAGCGATTCTAACGTTACCAGGACGATTTCTGTGACAGTGGTCGTTCGTGTGTTACACCGGAAAAGGAGAAATAAAAAGGAACAACCACCAATCCATTATTGTGAAATTGTCATTGCCAAGTGCAAATTTTTCGTGGCATCTCTTCGAAGCCTACCGCTTCTCTAGGGTGTTTGCCAACTGGGCCGGGATTTCAGAAAATTGCCAACTTGGACGGCTACCTTTCCTACCTCTGTTATCATACATGTTAACTGGGCCAGTAACTTCAGGAGTATTTGTCACCGTTCCACAGTGAACTGGTGAGCGATTAGCGTTACCCAGGGAACACCACGAGGAGGTTGCTCACTTTGTTCACCAAAGTAACATAAGTACTTCGTCGAAATATTAAGCATGAAAGGTGCACATCAGTTCATAATAGTTCATACAGTTCAGTGTGTTTTCTGCCAGCCCTTGAGGGGCAGGCGTTTTTTTTGAGGTAGACTGCAGCTAGAAGGAAGTCTATTCAACTTATAGAAGGTGGGGTCGATGTTTACTGTTGTTTGAGCTCTTCAAGCTTCTTCATTCGACGACGGTGAACGGTGCTTTTTGGAGTTTTTGGAATGCCAGTGCTGTTCCTTAGGATCTGGGAATTGGGAATTGGGAATTGTCATACATATATATACGTGTTCGTCAAATGTTCAGCAAATTTCCATACCCACGATTCGTCAGGCTGAATGGTGGCCAGTTCCAGGGCGAAGGCGTTTGTCACGTCTCGTCGATTCAGATAGGGAGTTGCGAAGATCTGGTGCAACCACTCACCTATGTCGCCACGATGTTGGTAGTCACCTGATAAGCCGAGCTTCCCCAGTTTCCGGTACCACGATTGTCCCAAATGAAACCGACAGCCAACAATCATGGCAGTCGAACTTGACGGGCTCGACGCAGTAAACGAACAACTACGACTGAAGTCACAATGTTTTGCATCGGGCATCTCGCTCATCGTTATCTGCTTCCGTAAACCCACGGAACAGTTCGCGGTCAACGCTGAACGTTCGGTCCACTTAACATAAAAATACTGAGGACTGATAACAAGAGCGGCCCAGTCCACCCTGCTGAAAATGACCTGAGAAAACCACCGGCCCAGTTCATTTAAAATACAACGAGTTTCCCTGCTATTAAGCAATACAATATTGTTTAGTTACAACGGTTTGTCACTTGCTCTTTTTTGTAGCAGACCTTGGAATCGTATGCAGCGCGTTCTAGCACTCTTCTCCATTGTTAAATACACGAGGGTGATAGTAAATTGGACTGGATGGAGTTCAAATCACCATTTTGCTTACCTGTGTGAGTTTTTTTTAAATAATTTTATTTTCTTCCAAAACTACACTTGTTTAGGTATATTTACAAAATTTCCAATATAGATATTCTATAGATATATATGTGTATCTAAAGCTCAAAAAATACTCCCCCGCTATGAGCAAGCTCGTGTTGCGGGGTGAAGAGTCTCTCGAGCCTACTCTACTTTTCTAGGTTTAAAATAAAAACTGTAGTTACAACTTGCTTAAAAACTAAATACAATTTGTTACAGGTGGAAAGTTGGGTTATTAACCGAAAAATTTTGGAAGTAAAATTGACTTTGGAGAATAAACATAACATCTGATAAGTAATGCAAGAAATGAGAGAAGTCAGAAAAGTAAGAAAAATCAGGGCAAAAAGGATAAGAAGCGATTTTATTCTATTTTCACATTGTTCAAAAATGCTCCTCTAGGTTCTTACAGAATTCATCATCTTTTAGCATTTTGTTCACCCAATTTTTGAACCGTGTACCACTTGTTTTCGCCTCTTTAAAGGGTGAGATTGTATTGAGGATCTTTGGAGAACGGAACAGCCAAGCTTTTTGCCCCATTGCAGTACGCATTTTGGGTACTATGAAGTCTCCTTTGAGCTCAGCTCTTGTGAATTTGCCGTGATCTACCCTACTGAGAACGTTTTCTTTGGCTTTCGCATAAATTAGGACAGAGCGCAGGAATAGTTTACTAATTGGAAGGATGTTCAGTTTTGTAAAAAGTATTTTAGTACTGACATCGTAACTGCTCCTAGTCATTAACCTTATTATGCTTTTTTGCGCAGACTGTATAGGTTGCAGGTTTTGTTTGGATGAGCTACCCCACGCTACAATGGCATAAATCAGTTGCGACTGTACCAGGGCAAAGTACACATTCCGAAGTTGTTGGGAATTGTTGGCGGATCTTAAGGCTTATATCTGCACTAGTTTTCCCTCCCGTAGGCACTCATAAACTGAATTTAACGAATTTAGTTTTCTCGGCATTTATTGTTAGCGAGTTACTTCTATACCATTCGACGACTTGGTTTAAAGCAATTTGAGTGTTTTTTTCCAATTCACCATCGTCATTTCTCGAGCATATCAGAACCGAATCGTCTGCAAATGAAATCAGTCTGCCGTGTTCCAAGGGATGTTCGCATAGATCATTCGCAAACAATAGGTACAGGTACGGTCCCAAAACTGTTCCCTGCGGGATCGAGAATCCTGTATTTTTTGGGTCACTTAGAATTTCTCGGACTTTTACTCTCTGGTTTCTTAAAGTTATATGTACTTTACTCGTATCGGTAACGGACCTTCCTACCGAAATTCGTTAAGAACGATTCTGATCATAATAATAACTCCACAACTCAAATTCACATGTTACGACAGCTTAGTATTCAGATTGACCAATTCCCGACTTATTCTCAACTTATTCTTATAAAATACTGCGGTTTAACATTCTATTCCGATCCATGACAGATTTAGGTATATTTTACTATTTAAACGAAATAAAATGAATGGAAACGTCGGTAATGAACGTTCATCCCGCTATAAATCCTTTACACCGTTGGCCGTGCTAGGAAGTTATTCATAATCTACCCTTTACTTTACCGTTGTAAATCCTACTCTGGCATCCCGAGGTAGTTAGGACTAAAGGAATCCCAACAATTCATCTTTATCCCCAACCAATTACATACGTAGTCATTTACTTGAGGAATTTCGAATAAATTTATAGCCTGATTAAGGGGTCGCTGAACTTATAATTACAGTCATGCTACGGTAGAGTCTGCGGCGTCCTTGAACAGAAATTACGCTTTTCGTTTAATTTCTACCTTTACCGGATTCTTAATTACCCAAGTCTTGCCCTTCATCGGTTAGCGTATCGCTGAAACAAAAACAGCGCTACTAGGCAAATCTAATTAAAGCCAATTTATTTAGTTATAATTCAGGAAAAGGGTAATTAAGGGAGGCGTTACCATGATAATTAGGGGTAAAAAGTAAAGTAGCCACGCGATAAATCTTCTGTTATAAACTGGACCGGGCAGCGATGGTGGAAGGGCCAGCAAAAACGGGAACCAAACGCGAGGGGAAAAAAAGTATAAAAATTTACCGAAAAAGTCACTTTCACAGAGCATTGCTGTCTAAAACCGTCGAACAACTACCCGGGCGACTGTTCCTTCTGCTAAATGTTTCGAAAGCACTTTATTCAATTACTTCGGGTCCAACGGAACTTAGTGCTGGCACAGTGTCAATTCGGACCATATTGCCTTTTTTCTCACCTTACTTTTCCCCCTCGGAGAAGAGTGTGGGGTTTAACAATTAGTTTTCTCTAATGAAATTTACGCTTCTTTCGTTTATTTCAACTGGAGAAAGCGGGGTATTTGTTTTGTCTCTTCGTTTTCTCGGTTTTTTCGCTTGGAAATGAATTTTATACGGTCGTTAGTCAAGATTCCCAGTTGGGTCAGGCTTATGGAAGGGATCCTGTGTTAATCGTGGCACCTATTCACGTTCATTGGAACACTTACGAAAATGGTTGTAGGGGTGAAATAGGGCGTGAAATTTGTCAGTAACTAACAGAACATCCGAATCATGTTTGAATCCCATTGTACGAGCCTGAGTCGCTATATTCAGCGCAAGGGGTTCCAAACCTGTGTTGGTGGGGTATTCCTGTCATTACGTTTATTATATAACATCGTATTAAGCAGTGTATTGGAGTTATTTGATGTCGTTCACTTTTGGAATTGTCTTTTTGTACTATTTAGCTCTTTTTGAACCTGATAAAGTTGGAATTGTTGCTCCATTCTGTTTCTGCGATTAATATTTTTTCTATCTTAAGTTTTCTATGTTATCTAAAGGCTAGTAGTCGAAAGTATCTCTTTTGAAGTGTATTTGTATTTTCCGATGGCTAACGAACTCCACCTGAGAGCACAAGTTCTAGAAACTTATTCTCATGGTGGGCGAAATTAGAGACATATTTTATTTAATTTCATGTCTTCTGAATTACTTTATAATGAAGATACTTTTTGTACTTATATAGTTGTAGAACATATTAATTTTAGTTATGAATTTGATTTTAAATTTATGAAGAATTTTTCTAATTTTTGTGTATTCTATTTCGCTAAATAAACCAATTCTAAATTCTAAATTCTAAATAACTGGGAAGCAAGGAGAAAATCAGGAGTTTGGAAAAAGGCGTGACCTAGAAATATCTGAGCCTCCTGGCCTGGAACGATGCTGTTGAAACGATTGAAACGATTAGCGTAGGACCCTGATCCAGTAGGGTCGTTTTTTGCTGCGGATACCGACCCACGCACGCACACGCAGCCGCGACAAAAGTGCCACCAGAGTCGAAGTGTAAGCTCTCTAACGTTCAGGCAATTACAGTTACATAAATATGCATTTTTCCAACGCCTCCATTTCCTGTAACGCGCCATTACGGTCCCTCGAACTCTCCACCCGGTCATTTTCGAAAATGTGAAGGTCGCTTAACCTAAGCTGGTCTTCGACATGTTCCCAGATGTTCACCTGTGGCAAATTATGATTCGTTTGGCCGTGAAAAACAAACTTGTACCTATCAACAAATAGGTTTTAAAAAAACGCTTCAAATCATCACAGAACGGTTCACCATTTTCCTGTCAGACAGAGAGCCGTTCGTTCAATGTAAGGCCTTGAAATTTGAACCGAAAAGCATCGTCAACATGAGTGGGAATCATGCGGTGTACATGCTGCCCAGATATCATTGCTAGGGGACACCGGATTATAATCACGCATAGCTTTATGAAACGGAATTAGTTGTTCCTCGTTTATTTAATTTGAAGGGAAATTGTTATTTTGTACCTATTTGTTCAGTGTCGGCAAATCTTTGCCCCACATAATAACTTCAAATCCAATTTTGCTGAAAATTTCAGGTATACCACGGAGGATGAGCCCTATGAATTAATTACAGAACCACCGGATCACAGGAACAGCCATTGCGCATGCGCAAATGCAAATCCGAGGTACATGGATCAATTTGCTCACGAATCAGTGGCCCAATTTTGCTCAAATTCGGTGGGTAGGTGGCGCTTTTTAGCTTCTAGATGGACCGCTATGAAAATTTCAAAGCAATTTTTTTTCCCGGGGGAAGCATAAGTGTGTTAGCCATAGAAAACAGTGATCTACGCGGAAGGGACAATAACATTGAAAACCGTTTTTAGTAATTTGCAGCGTTTTTTAAATGTTAGCCATATTGCTTCTGTTGCATTGTTGACTTTCTGAGAAACTATATATAGAAGTGCTCTACCTGGAGATGGGGATGGATTCGAGGTTGAACGGGCACACAAAGGGTGATTGAAGGAGAAGTATGGAGAGAAAAAAACGAAGGTTCAGCTAAGGATGAAGGAAAAGGGGAGAGAAAAAATAAGTTTAGTTTGGTGTTGGAAGTGGTGACAAAGGGGGTGGTAAAGAGGGCCCAAAGGGATTGCGGACGGTTCGCAAATCCAATAACTGCTCCACAAAGAGGCCTGCCCTTCCACGGTTCTGTCCTCAATTCAATATGGCATAACGCCCAGTTTCTCGCAGCTCGTATACTCCTTTCCCTCTCACAAAGGCACAACTTCTTATTGTCATTAACAAGGCATTCACACGCCTCTCACGGTCCCGAGTTCACGCCAGATCGGGGCACCGGGGCACATGAAAAGGCTTAACATGTGAGATAGCCCTCCACCAAAATCCTTTTAGTCTCTTCCCGGCGATGGGGGTTTCTTGTCGACTTGAGGGCAGTTCATGTGCGGGTTCTCTATTGAGTTTTCTTGTTCTCTGACTCGTTTCCTCAACCAGTGTGCGTGGGGTTTTGGAGGATACCAATAATAATAAACTCGGTGTGTCAAGATAAATAAAAAGATTCCCACTCTCTGACCGTTTGATTCAATATTGCAACCATTGCAACTTCTTTGATTCAGTTATGACAACCTGAAACCGGTTTCCATGTAAGTACAAGTAGAATCTACGTTTCCTTGATGCCTGACGTTCATCCTACCGACTGGGTTACTTCGAAAACTCGTAAAAGTCCATGCTGCCTGACTGGAACTTTAGGCTTTTAGACGATGAATTTCGTCTGCGCACGCGCGAGAGTTTTACTAGAAACGCCCATAGCTAGGCAGGTACCCTAAAACGTCTGCCATTCGAGTAGGCAGTATAGTTTCCTCACTTGAATCACATGAACGTATAGAATAGTTGGGTAGGTTCATTCAGTGGACAGGTGGAGTACCCGTGCATGGGTTACATGCATTTGAGATCATCAACACCCAGTAGCGGTGCGTGGGCTCTTAAAACGGTGGGGCACCAAACCAGAACACAAAACCAAGAGATTTGTCTAAAAAGTACCTCGAGGCAACAATAAACACCATTCCCTTAATTACTGATTGATATTAAGCAAATTCCCTTTCAATCAAAAATCTATCGTCGTACGTTTGTTATAAAAATATAGTAAACTAAATTATAACAACAATGACCCTTTGGCCAGTACCTACTTGAATGGAGAAGCTATTGACTTGATGCTAGGTATTTATGTGTGTTAGGACGCTGATCAATCCACAAAACCACAAATAGCAAAAAGGACAGAATGCTCGTAGGTACCACGAATAAAAATCTGTCATCAGAATCGGACCTTACTCAAAACGCGCTCAATTTGACTCAAAAAATTAAAAACTTACGACTCAATGGAGAAAGCTAATAACAAATAACAAATCTGAAGACGAAGAAGCAACAAACCAGAACGGCAAATTGAATCGAATGCGCAAGAAGAAAAAACGCAACCTCTAACCACCACTGTCGGCATGAAAAGTGTTTCTTCGCGGCACTCTCAAGAAAAACAACAACAACAAATTGAATCCAAGGGATCGAATCGATTGTGAAAACGAACGATTTTGGAGTAAAAATCAGATTTTGGGGACCGGGCCCAATGTGGGCGTGGCAAACAACATTTTTACTCTACTGGGCGTGCGCGGATGGGCCACTTTTCTCAGTTGCCATGGCGACACCAGGTCCCAGGGCCTGCCAGTTTCAAGAGCCTAGGTTTCGATTTCGATTGCAGGGCATCGATTACAGTCGCTTTATTCCGATAGCATGCTTGGTCTATGGAGCACACCATGGATGCTCTACTATAATATTGAATATCCATAGAACTTCCAGTCCATAGCCAGAGAAATCTGGCGAGTCGCTGTTGAACTTTGTGAAAAATTCTAGGTACAGTGTAGGGAGGGAAATTCAAATGCCAACTAAAAAATGGAGTTTTTTTACACTTACCTATACCTATACAGTGTTTTTGGGTGCCGGGGCAGTGGCCCAAGTGGCCTTATGGACGCAACGCCCCTGTCAACACCTAACCTCCGTCTCGCTTCCAAATTTCACCGCTTTGCGACGATTTGCAGGGTAGTTATGAGCGCTACGGGGATCTGACGCTTGCGCCTGAGCAGACGGAAGTTACGTTCCGATTTCAATTACTTTCATGTGGGACTATCTGCGATCCATCCCGCGTGTACCCTGAGTTTCAGCTTTCTACAACTATGTTTCGCATAGTTAAAAGCGTTACAAGGAAGTGGTCAACATTTCATGTTCGCGCATGCGCAGACGAAATTTACGGTACGATTCTAATGAAATTAGTACGGAACTGTCATTCTCCCTGATCGACACTCCAAGTTTGAACTCATTCCGACGACATTATTTTAAGGTAGTTATGGGCGTTTCAAGTATTTCACGTTTGCGCGTTTACAGTACTTTTTCGATCATTTTGATGGGAGACCACTTGTGACCCGACCCGCATCCACCCTTCAAATTTCAGCTCATTTCGACCACTATTTCGAGTATGGGCGTTACAAGGAATTGACCACAGACAGACATACAGACGGATACAGACAGACAGACATGCACGGAACCAAAAATGTTCCTTGGTTTCTGCAACGTAAAGTGCGAGTGGAAATTTTCATTGTGGAGGATATGAATTTTTTTCTCGACTCTTGCACGAATGCAGAGCTTCCCTACCTCCGATAGTGAGGAGGCAAAGATGGTCAAAAAGAGTTGAAATTTGGAGATTTTTGTACATAAGTACTTGTCGTCTGGCGCACATGTAGTTCCATATCATATCATCGAATTCCTGTTTGAAAATCCTCTCCCTACAAGTTTAGTATGCATATTGGCTAGTCTAGGGTACAAAGGATAGCCTGATTCCAGGCCTTGCCAAGTAACCCATGGATTGCACTACAGACAAAATGTTTTTCTGTTGTAATAAAAAATCACTGGACAGAAATCTGAATGCCATATTACGGCCAATCACTGCTCCTGAATGTCACAGTACAGGAGCACTTGAAGTTTAAATCCTATGAGATCCATAACTATGATTCTTTTTCAAAACAGTTACATCCAGTTTTGTGTTCTGCAGTGGCCCTGGCTCGATTTTGGTTTATTATTTTCAATAATGAACCTTTGGAATCGAGCATGAAGAAAAAATTCTACCCCCCAAAATTTGATGGTTTACGTTTCAAGGTATGTAGAATCCGAAAATCGAATTTAAAAAAATTCTGTCCGTCTGCCGTACGCCGTATTTCGCATTTTGTTAGATACCATGAACCAAAATTAATGAAATTTGGTTTGTAGGTCCCGTTTGGGGTCTAGTTGGTCCTCCAAGTTTCTGTCAGTCATCTCTAAGCGGTGAAAAATAATAGGGGTTGAAATTTTCAGAACGCCGTAGCTCGAAAACTTTCAATAGAAGGGCATGGTTTTTTTTACGTTTTTAAATTGGCCTTGTACTAAAGAATTTTTTGAGACCAACCGGAGCATTGTAGGACCAGGCGTTCGTTTGCACAGAAAAGCTTCGTCAATATGATCGCGAATGGAAAGGAACACCTTATTATAATCATAGATATGGCTGTATGAAGTCGAATTGGTTGTTCTGTGATATATTTCGTTTGAAAAATTGTGGATCTTTTGGATTTTGTTGATAGGTACTTTTGCAACTTGAACGAATGTTGAAGTATTATTTGGTAAATTATTAAACAACGGTAAATTAATACACAACGGTTTATTACTTACCTTATGCTTCTCGATTAACTACAAATAATTAATTAATGATTGTATCCCGCGCATTTGAATGAAACTTTAATTCCCGGGCCGGCCTCCAGTACATTACATTTAGGGCTTTCTCGGGGGGAGCTCGGCTATTGACCACAGAAAACCTTGGATCTACGCAGAAGGGGCATCTATACAGGTAAATAATAAACCGTAGTTCAATAGTTTGCAGCGTTTTTCGTTTTCGATACCAAAGGGAAAGATGAAACGAGCGCGTACAACTCATTAATAACTGTAGTACCGAACCTCCCGGTAAATAGACTGGCTGTTTCCAATTAAAACTGCATTTTTTTAAAAATTATTAGCTTTTCTAATCAAGCTTTTCCATTAACGTTAACGTTTCAGGGAGAGGTGAAATCGGTGTGGTGGCGGGGTGGTCCAAACTGCGTAAAAAGATCCACAAGGAAATAACTCGAAGCGGTTTTTCCGGTCTGAAAGAAATAAAACTGTAAACTTGGCGATACTTTGTCATCCGGAGGAAGAAAACGCAAGGCCGACAGAGCTGTATTGTTAGGAAAACGGGAGAAAAGAGAAGTTCTGAGAACTTTGCTGTTGGTCTTGGTTCAGGGATAAGAAAAACAGTAGTCAACCTCAATTATGTAAATACGGTTCTTTCTGCCTCTGTATTCGTCAGGATATCCCTTAGGTTCCCCTTTATCCTACTGGCTGGCGGGTATCCCATCTACTTTCGGGATGAGGGGGAAGCTGCTATTACGGAGATTTCTGATTATCCAAGTCCCTCGGTCAAGAGAGGAAGAAATGCCTTCTCGAGCGGAAATTATTTCCGAGGGAATAATAATTAATTGCCTACCTCCTTATTCAGCCCCTTCCCATACCGCGGGATTTGGACTCAAGTTAGACAAAAAAAAGTAGAGGAATTTCCCTTTGGTAATGTAGTGAAACGAAAAAAACAGTTTCGTTGCTGAAATTAAGGAATGGGCACTACTCCCTGGGTTTAGAGAAATCCAGATGAAGAATGAGTTTGCTCGAGGATATCAAACCATTTTTCTGGACACAGCAGACGAGTAGGGAGTGGTCCAGCTCGCCCACCAACGTCGAACTCGTCCTCCAGACTTGTATCGTATTGTATTGGTTGAACTCGTCCGCTTCCTCTTTCATTTATGTGCTCAGCTACGTATTTCCTCTTAAGAAAATTACCCACATCTTAGCTGCGATGGTTTCGTCCCTTGCGTGGTTATGTTGCAGAATTGACGCCGGTAAACCAATTTGGTCACTGGTCGTGTACTCTTAACTCGAACACGTGCGCTTCATGCAGCTCCACTTTTTGATTCCTCACTACCGGAAGCTAGGGAAGCCTTGGATTCGTGATTGAGTAAAAAAAAAATATATATATAAAAAAATAAAAAATAAAAATGTATGTCCTCCAAAATTAAAATGTCCACTGCCACTTGGCTTTTCAGACATCAAGGAACATTTTTGGTTCCGTGTCTGTCAGTCCGTCTGTGGTCAATTCCTTGTAACGCCCATAACCCTGTTCCTTGTAACTTCCCGAAATGATGGTCGAAATGGGCTGAAATTTGGAGGGTAGGTGCGTGTTGGGTCACGTATGGTCCCCTACCAAAATCACTGAAAAAATACAGTAACTTTCGTCTGCGCATGCACAAATGTGAAATACACTTGAAACTACCTTGAATAATATCTTCGAAATGAGTTCAAACTTGGAGTGTCGATCAGGAATAATGCTTTGATAGTTCCGCGATTTCAAAGAAATTGCACTGTACCTTTTGTCTGCGCATGCGCGAACGTTGGCCATTTCCTTGTAACGCTTTTAACTACGCGAAAAATAGTCGTAGAGAGCTGCAATTTTGAGGGTATACGCAGGTTGGATCGCACATGGTCCCTTATCAAAATCATTGAAATCGTACAGTAATTTTCGCCTGCGCATGCGCAAACTTTAGTTCTTGAAACGCCCATAACTACCTTTTTAAATTTCGTTGAAATGAGTTCAAACTTTTCGTGACACTTTCGGAAAAGTCTTTCTTGCGGGCATACCTACCTACTTAAATCCATTAATCACCAAGAACGGAAATTTTTAAACGTTCTTTTTTCTGAAAGGTACTGACTTGGAAGAAAACAACATCCGTAGGGTAAAAACAGTGTAACCGTAATATTTTTAAATCAGTTGAAATATTGAAATTTGTCCTTGTTTGAATCGCTCACGGCTCTGCGCCTACTTGAACAGGATTAGTGAGTCCCAACTTGTGAAGAGGTTTTGGTGCAGTTCGAGTCCCACATAATCTGAAGATCTTGAAGATTGATTCATTGGTCATACGCTTTATTTGACAACTAGGGTGCAGATTGGGCCAAGTGACCCTCTCTACTCCACCTCAGGAGAAATTAGTTATAATTCCTCGCTACTCAAATCAAAATGATAGATTTCATGTTTATACTTCCATATTTCTCTACTATTATCGTTTCTATCTTTTTTCCTTTTTATATCGGTATTTTTATTATTATTATTATCGTTATTATTATTATTATTATTATTATTATTCATTTTTTCCTCTGTTTTGAGTACTTCTTCTCTTTTTCCTCTGTTCTGAGTGTTTAACTCTTGTAAACTTACTGAACCATTTTCTGTCGAACATGATCAAAATCTATAGCTGTTAATGATAATAAGTAGCTATTAATGATATTTTTATTCAGTTTTTGGTTTTTCATTTTCAATAATACCCAACCTTTGGAATCGAGCTTGAAAAAAAAAAAAAAAATTTAACACCCCCTCAAAATTTGATGGTTTCCGTTGCGACGTATGTAGAATCCGAAAATACAATAAAAAATTTCTGTCCGTCCGCCGTACTTTGCATTTTTCTTAGTTACCATGAACCAAAATTAATGAAATTTGGTTTGTAGGTCCTGTTTGGGGTCTAGTTGGTCCTCCAAGCTCGGCGTTACTGTCAGTCATGTCTAAGGGATGAAAAATAGGGGTTGAAATTTTCAGAACGCCGTAGCTCGAAAACTTTCAATAGAAGGGCATGTTTTTTTTACGTTTTTAAATTGATCTTGAACTAAAGAATTTTTTGAGAACGACCAGCCGTTCGTTTGCACCAAAAAGCTTCGTCAACATGATCGTGAATCAAACGGTATGAATCCGGCCCAGATATCATTACTAGGGATCACCTGATTATAGTCACGGATGGCTGTATGAAGTCGAGTTGGTTGTTTTGTGATATTACTTCATTAGAAAAATTATGGATCTTTTGGATTTTGTTGATAGGTACTTTTGCGACTCGAACAAACGGTGAAGTATTATTGGGTAAATGATTATTACACTATCTACGCAGAAAGGGCATCTATACAGGTAAATTATTACACAGCGGTTTATTATTTACCTTATGCTTCGTGAATAACGAAACATAATTAATGATTGAATTATTGAATCCCGCGCATTTATGTGAAACTTTAATTCCCGGGCCGGCTCTAGTAATCAATATAGGGAGGAACACATGGTAATTATATGCTTGTGTAGGTAATATATGCATATAATATAGGTATTATATGCTCAATATAGGTAATTATGTGCTTTATTGTAATGATCAAACATGAACAAAATCGAAATGTTACATGCTATATTCTAACCATTTTTTCATTGATGCTTTTCACATTCTTAGTTCTGCATCACGCATGCTTAATTTTTATTCAAATTTTGAAAATCAACGATATTGTTCGGTAACGGTAATGGGAAGTATGCGTGAATGAGTATATATGTACATTTGAATGTCATCCAGATCACAGAAGGTTCCCTCGTTGGCCTACAAAGTCTGCGAAGTGAATGGGCAGTACCATAGACTCTCACACACCGTTAGTATTGTTCATCAACAATAACTAGCTGTTGTAGTCTATCAAATAGTTTTACTACATCCGTACGTTTGATAGTACATTCATATGGGACCAGCTCGTTATATACGCGTTTTCTCCCGGGATGGAATTGCACATAGACGCCATGGAACCGATGTTTCTTGTCTAAATAGCAAAATGGGAGTGGAAATTTTGAATTCGGAGGACAGTCCGACTCTGGCATGAATACATAGGATGTTCGATTTTGAGGAAGCAACGGCAAAAATCTAGACGGTTCCAATCCTCGGAACGCCGGTAGTCTCACTAGTTACGAGGTAGGTACCAACGTTTGCAGAAATACGTTTACCTACTGTCCCAGTAAAACCGGGACTATAGAATTTGTCTAGTCAATCTTGTTATCTTTCTAAACCATTACCGACCATGTGACCCATTTTCGTTTCTATTTGTAAGAAAAATAGTCTTCGTGTTTTCTCTCACACTTTTCCTTGTCTCAGCAAAAACAAGAGGGAAGAGGGGGAAAAAAGTAAACGATTCGGAAGGTCAGCCTTTTACTAGAACGGCGAGTGAAGAAACGACCGAGAATGTGCCATCTGCAATTCAAATCGACACCCTCCGAGTTGTTGCGCAGAAAGTGTCCATAGAATACAGCTGTTATTCACCCTCTTTATTCGGCCGAGGAAATCTTACAGAGCGTTTGCATGCAATGAGACAACTGATGACAGGACCGTTGTCGAAGCCAGAATCGCCGATTTGTTCGTTTCCCCGTCCTTGAACCTTTTATTCCAAAACACGATGAATGAAAGGCCGATGTTTTTTCGAGTAGGACATTGTCGACCAGAAAGCCCGGCACCCCAAGTGCCAATTTGATGATACTATCACATTTTCGAAAATAAATTGACAGTACGGTGTTGCACCAAGGCGCAGATTTATATAATATATCATTTTGCGGTAAAATAACTTTATTCGCTCAATAAAAGTTTGAACAAATCCCAGGGCCCGCTGCCTGTTTCCTGTTCGACCTTTACCATATCTACATTCTGCCTCTTTATAAATATGAAAAATGTGAATAATATATAAACGCTCCCTACGGACTTCATCTAAATTATTTCAAAGCCATCAACGGCTCATTTAAAGTGCAGGGCGAAGAACGGCGGATTGATTCAGGATCAGGGTGATATATTTTCTCGGCTGAATAAAAACGACGCAGCTCCAAAACGAATAATAAAATGGCACTTTCCGACCGCTTTGACAGTTCCTTGAATAATTAGTTACCCAACTCAGCTGCAACGTCCTTTCATTCCCAAGGAATCTAAATACACTTTTCTGGTAATGAATATAGAAACTGTTGCTTTTAGTATTAACGCATTTACACGTATTATATAAGGTAGCGTTTTCATATTCAACTATATATAATATATATGGTTATGTAATGTTATTACATAATATCATTCTTGGTAAACTAAACCTCTTTATACAGCTCGTTGCCAAAGAGTCATATTTCCAGTGTTTTCATAGCAGGCAGCTAGATATGAGAAGTAAGTTACGTCGAGCTTCAAAGCAGCGTTTTCCTTTGACCCCCATGAAGAAAAACCCCCGGAAGGCTTTTACTGAGGGTAATTTTTAGTTTGTTTTATCTACGATTAAGAGCTCAGAAATAGAGGGTCTGTTACTCGAATATTTCTTGCGATCTTTCTCCCGTGGCAACCGGAGCGGTTGGTCTTGTGACTGAGTGGTGTGTGCTGTTGCAAACAGTATGCATCCTACTCTTACCTATAGGAAGTCCTCAATTTCAGTTTTACAATTTTGGAATTGCTACAAATGATGGAATTTTGTCCAAAATTATAATGCGTCCAGCTATTGATCATTACAAAAGCGTTGAAATATCTGTCATTTAGAGTGCAGAAAAGGTGTTCAAATTTCTAGAGTTGTATTGGGTTAGGCTTGACACTGATTAGAAAAAACTTCGCCAAGACAGCACGTTGTTCAACACAATTTAGTACGTTTTTCTTGGAACTTCTGTTTTGTTGAAAAATCAACGAAATATTCAAGAACATTTCTGGAAGAGTAAAGTTGATTTGACGGTGTTTCCGTGTACATAGGTAGGTGTGCAAAAACCAAATGCATAGAGTATTACTATTGGTCTGTCAAGGACTTCGGTATGTCTTTGGTCTGTGCAATGATTATTATCACCAAAGTTTATGGTAGGTGTTTGAAGACAATAGTGACAGTGTCTGTCTGTTGGTTTACAGCTCAAGTATCAGGTCGTTGGGAAGTAGAGGGGATAAACCCTCAGCTGATAACGACAACTTCTGTTATGCGCTCGATTCGTCCAGCTTTTTAAGAATATAAACTATGATCAGCCATTATTTTTGTGGTCACCGAACACAACTTCAACTCGTACAAACCCAAAGTCACGTACAGAGTCGCGTACTGAGTCGCGTACTGAGCCACGTACAAACCCAAAGTCACTCGGGTATGCAGTTCGCCTTACACGTTACAGTCAGATTACAATTTGTCGGTACCGTTTCAGGTGGGGAACAACGATTTCACGTCTCACACGCTCTTCATCAAGAGCGAGGGCAACGGCCTGGAGACCGCCCTGTTGGCTCTGGTCACGACGGCCGTTCCGATGATATTCCCCGAAGGGCGACTGCAGCTCAGCTGCCTCGCGAGCCAGTTCAACTTGTACAGACAGTCGACGGCGATCATCCTCCAGGAGGACACGCCGACTCTGGCGCACGTCTTGGGAGCCTCCCCGCCACACGAGCATCCTGAAGGTGAATACGCACAGTCACGATGTTCCCATAAACATTTAAGAGTTGCGAATCCTCAAAACAAACGCTGCAAATTATTACACAACGGTTTATTATTTTCCTGTGTAGATACCGTCTCTTCTGCGTAGATTGATTGATTGATTGCCTGTTTTATTTGCAATCTGTACAAATGTTAGGGCAGACATAGCCCTATCTTCCACGTCGCACAGAAATAAAAAATAAATATTACTTACACGTCAGGTTTCTTAATGATTAAATAAAAAATATACATAAATTCTTCTTATTATAGATTGATTTTTCCTTTTTTCTTTCTTTTTGTTTTGGTTCCAAGTGTCCAAGGTTTTCTAATCATATTTCTTTAGCAGCATATCGATTATAGTTTTTTTAAATGTTATAACTGAGTGAGTAATGTCGAAGTAATTTTGATGATCATTGTAAAATTTAATACCTTGTACTATAAAAGACCTGCCATAGAAGGATGCATTATGTTTAGATCACTGAGTTCCTATCAGCTTTGGACCCTGAATTAAGTAGTTTATTTTTTGCGGTGGCCACGCACAAACACAGACACGACAAAAATGCCACCAGAGTCGAAGTATGAGCTCTCTAGCGTTTGGGAATTACAGTTACATAGAAATGAATCCCCCCCCCCCCATTCCCACCTCCTTTAACGCGTCATTACGGCACCACAAACCCCCCCCCCCCCCGCCCTCCCACAGGTGATTTATTAACTTCTGATGATCTGAAGTAGGACCCTCGACCTGAACTAAATCACTCGCGATGAAATCGTGGAAACCCATTTCGAAGGGAAAAACGCTGCAAAGTCCTTGTCACATGGGTTTATTATTCTACTTGACATGCCTACAGAAATTTTGGCTGTTCGTTTATTGTTTCTTTCATGTGAAATAATTGATATTTATATAAATATCAATTATTTCACATGAAAGTATATTGCAATATTGCAATATATATAGGTATCCAATAATAATAATAATATAATCCAATAATATAATATTCAATATATATTTTCAACCAATTCTGGCCCCCAAAACACGAATGAGGTACGCTCCTTTTGGTTTATTATTCTGTGAATAATACACCTATGTATTCGCTCATCACGTGTACAGGCTTCATTTTCGGTTTAAAGAAGTCGCTCTTTCGTACACATGCTCCATTTGGGCCCTAGTTGTGTCCCGAAACTTTTCAGCCCGATCGGAATGCACCCAGGGGTGTTATGAGTGAAAATGTGTGTAAAAATAGGTACTTTTTGCGTTTTAGCAACATGTCAGTAACATGAGCTTCTGAGATAACGTTTTCCATGTTTTTGGGGACGAGAAGACCGAATATGAAGTCGATTTTGACCAAAGAGTGGAAAATTGAGTTCTACCCAATGTTCAGCTCCCAAAATTGATTTTTTGTGAGTGAAAAACCTGGGCAATCGTCTGAAATCACCATCAGTTTGAATAATAACCCTGGAAAAAGTGTCAACACATTTATCAAGACGATTAAATGTCACTACCAATGATCAAGGATAATTTGAAAAAAAAGCGTACCTAATTCGTGTTTTGGGGGCCAAAATTAATGGAAACCATCAGAGATATCTATTTCGATTATTACGCATGAAAGAAACAATAAATGAACAGCCAACATTTCTGTAGATGTGTCCAATAGAATAATAAACCCATGTGACAAGGACTTTGCAGCGTTTTTTGTTGTTTTTTTTTCAAATTATCTTTGATAATAATTGGTAGTGCCTGCCATTTAATCGTCTTGATCCACGTGTTCAGATTTCTTCTAGTGTTGTTGTATAAATTAATGGTGATTTCAGACGATTTCCAAGGTTTTTGAGTGATAAAAAATCAATTTTGGGAGCTGAACATTTGGTAGAACCTCAATTTTCCACTCTTTGGTTAAACAAAAGCTCATGTTGCTAACATGTTACTAAAACACGAAAAGTACCTATTTTTATACACATTTTCACTCATAACACCCCTGGGTATATTCCGATCGGGCTGCAAAGTTTTGGGACACAACTAGGGCCCAAATGGAGCATGTGTGCGAAAGAACGAATTTTTTAGACCAAAAATGAAGCCGGTACATGTGATACGGTGGACGGCGTACGGCGTACCACAATAGTTAAATCCACAAGAACATTTTAGTTTATACACAGCACTTTTATCATGAACATTAATTTTATCTTTAACTGAGCTTAATGAAGATCTGAGATTATTTTAGTTTTATATCCTACTTTGAAGCCTATAGATTAATATTTTAAGAAAGGATAAAGGAACATGAAAAAGATTTCTGGGGTAACTTGGGTAATACGGCCTTTGCACGTCACTTGAATGAATCCAGTCATTGCTTCAATTTTGATCTTACAGACAGCTTGTTGAGTATCTTCATTTCTGCCCGGAAGGGAGCATATTGGATGTCCTTGAAAAAGTCGAGATTATTAAGAGTGAAAGGTTGGGTAAATCTTTGAATGATGTAATTCCTTCAAGTTTTTCTCCATCATTGCGTTCATTTCTCTAACAGCTCCCCCCCCACCCCCTCCCCCATCCCCCTCCCCCTCCCACAGCCCTACCATCCTTTCACTTTTTGGCATTCACTTTCAGGGCCAATCAGAATCGACCCCTTCACTTTGGCCCCTTCACCATTCATCTTCACAACCAATTCCAGTCGACCTTCCACTTTTTGGGACTATTTATAAGTCACCTTTCTCCGATGTGCCTTCAGTTATTGTTTGTTACTGACGATGTTTTGATCACCGAAACCGGTATAACAATGTATTTTTCATTTATTAGTGGAAATAGTCAACCTTTCAATAACTCCGTTTTTTCTTTACCCTCGACATATTCCTAAATTTCCATCTAATTTGGATCAATTTCCACCTAATTTTGATTCCGTGAACAACAAACTTGTGCTTACTAACAAAATCCAACATAGGCTAACCATCTTTCTTCAAATTAAATAACAAGGAATAACAAACTCGAATTCCCATCAATGATATGTGGGCTGGATGTACCTTACCGTATGATTCACACTTTATGGTTGAATGCGTCCAAATAAAGGAAAACAAAAATTCACGCTCATGTTGTGGAAGCTTTTCTGTTCAAATTTTATGGCCTTACTGTGAACGACTGGCTGGGCGTACCTGGTGGTCCCAAAAAATTTAAAAACGTCATAAAAAAATCAGTCATGCAGCATGACTTAATGAGCGAATTTTCAAAGAAATATTCGAATTAATGGCTATGGTTTTGAATAAAGGAAAACTTCGGTCTAAAATTTGGTTTTCTATGTATATTCTCTTCGTATTTATTTTAATTTGTACGTTTTGTCCATCCTGATTCTACCGTTTGTTTATTACGTAATTGTACTAAGTGCTTATTTATTTGATCGCTGTGGGTAAATTCAAGGAGTTGTACTAATCGTTTGCCTCCCCCTTTTTTGCTTCGAACTCTCGTCTTCAATTAATACTTCTCACATTTTTCAATCTGACCACTCTAAGGGGGTGGGGGTAAGAGTTTAAAGATTATCCTAGTTTTGGGTAATTTTTGCGCACTTTAAATGCTCTAATTTAAGAACGGATTTAGATATCTAAAATCCGATTTCACTATCGTGTTCAGCGTGCAAAAACCTTTAAAATGAGGGGTCACTTGTTAGAAAATAACATTTTGGGGATTTTTGGGTAATTTTTGCGCACTTTAAATGCTCTAATTTGAGAACGGATCAAGATATCTAAAATCCGATTCCACCATCGTGTTCAGCGTGCAAAAACCTTTAAAATGAGGGGTCACTTGTTGGAAAATAACATTTTGGGGATTTTTGGGTAATTTTTGCGCACTTTAAATGCTCTAATTTGAGAACGGATCAAGATATCTAAAATCCGATTCCACCATCGTGTTCAGCGTGCAAAAACCTTTAAAATGAGGGGTCACTTGTTAGAAAATAACATTTTGGGGATTTTTAGGTAATTTTTGCGCACTTTAAATGCTCTAATTTGAGAACGGATCAAGATATCTAAAATCCGATTCCACCATCGTGTTCAGCGTGCAAAAACCTTTAAAATGAGGGGTCACTTGTTGGAAAATAACATTTTGGGGATTTTTGGGTAATTTTTGCGCACTTTAAATGCTCTAATTTGAGAACGGATCAAGATATCTAAAATCCGATTCCACCATCGTGTTCAGCGTGCAAAAACCTTTAAAATGAGGGGTCACTTGTTGGAAAATAACATTTTGGGGATTTTTGGGTAATTTTTGCGCACTTTAAATGCGCCAAAACCCTCCTTAGAGTAGGCCAATTTCGCCCATCTTCGAACTTAGCCTTTCGATTGCCAAGATAGATTTTTTGTGCAAATTTGAGCTGTTTATCTCAATTCTATCGAGAGTTATCGTCTGGAGTGACACATATATAAATAAATATATAAATATATATATATATATATACATATAAAAAAGTGTTAAATTTCAGGAATCGTTTTAGAATGGTCTGAAACGGATTTCTATGAAGAAAATTTCCAAAAATTTATATTATTTAAATTTCGAAGCCATTGCAATAGCTTCATTTTCTTTGAAAATTCGCTAAAACCATAGTTGGAGGTTGAGGGATTAATTCCCAGCTGATTTGAACTTTGGCTATTATAAGGTGGTATTCCTTGAAACCAAAATCTACATTATCAAAACCATAGGTACACTACCTCAACCAACAACACCTAACACATTGAAATTTGGCGAGAGCCATGCGAGCCCATGTCAACCCCATATTTTCAACCCTTTAGAGATGACTGACACTAGTGCCAAGCTTCGCGGACCAACTAGACCCCAAATGGGATTTATTTTGGTTCGTGGTAACTAAGGAACGACGAAAAATCCAGCCTGAAATGGCTGTTTACATTGGAATTTTCTTGATACAGCTAATTTATAGTTGCATATTTGTTCTGTGTTTGTTTTTATGAAAACAACAAGGGGCCTATACATTTACATTATTTCGGTACGTTAACTTCATGTGGGGTCGTCCACAGGTGAGACCAGCGGTGTGACTGTCCGGTCTCCCAGCGACCTCCTTCGCTACAGCTGGTTCTTCTACAGCTTCATCCTTCTCCTCAGGCTCGCGTTCTCGGCCTCGATGGACTCCAGGTAGTTGGAAACGTCAAGTGTTAAGTGTGAAAAATATTAATAAAAATGCGTTGGTTTCAAAGAGAATTAAAAAAAAAAAAAAATGAAACGCAGAATGTTGAAGGATACCTGTGATAGAGTGTTGAATATGAAAAATTAAACATTCCGCCCTTGACAACCCCTATGTACTTAACCCAGAAACGAATGCCACGATCGCTACGACGCAAATCTCTTTCATGTCTAGTGGTGTTTTGTAGTGTTGAATGTTCGAAATGTCTCAAAAATTAATTTGGTAGCATCTTGAATCATTCAGCATTGTGTAGAATACGATTTTTACTGGCCTAATTTTGCTTGAGAGTAACTACCTAACTGTAATCAAGTAGTAGTTACAGCGATGAACGAATCTCCCTACAACGACAATATCAGCCGAATTCAAGATAGAAATAATGTCACCATTTGGAAAAACTACTGCTTGCCTTTTTAAGAAAAACCCTACCTTGATTTTTCTAAAAACTTCAAGCAGTTCCAGACGAAAGAAATACCTCGGGAACAGAAGGGTTTAGTATGGTCAAGTTACGAGGACTGTTGGCCCAAGACGCCACCAAGTGCTCCGTGACCGACCGACGGCGTGATTTTTCACGGCCGTTCACACAGGTCCGTGGCCGACCGACGCCGACGTCGACCGTTCCCGACGGCCCCCGGCGTGATTTTTCCCGGCCGTTCACACAGCCACCGCGAAGGCCAGTCCATCGTTGACTGCGGTAGCTCCCTGTTCTTGGTACCAGTGAAATGAATTTTTCGAATGAAGATACGGCATTGATCGCCATAATTTTGGTCGAATATGACAGGGATAGGAAGAAACAATGGGTTCGCCCTTTCTGGAAACAGAGGGGTTTTCAGGGAGTTTTCAACTCTGTACAAGGGATTAATGGCCGATGAAACGAAGTTTTATCAGTATTTCAGAATGCCACTTGATGCATTTAATTTACTCTCCAGAAAAGTTGAAGCTTCCCTCAAGAGACAAGACACAAACTGAGAAGCAGCTATTTCATCCAAATTTAAATTTTTACGGGACAACCGTTCATCACGAAAATTTAAATTTGCTAGCAAACAAGAAAACAACACAAAACCAACGTTCTGATATTTTGTCGCACGAATGAAAGGGGTGGAAATAGCGCCGTTCTTGTACTAAATTGTGGGCGAAGGTCGAATTCTGGTTTTCGTCGGTACCGTGGCAGGTGAAGCACGTCGGCCGTGCCCCTGTGTGAACATGTCGCTTTGTTTACAAGAGGACGACTCTTTTTCGCCGGGCGCCGTCGGCACGTTACGCTACGTACGTTCCGGCACGGAGCTGTGTGAACGGAACTGTAGGCTTATTGTGCCTTCCGTGGTGATCTGCTTCCTTGCTACTCCAGGGTTCCTTATTCAGACAATCCCAGACCCATAGTTAGGCCCATTGTTGGGAAGGTTGTACCGAGGGATTTCCTCCGTTGGGGTATCAGATCCCAGTAGGTGGAATTGGCGTTGTGGCAAGGCCTACCGGTCCTACCTATACCTTGATTTTGCTAAAATCTTCGAGCAGTTCCAGACGAAGAAATACCCCAGGAGGGTATAATCTGAACATGTTACTAGGATTGTTGGCCAAAGACATCATCAAGTAGAGTAGATACAACAGTTTAATAGGTATGTACCCAATAATAACAAAACAGTAGTGAACCGAAAGTGCTGGACTCAGTTAGCTGAGAATTTTGTCAGCAGTGATGATTAGAAATTCTGGCCGCCGTCTTGAATTTTGATGTGAGCATGTGATGATTACAATTTCCTCTCACACAAGGCTTAGGTTTGGTAGTCTTTAGAAAAAAATGGCTATGTCTGATATTGATTTCATGCCGAAACATGGATAACCATAGTAATGGGGTTCTGTAGGTGTTACGTATTGACTGACATGGCGTGCTATTATACTACAGGAAACGACTGTCAAAGAGAGCTTTCCAAAAATCAACTTGTTGAGAGAGGAGCTTGATAACTGCGAAGCAACGGAGCATGAGAGGCCTTCAACCTATCAATTTCAGTTTTGGCCCTCAGTTGTTCGAATTTGGTTCCTCCGTCGAGAAGAAAGTCGTGTTTCTGTCTTAACCATAAACCTGAACTTCAACTCATAAACGTTCTATAATACCACTTTTAATTGGTTTACTTGTTCATGTCTAGCAGCAAACAGGTGAGAGTATTATTTCACGGAATTCTTTACCCTAAGTGGCAATATACCTCTCGCAAGTCAGCAAATTAAATCAGTGTCTTACCAGACCCTATCACTCACACTGACCAGCATAACTTACATTTTTGCTGAACTCTGGATTGATTTTTGGACGATACCTATCGTCCAAATCCAATAAACATTATCTTCGTCCTTGTACATTTATAAAAATCGTATTCCACGCAAAACGTTGGTTGGTGTCGACTACGAGTTAGTAAGTAAAGAACTCTTCGAAACGCTGAAGCGAAATTAATGTTTGATTTCAACAATTTTGTTTCTGGAAAAATGTTATCGTCTCATTTTCCAGTTAGTCCAGTCAATGACTGCTCAAAAGAGGGGCGATGAGTAAAATGGAAGGAACACAAATTTTGAATTTAGGATCCCACAAGGTAGAAGGTTAACATAAAACTAGAAGTTCCCACTCGTAGTAGGTGAGCGGGGTGCAGTGGGATTAAGGCACTTAGAATCGCCCTTTTTTTGTTTTTAGCTTATATCTCGGAAACCATGCGTCCTAGCTATAAGACCACTCTATACAAAATCAAAGCCGACAAAATTTGCTACAAACTGGCTCCTTCATTTTTTCGCTATCTCGCATAGTTTCAGAGATATCCGCGCTCAAAATTCGCATATTTCGAAAAACGTAATTTGCCTTTTTTTTTAAACTAGACAGTAGTTTTCCTGCTAAATCTTACAATTTTCCACATCTCCGACTGCTCCTACTTTTAAACGGTTGAAGATAAAACAGTAAAATGTAATTATATTCTTGAAGGAAATTCAATGCTCTTGCATTAATTTTTCGTAGTATGAATGGCTGAAGAGTTCCAGTCGAATGAGCCATAATTTATTTTTTTCAAAATTACCAAATTTCGAGAGCGGATATCTCAAACTATGCAAGACAGCTGAAGGATGAATGGAGTCAATCTTGTAGCACATTGTGTCACATTTGATTTTGTACAGGCACCGGATCTCGCTAAGGAGGTATAGTTTCCGAGATATAAGCGAAAAACCGAAAAAAGGGTCCAAAGTCCCTAAGTCAAAAAACTGTGTTCCATCCGTTTCCCTCTTCAACCTTTCGTTGACTAGACCAAATTCGTTTTCTTTCTGCTTGTCTGATATTGATGCCTACATGTACCAATTCTTGAGAACTCAGGACAGTCCATGTTTTAAATGACATAAATTTATTATATCGTATCTAGCCACTGAAAATGTTTGTTCTCCTGCAGCTGGCACTCAATGATGAATCATCATTGGCTCGTTTGTTAGACACCTCCTCATTTTTGGTCACCAGATGAATTTTTAAACTAGGTACCTACTGCAATTTTTTGGTTCAGTCTTGGGACATTTTTGACATCACCCGAAGAAACCCCTCTCCAAAGACTCACTCCCTACAAATAACCGTCCCTTTTGTTATCTCCAGTAGGTTATTCAGTTACCAATCCGGTGAAGGTTTAGCGGTGCTATATTAAGTTAGACTTCCTTTGCTCACATCTCTACACGAAGAAAACATCCCTCCGACAATCACTTCGGGGGAAAGTTATAGACGTCACTCTATTGTGTAAGAGTAAGAATGAAAAAGCCTAACACTGGAGCAGTTCCTGTTCAAGAACAGGTTGAGAAGTGCTCTCGTTTTTAACATTAAAGGCGACCAAGGTGGAGAGAAAATCAATTGCACAAACGCATTTTGGATAGTAAATAATAAATCAGATTTTCATGTTGATTCTGAAGCGATGTTCCTCTCAGTAACCGGAATTGTCAACGCGAATGGCCCGTTAGCAACAAACAGCACCAAAAACCATGTTACCTAATGTTTGTTTACGAACTGCAATAATTATTTATTGATTTTCCTTGTAACGGTCCATTCACGCGCGAAAAGGTTATTTACAAAAAAAAAAAATACATAACGTTGATGTGTCTTCTGAACTATTGTAAATTTAACGCAATATTTTTCAACTAGCTACGAAAACCCCTATTTGAACTAGTCGTTGTTTAGTTCATCATGTTTGTTTCGTATTTTGCTCAAAACGGCCCTCTGTACTATAACCTACCTGTACCTATTTTAAACAATCGAATAATATATTGTAGATATTTCATAACAAAAAAGAAAGTTCGAACTAATAACGGTTAAGGTCAATGTAAAAAAAATTATAAATGAACTTATTTAATGTGATTTATTGGACATAAGATGTTAAATGTGTACTTTTAAAGACATGCATTCTTTATTACGCTAATAGGGTACCTAATTGATGTACTGTAAAAAAAGTTTTATTTGAAATTGATTCGTCGGTGATTGTTTTTTTGTTGGGAAGTTCCATGTTCGAAAAATGATGAACATCAAAAGGATAAATGAGAACTGTTGTAAATAAAATGAACGTTGTATGTACTTATTATCAATGTTGAATAGATCTCTTTTGAGATTATTTGGAAGATATTTATTATGAACTGTAAATTATAGTACTTTTTAATAAAAATTAATGCGAAAGAAAATGATGAATTTTTGGATCTCTTTGCAAACCCCACAACCTAACCTATGAGTTGTACCTACTCCAACTCACATCGTACTACGGGCAAATATTCTAGGCATCTAATAGAAACGAAGGTGCCTAACTGGAATTAACAGAGAAAAGGATACAGCGAATAAGAAAATTTATTCAGCAAAATATAATCATGTGCATCGATTGATTCATAAAAATAATTATACAGTCAGATCACCGAGTTCAGATTTTCAAGGTAAATGCTGCCGTAAAATTTAACATTTCAGTAGATTTGCGGAAGAATATTTGCAAGGTATGAAAGAATAATATAATTTCGATTTTCAATGGCAGCATCGATTCAACAGTTACTGTATATTTTTAAACCTGCTCTTAACGTACTGCACAGAATATGTAATACTAACCAGGATTAAAAGGGAAAACATCAACAATACTGAAGATAGTTAGTCTCATCGATCATCTACATGAAGATTCTTATGTCCTAGAAGGCGTCCTTATACATTATGTGGGTAATTAAACAATGAATCACCTGGTGAAATTAAAGGGCCCGAGTTATTGAAACGTCAGTTCTTTTTCATTTCTACTAGAAGCAAATTACACTGTTATAGCAGTAGTTTCTGAAACTAGTCAAATTATAGTCCCAACTGTGAAAGAGATTGTGATTGGCTGCTGAAGTGAAAGGGATGTATGGGAGAAGGCGAAGTGAAGGGGCTCCATCTGGTACGAAGGACTATAAGGGCCAAACTATTACAAAAATGATTGCAATAATGAAGAGAAACTTCAAGGAGTTATATTATTCAGACATCTCACTTCGAATGATCTCTTGATTATCTAAATTTTTTCGAAATAGTGTAGTCTTTATTTATTCTATTTTTTTACTTTCAACCGAGAAAATTTGTTTGGAAAAAAAATTGCAGTTTTTCGCAAAACATAAATTAGTAGAATTAGAAAATACTAATACCATATGTATGCACACGTAGTGAGTTGAAGAAAAGAGCTGAAAGTTAGACGGTAGATGCATAATGGTACCCTGATGGTTCCACATCGGTTTCATCAAATTCGGATGCGCATGCGCAAACACGAAATGTCTGCAAATTCCTAGTAACGCCCATAACTACCCGAAAAAATAGTCGTAGGCAGTTGAAATTTGGAGGGTAGGCGCGGGTTGGAGCACATGGTCCCACATCAAATTCACTGAAAAAGTACTGTAACTTCTGTCTGCGCGTGCGCCAACGTGAAACCCTAGAGCCCACAAATACCCTAGAAATGGTCGCGAAGCGATGAGGTTTGGAGAGTAGGTACGGTTTGGGCCACAGATAGTCCCATATCAGTCACTGATAAAGTACAGTAACTTTCGTCTGCGCATGCGCAAACGTGAAATCCTATTACTACCCTAGTTATGGGTCCTACCCTAGAAAATGACATGTCTGGATTTAAACTTGAACATGCATTTGGATTTGTCTCTCAATCGGTTTCACTCATTTGTTTCAGTATGAAATCTTGTAACTGCATTTCATGTTCTTGAATGCAAAATTGCGTAGACTGATCCCAATCTTTTTTGAGGCCCGTGGTTTTCTATCAATTAAAGTAAAAAGGATTTTGTATTTCGCTTTGTCCCCATCTTTGTCACTGTACGAGTGTACGGTACTGTGGCCCGGGGTCAGCTCATACAACAAGAATGCAACTTCTCTACGTCACACAAAAACGTTTGTTGAAAATGTCTGTTGGTGACCCGTCAGTGGACGTTTTTCTTGAAATGAAGGTATTGCCCATCCCTGATCTTTTTGAGCAGACAACGTTGATTTATATAATATTACATAAGATGTATTTATCTGGTGACTTCGCAGTACCGGAAAGCCAATCGAGGGCGCCTGACAGATTAACCCTGGTTTTGCCTCGGTGTTTTACCACACTGGGGCAACGATTTTGCTACTATTTCGGGGTAAATTTATTTAATACCTACTCTCCCTCCAGCTATATTTTCTTTTCCGTTATCAACGAATGTCTCCAAGAAGAAATTAAAACTACATTACAAGTCCAAAGTTAAAACCAATTCAGTCCAATTAAAAAATACAAGTCCAAAGTTAATAATTAACTTTTCCGTACCTATTTATTGTTTTTGCCGAGAGTCAAAATTCTGTCACTTGTATTATTTGTTTTGTATCAAATAGATATATATTAACTAATTTTCGTTGAAGTGGGTATGTTAATCTCATCATTGTTGTAACATGGCTTCAACTCCTAGCACAAGATTATTAAATGGAGTTGTAGTATTTGGTTTATTATCAATAAAAAGAACTTGCTTCGACAGTTTTGAAATAGGTACTTATTCTTCAAGTGGTATGATACCACAAATATCCAAAACACTTAGGTATATGAATGCCTATAATAATGCTATTACGCTTATCATTAATCCTATTCCATCCTACTATTTTGTCGTTTTTGAACTGTGATGAATTTAAAATTGGTTCATCACGGTGGCGTGAGGAAATGCGCAGGCGGCGGATATCCACCGACATCTACGATCTTTTAAGGGGAGATGGAGGTGAGTGTTGGAATTTGCCCAGGCGGCGGTAATCCACCGACATCTAGGTTCTTTTAAGGGAGAGGAGATGTTGTCTAGGCGGCGGTAATCCACCGATCATCTAGAATTTTTTAGAGGAGAAGGTTTTGCCCAGGCGGCGGATATCCACCGATCATCTGGGAGGAGGAGCAAGGTAGAGGAGAGAAGAGAGAGAGCTAGTTAGAGGAAGTGTCGAATGAGGCTAAAGCCCCAGGATCCAGGGTTTTATAGGAACTGGAGGCCTCTCCCTCCAACCCCCTGTTAGGGGTTGGTGGTGGGGCCCCAGGTTGTGTACCCTGGGTTCTGTGGCCTGTCTCCCCACTCACTTGTTTATTGACGGGAACTTAACTTAGCGTTGATATTGGTGAGAACTTAAATTAGAGGAGTGTTCCCGGGAGGGACTCACGACATGAACCTTTCTATGTCAAATCCATACGTGCCGATTCACACCATCTAACCACCGAATGGACCCACCAGCTAATTATGTAAGTCCATGTTACATAGGTGAGGGAGCTGTAAGGCCTACCTGACTTGGCAGACTTTTTTTTCAAACGCCGGTTAGGTGGAAAGTTCCGGTGGATTGATGAGGATGGATGTATGGTTTATTAAAGGATATTTTGTTTTTAGTGGAAATGATACGTTTCAATAGGTAACTCTAGTTTCTACTTAAAGTGGGTTTCCACGATTCCATCGGGAATGAAATAGTTCAGATCGCCATCAGGAGATGTTCAATAAAAATGAAAGTGCGGCTAATAACGCATCTACTGAACACACACTTTACTAAGTGATATTATGAAAATCTGAATGGCATAGGAAACTCTAAACTAAGAAAACCATAGGTCCGACATGTTGGTGAGAATGGCTGACTAGTTGTATCCCCCCCTCCCCCTCTATTTAACCGGTAACACCTCCATTAAATTATTTATTTTTTATACATGGAACACCTCACGATTTTTTACGCAGATCTCAAAACCAAAATCGAATTTTAATTAACGCGTGAATTTCGAAACAAAAAGTGGACACTTCAATTGTGAATTGGGGGTAATTCCGACCGTAAACATCGGGAAATCGATCGATGTTAAGGAGAAACGCCCCAACTGTTGGATTAAAACACTGCAAATTATTACACAACGGATTTAACTGTAAATCACTGCGTAGATCACTGTTTTCTGTGGTCAATACCTACCCTCGTGCTCCCCCCAGGAAAGCCCTAAATTGAATACTGAAGCCGGCCCCGGAATTACAGTTTCATAAAAATGCACGGGATTCAATAATTTATTCAATCATTATTGAATTATTTGTTGTTATTCACAAAGCATAACGTTTATTCAAGCTGCAAACGTACCTATCAACAAAATCCGAAAGGGCCAACATTCTTCAAATGAAATAATATCACAGAACAACCAACTCGACTTCATTCAGCCATCCGTGATTGTAATCAGGTGCTCCCTAGCAGTTTGGGCCGCATTTATACCGTTTCATTCACGATCATGTTGACGACGCTTCTCGCTGCAAACGAACGGCTTGACGCACAATGTCTCAAAAAATTCTTTAGTCCAAGATCCATTTAAAACCGTAAAAAAACTGAAATATTTACGGCGTATTTTAAGTTACGGCGTTCGAAAATGTCAACCCCTATTTTTCACCCCATAGAAATGATTGACAGTAACGCCGAGCTTTGCGGACCAACTAGACCCCAAACCGGACCTACAAACAAAATTTCATCAATTTTGATTCATGGTAACTAAAAAATGAGACGTTTTCAGATTCCACGTATCCTGAAACGGAAACCATCAAATTTTTAGGGGGGGGTTACAATGTTTTTTACCATGCTCAATTTCAAAGGTTCATTATTGAAAATAATAAACCAAAACGACTCAACTCGTCAAAAACTGATTTGAGGCGTTTTACCTTCACAGCGATGGCCAATGTACTTCAGGTTGAGGCATTTAATTTTTAATCGAAATTCTTGGGGTGTTTCTCCTCCACAAGTTTACACAGCTGATCGAGCGTGAGGTCATTTTTCACAAAAAATTAGCATCATGGGGATATGTGACATGAAAATCATCTGCCTGAGATGGAATTTCTAGATGTTGAGGAGTTTCTTATTTCAAAACATCCTTAGGGACTGTGACTTGTGGGAAGGGAAAACTCCTCACATGCGAGGTGAGGCATTTCAGCTTCCAAAACACTCCAAAAAGTTATTATGAAATTTAAAAAACGCCTCAAGTACCTAAGATAAATAGATTAAATACTTAATACAGATCTTTCAAGTATTTACTTATGTGAATTAATGTCGTATCGATGTTCCTCAAAAGAACTGGTAGATTTGCTGCAGGGAACATACAGTGGGGTACCTATGAATAACTTGGGCGAATTTCTGAAATGTTTTGATTTTGGAGTTGAGGCGTTCTTCCTTCACGCGGCGATGTACCAGACTTGGTATACAAGTCTACATTATGGGAAGACGCTATAGGTACATAATTATAGCCAATATCATACGGCATACTTATTTATATATCAAATGCGACAATCATACGCCCATCCAATGATAGTCTGTTTTTCATGCGGTCACAAATTATAGATTTTCGTTCGTACATGTAACACTGATAATTGTAACTAAAGTTGGGCTTAGGTTCCCAACAACTTACAGTGAAATGGAATAGGGCAAAAAGTAGGTTACTTAACGAAAAACTACAATATAGTCGATAATAATAATAGTTAATTACACTCATGTCGTATTTCACAAACAGGAAGGCATAAAATGACAACGTGTTCCATAATAATTATTCAAGAGACAAAATGGAAACGCAGATTTTGACAGGATTTGGCACCATCAATAATTAAAATACTGACTCATTAAAATTATTACATTGGTATTTTACCTTACAGAAGAATATTTGAAGACACAATATTCAAATTCAGTATTCGAATGGTAAAGGGACGGCTCGAATGAACATCACCATTTTAGCAGAGAAGTCCATGAATCATAATTGTTTCAATTTCTGATAAAATCATGCTGCACGCCTTTCGTTGAAGTAGATGCGTAATGTCGCCATTTGTTATGCTATGTGTAGTATTAGGACGTATTATGTGGTTGATGGCAACAATGTGAGCACTTTAGGGGAAAAACTAGAACAAACATCTGAGTAAGTCAGTAGTTCAACATCCACAAAGGATAAATAAGACACAACGAATCATCAGCAGGTGGGGTCTCACACAACTTCGCATTGTAGCATCTCAACAACCCATGGGATGTTATAAAATAACACAGAGCAGTTCAGATAACAGACCACCGTATAGATAGTAAAAATACACTACTATTAGTTCAGGCATCCAACCATACATGCCGTCACCTGGTGAATGCACTCGACATGGCTGCTTCAGCTGTACCCAGTAGCCAGTAAAGATAATCCTATCCTTTCAACATTTATGAAGACGGCCAACCAGGCGACACCTTTTTGGTAAGCAAAGTTGGCGCCATTTTCACCACAGAAATGATGCAGTTTTCTGCGAGGTAATTCTTGTTGGATAGCTGGAAATCTAACTGAAAATTTCCACATTGATTTGCACGTAAGAAATGAAGTTATTTTCATGCTTTTGGATTGCATTCCGATCATCACTGGAATCACCGACCATCATAACTCTTAAAGTTTAAAAGAAAAATCTATGAAACAACGAAACTTTGAGCAAGGGCAAGAATTTGGGTCATACCAAGACGACTTTCCACACCAGAAAGGCGAAAATATAGTTGACTGTGCTGAAATAAAGCAGTAAGTAGCTTACCAGATTAAATATACTCGAAGATTCAGCACAACGAAGATGAAACCTCTAGTAAATATGGCGACTGTGCCTTGTTCATGTACCGAATTACTGTTCAATGCGGTGGTTCAAAACCATTTTGTACCAGATTGGAATATCCGTTTTGCTTCCATAAAAGAAGAAAATATTCATAATATAACAGTGAACGAAGTTGTTCACCACGAATAACTACTCATCTGGTATCAAGGCTGTAGCCACAACAGTACGGTCAGGACGTGTCAACAACATCTGAAGCACTGCTCCATGTTATTCAATAATCAATAGGGTCAAAACAACTAGGTAGTTACAGGCAGATGGTGGTCTACAATGTTGTTTGGTAAGGAACACCTTGAAACCTCCTATCACAATTTCATGAACTCAAGCACACTCGTACGAACCTTATATACGTCCATAACCCTGATATCTCGACACCTATTCCAGAACCTCCTTTCTCACTACAAAAAGGGTCTTGCTAAAGATAATTAACACGTAAATCGCTGTCAAGTGAACTCCCACTCATATGCTGACGTCTTCCAGTGTTGTTCAACAGTAATTTATGTCCAATAATAAAATATCAGGACAAGTTGGTTTATAATGCAAATTTGGAAATCTACATAGGTATGCCTTCATTTTAGTCATAAATAAGGTTTTGCGCAGTTTGAATACAAAAGAAGGCCCTTGATCTATTGAAGTAGAAAAGAAATGTATTTACATAGATTTGCATATTTACTATCAGTAGATTACAATAATTGTTTCTGGGACCAATTGCTCAGGCTTCATTGCCACACAACATATAGGTATAATAGAAAACCACAATACAGGCATTGAACGTTTTTCAGTTTCCCTTCTGACTGTGAATTCCCCACACCCGAAACGCATCAGGTCGGTATCAATAAATCAAATCGAAATCAATGACTAATGTGAATCACCTTTAAACAATAAATCCGAATCCGTGACAATGACACGTTCTACAGGCGTCGTTATAAGGAGGCATAAAATTACATTGTAAAAATATATAGCTCGATATATACAAGTAAAAAACATATATACATAAAATAACATAACAAATAATTGTACAAAAATAACAGAGCTTAGTGTCTATCACTCGGAATCATAATCCGCCGTATGTGAGGGAGTTGTTGAAGACTCTGGGTGGTCGTCGGGGCCGCAAAGACGTGGACGGGGACTCCCGTGACTCACTGGTAACATTTAGAATTCAATATTATTCCTTGACATTCGTTTGAGGATTCAGTAATCCTCCACAAACGTTGCTGCACTTACAATTTAGCCCTGATAGAGAGAATTGACCTCTCCCCAAAGGCTATTTGCATGGGTCACAAAAGCCGTTTATATTAGTTTTTAAAATGAAAGTAGATTCCACGTGAGAATTTTGACACCAACCACACACTCCCTGTCAGTGCGGTTGGGGTCAAAATTCTCAGAATGGAATCTACTTCCATTAAAAAAAATAAAAATAAAAATAAAATGAATACGTGCAAATAGGCCATTGTGAGAGTAAATTGGCAGGAGGGTTCAGTCATTGCCTATTCTTACAATATTTCAACATTAATTTACACAAGAAAGTTACTATGAAATTATTAATCAAAACGCTGCAAATCATTACAAAGCACACGCAAGCAAGATGGCTACTACGCGGCAGCTACTTTGTTTTGGGATCCTGTCGATCGATTACCTGGTATACGGTACCACTCTTACAGCAGAAGACAGGTACTGTTGGGTACTCAACCAGTTGCGCAGTGCAATAAAGCGGAAAATACAAGGAATGTTGAGGGAAGGTGTGCTGCTGTTTTACGACATTGCTCGCCTCCCACTCAGCTCGGCAGACTCAGGATCCCTTGAAAAATTCAATTGGGACACTTCCCCCACTCACTCATACTCACCAGACTTCGCACCATCCGTTTTCTTCCTTTTTCCCGCTCACCACGGGTGTTCTTGACAAAAGTTTGATAATGCTTCTACCACGCTACCAAAAATTTGTTAATAGAAATGGCGACTATGTATAAAAATATTATTTTGCGAAATTTATGAGACAGGGAACTTAGTTTTGACATACCCCTCGTATCACGTCCCACACGTGATGTTCTTGGGAACACGAATTCAAACCCTCATTTTGGTAATGGGGAAGGATACATGCTGGGAACTACTTGTAAAATCAAAGCTGTAAGTCTGAGTACGTACGCAAAAAACGGGATGCTGGCTGTGACAGAGGCTTTGGACGCGGATGATGAGAGGATCGGGTCATTTGCTACCAGGTGGTTTACCAGACGTCGTAGGTATTGTTGAAGTTTCAGTCGCCGTTCTTCGACGAATTTCGAATCCTGCAGTTCAAAAAATGTAACTGTATCATCAGTGTAGGACATACAGAGGAGCGAGGGACGTAGCAAACCATACAGGCTGAGAGAATGTGGGTTATTGAGACCGCAGGTAATCGTTACTCTGGTTATCTTTGATTCAATACCAATTTTATTTGTAGAAGGTCAGGTAGAAGGCACCACACAACTCCGGCCAAATTCAAGCGAATGGCGGCTAAATACTATGGATTGCATGCACGAAGAGTACGGTTAACTGTTATAATTACCTATGCAGTTGAAAAATACTGCTACCAGTAAGTACGGACATCAGTTGTTGTATTGTACGTATTTATTTTTGTTTAAAGGAAAATTACCAGGATTATTATTGTCGTGATATCCTCCCAGAAATATCACTCCATGTACCTATTTATGATTGCCAAAATAAACCGAACGAATGGAGGGTATACGTGACGAAAGTAGGGTAGACCTCTCTTCCCTCCAGCAGTCCCTCAACGGCTCGTAACGACCATCGAAGTACTGGGGGAGGGTGGAAGTTCCTATAAAACCCACTCTTCTCGCCCGGCTCACCATTCTACGCTCAAACCTCAAGTCGATGACCTCCCTCTCTCTCCTCATACCTCCTTACCATTCTCACCTAAAAGATCTCTGAGTGGTGGAACCGGTCCGGTGTTAACCGACCAGGTGGAACCGCCCCGGCATATCCTCTAGAGTTTTTAGTGGTGGTAACCTTCCTGGCGTCGCCATAGGTGTTAATCTTTTGAACTAAGGTAATTGAATCTTTTAAACCCTAGCTATCTTCACCTCTTCATCTCCATCTAAAAATCTCACCTATCCAAGCCTCACCTCTACCCTCAAACCACCACTATTATTATTCTGATTGGATAACACAACTAAGGGCAACGACCATGTATCAAAACTTCCTTTCTTTAATAATAACTTCACGACCGGATTTAGAGCTCAAACAATTTGCATTATTCATGAGTGGCTGCACAAGATTAAATCATGTAAATTTCAACAAGATTTTGTTAGCTTTCGAGGGAAAAAAGTAAAAAATGTGCCAAAAAAGAAAAGTTTATTAACCTAGTTTTGATAGTTATTCATCTGGTAATGATTTTTCTACCTTGGTGAAAATGAATCGAGCCTCAAAACTCGGTTTTCACGATACTTGCAGAGGCCGGTCTTGTACACGGGTCAAAAACGCATGCATATTTGTCTGAAACATTTCGTTCACATTGATTGAATCACACAGGGTGATCAATAAACTGGTTGAGTTCTGGAATGTTTCTGAGACTTACTGCATTACCTACTTCCCTTTCGGGTTGGGTGAGTGTTAGTGTCGGATTAGATTTAAATAAGCCACAATTTACTTGGTGATACACACGAGTAATAAACGGAATCTTTATTGTACAAAAAAACAAAAGTAACAACAGTTATGAAAGTAAACGTTGAGAAATAATGTTGTTATACACGAGGCAATACCTTGTTTCCAATCGTTTTCTTGGGAGGGAACTGGAAGGCGGATATGACAGGGTACTGTTTCTTCGATTCCTGGTGTAAATCGTAGAACTCCGAGTACCTCCGGTAGACATTCCACTCGTCTGGGCCGATTCGTACGTGAATCTGGAAAACGTGAGAGGCTGCTGAACTAAGCATACGGCAGCAGAGGATAGCATACGTACCTTATAGATCTATTCCACGGAGTAATGGCACAGAGGTACTGAACCGAATGCCACCGAGGTGCAGTGAACGATTTCACAAAATTTCAACGGCATGTCACCTTGCATACAGCCCATGGTAAAAATCATTTAAAAACTTTTGCCAAGTTTAATGGTACAGCTTCTTAATATTAATAACATAGTCGGAGTATAGATCAATTATTAAACGTACGATAAATAACGAATTCATTTTTTACAGATTAGGTAGGTTTCAAGAATTCTCTCTATAATTTGACTTACTGTTAATAGAGAGTTTTTCCTTACTACGGTGTCGGGACACCGTGGTAAGGAATCTAGGGGAATGCATCATGGATGCTAACTTTTTCAGGATGTCACGTGGTCTTAGTACGGTGTCCGTCGATAAAACGCACGGTGTCTTATCATAACCTGACGCCCAATTGTTTTGAAGCATGATGGCGGATTCTACTCCAGTGTTCCGTTGTGTTGAGTGATCATCCGTAGTGATCTTTTTAAGGATTCAAAAGATTTGTAGGTAAGTAAAATTCACTCATGTGTTTTGATTAGTTGGAAATCGTGAAAGAGTGAGTTGTGAATTAAAATTTGCTTTCGTATCTTGTTGTTTTGATAGTTTCAACTGACGTCTTGCTGCTTCAATTAGAAACGTAGCTTAAGTTTCGAGAGGAAAACAATTCGAAATTTTTGTGTAAACAAAAAATTAAAAAAATGACCAAAAATTAACCAATCACCAAAAATTACCAAAAATTACGAAAAATTGTTATAAAATGGCGAGGACAAAAATGTACCCTCCTCTCTGCCGAAAAAATGCCAAAAATTACATACAAATACCAAAAAAATAGTCCAAAAATTATGAGAAATTACAAAAAATGTCAATAATCACAAACAATTTCAAAAAAATTATAAAAAATTGACAAGTTATAAAAAAATTACGAAAATTAATTAAAAATTACCGAAAATGTACAAAAAAACGCGAGTTGTTTCCCCCTTGTTAAATGTGCAGAAAAAAAAAAATGTCTTGACAATTGAAAGGTTCAGTTCGTGGAGGGAAAAACGGAGAAAAGCGTTTTATATTTATTTTCCCTTGATTACCCATATTTGAACACGCCTAAAAATACGATTTTTTCACGCAAAATAACGTCGTCGCCGTCAATCAAATTGTTGGAATACAGATCGATAAAACCGTTCAATTCGTCTTCCATAGTAAAGTAATAAATAAATAATGATAAATAATAAATAAAGTAATAAGTAATAAATAATAAACAAATAAAAACTACTGCTAAAAAGCTAGGTCGATTGATATGTTGTCTTGATGAAGAAAAAATAGGATTGAGTCAGCTTTAACCAGCTGTTATCAGTGAAACTTCCAGGGATTACACGGAGAAAAGTTGTTCGTACGGCCGTACGAGAAGGGGTTCGTACGGCCCGGGTGAAGCTCTGCTGCCACGGTGAAGCAGAGCTTCGTACGTCCCGTGTTAGCTAGTTCATGCGTTCTCCGCCTGGTTCGCGGTAATCGCACGGTGTTAGGACACCGTGCTAAGGCCGACCGTGGTAAGGAAAAACTCTCTATTATGCATGAAGCATAACGTACGTCGGATTTGGTTTGAGCACGCACAGCGGTAATGCCAATCATCGATCGCGATGAAATTCATAGGGCAGCACTGCCCACCGAATTTGACTGAAATTGGGCCATTGGTTCGTAAGAAATTGAGTGCCGTATATCGTGTTTGTGCATGGTCAGTCACCATACCAATAATCCCACACCCCCAACCCCCATGAGCCCTGAAAATTTTAGGTTAACAGGATTTGAACTGAAGAAGTGTGGCAAGGATTGGCGGACACATGGTCGGACAGATACTGAACTAAATTTGTTCGGAAAGCTCTAAAACGTAAAACGCAAGTGGAAATTTTGATTTAGGAGACGAAAACTGTTTTCCCCTCAAAAGTGGAAGCAGAGCTTCCGCTTCCACTACCTTGGTACGCGAATTCGAGGTACTTACTAATTTCTCATGAATCAATTGCTCGATTTTGATGAAGTTTTTGGGGATCATTTATTTATTTCATTTATTTATTAGTAGATGTACAGGCGAGCCCAATTACAAGGATAAATATATAAATCAAGAAGGGTATAGCTGTAGCTGTACAAATCAATAGTAAGCGGTAAAAGAGAGAACTACACAGCTGTGGAAATTAACTAAAAGGGTGATCATATCATAATCGTAGATCAACAGGTTGATCATAATATAGAAATATTAGGTATAGGTATGGCTATTTGAGTGCAAGTAGCAACAACAAAGAAAGAAGAAAAGTTACTATATAGATGAAAATAGAATAATCAAGAATAGCAGAGCACCTTAAGTGAAAGAAACAGGAGATGATTCAACTATGGGCGCAAATATGGAACAAAGAAGGAGGTGCGGACCGGGGCAGTCTCACAAGTGGACGATTCATCAAATAATTTGTGGCACAAAAAGGCACCAGGAACATTTAGAACGGGGAAGCATAAGCCAGCTCAGGAAGGACAAGCGCCTGGTATAGCAGCGTAATGGCACGAATATCCGTGAACTCCCTTGTATGCCTCTTCACAAAGCCCAGAGCTCTCATGGCTCCACTTGATATGCTACTAATATTCCCACTGACGGATAACCAATATCAAGTCCCTCACCTCATCGACTCTCCCCAGTGGATTGCCACACAAGGTGTATTCGTGCGCAACGACATAACCGAGCATTATGAAGGGTTCAAGAACAGACAAAGCACCAAATTCCTAATTGCCCCCTGCAACACAATACAACACAACACAATACGGTGATTCAACATGGCGGAAAATGGTCATGTCATCGGTAAACATCCAGGTTGGGCATCGATGGTCTCCTATGAATTTCATGGTGATCCGATCATTGGTATGACCACCGTGCATGCACATAAACGTAATATGAGCTATGTACTCAATTGCTCACAAACCCATGGCCCGATTTTGATGAAATTTTCAGGAACTTTTCTGCAAGCTATGCAGAGGAATTTTCGTCCTACGTGTTCCAAACTACACTTTATACTTCATGCATAATACCAGCTTAATTTATAGATCAAATTTTTGAATCCATCTTAATCTGTCCCGAACTGAACACTTTTCGTACGTTAATGATGTATAAGATCACGTTATCGAGACGAGAAAGCTATATGCCATAAAACTCGGCAGATTTTCCCATTGAATTGGTTCACCTAGTTGAAATTCAACATTCCTTGTTGGTTTTGAGGTGTTTAAAAGCTTGATTCTAACAACTTAGTGTCCAATCCCAATTACCTCACAGATTTCTACTGTCATTTTCGTGAGACATGTGAACTTAGTTAAAGAGACTCAGCCGAGGCCGAAATTAATTTGGCAGTGAACCACGAGGGAACAGATGGCAAAATTCCGGCGCCCTGCTGGCAGATTTGGAAGGTGCTGAACAATGCCAGCTTAACCAATTATTGGTGATGACTCCGCTGGTAAGAGGGCTGCACCAGATGCATGAAAGTAGGTCCAGCAAAACCTTCGCAGTAGAAAAACACTCACTTGGTAAACATGGTGTTGTCTTTGTGATCCAGAGAGAAAAACTGAAGGGACCCAGAGGCTGATTATCTGTGTGCTGACGTCAATTTCGGTGGGGCCGAGTGGTCCTCGGAGAGCTTCCAATTCTAGATAGAGCCGTTTGATGATTATATCTTTGGAAACCATATTTCTCTGGAGACGATCATTCAGCTCCATGAGTTCTCCGTGCATTTCCGCAACCTGTTGAGAAAAAACCCAACTTACTGAGACAAGTAAAAACAAAAACGTCTGCCAAGTTTATGACACATAGCTTCCTTGTATCGATAACATGACCGTATAAATTATTTAAACGTACTTACAATCAATTCAGCATAGATTAGGGTGGATTAAAAAACTCCATCTTTCATTCAACCTGTTGTTATCCATGAAGCATAACGTGTAGTTTGAAAAAGAAAATAGAAATTCCTCCACGTAGTCTGATGAAAAATTACTGAACATTTCATAAGAATCGGGCAATAGTTTCGTGGGAAACCAAGTTGGTATCTCAGAATTCGCGTTTTCACATGCGCAGTGGCCAAACCACATTCATACGGGAGCATCTAGGAGCTAAAGCCTAATTACCAACCGAATTTGAGCACAATCAGGTCATTCGTTTGTAAGGAATTGAGTACCCCGGATTTCGCTTTTGCATGTGCACAGTACCTATGGTACCAATCAACGGGTTGTTCTCAAATTCACTGGGAATCACTGAGGGCTCAACCCGCACGATCCCTAACAATTTCAGAAAAATGGGCTTTGAAAACTGAGAAAGTTGTGCGTGTGGCAAGGACTTGCGGACTCACAGACGGACACCGAACAAAATTTGTCCAGAAAGCTTTAAAAACCAAAAAGCGAGTGGAAATTCTTTCTTTCCACTCAAAAGTGAAAACAGAGACTGAGAAGCAAAACTAGAATAATTTTTGCCAAAAATTCAACTTCAATCAAATACCACAAACACGTACTTGAACCAATTTTTGTTGATACAGCTCGTCACCCTCAAACTTGGTGCCATCCTGTTTCAGCAACTGAACGGCGCTCACATACTTTCGCAATGATTCTTTTAACGAATCGTTTTCCCTGCAAAATCAAAGTTCCTAGTTAAACAACGAGGACCAACAGATAGTTTGATCAACATCTAATCTGAACCAACTTTCTTATCAGACAGTGTCGCCCCTCAAGGAAAGTGGCAACAAGGAAAGTGGCTACGAAATATGCTTTTATTTAGGTAAGTACCTCTGCAGATCCTGAATTTTCTGTTCCAGCCCCGCTTCTGTTACCTTGGCTGCCATATTGGTTTGATTCATCTGCGAACTAAGTACAGAGTTGGTCTCCTGGGCTTTTTCCAATTTGTCAAGCAGCGTTTTCCGATCATCGCCTTCGTTTGATTCTGTAACGTTTGGATACGGCAATCCAACAAAGAAATAAAGTTACGACTTGAGCACTAGTGTATGAAAAGTCCAGTAAAAGATGAAAGATGAAATAATGAAATTCTCTACCAGACTGAGATGCTTGTTCTGCAGTTAGTCCTGTACTGGATGTTTCGCCTTCCTGAAAACGTATAAACTTGAATCAACGGATGATTTTCGTCCAATTCATAATTTATTGTTTGATGCAGCAATAGCGCTGTCATTAGGAAGTTCCCAGGAGATAAAGTCGTAACAATACTGCATTCGGGCTCATACGGCGCCGGATGACAGTTGGGTTCGCAGATCTATCAGCCGTCCAAAGGCAAAACACCTCATCTCCAAAAATGTAAATGTTTTAGAACAGGTCTTCAATTTCCCGTCCCAAAACATCTCTAGCATTCTTCCTGTTGATTTTGGAAATTTCATTCTTTCATGGCACTTGAATACTTAAATAATCTATTACCATGTAAAACTCCCAGAAAAACGCCCGAACTATCGACATATCAACATTGCGGAACTCAAGTGGGGTTTTATCAGCGTGGTACAAAGTCAAAACGCCTCAAATACGCTTACTTGAGGCGTTTCGGCTTTGGATTGAGCTACTGAACAGTACACAGAGCAGTACTGTTCAGTAGCTCAGTACATATCATGTACGGATTGGAGGCAGATATGGGCTATCGAAATTATTGAAAACTGAAGAAAAATAAAATAAAATAAAAATAAATAAATAAAATCATATTTTTTTACACTGAAGAAATTAAACTGAAGAATTGAAGAATTTTTTAAATTGAAGAAAAAATTAAAATATATTTAAAAAATAAAAATAAAAATAAAATAAAATAAATTGCAATTGCATGAGAATTTATTCTGCGCTGTATTCAACGATTTTTTCTTCTTTATCACGAATTTATATTCCGTTTGGCGCTTTATGGATTTTTGGAGACAAGGCTTGCTCAGTGTAGGTAAAACGGAAGCACTGTCCAAAAAATGTTAGCATCTTTCGGTAAAATCCATTAAATCATCTTCATATTATGCGCGCTGGGTGAATTCCATTAAAAAATTTTGGACTTCAGAAATAAGAAATTTAGAAAATAGGAAAATTAGGAGTAAAATGTATAATTTATTACAATGCATTATCAAATTACGTAGGTACCTCTGTACAAAAAACGATCAGTACTAAACTATGATTTTGATATGTAGGTATTTGCTTTTTTTTCTTCTTTTTTTTTAATATACAAACACAAATTATTGGACGTAAAAAAGAATTCAACAAAACTTGATGAACTAATAATAGTACCTACTAGGTAATCATAATAAAAATAGAACACCACATTGATTCAGAACGACAGAAAACCACTTTTTTTGTAGATGAGGTGTTTTTGCTAAGGAAGGCTGTATAAATATGTAATTAATCAACCTAAATTGTCAAACCTATCAATAATTGAAATTTGGGCCAAAACCAGTTTGAATCCGTCTACACTGTGGTACTGTTACCATGCGATCTCCTGGGAACTCTCCAATAATAGTTTATTAACAAGTAATCACCTCTGACACACTGGGCACCGAGATCGAGTCTTCCGAAGAGTGATTCTCATCGCAGGTTGACACCGGTATGAGATCGCCCAGCACTGAATTGGATATGAGCCTCAGGCCAGCCCTGAAATGGAGTTGACAGAACCAATAATACATCTGTACTTTCACACTACTATGGGAGACTACTTGACAGTTTATGGTAAAAGTATTCACAGCGAGCGATAACAAATTAACATAGTAAAGGCTTACGCGGCGTTTGGAGCCAATAAGTCATTCTCATTTTTTGAGTCGTTGTCACTGTTTGAAAGGTCCTGGTATAAGGCTCCTGTAGCTTCTATACCACATTCTACTTCAAATGTACGATCACCCTCCTGATTCACAAATGACGTTGTAAGTATATTAAAAAAAATTAAAAATCCCCACAACCTGCCCAATCTATACATATACACCTACATAAATGAATGTTTCTTTCTTTATTCCGTAAGCGTTCCTATACCATTCATCCGACTGCGATGAAACTTTGGTGAGTTGTTGTGGCTTAGGGTAAGCCAAAGACATATAATTACGGATAACATATACTACTGAAGATCAGCTAATTCTTGATTAATTATGTTAATGGTTTTATGACTGTATTATAGATTACAGAAAAGAGAAAAAAATAACTACATATTGCACAGAAATGCGCAAGTAGATATTGTATGACTCTTACTGCCTCTCTATAGGTAAAACGAAGTGCATTAATTATTTATTTTACTATAAACTGGGCAGGGGCCCATGGACTGAATAGGTTTGAGATGCCCAGTCAATAATGAATTTTTCATTCATTCATTACTTGTACTTGAGTTTACCAATACAAGTCTTGAAAAAGCTTACACGTGATTATTTGGCCGGCGTTTACCGCCATTCACCTCTGTTCTAAGGTGTGAAGCCTAACGGGGACAAGGGGTCCAATCAGAGTGTAGAGAAAAAGGTGTACGATAGTAGGTACGCCTCAAACGTTAAATCAAGGGTTAAAAGAACATTTAATTTACTTGGAAGTAACCTCCAGACAAACGCAGTTACTATTACACAACCTGGAACTTACATCAACTTGAACAATTGTTGTGATGGGGATTCTGTGGTAGACGGAACTACGGCTTTTCACCGGGCTTTCAGCAGTATCCTCGTCGCCAAATGATATGATTGTTTTGGTGGTTTTCTTATTCTTTTTGAGTTCCTCTTTCTTTTTTCCTGAAACAGAGATGACCATGGCAAAGACTGGAAGTAAGCAATTGATCTGAGTGGCCACGCTCAGCTTGAGTCCATTAAAAGTATGCATAAACCTACCTACCTAATTCTCATTGCAGCCATAAACGGAATACCTATTTGGAGTTCTTAGAAATCGTCACACTACATAACATTCCCTTAATGATTTGGAATATAATTTGTGTGAAAACCTGAATATTTGTGTGGCATATTCATCAGAGTTGGGAGAAAATATTTAATAATATGCATTAATATGGCGTTATAATTTCTCAATGACGTTCACTTAGTCTAATAAACTATTTTTCAACAAGTTCTCGACGCTTGTACCAAATTTAGAAGATATACAAGGCAGTTATGAAATTATTTCCACCACATGTTGTTAGGTACGTCGAGGAATTTGAAGTGTAGATTTTTAACACTTGAAGTGCCTCAACTAAAAACCATGGCGTTCGTTCCCCTCACGCCACAGTACTTTTACTAAGAAAAAAAAACAAACATAAAAACGAAGTTATTGAAAATATAGTCTATTTCCACTAATAGACGAAAAAACGCGAAAAACACTGTTATATCGGTTTCGGTGATCAAACCATCGTCAGTAACAAACAATAACTCGTTAATGTTTGTTACTCATTACTGTTACAAACCGGTATAACAGTGTTTTTCGCGTTTTTTCGTGTATTAGTGGAAATAGCTCCGTTTTCCTTTTTTCTTTGAAATGGGTTTCCACGATTTCTTCACGAGTGATTTAGTTCGTACTTTTACTAATTTCAGCAAGTTGAAAATACTTAATGTGTACGATTCTTAAAATTGTATGACATTCCAACTATGTTCCAACAAAAAGGAAGAATGTATCAAATATATATTTATACAAGTGTAAAAAATCGAGCTTTTCTAGACCAATTCAGCTGCAGGGCGCCACATGTATCATTTTGATACACACTGTAGCATGGAGCTAGAAGGGTGAGAATGTATACGATTCATACAGTTTTATGACATACCTACAACGTTCCGACCAAAAAGGAAGAGTTTATTAAATATATGTGCACAAAAAAAATCGCTCTTTTCTAGAACAATTATTATTCAGTTAGGGGGCACCACATGTATCATTTTGATACACACCACTGCATGGAGCTAGAAAGGAATTTCCTCAACTCCATGCAAAAACAGCTGTCCTTGAAAAATCGCCCTGACATCTGAAGGCGACATTTCCAAACACTATGCCAGACCCTATTCGTCGAAAAATATTCATTTCACCTACCGTCTCGCCATCCATCGCTGCCCCAGTTAAAAAAAGCGCTGACCCACGAGCTCATTGCGTCCTCGACCAAACGCGCCTGTGTTCACGCATTATGATTGGTGGAAAACAATACCCCACCAATCGAAGAATAAAACGTACAGCAGGAAAGACAGAAAAAGGGGGTCGTTGAGTTCAGGAACCCGAACGAAAAGCATCCTTCGAGCCACGGACCCGACCCCTCTGCAGCAGTGCCACCTGAAGAGGTACGTATCTGCTGGCCCGATCCTTGGTACTACACCGACGGAGCCAGCCCATCTTCCGACGCCGGCACGACTGAGAACTTAGCTCGTTTCCAGGTCGGAGGAGCAGGGCCAAAGGTACATGGACCATCCCGAGTAATAATTTCCCGTCCGTTCCACGATCTTCGCGCAGTCAGGCGTAACTCGGGTAATTACATGCACAATAGCCCTTGGGAGGAAGTAGGTAGGAATTTCGGAGTAGCGTTAAGGCTTTTATTTAAATATGAATAAAAATTCCCATGTACTATTTTGAATCCCGTCGTTGTGTGTCCTAAGTCCTAGTACCTTCGAGTCTGCTCCCTCCAGGAGCCCAGCATTGCCTGGTTCCCACGCCGACCTAGGCAGGTGGAGGCCGACAGGCAAACGATAACGCAATATCGAGAATATGAGTGGCTCACACACTAACTACAGAGTATCCATAAACATCTCAAGAATAAGTACCCATGGAAAGATTCCCACAAAAATTATATTTTGGACCATAGGAAGATTGCAACATAGCACCTTCCTGTGTATACATCTGATACACGACGCGGGAGGGGGGGGGGATCACTTGTGTATATGTACCTACTGATACATAAATCGCTTTAATCGTTAAATAAAAATATTAAATTTAAATTGATAATAAATTAGTTTTCCAACAATCCTACGTACTAGGATGAGCTTCATTACCTCAAATTTCAATATAAAATAAAATGAGGATATGAAATATATATATATTACTGAAATAAGGGAATGCAGATACATATCACATATATTACACCGAATTAGAACGATGAATCCAACTGGTAGAAATGGTTATACCGACAAATCACATATCACAAGAGAGATGCACTTCAATTTAACTACATACATACTTCCAACTGCTCACTTGCAGTACATAATTAATCTGACTGATATGCAGTTGGAACGAAGGTAAAACGACTGAACTCTGTAGCGTTGGATCTGTAAAAAACCTTATCTTGAAGAGATAAAACAAACGAAGGGTTCAAAATCACGCTGTGGAGATATTAATTTTAACGAGCTTTACGTAAAGATGATCCTCATATTTTCGGTTTGTTTCTGGTTTCGTTTTACGTGAATACAGCGACCTTTACTATGACCACCAAAATCAGTTGAGAATGATCTACTAATCCAAGAACTTGACCGATTCCATAATAAACAGGTCAAAGAAGTTTCGGTCTTTTCTGTGCATCGTTTCTGTGTTGTTGTTTTTTTTCGGGACATATTTTGTCTATGGAAAAAGGTGCCTAATTAGACACCCTTTGGGCCCCTTGGTGTTCCAAGTAACAGGCGTCAGAAGCAGGTATTACTGACTGTTTTCGATAGTGCAGAGGAGCGATCTAATCGGGGACAGAGAATGGCGAATCCTCTGCAAATTTAAATTCTTTATGTGAAACTACTTTCGGGCAACCTGACCTACCATCAGTCAGAGATGTTAACTGTGTATAACCACAAGTACAATTCCGGGTATAACTCTGTATACAGGGTGTATCGGAAACAAGTATGCAAGAAGCCAGGAATCGATTTTTCAGGTAATGTATCTTAGAAATGTGTTGAAAACTCTAGTTTTCGTGGTTTTTGGTATTCGAGTTTTTCGTAAATCACGTTTTTCCAAATGGAAATCGCCATAACACCCATTCTGGTTTATTATTTTCAATAATGAACCTTTGGAATCGAGCATGGAGAAAAAAAATAATAATCTCCACTCAAAATTTGATGATTTCCGTTGAAAGGTACGTAGAATCCGAAAATGGAATAAAAATTTCAGTCCGTCCGCCCGCACTCTGCCATGAACCAAAATCGATGAAATTTGGTTTGTAACTCCCATTTGGGGTCTAGTTGGTCCACAAAGCTCGGCGTTACTATCAGTCACCAGTCTTTTCACCAAGGGGTGAAAAATAGGGGCTAAAATTTCCAGAATGCCGTTATCTCGAATTTTTTACGGTTTTAAATTGATCTCGAACTTGGGATTATTTTAAGACCACCGGACCACTGTACATCCAGCCGTTCGTTTACAGAAAGGCCCAGAAGTTTGCACCGAAAAGCTTCGTCAACATGACCGTGTAGGCCTACATCCAGTACAGATATAATTGCTAGCGAACACCAGATTAAAATCATGCATGGCTGTATGAAATCGTGTTATTATTTCCTTTGAAGAAAGATGGTTACATATTTTGGATTTTCTTGATAAGTAGGTATACAAAGTAACTTGAACAAAATAACACGCATAAGAACAAACAATATTATAGGTAGAATTCTTGACTCCACCACATATTTTCATAAAACTGTAGTAGGTAATGGGGAATTTTCGTCAACGTTTTTTTCTTTTTGGGGAAAAAAATTATTCAGAACTCTTGGAAAAATAGTAGTTTGAAGCCCGTTTTCAAAAATAAGCGTTATTTTTTAATTAGTAATTAAAAGTAATAATGTGGTAAATAATGATGTATCAGGTCTAGTGACATCTGACCGGCTGTTGGCCCAACAAAGCGAAGTGAAGCCTCGGAGGCGAAACTTCTCAGTGCTGCCAACAACCCAACATTAGAAATGGCAAACCTTTGTGGCATTCTTCAAGAACCTTTACCCCTCGGTTTGATTTTGAGATTTTTTTTTTTAATTATAATTTGCGGCTCTATTCATCCATCCAGTGCGGTTCTGTACACTGCTTGAACTAGCATTCTAAGCGGGATTTGAGTTGACCTACCTGGCAATTTCATAGGTAGAAGTGACGTCATTGCACCCCCGTGCCCAATGACGCGTCACTTGTTGCCGAAACTTTGAAAGCTCATAGAAAAACAACTATTCATCTTAGGAGAGCGTGGTTGGTCTCAAAATAGTAAGAACGGGATTAATTACATTCAAAAATGTAAACAAAAGTCATGGGTACTCCTCATTGTGATTTTCCTTTTTTTTAATTTAAAAAACTGTGTGGAAATTACAAGTCTTACCAGGTTCTGGCTCTTCAATTACTGTCTCAGAATCGCCGATTGCACTTTTACTGAAATCCTCGTTGTTTGTGGACTGGTTCAGTTCAGGACGGTCGATGCTGAGAGCGAAAAGTATAGAAGACAAGCCTGAAATCACATTTACTTATTTATTTGCGAGTCATTCGACGGGAGACAAGAATCATAGGCGATAATGAGGTTCCAAAAAAGTTACAAAGTCCAACATGGAGAAAGAAAGGTATGTAACTACATTCTGACTGGCACCATCACTGGTGTCATTCAAAAATGCCAATGGTGCTACCAAGGATGATGCTAGAGTCCACTGGACGAAAAGGTTCGAACGGGCAGAAATACCCACTCTCTTTCTTTCTCAGAAGCGAGAAGGAAGGGATAAGATGAATTCAACAAATTAAACTCTGGTTTTGCCAAGGAACGCTTAAATGTTACGTTGATGTTATGCTGTTATTGTTGGGTGAGAAGGTAAGGGCCAAATAGGCTCCTTGTCTGGAGCCAGCATGATGCCGAACATTAGTTCCTAGGAGCTACGGTCATACCAATACCGCACCCACTGTTAGGGCGAAGAACATGGATGCTAAACCATTGCCATGGGTTACGAGAGACAACTGAGCATGATAGTCGGTATCTTAAAGTGACGTCAATTCCATACTAATTGTTGAAGTACCAAAATTCTACCCCCTTCCACCACAAAAGACAATAGAGCTACACACAGATTTAAAAGAAACCACTACGCACTACAGCTCTGCTAAATCTGAAGTCAGGCAGCCTGTTCAATTTGAAGAACGTCAACTTATTTATTGCAAAATTAAAGCTGTAAAAAGTTGGTTTGCTTCTGCAGTAGGTATTTGGCTTCTTTTGCAACTGGTATGAATGTGTGTGAGACTGCAAAACCAGCCATAAATTTGTGAAACTAGATTTTATTATGAGGGAAAAGTAGGTGTAAACTAAAAAAGCTTAAGCATTTGAAACCATTTCATTTTTTAGGTTAAGAAAACAATGTACAGTACTACAGGTTAGAAAAAAGTAGGTACAGAAATGTTTCACAGTACACCACTACACCAGTACTGAACACGAAAAATGGGCATAACTTGAGTTAGGATTATCAGAAAAGTTCGTGAAGAAAGTTACTGAATTGTTTTTTGTTGCTAAATTTGGTTCATAATATGAACCATATGTGTGTTTCCATAACAACTTCTCCAATGATGTGTGTTCCCATAACAACTTCTCCAATGATATGTGTTTCCATAACGTTTCTTTCCTCTTGATTCTCCTGAGCAAAAATGGCTTGAAAGGCAGGTAGGTATTTGGGTTGCGAAAACGTTGGTGTAATAGGGATATTCTTCGCGATCAAGTTTTCACCGTAGCACTTAGTAGGTACCTACCGCTTTTCAACATGTGAGGTTACTTTTACCACACGGTCTAGTCATCACATTTCATGGGATCGAGAGGCGGTGACGGATGTATGCGGCCAAATACGTCAACCGCATGATACGCCAACCATTTGGCGCATGCCCAGAACACTTTTCTGAGACATGAAGATGACGCATCTGAGCAACGGTATCTCCGAGGAACTCTCTATAGTCATCTTGCGTAAAGTTCGGATTCGGTCATAAATGCATTTTTTCCCCGATATGCACATGCTTCAAATAACAGATTAAGACCAGTTTTACGGAGGTAGGCCTCCCCAATTTTATGCACTTTATATTTTGGGGTTTTCCCGAATAGGTACCGTCACACTTGGAGGGTTAGGCCATATTTGGCGTCATAATTATATTCAATATATCGGCAGAAACGTGTAGCACGAGAAGGGAGGGTTGAATTCTTCCATCAGGTAAATAACTACCTACTTACCTCCTTAAGTATTATGTTGGCGCAAGGTTAGTTACCTACTTGATGGGAAAGTTTCAATACCTGCTCCCTTTTCTTCCAACCATCAATCGGAGAGTTTGTCAACCCTCAAACAAGTCCTGACCGATAAAAAGCAACGACCCCATGTCGACAATTTCGAAAAAATATTTATAAAAAAAATGTAAAAAAATATTTAATTTATTGTACTTATTTCTCCCAATTTTCATTTTTATCTGTAAATATCTAGCATGGCTGATGATTTCCTGATTGCCCATTAGTCTCAAAAGGATCATGTCAACAAAAGTTTACGGGGTTTTTTTTCCCGGGCTTACACTGGACATTTTGAGTTTATTTTGGAACGTACACTAGATATTTTGAGGTTTTTCGATCATATTCAAAGCCATATTTGAAGGTTTTAGATCATATTTTTAGGTCCTATTTCCAAGTTTTTCCCGCCATATTTTGAAATTTTTAAAACCATATCGATCCGAACTCTAGTGATGTGTATTAAAAGGTTATACAGAACGCAACCTCCAAATCAAGAGATAAGATCCCGAATTAGCTGTTACCGTAAAGCGCCGCGAGGTCCTTGAAACTATACGGAGAACGCAAGGGAACTAGACCCTTAACATTTCAAGTCCTAAGGGCTTAAGGACACCTGGAGGTTATGTCTCTTGAGGAACGTCAAACAAACAGACACCTTCACTTGTGCCTCGAATCTTTTCGAGACTAGGGCCGCCCCAACCAGCCTCAGATGCTCAGTCAGGTTCAGCCTTGAAGGGTCTGGTCCCAAGATTAGTAAGATACCTATTTAATTAGTAGGGCAGCGGCGAATTAAAGCACGGGTATCACTAAACAAATTCACACATATTAGCAAATTACAAGTATTAGAACCGTTTCAAATTTTTAAGACATTATTTTACATTACATAGGAAAACGCTTTCAACTCAATACATTGTTTTGAAATATAAGTTCTGCAGAAAAACATTTACATGTTTTTGTAAGCTTATACCTATTATGTTTCCACACAATTTATTTACATGAATTTCACTCAATTTCATTTGCCATTTAATTGTCTTATTGCTTGAGAATGTACTTGAGTGTGTTGAAAATGAATTTAAAATAGGTAAGATTTTGCAGCTGTTTGGTTCCCTTTTTATTCTGTAGGCAAACTGGTAGGTTTGCTTAAAATTACAATTTGTACCAACCCCAGACATCCCTGAAATTGCATTCAAAATGCCATCCGAAGAGGATACAATCGACGTTTCCAACACACGGATAGGGACATACACGAAACCTAATTTGTCCAAAAAGCTCAATAATGAGATATTAAACTGAAGGGCAAAATCAGTCCAATTCTCGATTACAACAGGGAAACGCGAAATGTTCGTGTTATATCAGCTCTTAAGTCAATTTTCTTGGCTTTGAAAATAGACAGGTAATACCGTGTACAATTACTTGGCTCAATGCGGAACTAGATAATTTGTGAGTTCCCTTGTTATTGAACTAAGTGAGCATTAACCGAGCAGGATGTATTTCGAGGTAGTTCAAGAGTATAATTTACTGCCTGTATCCTGTTTCTAAATCCGTTGTAGGTGAAGTTGAAAAATGGTTTAGCTACCTACTTCTTGGACGTACCTATATTCACCTAAGAAATATCACCATCATTTACTGAAAAATTGATGTTCCGCGAAGAAGAAGAATTATTGGCCAGCAGATTCAGCTTACATTAGGTTCGCTCGCAATTTTTTTCTGGCGGCGACTCGTAGAAAATATTAGGTTTGTTCGTAGTGACAACCAGACAGGCGACAGGTGGGTGACAGTTATCTGAACATCAGAAAGGCGTTGGGCCGTTCATAGTGAGACTCTTTTCTGACTGTATAGTATTCATTACCGGATGTTTGCAGTGTTTTCCTAACTACCCAAAGCCAATATTCTGCTCGTCATTCCAATCCACAGAAAATCGGGCAGATGAGAACCAGCCGTGCCCTGTCCTCTTGATTCCCAACCCTGTCCCACACAATTATCAAAATGGCATTAGATCATGGATGGTTTCTCAAGGGTTCCTAGGAGAATGCGAATCATCAGAAAAAGCCAGTGCGAATGAACCTCGTGGCCATCTTTATTTATGCTTGGTCCGTTCAGAATCTTGTCCGCCCGATTTTATGTGAATTGGAACGACAACCAGAAAACTGGCCTAGGGTAATAAGGATAACACTGTGAACAGCCGGTTATGGATACTACACAGTGAGAAAAGAGTCCAAGAATCTGCAAAGGGCCCAACGCCTTTCTGACGGTCAGATGGTCACTGCAAACAAACCTATATTGGGGTACCCCAAGATGTACCCCAATTTTATGCTCTATTTAGAAACGACATTGAAGCCATTGTATTTATACACTATGAGAACATACTACAACTACAGTAAGGAAGTTTTGGAGGTACCGGACAAGCGGCTCCCAAATTACCTGGCAAAAGTAGGGACCACAACACCTTTTGGGCAGCAGAATGGGGAACTTAACGGGATAAGTTTGGCAGCACTTTGACCAAAGATACGAGTATTACGAATGGAAAAGAGTGGTGGATGCAAGTGTAGATCGTATTGCCAAAAAACTGCATGCGGAGTACGAACGTAGAGCTCTGTGTTCTCAAAACCATCTGCAATACGTGTCCCTTCGACATGAAAGTCGTCCCGTTGAGCCAATTCAAAGACTTTAAATTATGGAGGTGGCTTTTTAAAATAAGGGTGTGATGAATTTGAATTTATCATCACGGTGGCGTGAAGGAGTGAGTAGAGGAGAGCGAGGGAATTTCACCTAGGCGGCGGTAATCCACCGATGTAGGTGAGAGGAAGGAAGTTCACCTAGGCGGCGGTGATCCACCGATGTAGGTGAGTGGAAGGAATCTCGTCTAGGCGGCGGTAATCCACCGATGTAGGCGAGAGGAAGGAAATTCACCTAGGCGGCGGTAATCCACCGATGTAGGTGAAGGAAGGTGCTTGTCTAGGCGGCGGATATCCACCGATGTAGACAAGGGGAAAAGGTAGGAGGTAAATTCCCAGAGCGGCGGATACCACCAGGCATCTGGGAGGAGGAAGGTAGGAGAGAGAGAAGAGAGAGCTGGTTAGAGGAAGTGTCGAATGAAGCTAAAGCTCCAGGATCCGGGGTTATATAGGACTTGGAGTCCTCTCCCTCCAGCTCCCTGTTGGGAGCTGGTAGTGGGGCTCCAGGTTGTGTCCCCCGGATTCTGTCGCCTGTCTCCCCACTCAGATGTTTATTAGCGGAAGGTAATTTTTACATAGGAATATTGGTGAGAGCTTTAAGGTTGTTAGTGGAGTGTTCCCGGGAGGGACTCACGACAGAGGTCCCCCCAGTTCGAACCAATGTTTGAGGTAGCTGAAGGCTCAAGTTGACAGTGGCTGAGGGCTGCGGAAACAAAAAGGGGAGCTGAAGGCGCAAGGATACAGGAGCTGAAGGCTGAAACAAACAATTGCAGTGCTGAAGGCAGAAGAGTGACCGGAGGTGTCTTAAATCTAGGGTGATATACAGGTAGTAGGATAAGTAGACATAAGTAGACATAAGTAGACATAAGTAGACATAAGTAGACAAAAGTAGACAGAAGTAGACATAAGTAGATATAAGTAGATATAAGGAGGCGTAGGTGAGGATGACAAAACTTGATGATGGGAGAAATATGTACAAAGATGAAAGAATTGATGAAGTGACAATATTTACAATGGTGATGAGGTTGATGATGGTGATGAGAGGAGTGATATGTATAGGCAGTTAGAAGGTAGTTAGAAATTTGCAAGGTATTTACAGGTAGTATTTACAGGTATTTACAGGTATTTACAGGTATATACAATTTGTAGGTACGGGTTCAGGGGAGACATATTTGAGCGGGGTTGCGAGATCCGCCGTTCCCTGGGTGTGGGTTGTGTGTGGTGAAGTGTATTGTGTGTGTGGGTGTAGTGTGTGGTTGGATGTGGTTGATGCCCGCTGCGACGAGGTGGCCACGGCGGGGCTGTGAGGTTCGGTACAGTGTCTGTGGGATAATGGAACACAAACACTGTCCCGAAATCTCAAGGCCCCGCCGTGATTTCTCAGAGCGGGGCGGGGGACTTGGCCGCCGGGACGCGGGGCGAGGGACGCTCCCGTCGTCTGTTGCGCCGCCCGGACCTTTTCGTCCCGGCGGGAACTATTGTGGATATCCCCGGCGGGGGTGGGGGAAGAGGGGGTGTTGTGGGATTGGTGGGTTGGGGTGTTGGTGGGGTAGAATTTAAAATTGGGGGGTCGAAAATTGAAAAAGGGGGAGGAGCAAGAGGGGGTTGAAATTTGGGGGGCGGGGGTCCGTTGAAGACGGGGGGAGTGATGTTTGGAAGGGGTGGTGGGGGTGGCATAAGCAGGGTGAGGCGAAATTGGTGGAGGAGCGGGTCCATAAGGGGGTCGAACGGGATGTAAGGGGGGTGTACCCCGGTGGCTTGCGCTGCGCGAAATTCGCGCAGTATGCGCCACTGGGGGTACTTCCACCGCCGGGGCCGGGGAGGTAGTCCGGAAATCCGTTGCGGAAAAAACGGAAGCGATGGTGTAGGTCCGGGCGAAGGGGGTAGGGGGGAGAGCGGGTCCGGGACGTAAACGTCCCGGAGTATGGCCGCCATTTCCGGATCCGAATCGAAATCCGGAAACGGCGACGGGGGAGACTGTTGTGGTGGAGAGAGGTGTTGCATTGCAAACAGACGGCGGGAGACTGATAGTGGACGTTGGTTGAGGGAGAACAGGGGCGGGCTTGCAGCGGGCGAAAGGGACGGTGTGGGGTTTCCCGTCCATTAGCAGGGTCGCGGTGGTTGGTGTTGTGCGGATGACTTGAAAGGGCCCGGCATAAAGGGGCTGAAAGGTTTTATGCATGCCGGGCTCTTTCAAGTACATATGCGTGGAAGTGTAAAAGCGTTTTGGGTAAGTGGTGTCGTTTGTCGGTGTTGAGGTGTGTAACGGTTCCCTGTTAATGGACGGGGTGTTGTGTGGAGGGAAAATGTCGGCGGGTAAACGAATGGGGTCTCTGAAAGCGTGTTGTGCGGGACTTGTGTTGTCTGAAGGACGGGCGGAAGTGCGGAGGCTAAGTAGAACGTAGGGGAGGGTTTTGGTCCATGAAGGGGAAGTGGCTGATGTGGAGATGGCTTGCTTGAGGACCGAGTGCCACCGCTCTATTTTCCCGTTGGATTGAGGGTGATAAGGAGTGGTGCGGATTTTCTGAATCCCGAGGGAACGGAGCAGGTCGGCAAAGTGGGCTGATTCAAACTGCCTCCCCTGATCGACCGTGAGTGTCCGCGGACAGCCGTAGCGGCTGATCCATTGATTGAGGAAGGCCGCGGCGACGGCGTCCGCGGTAATGTGGGCGAGTGGAATACACTCTACCCAATTTGTCGCACGGTCGATCATGGTGAGGCAGTACCTCTTCCCCTCGGAGGGGGGAAGAGGGCCGACCAGATCCAAGTGGACGTGTTCCCACGGGAGAGAATCGGGGATAGGTTGAGGAGGTACATGGGGGTGAGCCGAGACCTTGAATTGCTGGCACTTCTGGCACCCCAGAACCCAGGTACGGATATCCGTGTTCATATGGGGCCAGAAGTACCGCGTCTTGATGAGGTCCCGGCTCGCCCGAATGCCGGGATGATGGAGGGAGTGGTAATGGAGGAACAACTGCCTCCTCAGCTCCGGTGGGACGTACGGGCGCGGTGAATCGGCCGATACGTCGCACCAGAGATCGAGGGGAGGCAGCTGTTCCAATTTTGAGGCGGAGATGAGGTTTGAAAGTGCGGGATCGGAAGTAGGAGTTTGGTGGTGTTTGAGGGTTTGCGGGGAAGGGAAGGGCAGTAACTCCGCCACCGGCGCAGGGGTGGGGCGGGAGAGGGCGTCGGCGACGCAGTTGTCGGCCCCCGGCAAATAACGAATATCGGACGTGAACTGTCCGATAAATTCGAGTTGCCGGAGGCGACGGGGGGAGGCTGATTTTCGGTTTTGGAGGAGGGCGTGGGTGAGGGGCTTATGGTCGGTGATGACAGAGAACTGCCTGCCCTCCACGAAGTCACGGAAGTGTTTGATGGCTTCGTGGATGGCGAGGAGTTCTCTGTCAAAGGTGGAGTAATTTTTTTGTGTGGGGGACAGAGTTTTAGAGAAAAAGCCGAGAGGTTGGGGGGTGGCGCCGGTGTGTTGGTGGAGGACTGCCCCGATGGCCCAGTCGGACGCATCCGTGGTGATGGAGAGGGGGGCATGGGGATCGGGATGGGCCAATAGAGCGGCGTCTACTAGGTCCTGTTTGCATTGTTGAAAGGCGGTTGTGAGGGTGGGGGTCCAGGAAATGGGGCGTTTATCGTTTTTCTTGGCCGGTTGTGGGATAGCGTGTATGAGTGGTTGTTGATGTTGTGCTGCGTGTTTGATGTGTCTACGATAAAAGTTCAACATACCCAGGAAACGGCGGAGTTCTGAGACAGTGTTGGGTTGTGGAAAGTCGGTGAGGGTGTGCACTTTGTCCGGTAGGGGTTTTATTCCTTCGGACGAAACCTGGTGGCCGAGGCAGCGGACGGAGGGTTGGGCGAGAACACATTTCGGAGAGTTTATGGTGAGGCCCTCGGCGGCGAAGATGTCAAGTACCTGTTTCAGGTGTGCGAGGTGTTCCTTTGGGTCCCGGGAAGCGATCAGTACGTCGTCCAAAAAACAGAATACGAAGGGTAGGCCTCGTAGAATGTTGTCCATGTAACGCTGCCATGTTTGGGCAGCGTTACGGAGGCCGAAACCCATTTTGATATACTCGAACAGGCCGAAAGGGGTGATGATGGCTGTTTTAGGAACGCCAGGGGGGTAGATGTGAATGTGATGGAAGGCTCTAGAGATGTCGAGTGTTGAAAAGATGGTCGTGTTGTGGAGGTGGGAAGAGAAATCCCGGAGATGCGGGACGTTGTAGAGATCTGGGGTTGTTCGGGCATTGAGGCGGCGGTAGTCACCGCAGGGGCGGATATCCCCGTTAGGCTTCTGCACAATATGTAGTGGAGAAGCCCACGGGGATTTGGAGGGGCGGATAATGCCTTCCTTGATTAGATTATCAAAGTGTTTGCGGGCCTGTGAGAGTTGGAGGGGGTGGAGGCGTCGTGCTTTTGCGGATATTGGGGGGCCAGAGGTTTCAATGTAGTGCTGGGTCTGTGAGATGTGAGCTGAGGGGCGGCGCTGGGGTTTGTAGTGTAGGAGGAGTTGTTCAAATTGGGATGGGGGGCGATCCACCGTATGAATGAACCCGGGGATGGGTTTTTGGGTGGAGGGGTCGAGCAGGCGCGCGTTACGGACGTCTACCTGGAGGCCGAAATATGCGAGGAAGTCGGCCCCCAGGATAGCTTTCTCTACGTCCGCCACGGTAAATTCCCACTCGTACGCGAGCCCGCTCATATGGATTGATGAGCGGTACGTCCCGTACGAGGGGATGGTGGTACCGTTGGCGGCGTAGAGGAGTTGCCGGTAACAACGCGCCTGTCGCCGGAGAATATTATTCGGGAATATGGAGAGCGCCGCCCCTGTGTCGACGAGGAACGGGACGTGCGTTTTTGAGCATTTTAGGAACAGGCGTTGGTGAGCTGGGGCGGAGTGTGGTAAAATGGCTGAGGTGTTGGGGTCTGTCGGAGGGGGGGGGCTTGGTTCGTCCGAGGTGATGGGCGGGTGCGATGTTTGTGGTTGGTCCTCCGCGAAGGAGACGCGGGGCGTTTTTTTGCCGTTCCGGGGAGGGGGAACGGTAGCGGCGGCGCGAGTGGCGGCCGGAGGGGTGGTTGCCTTGGGGGCGGGGTTGGAGGGGCCGTTCCGTGGTGGGGGAACGGTAGCGGCGGCGTTAGTGGCGGCCGGGAGGGTGGCTGCCCTGGAGGCGGGCTTGGAGGGGCCGTTCCGGGGTGGGGGATCGGTAGTGGCGGCGCTAGTGGCGGCCGGAAGGTTGGCTGCCCTGGAGGCGGGCTTGGAGGGGCTGACTCGGGGTGGGGTGTCAGTTGATGGAGAGGTGGCGTGTTTTGCGGCGTCGTCAGATGCGGCCGGGAGGTTGGCAGCCGTGGCGGCGGCGTAGGAGGGGTAGCGAGGCTTGGTAGTGGTGGTGTGAATGCGGGCGGGGAGGGGTTGGTGGTGGTCCCCCCCGTGTTGGCGAGGAGGGGGGCCCGCCGGATTTACCGGCGGGCGTCCGCGTTTCCCTGCTTGGAGGAGTAGGAGCAGGGGGGCTGGCATTTGCGGGCCTCCCCACCGAAGTTCACGTGGTAGAAACATCGGTGGGGGGGGTCCGCTGGGAGGTAGGTCCTGGTGGGGCGCGCGGAGTTGGAGGGGGCTGTCGTGTTGGGGGACCTCCCTCTTCGTTGCTGGGTGGGGGAGACGGTGCGGCGGTCGGCCGAGCGCTGGCGTCGGTGGTCGGAGGAGGGGGTTATCCGGCGATCGACGGAGAGGGAGCGGCGCCGGTGGAGGGAGGGGGGCCGGCGGCGCTCTTGAGACCGTGATCGGTCCCTGCGCGGGGTGGGGGTGCGGGGTGCGGCGACTTCCGTGACGCTGGCGGCCGCGGCGAGGTCGTAAACTGTGTCGGCCAGCCGGAGTAGCGGCTCGTCCGGTCCGTCGAGGTGGCTGGCGAGCGCCATCTGGATGGGGTGGGGGAGGGCTCGCAGCCAGAAAGTCCGAGCGATGTCGGCCGTCACGACGTCGTGTAGTTGATGACGCAGGCGACGGTATAGGTGGGAGGGCTTCAAATCGCCGAGATGTTGGGGCTGGGAGAGCGCTGCGACACGTGCGATCTTGGAGGGTTGGTATAAGCTGATGAGGCGGGCGCGGAGGTCGTCGTAGGCGGCCGTGGCGTCGGGGGAGATGTCCGACGTCTGCAGGAGGATCTCATATGGTAGTAGAGAGATGATGCGGGAGTAGCGGGTACGCTGGCTGCGGATGTTGGCGGCAGAAAACGCAGCGTCGACCTGGAAGAACCAGAGCGCGGGGTCGTGCGTGTAGAAGGGGGGTAGCGACAGCGGGAACGACGCCGAGGCCGTCGTGACGTCGGCGGCGGCGTGTGCGGCAGCTGCAGCGGCGGCGGCAGCGGCGGCGGCGGATGTGGTGGAGCCGGGTGGTGAGAGGCTGGTGAAGGGGTTGTCGGTTGCGTCAGAAGCCGCAGTGGTCGGCGGCTGCAGCAGGGACGGCCGGAGGAGCGGCGGCGATGGCGAGTTCGGGTCCATGGTGGAGGTGTCTGTGAACAAAATTCAATTTGAGCGGTTGAATTTGAAAATTCGCAATGAGCGGCGGCGGGTTTGTATGCGGCGGAGAGTTGAGAGCTGTGTGAGCGGTTGCGGGTGGGCCAAAAATTGCGAATTTACACTGACTATTTTAAATGTGAATTTAAAATGCGGGACACCGAACTAGACTGGGGCGACACATGAGTTGGTAAGAGGATAGAAGGTTGGATGAACGTCGGGTTCACCACTGTGATGAATTTGAATTTATCATCACGGTGGCGTGAAGGAGTGAGTAGAGGAGAGCGAGGGAATTTCACCTAGGCGGCGGTAATCCACCGATGTAGGTGAGAGGAAGGAAGTTCAGTTCCCGCCCGTGAGAGGAAGAGGAAGCAAGTTCCCGCCGTGATTTCTCAGAGCGGGGCGGGGGACTTGGCCGCCGGGACGCGGGGCGAGGGACGCTCCCGTCGTCTGTTGCGCCGCCCGGACCTTTTCGTCCCGGCGGGAACTATTGTGGATATCCCCGGCGGGGGTGGGGGAAGAGGGGGTGTTGTGGGATTGGTGGGTTGGGGTGTTGGTGGGGTAGAATTTAAAATTGGGGGGTCGAAAATTGAAAAAGGGGGAGGAGCAAGAGGGGGTTGAAATTTGGGGGGCGGGGGTCCGTTGAAGACGGGGGGAGTGATGTTTGGAAGGGGTGGTGGGGGTGGCATAAGCAGGGTGAGGCGAAATTGGTGGAGGAGCGGGTCCATAAGGGGGTCGATCGGGATGTAAGGGGGGTGTACCCCGGTGGCTTGCGCTGCGCGAAATTCGCGCAGTATGCGCCACTGGGGGTACTTCCACCGCCGGGGCCGGGGAGGTAGTAGGTGAGTGGAAGGAATCTCGTCTAGGCGGCGGTAATCCACCGATGTAGGCGAGAGGAAGGAAATTCACCTAGGCGGCGGTAATCCACCGATGTAGGTGAAGGAAGGTGCTTGTCTAGGCGGCGGATATCCACCGATGTAGACAAGGGGAAAAGGTAGGAGGTAAATTCCCAGAGCGGCGGATACCACCAGGCATCTGGGAGGAGGAAGGTAGGAGAGAGAGAAGAGAGAGCTGGTTAGAGGAAGTGTCGAATGAAGCTAAAGCTCCAGGATCCGGGGTTATATAGGACTTGGAGTCCTCTCCCTCCAGCTCCCTGTTGGGAGCTGGTAGTGGGGCTCCAGGTTGTGTCCCCCGGATTCTGTCGCCTGTCTCCCCACTCAGATGTTTATTAGCGGAAGGTAATTTTTACATAGGAATATTGGTGAGAGCTTTAAGGTTGTTAGTGGAGTGTTCCCGGGAGGGACTCACGACAAAGGGACATTTTGGCACTGAAGTACAGGCCGTATGAAACAGAAAATCAGGCTTGTGAGATTTGTAGTAGCGGGGAGGTTGAGGATGCCTATCATTTTATAGGTAGATGCAATGCTCTGAATACGGTTAGGAAGCGTTTCTTGGGTTCTGACCAATTGGACTGGGAGGCATACATGCAACTGATAAAGGTGGGAGATAGAAGGCTCGTTGGCTACTGTTCGGTTGCCTGGTTCCTGAGTACAGCGACTATGAAAGAGTACTACCTGGGATGATTGTCATCTGTCAATTTGTCATGACCCATTATAGTATGCAAATTGTATGTTATAGTGTAGCCTACCTATTATGTACATCCACCTATTCTTGCATTAATTATTTGGAAAAGAGAAAATCCCCATCCATAAAAAGAAGAAAATGCCCGTAAAAGAAAAGATAATTATTGTAAATTGAATTGAATATTGTTAAAAAATTGGAAAAAAAAATATACCTATTTGTTGAATCACATAAATTAGTATTCGAAATAACTTCATGGTAAACTCCATCAGACGGCCCTGCATGACCATGATTATTAAGCATGTCAATGATTATATATATAATTGGTAATTCGTATTTTATGATTTTTGAAATTAAGCATGTTTTTCATTCATTCATTCATTCAGTCAGAAAAGAATCCAAGAATCTGCAAAGGGCCCAACGCCTTTCAGACCGTCAGATGGTCACTGCAAACAAACCTGTGATGAATTTAAATTGGCGCAAATTCACCACGAGAGGCGAGGTGGGAATGTGTCGGCATCTGGTTAAGGGCGGACCTCCACCGTAAGCCGAATCTTTTTGGATGAATTTGTGCGGTTAAGGGCGGACCTCCACCGATCTTTTCGGGAATTTGCCAGTTCTGGTTAAGGGCGAAACCTCCACCATGTTCTGGATCTTTTTGGATGTTTGTGCGGTTAAGGGCGGACCTCCACTGATCTTTTAGGGTAGTGTGCCAGTTCTGGTTAACACATTCAATACGAGACCTGGAGGACAAGAACTTCCAGGAAAACGGTGTCCTTTGAGAGGGCATCATCCAACGAAGGCGTACGGAAAATTACACAACTATCCAGCCACGCTGGGCTTCAAAACAATTCATTGAAAATAAATAGAATGAGGACGCCCATTGGCGTCATGCCGTCTTCTTGGATAGGGATGGGATGACGCCGATGATCGGATGATAGGGATGGAATGACGCCGATCGGTGAAAATGGTGCCCTTTGATAGGGAACCATCCAACGAAGGCCTACAGAAAGTTACACAACTATCCAGCCGCGCTGGGCTTCAAAACAATTCATTGAAAATAAACAGAACGAGGACGCCCATTGGCGTCATGCCGTCTTCTTGGATAGGGATGGAATGACGCCGATCGGCGTCACGTCGTATGCAACGTGTTAAGGGCGAACCTCCACCATGTTCTGGATCTTTTGGGTTTAGGAGAGAGATGTGGTAAGGAGAGAGAGAGAGTAGCCAGCGGCTAGAGGAAGCGTAGAATGAGTAAAAAGTCGCAGGATCCGGGGTTATATAGACCCGGAAGCCTTCTCCTTCCAACCCCCTGTTGGGAGAGGATGGAGGGGCACCAGGTTGTGTACTGGATCCTGCGGCTTGTGTCCCCACTCGTACCGTTTATTGGCAAGAACTAAAGTTGGCTATTGAATTATTTGTGAGAACTTAAGTCTACTAGGAGAGGGTTCCGGGAGGGACTCACGACAAAACCTATAAGGGTTGTTCCCACTGGCTTTTTCTGACGGTTAGCTAACTTTCAGAAAATTGTAAGAAACCATCCATGATCCACTGCCACCTTGATTAGCGTTTGAGGAGGGGTGGATAATCGAGAGGGCAGTGCGTGGCCAGCTCTCGTCCCAAAATTTTCTGTGAAATGGAATGAGGATCAGGAAACTGGCTCGGATAGTCAGGAAAACACTGCAAACAGCCTGTCATGGATACTATACAGTCAGAAAAGCGTCAAGAATCACTGTGAATGGCTCAACGCCTTTCTGACGAGTAGATAACTGTCAGATGGTCACTGCAAACAAACCTATTATAGTGTCCTGCTCTATTCACTTTTTTCAACCCCTTCGATTCAAGTGCTATTTTCCCAACATTTTCCATATTTCTCCACGACATTAGGAATTAGGACCTAATATGTAAGTATTAGAACGATATTCTGAAAAAATTCGTATCTCAAAACTCACCAGCAGCAGAAGCCGGGAGGATACTGCTAAGCTCTGGATCAAGCACAAAAGCCCAGTCTTCGTAGAAGTGTTTCAACATGGGAGAAGCTAACAATGACGTCATGTACCGCTCCAGCGACCTCTCGTTGATCGCTGATCTCAGCCAAGCTCGCCCGCGCCCCCTGCCGGTCCAGATCTGCCTGAGGAGTTCGTAGCGCTCCTTCTCATGGGTCGTTAGGACGCCCTTGACGAAGTCCCACAAAGTGTATTTTTCGCCACTCCCCGTCACTAGGTCTGTCATCTGCCTGTAGGTGACAAGAATAAAAATCAGAAGGAATTAACCCTTTCAAGCGCCATGAGGGGATACTTCACAGTTTTTCATCTGTAAAACCACGGAAAAGTAGGTTAGGTAGGATTTATTAAACCTCCAGGTGTTAATTTCGTTCTCCAATTTTTAAACTGGCATGACTAGGATCAAAATCTTTGGAGGAAACCAAATATTTTGGCCAATTTAGACTGAATGCTGGTACCCACCTTCATTCAGCAGTGGATCCAGAATTGGGGGGGGGAGGGGGAGTTCTATTTACCAATTTATAAAACATTCAAATTTTGATTCTATAACCTACATAAATACAATATAGTTATTTATTGACGTTATTTACATAATTACGCATATGAGTCTGATAATATAAATACAGATAAATACAAATTATTACACAAGGGTTTATTATTAACCGGTATAGTTGCACCTTCTGTGTAGATCACTGTTTTCTGTGGTCAATACCTACCCTCGTGCTCCTCCCAGGAAAGTCGTAAATCGAGTAATGGAGCCAGCCGGGAAACATTACAGTTTCATAAATATACGGCGTTCGGAAAATTTCAACCCCTCTTTTTCTCCACTTAGAGATGATTGGCAGTAACGACGAGCTTCGAGGACGAATTAGAATTAGAATTTATTAATTTTCACAGCTTCAGGGCTCAAGGCCCCAAACGTTCTACAAACCAAATTTCATTTTTGGTTCAAGGTAACTAAGTAAAGTGCGAAGTATGGCGTACGGCGGACGCACAGAAATTTTTGGTTTATTATTTTCAATAATGAACCGTTGGAATCGAGCATGAAAAAAAAATTAATAAAAAAAATTTAACCCCCTCCCCCAATTTTATGGCTTCCGTTTCAAGGTACGTATGTAGAATCCGAAAATGCAATAAAAATATACCTAATAATTTCTCTTCGTGTTATTTTTCAGTGTCAGAAACTATGAGGCGTAAAATTGCAATGTAAACATGAGGAGTCATTCAACAAAAACAAAGGCAACAGAGAATTATTTTATCACCTTCAATGAGAGGTTGAGAAAGGAATAATGTTCAGGAATATTTCAGTAGACGTTCAAATCGCCAACAGAAAGCAGAACAGAACAACCTACCTATGCACATAAATAAATGCACATGCATTAGGCGCGTTAGTAAAGCCAGACTTTTAACAGACGAAAGTGGGTCATGATAATTCCCCGTCTTACGACTGTTTGTCAACGCCACCCACCCACTTGAATCCTTTTACAACATAACTGAGTACCGATCGTATAAAGCAGATTTATGCAATATTACCAACTATGCACTTACCTGAGGGCGCTGGACACCTTGTCCAAGGGTCCATCACGGCCATCCTCCTCTCGCTGGGGCTTGATTTTGAGTCCATGGCAAAGAACAAGCTCAAACGCCAAACAAAGATTCGCGACACAGGGATCGAGCTCGGTCGCAAGTTCCGTACGGCCACCGAATCGCGTCTGACAACTTTTGACTGCTGAGAGAAGTTGATTTTGAAGTTGGTTCCTTTCCGTAACGCGATCACCGCTTTCCACGGACGGGACCATCACGAGATGAGCATCAAATTCACAAACTTCAGATACAAAACTGAAAACAGAAATGATCAGAGCGCTTTCAGATTGTTACTATAGAAAATGACGCGAAGAACAGAAGAAAGAAAGCTGTGATACGAACAACTAATTGGCATGGGAAGTCACCGACTGGAGGGGAGTTATCTTGTAACGCCTACACAGCTGTCAACTAATTTCCTCGCCGATGAGAAATTTGCTTCGGTATCGAATCACAACTGGTTCTGCTGATAAAAAGAGAAACTTGCAAGATCGAAGAGACCACGAAAATAATAAAGAAGTTCTTATCAATGTCATACTGATAATTCGTTGCTGTTGTATTCAGTGCCGGGAATCGTTAGCTAGTGGAGGACATACACCGTACTTGCACCGTGGCTGAAGGGTCATAATAAACATTTTTGGCATTGGCTGCTACAGTGTCATAACTTAACAGTAGCCGTGCATGGCGTCTGAAAACGATGGGGCACCAGACCGGAACACAAAACCAACAGATTTGTCTACAAAATACCCCAAGGCAACAACACCCTTCCTTTATTTACTGATATTTTATACTCTTTTCATCAAATTATCTTCATACGAAAACGTCGACACTTAAAATACAACAAAACAATAGAGAGTTCCTAAAGACTAAAGTCGGGAAGATGTGTTCGGATTTATCTCAACTGCGCATGCGCGTCGCCCAAGTTCAAACTTATTTCCTTAAGTTCGACTTATTCGGCCTTATACATAAGGCGCGTTATCTCCCAGGGCACAAACTTTAGGAATCGTCTTTAACCTTACTCAGGGGTAACAGTGCACAGCTTTTTGCCGCGTTTTGTCGTTTTTTTTAACGCGTCATGTGTCGTCGGTCCTCGCCATCGCCAGCGTCTTTCAAAGTTACTCCAAGCGTCTTTCAAAGAATTTGCTAGATTGTTGCGATATCAACTTAGGATAAAAAAGACCAGTCGACGCATCGCACGAGGATTTTGATGTTCAAAATAAGTACACCTCAAAAGCACTTTATCGTCATCCGACAACAGTCCTCGTCTGTTGAGGTAGAGGCGAAAAAGATTTTCAAGCTCTTCCATGATGAACTTGAAATAAAATAGAATAAACTAAAAATGAAATGGAAACGGAACGACCAGGAAAGAAAGGCAGCTGAAGCTGTATGGATTTCGCGTTGTGCTAAGTTAAGTGACGTTACTTTTTAATTCACTCCTACCCCCACCACTTCTGTCAAACCGGACTTATTGGTTAGCATCCAAAGTTAGCATCTTAGCTGCTCGCCTTAGATGTGGCCAAAAGATATGGCCGTTCCCTAATGAACTTATCTCTTAGGAACTCTCTAATGACTGGTCAGCTGGTACCTACTTGAATGGATAAGCTGTTGACGTGGAATGGAGAAGCTAAGTAGTTATCTGTGTGTTGATGCCGATCAATCCACAAAGCACAAACAGCAAACAGGACAAAACACGCGTAGGTACCACAAATACAAATCTGTCATTGGAACCGGATCGAACACAAAACGCACAAAATTTGATGAAAACAAAATGAAAACTGACAGACTCAACAGAGAAAGCGAATGTGATTCAGAGACGACAAAAACAAATCAGAAGAAGAAGCATCTGGTATCGAGATGACGAATCGAAGCAAATGAATCAATTGTGAAATGAACAGTTTTGGGGTTGAAATCAGATTCTGGGGCCAGGCCCAAAGTGTGTGTGGCAAACAACATTTTTACTCGACTGAGCATGCGTGGACAGGCCACTTTTCTCGGTTGCCATGGGAACACCAGGTCCCAGGACCCACGTTCCAGTTTCCACAGCCTAGGTTTCGATTTCGATTGCAGGACATCAATTACTGTCACTTTATTCCGATAACATGATTAGCCTATGGAGCTAACATTAAGGAACCACCATGTATGCTCTACTAGAACATTGAATATCCATAGCCAGAGAAATCTGGCGAGTCCCTGTTGAACTTTGTGAAAAATTACTTACAGGAAGGTGCAGTTTAAGGAGGTAAATTCAGATCCAACTGAAGAATGGATGGTATTTTTTCTCTAGTGTTTTTGGGTGCCGGGGCAACAGCCCAAGAGGCCTTATGGATGCAACGCCCCTGTAACTTAATAATAATGATCATTTAATGAACCAAAGACAAATAATATGTCCATAGTGGGCTCACGAGAACCGCCATGGTGAATAATGACATTGTGGTAAGGTCATCAGGGGCATTTATGAAACAACATTATAAATATGAGTATACATAAATATGAGTATAAGATGAAAGATGAAACAAATTTAAAAAAAAAAGTAAAATAAAGTAAGTACTTAATGAGAAGGTAGATTAAAAGAATGAAAACTGGGAATTAAACGAGCAGCCATCGTAACAAATGTGGCAGGGAGGGGGTACACTGAATGACAAGGTTTAAATGTCAACTTTCAAGAGTCTGACTGTGGAAGTCAAAAACCTACCAATACAAGGAACGGGGCCGCACGGACAGACAAAGGGAGAAAGTTCCAAGTTTTTGCCCCTGCCACCAGAAAGGACTTTGCCATTGTTCAGCTGAAATGGCGGACTACCATAAGAGCACTTGACCTCGAAGAGGCAGCTCGTGGTAAGTCAGGCATACCACCATTCAAAATAAGGTATAAAATTTTCAAATGGCGGTGGATAAAATATTTCTCTAAAGGTAAGCATAGAACCTGGCATCCAGAAACAGAGTGATGTGGTTTAATATTAAAGGCATAGCGTAATATTAACAGGCATTGTATGATACTTGTTGGTTATTTTTTAGTGAAGCAAATAGGAATATGAAAATGTTGAGCAACAGTAAAACAGGTGGGGACGATCCAAAGCTGTGACCAATTGTCACTTGAGATACTGTGTATCTGTGGATTTGGAAACGCGTCGCAGGGTGTGGAGTGATCAGTATACTCTTTTGTAGCTAGTACTTAGCTTAGTTTTTTTTGACTGACAGTTCCAACCCTTGTGAACACTTACCATAGTCAAGTTTTCTTTTTTTCAAAACCCTTTCCTAAAATGTGAGATCTGAAAACTTTCTGAAAACAGCATGAGTGTTACTGTTCAAGACCAAATGTGCTGCCAAAAAGTGTGACATTTAATAGAAACTTAATATTACGAGTATTGTAGGAGTATATTTACATAATTAATAAACATCCCAAAGAAGACGTGACGTTTGGTGCCTTATTTTGTTTGATTTTTGTAAGTTTACAACTCTAATTTATTATTACTCATTACCGTCTTTAGATATCACATTTAGTCCATTTATTATCTTCTGGCCGCTTGATATATTTACAATGTTTTTATAAACCTTTAATCCTTTCAACCCGGCTGAGAATCAAGCTTCACTGCACTGCCTAACTGGGAGTGATTATTCTCGTCTGCACATGGAACCCTTTTCCTGGCAAAAACAGAAGAAATTGAATATTTCAATTTTTCCTGTTTCCAATTTTTAGGTTTGTGTTCCCTAAGGATGAAACAACGTTCCAAAAGTTACTCGAGTGGTTTTTATCACTTTTATAGGCGATTGTAATAAAAGTGAACCACAGTTCACCATGCCAGGTTCCCAGTGAGCTCTAGTGGTGAACCTTAGTTCACCATGCCAGGATACAGTAATAGGTCAGTCTTAGTTTTTGGGATGTGGAAATGAAATAAATTTTACGGAAAAATCAGTTTTTATTGTAAAAAATATTTATATTGCCAACTGAAAACATGAATAATGTATGTAGGTAGGCTTGCTCCAATAGTCTGTAATGGCTGGTAACTGAATAATTCCCATCAACAATTCAATGCCAAGAAAAGCTTTGACAGCGTTCCTATCAACTTCAATAGACTCGCCAGTTTGTTGGAAACTGTAAAGGTTGGTCTGCTCCACTGCAACATCGACGCATTTCAGTGAGAAGAAATTGTAGAAATACGATAGGGCCGTCTGTATGTGTGCTCCACCTTGGTGAACTTTGTCCATACAGCGAGGCGGAATTGTGACACAACCCTCAAACTTCGTTTTCCTCCACTCCATCTTCAATGGTTTTGCCTTGATTTTTTTTTCAAGGCTGATGCCTTCCGTTTCTGGGGAGCACTGGATTGAGCTCTCTTCTTTGCTCTGGTGGTAGCTGAAGGAGTAGTAGTAGGTGGGTTGGATTCAGATGGAGAGATCATGGGTGGCATAGGGACAGGTTGTTCAGGTACGTTGACCAATACCTCAGTCATCCTGGGCTCGGGATTTGGTGCGCCAGAACTAACCCAAGGAGTGTTGAGAATAGGTTCATTTTCATCTTGAAAATCAAGAACGCCAATCTCCTCGAATAGCTGTCGAATCCCTGCTTCCAACTGCTCCTCATCGCGCCCTCGTCATTATCAGTCAATTCATCTGAGGACTCACATCCAGGCTTGGGAATCAAAGATAACATTTTTTTCACCTCTAGATGTGAGAAAGGCCTGAAAATAAAGGAGACATCAGGTGTTAGTTATGATGAACCACTAGAGGTGCAAATATTATAAGTACCTAATAAAAAATAAATAAATAGATAAATTTTATAAAGTTTGTGGCAAAGAAAGAGAAATTCAATGGAAAATCATGCTCAGAAATCCCTACTGGAGTTTGCTGATACCTATCCTGGCAAGGTGAACTAAGATTCACCACTTGACTCAACTGGGAACCTGGCATGGTGAACCTCAGTTCACCTTTTCATTTTCACAATGCCGAATCTCTGCATGCTAATTTCAGCTGTTTTTTTGTCATTCCCTCTAGAAAAACACCTGATCTATCCAATTCTGGGGATTACTGCCCTCAAAAACCATTAAAAGTTGATGAAAACATGACGTCAACTTACCTTCCTCGAAGGGCCAGACGTCGAGTGTCCCTCCATCTTGCACTATCACCTTGAAACTCATAAAACAGCTGAGAATTCCATAGTTAGCCTCGTTAGTCCTAGAAGATGAATTCCCATGGATGTCAACGCCAACATCAAGGTCACCCAGCCAACTTGGATTTTGTAATCAGGAGGGGAAGGACCGGTGAACTGTAGTTCACCTTGCCTTGAATCAAGCTTCACTGCACTGCCTAACTGGGAGTGATTATTCTCGTCTGCACATGGTTAAACAAAAGTCACCTTGATTGTACTGAAATATTATAATTTGGAACGTTTTTCGCTCACCATGGCGACGGGCGAACGTAAATTTACCTTTTATCGACGTTTGTTGTTTCAGCACTTTTGAAGCGGGACTCTACTGTCCCAGTCATTTCCTACCGTGTTGGAAGAAGCATGACGAATTCATATCCATTCTTCCGAAATAAGGATTGCAGTATTTGATAGGTCCTAAAACGATCGGAAAATTGAAACAGTAGGTAATTCAGTCCCCAGGACATTCAGTCCCAGCAGGTTTGTTAGTGCCCCACAGACCCACAGCCATTTTGATTTTTCATTAGGTACCTACCGTGGTGGAACTGGAAGAAGCATGATGAATCATTCATACCTATTCTTCCACAAAGATTGTAGTATTCCATATACCCTAAAACGATTGGAAAATTGAAGCAGAAGGTAATTCAGTTCCCAGGACAATGTGTCCCAGCAGGTTTATTAGTGCAAAACATGATGGGACATAAACGTCCCACCAGGGGTGAAAGGGTTAAAGTTATTCCAGTGAACACTTAAGCTGGCTGTTGAAGAATAACGAGGTAAGTAGGTACCAAGTAAATGGAGTGTGTAGGTGCTATCCAACATTTATTCTCTGACATCAAAAATAAAAAAGTTCAAATTTTATTTACCAAATTTTTAATTACCAAAACAACACTTTCTTGGTAATAAACTATGTACCTGCAAAACAACCTTCTCAATTAAGAAACTAGGTATTAAATATACCTAAAAAAATCTTTCTCGATAGGGTGAGAAAATAATGCATAGGAACTTATTGTCACATTTAAAATGTGAGGTAACCTGGGGCACAGTAGAATCAAGTGGAAACATCCAAACAGTAAAAATGATTGTCCCTGCATCCAACAAACACTCGCGAGCCAACTACAACTGGGGAGGAAAACACTTCCCCTGGTAAACGGTAAGTACACAATAAAGCACCTTCGAAATCAAGTATGTGTAAGGAGCCATCGACGGTGACGACCACAAACCGCGAGCCTACGACGAAGGGAGTGGAAACAATTCTGCTTTGAAATTCGTAGGACCAATTCGTAGTGAGAAACTGTAAACAGTGAATAGCATTACCGGATGCAATAATCGTCTGTCCGTCGTTGGAGATCACGGGAGAAGCGAATTTCTGTCCTCTAATGCATAGTTTATCCACCTGCAACATTCAATTTAATAATGAGACGAACTGGGAGATCAAGGCTGAGTTATTCCCACTTATAAAATATATATGTATTTCCTCATTTCTTTTAATACAGTGGACAGGTAGCATTTAACCCGATAGAATAGGATCTGATTAGGTAGGTACTTATTAGTCTAAACTCTTCCGATTTCACCAGAACTGACATGTGCATCAATTCATGCCCACATTTACTGAACGACGCTTGGAGGCAAAATTATGATAAGGCGTTGGAATACAATTTTGCCACTGTGAAACAGCCGGCCATTCGCATGAAAAAGAAATGTCAACAAAAAAAGCAAAAATCAACCTCAAAACAAGCTGTATAAAACTAAAAAGTAAAGAATAATTTTTATGCCGAACAAACGTAAGTACATAATTCATTCAAAGCCAATACAACTAAATTTCAACTAAAATGTATAAAAACCAAGGAATACAACATGAAGGCTGTGTGTGAGGTTTTTAGTTAAAATTTAGCGGTCTTCAAAAATTCTGTTGTATTGGCTTTGAATAAATTACGTACTTACGTTTGTTCAGCATAAAAATTATTCTCTACTTTTTTGGTTTATACAGATTTTTTGAATTCTGTTTTTTTGTTAAACTTTTTTGCTTTTTAGTACGATATTTTTACTACCTGATGAACCTCATTCTATCAAGTACTGATACCATCATTACAGGGGCATCCACAGTCTGGCAGACTATTTTCTGTCGTCAAATCGTGCAATGTCTGTCAAAGCTCTAGAAATCGAAGAGTATAAATAGCCTGGTACAGGCCCAGCACTACTTTTACTTTTAAAAAAAAACTAGTATGGGATCACCTGAGGATGATCCGCTTTCATTTGAAAAAAGATTCATCGAAATCGGTCCAGTAGTTTCAAAATAATAATTGCTGATCATATCGTTATTCCTGTTCCAACCTTTACAAAAATACAATGGGACCACATGCTGATGGTCCTTTCATTTGAAAAAAGATTCATCGAAATCGGTCCAGTAGTTTCGGAATAAGTAATCACTGTACAAAAATTTAAAAAATAAAAATAAAAACCATGCTAACAGGTCGAACTGAGAACCTCCTATTTTTTTAAGTCGGTTAATAAAACTGGTGATAAGAAATAACTGGTTAATTTGGCTCAATGTTCACCACACAATCACCTGCACTGAGTGCTCTAATGGTGAATATTACTACTACAACTCTGCACCTCAGCCCGCTATTCCCGCCTATTTCCTTTGAACGTGGAAAGTACGATCGTCAAAAGACCCTTGATGATTCGACCTTTTATGATTTCAATAGACGGGATTTTATTGTTTCCCGGACGGAATATAAAGGTTGGATAAATAATACAGTTGGACCTCAAAGCAACTGGCTAGGAGGGTGGCTGGGGGGGGGGGGGATAATACCAGCGTTAAAGCAGCATTTCAGGGATATAGGTATGTATTAGTACATTGAGTCTTCCGATTATTGCAGTGGTAAATAATATTCATAGTTCGAATGATTTCAGTTTGAAGGAAAACTACCTACAACGCTTCATACAGCTGGGTGCTAGGAGTGTGACCATCGACAATCAAAACGCAGAAGCATTCGAACAATCATAGGAGAGTTTAATACGATATTCGTAATAATATTATAATATCAATATTATATATAATTTAATATATTATATTCGTTTATTTGCAGTACCGGTGCGTGGGCTCTGAAAACAGTGGGGCACCAAACCAGAAAACAAAACCAACAGATTTGTCTACAAATTACCCCAAGGCAACAACGCCCTTCCCTTATTTACTGATAGATTAATATCCAGCAAAGCTTATCTCTTTTAATCAACACTCTATCCATACGAAAACGTCGACAATGTCTACTACAAATTAGCTACCGAACTCATATCACAAAAAGATAGTAAACTAAATAGGGACAACAAAATTTAGGGTTTAAAAAAGGGTTTGAAATACAACAAACCAATCACCCGTCGGCCGGTACATACTTGAATGGAGAAGTTAGTTATCTGTGCGTTACGATGCCGATCAATCCACAAACCACAAGACGACAAACAGCAAACAGGACAAAACGCACATAGGTACCACAAATACAAATCTGTCCGAACCGGACCGAACACAAAACGCACAAAATTTGACGCAAAAAAATGAAAACTGTCTAGACTCAACAGAGAATGCAAATGTTATTCACGAGACGATAAAAACAAATCGGAAGACGAAGAAGCACCTTGTATCGAGACCAAATTGAATCGAAGAGATCAAATCGATTTGAAAAGGAACGATTATGGTGTGGAAATCAGATTCTGGGAACGGGGCACAAAGTGGGCGTGGCAAACAACATTTATACTTGACTGAGCATGCGCAGACAGGCCACTTTTCTCATTTGCCTTGGGAACACAAGGTGCCAGGACCTATCTGCCAGTTTCAGGAGCCTAGGTTTCGATTTCGAGTGCAGGACATTGATTACTTATTCCGATAACATGCTTGGTCTATGGAGCTAACATGAAATAATCACCATGGATGCTCTACTAGAATACTGAATATCCATAGCCAGAAAAATCTGGTGTTGAAGTTTGAAAAATGCTAAGGGAAAAGCTAAAAATGCTAAGGGGGCTAAATGCAGAGGGAAATTCAAATGCCAACTGAACATGGAGTTTTTTTTTACTCCTAGTGTTTTTGGGTGCCGGGGCAGTGGCCCAAGTGGCCTTATGGACGCAACGCCCCTGTTTATTTGACACTTTCAGTTAGATCTGTGGGGTCTTAAGTGTCATTCAGAAAATGGGTGGTGTATGGATAGCCTGGTAGAACAGGGAAATATGTAGGCAGGTACCTATTGGGAGTTCAGAAGATTGCAGGAGCTAAACATTACCACTGCCAATCCGAATGCAAAATCATTCGAGTAATCATTCCATTACTCGGTATTCGATTCTTATTCATTAGGAATCGCCCATCACTACACTAAATGATTGATATTATTTGATTTTTGGTAATAAGAGTCAGATTGATAACATGTTAAGGTTAGTAGGTGGATTCCCCACATGACTGCATCATTCAGGCGCCAGGCGAGTGTGCAATGAACCTCAGTGCTAATTTGTGCGTACAGAGGTGTCATGGTATCGAAACGAGAGATAACGCGGCCTAAAAATACTTTTCTTGAGTGGAAACGGGATTTTTAAAGCAGAAGCATTTAAAAAGTGTTGCTGAGCTTGCAACTCCACCACTAGGGCCAGGATTCATATGATAAAAACTGTAAAATATGTACGTGTGTATATGTAATTGTTTATTGAATGATACGTAAGTAAAATGTAGAATATGTAGTAACCAAAACCACTATAAAAGACTATTCTTATTTTTTAAACTGCATGAAAAGAAAAAGCTGGTAGTGTGGATAAATAAATTGGTATTGTGGAAAAAGATAATAATTTTTAAAACTGCTCAATTTTGTTTAAAATTTTTAGAAACTACATACTTAAGCACATCTTCAAATTATCGAAGACAAAAGATCGCCGGTTTGGCCTTAGAATCGCCTTGTAATGGCTGCACCAACGATTGGTGCATATGTGAAACTTGCAATGTCTGACGGTGTGTACGTTGTTATAAATCTGCTATAAATTTTTGCCAGGGGTCCAATATCTTGCTATTTCTTCCTTATGTACCTACCGCATATATTATTATAGTACCTACATTATGCACGTTGTGAACACGAGGAAGGGATGACTGACTGGTTCATCTCATGACCCATTTGCGTTCTTGGAAATTCAATTTATTTCATAAACAACCGTCTTACCTACCAAAAACTATGTAAATATGTAACAATAGAAGGAATATGTGAAAATACGTGTTTAGAGTGAAATATGTAAAATAAAAATGGGACCTGGTGGTTCAGAATTTCATAAAACGTATTTTAGGCGCATATACATTGAAATATCCCCTCCAGTGAAAATATGTAAATACACAGGAATCTGGGCCCTACCCAACTAAAGGAACTAAACTAGGGTTCTACAGGCCACCCGTCCTCCCGAAGCAAAATCTGGGCCAAAATAGATGTTCTTCTTAACTAGAATAGGTATTCTAGTATTAACAGGTAAAAAATTAATCTTTCACAAAATAGTAATTTTCAATTGTTGAGACTGAAGCAGTCCAGTAAAGTAGGTTTTTCTTTTTTCTTTTTTTAAAATAAGTTCAACTCTTCAAAGGTAGAGCGCGCCCACAGATTTTTCATGCAAAACACACATGTGACCCTAATCATTACCACATTTGGGAAGTAATAAGGGTCAGATAAAATATATCACGTCACCTCATCGCTGCTAAACAACTGGCATTTCTGAACTCTCAACCTCGACAATGAGCTTCATTCAGATGAATCCCTTTTGAACCAAATATTATCTCCTTCCTCCGACTTAAAAATTATAAATCTTCTAACCTCACTGAGTGTTTTGATGTCTCTCCACTGAACTGGTCCCTCGACCGGTGACACCAGAACACAACGCTGGTGAGCGGGAAGCGTTGTAAATTTCAAATTTGAAAATAACGGTGAACCAATTTCCGTTTTGCTTAGTACACTCCCATCATGAGTGCTCAATCTCGAAACGAAACCATTCAACGTCCCAACAACGATGCTCGACTCAAATGGTAAAACTGGTATTGTGACAGGGCCTACAAGCTGCTTCCACAATAAGACACCATCCTGAAAAACAAGGTTAGAATTTGCAATTAGGCATGGGAAATGACGTAATAGATTTAAATGTTGCAAGATGCAGTGATTACGAATTTCATTATTGGATTTCAAAATCCATGCGAATTTATGGAGAATAACTTAAGAGAAGAGGAATCAAATTATACACATCTCAATCGACTACATAAATATATACAGGTTAACCAACTTACTTCGGTAAGAGCATAAATATATTTGTCGTAGGAACCAACAAAAAGTTTGTCAGGATAGAGAACACAAGTGCTTTTCACAAGGTCTTGAGTTTGGAAGGTCCAGGCAATATCGCCTTTGGCAATATTGATTCCATAAATGTTACCATCATAACAACCTGTAAGAGAAATGTAGAAGATACCAATTATATGTAGGTGGTGACCGAGTTGTATGTATAGGATTCATAACATAAGCACATAATATGGTCATTTAGGGACTATTCACCCATCAACAGTAATAGCATTTGGCTAAGAGCGAATGAAATAACTATGAAGGAGCTAACCAATATAATACGAAGACTGATCGCTGGAGAGACAAGCAGAAGCTTCAATTCGATCAGGGAGACGGGTCTGAGAAATTATGTCTCCCAAGTCACAGTTCAACACAACAACCAAGCCAGAATGTGATCCAACAATGAGAAAATTCAGATCACTAGGGGAAAAAGAATCTGTCATTCAATGCCTGATGTTGATCAATCGGATTTCGATTGGAAAGATCAACAATAAAGGAACAAACCTGTTACTGTTCACGATAACCAAAGGCGATGCATCGATGCATTTCAATAAGTCTACTGACCACACTTTCTGTACAGTTTGGCACTCGGAGAACCACACTGGATCGACAGGTAAAGAATTCTGTGGCCAAACATCACCTTTTAGAGCCATTGAAATCGTCGTCACGCATACATTTTTGTTGCTATAGAAAATAACAGGTCCGGTTTCTGCAGGAGAGTCAGCATAGCTGGGACTGAGTTCGGCAATGGCTTTCGAATCAGGATTATCAACAAACGATTTTTCTGGAAAGTTCAGATAAGCATAAAATAGAGTCCTTGATGATGATCAATTATCTTCATGATTATCATATGAATCTATTGGATATTGTGCCAGTGACAAAAGAGAAGAACAACTTTCAAGCAGGCAGATCAGCAATATACATATGTCAAAACTTCAAATCAGGGTTCTGGTCACAAAACAGAGACATTTGCGGCACGTGGTCCAATGTTTTCTTCAACATTTGACCACATATGCCGCGGAATGCCGCTCTTTTATGACCAGAACCCTGACGAGAAGCTTCAGCTCAACTCCAGTTAGTGTTGGTTCAACAGTTAACAATGGGGAATACCCAGGTTCTGGAATTGCAGATTATTTTCCAAATTTGCTTTTTGTGTTGTTTGCTGATGAGACGAATCGGATCGGTTCACCGGAATAGCATTTTTTTGTTTAATTTCAAAGAGTACATGGCGTCATCGCCACTACTTCTCCATCCATGCTACAGCATAGCATAATAGCCAATGCAACTTCTCGGGCAGTGCTCTAGCTTGGCCAATATGGATGTGCTCACCTCAACATCGTGGATTATATAAAACAAGCTGTATCCAAAGGAAGACGGCAATAACGCCATCAAAAATTCCACATTTAATTAAAAATTATCTACTTATGTCTCGTCCAAATGAGAAATATGTACGACCTCGTATAGTGCCTAAATTCAAATGGAAAAAATTAAATAAAAATGAATAAATTAAAAATAAATATAAATAAATAAATACGTCGATATTTCCCATTGCAAGTAGGTAATTTGTGTTGATCCGTAGGTATTTAAATGCAGATTGGAACCATGAGTAAGAGATTGGTGCCTACTTTAGGAGTGCAGGAGCCATCCTCGCCATTAAATTAGGGCTCTGGTCCCCAAAAATCACAGTCCCGACTACCTGTGGTTGTCCTACTGAACCAAGTATAACCTAAGATCTCCACCTTTTGAGCCATATCACCCAGTATGTAATTTATATAACTTTGGTACATATATACAGATGGGGGAATATATATAATCGTACGACAGAAAAGGGTGTTCGCACGACAGCCGCTTGAATGACAAAATGGGAGAAATCAACAATTAATTCGAAAGTGCACAACAAATATAATGAGATGTGAACGGGAATTCACGTACTTTTACGACAAAAAAATACACTGTCCAGGACTTTAAACTGTTCACAACAGAAAATTTATCTCAACAACCAAATATTAGAGAGTTTTTGCAACACACTCACGACGAAACGAAAGCAGTGCTGCGCATGCGCACTTAAGACACTGACGAACCGTGACGACGAAAAATACCGGGATCTCGCGGTGTCAGCTTTCGTCGTGTTGATATGACGAAACGTAATTTAACCTTACATTTGTATAACGCTACCTACCTTCTTCTGTTTTCCTTGGAAAATAAAAATGTTGAGCTATTCACAGCTGCTTCTTGGCGTCTTGGCAGACTTGACGCCATGTGTGGACATAGATTTGTATTAACCATGGAGTAAAATGGATGAAAGAGAGGTTGACATAACGTTAGCGTGACTCCACCAGCCGGTAGATGCCAAAGCTGAACGAAAACTGAACCGAAAAAGGTTAGCATCTGACTTCGGTCGCCCTATCCGCCATTTCCGTTTCGGTGTCGTTTTCCGTTTCGTTTCGTCACGAGTGTGTTGCAAACTCTCTAATGTTTTTCGCGGCACTAAAAATGATCACCCGACGGAAGTTGGTGATTTCGAAGCAACTTCGCAATTATTAGTAGTGAAAATAAATAAACAATAAAAGCATGTTCAACCCCAAACATTCGGCAAGCTTCAGTCCCAGTTGGTGCAAGATTGTATGTCTTGCAATCTCTGTCATCTGCGACTGTCTCAGTTACCTTGCATCGCCGGTCTCGATTCCGTTCGCTTTGTTATCCTGTTCGAAACATGTACAGTTTATTGGAAATACAGTACTTACCCGTATCATTCGGTAAATCTGGAATATTACTTAATGGAATATTAGCTAAATAAACAATGTTATTCGATGGACGATTTTTCGATGGTATGTAGACGATTTTTGTGAAATATGGTGACTCGGAATGAAGCGACCGTGAGCCAAAGCCGGCTATGGCAAAAACATCAGATAGTTGAATAAAAAATAGACAATTACTGTATTTTTTGACAAAAATATACATATTTAATTTGACCAAATTTGACATAAACTTTCGATAGTTTCTAATTTATTGTCATTCGGTTTTTGTCGTGCGAGCACATTTTTCTGTCGAGCAACTGTTTTGTTTGACGTGAAATGACATTTTTTCCTGAGCGATTACGAATTTTGTCGTTCAACTGTTTTGTTTTCTTGTCCATTCCGTTTTTTCGTTGTTACACGCACATTCTGCCGCTTGATCACATATTTTGACATGAAGAGCACCTTTTCACTGTCGAGCACCTTTTAACCCATACCGATTTATGTACCTACTCATACAAGAATGAACATCAAACCAACTCACGTGGCGTGGCTATGGCATCCATTTCGGAGATATCCTCAGCACACATTTTACTGGCTCCTTTTATTTTCCTTTGATCGTTCTTGTTTTTCTTTTTTCTTTTACGATTAGTTTTCAGTATATCAGCTGGATACAAAGACCAACATTTCTTGAGAGGTTCATCTTTCAGGAGTGATAACAATAAATCCGAATTATCTGGAAATCCAACGTCTTTCAAGCTGTTGACAAAAAGAATTGCGGTGAAAGAATTCCCACCGGATGCCACAAACCCTTTATCTCTGTCGACTGGGTCAGTCCGTTTAGACCCGGAGGTAAAGAGGTTCCAGAATTCAACAAACGTGAAGTATGAACGCTCAGGTTTCAAACGGACGTACGACGCAAGGGCGGCTCTATCGAGTTTTCCTGTAGATCAATAACATTTTACTTATTAGAGTTTGGTCGAGTGAATAAAAAATTATCAGCCGTACAAAACCAGTCGATTACCATGAGGCGAAAGTGGTAAACTGTCCAAAAACTCAATCTCGTCCGGCCAATGATCACCAGGCAACATTTTCTTGAGAGACTCCAGTTTTTCAACTACTGCTTTTGAGTACCCTCGCCCAACTACGAACATGAAAATGCGAAGGTTATCACTGCCTGAAGATCGTACATTTGTTGCAGAGTCCAGTCCAATTTCATGGGATTTCTGTTCAATCAGTGATACGTTTATTTTCTTTCCCAATCGCTTTACTATTGTATCAGATCTCCCACAGAAGTAATGCTTCCCATCAACAACCTGTAAAAAAAAGATATATTATTAAACCTTGATACTGTTAAAACCAGAGACTGATGACCACTTGTCAAGAGGGAGTTTGGCCTTTCCAAGGGAAAGAAGGGGGTGAAATTTGGAAAAAACGAACACTCACCTTGAACATGTCTCCAGTGCTCCTGAATACTGGCTTCTCAGTTCTCAGTTCTTTGAAAGTTTCATTTTCAATCGCACAAATTCTTGATGTGCTTCCTATGAGTCGATCGAATTCATCATGACTATCAAAAAATTATTTCGACTTCGAAAAGATAGATATTTTGGACAAAAATATAACTACAATAATAGAATCGTATCTACCTATCATCAGATGAATTAGCCCACTCGATGAATCCTTGTTAGAAACTATCAGGGTCTCCGAAAGACACTCGCCTATATCCAGTCCATGTTCTGAGAAGTTTTTCTGTCACAGTAAATTTATCATAAATGTATGAATTACATTCAAATGCCTACCTAACATTTTCCTTCCAGGAACTTATCACTTACTTACCCTCAGAATGAACGCACGTTTTTCAAAATGCTAGTACTTCGAGTGGGATGGTCCTGTAGCGGAGGGGGACAGCTTGTTGGAAAGAAGAGAAGTGAGAGTTTCAATTTACACTTTACATCATGGTGTGGAGTGTAGATCATCACGTCTTCACCATATGCCTTTACGTACAATATGGCGAACCTGTTGTTCAGATGGAGCGAGACTTTTGGACTCATTTTCAGATTCCATATCGCTGGACGGTTCCTGACTGCAACACGCTTGTTGCTTCTTGGGATGGGTCTCCACGTTCAATGCAACATCTAGGCCTAGGGTGATGAGGAGAAGACCTGCCAGACGAAATCAGACAATTAGGACCCCTGAAAACTGGACTGAGTTGGGGTGGATACTCAGCATAGCCCGTACAACGGTTCTGTTCGTCTGTGCGCCATGTTTTAAACAAGGATTTATCGTTTCACCCCTATAAAATTCAAGTTTACCATAAATCGTCGCATGAATCCCAAGAGAAGCAGCGCACAAACGAACAGGACAATGGAGACGGACTCCTTATCACTGTCCCTGTTGCAGTGAATGTGGAGACCCATCTCAAGATGGTATTGCAGTCGCGAGTCAGGATGTGGGCTCTGAAAATGAGCCCGAAAATCTTGCCGTCCTCCACCCCTACAGGACCATCCCACTCGCAGTCAACTCAATTTTGAAAAATATGCGTTCATTCTGACGGACCCTGTATATTCCACGAATCACAGCAGGGACGCTCAAAAATTTGAAGAAACCAATGCCAAAACCTAAGTAGGAAAAAAACAAAAACAAAAAAACCATAAAATGCTTACCCAGTTATCATTGGGAAACGCCAAGTTGAGTGTAGCCCAGCAAGACACTTCTGACAATCCGTAAGTGTTATATATACACACATTCGTTCTCGGTTCCCATTTCTTTACCTCTTCAAGTGGAGGGAATCTTTCACCTCCTGAAAACAGAACAAATCACAGCAAGATTTAACTAGACCAACAATCTCATTGAATAATAACTTCTAATTCATTGACATCAATGGTTTGATTCCTGTCTCCAAATGTCATCCAATACGCAGAACCAACCTACCAAAACGAATCAAGGGACATGTCGAACTCGAACAATTTTCACCAAAACATGGCTAGAAACGGGCTATTAATTGTTCCATGGGTGTAAGAAATATAAATATCGATACCTACCAAGAACAAGGACTTTGAGGTTTGATTTATGTCCGAGCAAGTCACGCTTCTGCTTTAGGCTCCATAGCCTGAACAAAGATGGCGTTGTTTGGTAAAATGCAGCGTCTCCTTCTTGAATAGCTTGCAGCAGTAGCCTAGGGCTACTCGTGACGTCTTTACTAACAATTATCAACGGAGCGCCGTTGATGATGGCCAAGAAGAATTCTAAAACGGCCGGATCAAATGTGAGAGCAGTACTTAGAAGAACCCCGTGAGTTGAGGTTAAACCAAGTTTAAAACTGTAAACAAAGGTAACATAGTGTTTTCAGAGAAGTTGAACTGATAGTGGGGAACTAATGACAAAACAGTAAACTACCTCTAATCTGGCATCCTGACGTCTGGCATCCACGACTTTCGAGAAAAAAAAAATTATTTTGATCACAAATCTTTGATCAATCAAGCCTTTGTTTGCGATCGGAAGGTGCAAGGGATATTCGAGATTTGTTAAGACGGCTCCTACAAAGAAGAACAATCCCACAGGCTTAAATCAACCATACTGCTCAACTACGAATTTTTTATAGGCCTATAGCGCACTTTTTTGTGTCATAGTAAGTTATTTTACATTACTAAGTAATTGCTTATTCGACCTGATCTGTTTAAAGAATGAAAAAAACGTTTTGGTGCTAAACTGCCGCTGGATGAAGCTAAAGCCGGGTATCCACTTGTATCAAACTTCCGTACCGTAACACCGTTCCGTAACAAAAATCAATTAAAAACGTGATACGCACCTGTTCGGGATAGGGTTCGGGGCGGATCGCTCCGTTGGCGGTTTTCCCCCGGCGCATCAAAGAATGATACGATATGAGGTTCGGATAGTGGAGACGGAGTCGGGCGCCCTCCCGTATCGTAACATCAGTCGAGACCATACCTCCATGTAATCTTCCATTAACATACCCACAATCGCTCGACATACAATGGCGACGATCTTGCCTATGGTCTGCTTGGATATCTTGAATGTGTATTCAAGGCTTGTGAAGTAGTCACCGCCATGTAGTCAATCATGTCAGCCATGAGACCGGTCCCACCATACAATTCGCAGTTCCGCCAAACATTCAGCATACACCAACGAGGTGGTCTGCGGGTCTTTTGTTCTTCTTTAGTTAGGCAGTGAATAAAAATGTAAGCAGCAGCCACTTGTTGCAATGAGGACATTTTCAAGGTTTATGGTGGATCGGTCAGAATTGTTACGGAACGATGTTACGGAACGCAGTGATGATACAGGCGTTTTTTCCCGTTTGATACGATACAGTGTTACGCTACGGAGTTACGGTACGGAAGTTTGATACAAGTGGATACCCGGCTTAAGGCGTACAACTCTGCAGCAGATCTACATGCAAAGGGTAGGGCGTTCTATATCCTCGAGCCCACTACCCTTTAAAGAGAGTGATCCAAGGAATTCATCCAGTGGGGCAGCACGTTTGAGGCATGAGGCATGAGGCCACACCGAGTGCCCAAAGGTAAACATACCTTAGATGTATTCAGGACTGGGCCAGGGAATCTCTATGGACTATTTTGAAAATAAACAAGCATATCCTAATGTTGAAAAGGTTCCTTACTGAACAATCAACTAAAGCCTCAACATAATGGTGTTATGTGATCATACCGATTCACACTGTAAACAGATCTAGCGATTCAATTCCAAGCGATTTGCAGACTGTGGTACTGAGTGGCGTTTAGACTGCTGGAGCAGATTTCAAAGCAATAATCAAAGAATGGTATCAACAAATATTTAGCAAGGATTATTTTAAGAGATAACGTAGTGAAATTGCGCTAAAGCTTCAAAAAACAGAGAACCGCAGATCCTCTGAACAATGTAGGAAACTATGATGACCAGTTGAACTGGGGATCAAGAAAGACACCCAAATCACGAGCAGGATTGCAAGGAGAAACTGGAAACCCAATGTTATGAGAGGGGGCACCATTATAAGAGGGAGAATATCATGGTAGTTGTCAAATGGGCATATGACAAATTGGGTCTTCTGGGGGTTAATGGCGATAGCATTATTCCTAGCCCACTCTACAGCACAACCCATATCTTTATTAAGGTTAGCACAGCAGCCCCTACAATGGAGACGGCAGCCTGGACATCATCTCCAAAAAGGTGACAGCTAAATTCAAGGAATGACTGAGGAATGTCATTAACAAAGATCGCACATATAATCGGGCCAAAAATCGAGCCTTGAAGGATACCAATGATAAAGGTAGGATACTGAGGCAACCGACTGAGCCAGTACATACTGAGTTCTTTCAAACAAAAACAACTCAAAGCCATAGCTCATAGCTCCAGGGCGTTACTTCCAAAACCAAAGTAGTGACGTAACTTGAGCAAGAGCAACTCATGGTTCTCTGAACCAAAATCATGCCGGAAATCCCCTGTAATCAGGAATATTTCGTAATCCGCCATACCTCACGTCTCGAACTTTCCAGATTAGAGGAAGTGTACTGTAGCCAGCTAATGAGTTACAACGAAATAGCTGTTCATCGCACGAACCTAAAGTCCAAGACGTTTGGAAGAATTGATTCTTCAGGCACTCGAACTACTTTGGGAACACCTGTTGAACCGGAGGTTGTTGTTGCATAGAGATACCTCTGATTTTCAGCGACATCCTCATTTCCCGAAACATCTGAAACATAAAACTGATTTTTTACCACAGAACGTTTACCTAGTAATTAGAAAAGCTGTTTCTCAAACGTATGTTTGAGCTCGACAAATTCTGAGTTGGTTCAGGAACTACAAGACGTTGTGGAGTAGGTACATCCTCAAGACACATTACAATAAACAGGTACATGTCACCTACTGTATATCTATGTGGATTCAAAACATGAGAACTTACATAGATTTTGATAAACTATAAAAACTGTTGAGCGAAGTTCAAATGTGTCGAAGAGTTTGAACCGCTCATCAGTCAACGGGTCATCGACAATCAACCAGCGTAGCCTTAATTTTTGAAGTAAAGCCGACGGAAGACGTTCAGCGTCAGTATTCAAGAATACGAAAGGACAATACGACAATGTAGCACTAGAAAAAGATAAGAATAAGAATAAGAAATTTACTGGTAGGTCAACATTACAAACAGGACTCATGGACCCTCTGAGGTTGTAAATAAATTAAAAGCATCGCTTAAAATAAACAGAAATATTGGCTGTTCATTCATTGTTTCTTTCATGTGCAATAGTTGAAATAGCTATTTTCAATTTTGCATGGTTTCAATTTTGGCTCCAAAAAACACGAATTAAGCTCCTATTTTTGACACATTATCTTTGATCATTGATAGCACCATTTAATTGTCTTGGTTCACCTGTTAATACTACTTCTATCTAGTGTTGTTATACAAATTTATGGGGGATTCAGTTTCCCAGGTTTTTGATTCATAAAAAATGAAACCTCAATTCTTCAATCTCTGGTCAAAATCAACTTCACATTCGGTCTTCTCGCCATAAAAAAACATGGAACCCCTCACAAGCTCATATTCACTAACACCTCAAAACAAACCTCAAAAACCCCTATTTTTACATGCATTTTTCCTCCACGATACCCCTGGGTGTATTCCGATCGGTTGCCGAGCTTTGGAGCACAACTAGGACCCAAATGTGTTCCCAAATGGGGACCCAAACTGTGTGCGGAAGAACGACGATCTTAGACCAAAATTTAACGTGAATTTAAGGCTGAAATTTCGTTAGAACCTCAATTTTCCACTCGTTGGTCAAAATCGACTTCATATTCGTTCTCCTCGTCCTAAAAACACGGAGAACGACACCTCACAAGCTCATGTTACTAAAACACCAAAAAGCCCTATTTTTACACCCATTTTCCACCCATAACAACCCTGGGTATACTCCGGTCGGGCTGCAAAGTTTCGGGACAATAACAAAACTAAGGCCTAAATGGAGACTGTGTGCAAAAGAACGAAGTTTTTATATCGAAAATAAAGTAGTTATGGATGATATGGCGAATAGACATTTTGGAATCTATGCACCTCGAAACGTAAAAGAAAACATTTTGAGGGGGTGCTATACAAAATTTTTGCTGAGCGAATATATAGGTGTATCATTCGTAGAATAATAAACAAAAAGGGCGACCTTGTCAGGAAAAAAAAATGAGGTCAATCTGGAAGGCGTAACCTGTAGCCAAAAAAGACGTCTCTTTTCAGGCTTAGCACACCAGAATAAAATAAATGGTATGGAGTGGGATGTGAAGCTATGTAATAAAATAATGTAAGAAGGAGAAGTGGAGGAGTCGACTGGGTGTTTTGAAACCTAGTAGGTTTTGTTCGCAGTGACCATCTGACGGCTATCAGTCAGAAAGACGCTTGGCCGTTCGCAGTGATTCCCGGACCATGCACTGCCTTCTCGATTCCCAACCATTATCAAACTCAAACCGTTCTCAAACGCTTATCAAGATGGTATAGGATCATGGATGGTTTCCAACGGTTTTCTAGGAGCCAAGCTAACCTCCAGAAAAAGCCAGTGCGAGCAAACCTACAGTTAGACAGCCTGAAGAAGGACACAGGTTTTGTCCAAAACCGCTCGCTGTTAAAAAAATGAATAAAAAAAGATTTTTCCCTCAACCTAAACCTAAAAACCCAACGCAGGGGCCTATTCACTAAAAGAGATAGTGAAAATAGATTATCTATTTTGAAAATCTCCTTGGAGAGATAGTATCCCTCGGGAGACAGTCTCTTCCAGTGTCTCCCAGGTTTGTCTATTTTACTGAACAGCTCTCAACCCGTTACCTACTTGAACGTTTTTACTCATGAATCGATAATATGTATATTTTTAATGAACAATCGACTTAAGAGATGAAAACACATAGCATCAAAATGACTGATATATGGTAGCCAACGAACGAAGGATGATACACGATCACTATCAAACAAACGAGAAAGGGACTCTCTCTTTCGAGAAAAGACACCTAATTAGGTGTCTCTCTCTGAAAGATATCGAAAATGCCAAGATGGCCATCAACTTTCTCTTTTAGAAGGAGAGAGTTGGCGGCCATCTTGGCATTTTCATCATGGATACTATATAAATATCTTCTGTCAAAAGAGAGTCGGACCGAAAAGAGATGTCTCTTTGGCTTAGTGAACAGATCCCCAGGAAACAATGAATGATCTGTCGATATTGACTGAAGTGCTCAGCGTTTGAGCCACATCATGTTGGCTGACATTACTTAGTTGGAATCATCAATAATAAGTATTGTGCTAAATTTCGAGCAGTTACCTACATTCGTATTTTAATACTGCCCAGTTCGTCCAGTGCGTAATATAGGTATTCTGTTAGGTACTGGTACTGTGTTAACTTCTTAGATCATAAAATATGACTCGAGTTCCTACAACAATTGCTTATGTTCTAGGCTGTGTAAATGTGTGAGTTCTTAAAAACCTATCTAAGTTCCAATAACTGTTCGCAAGATATTATCAGACTGTCAACATTAAACGACGTTTCCAGATATATCCCTAGATATTATATTGCTCGTGTTCCTAAAATATATTTAAAGTTAACAAATTTGAAAGTTTTAAGTCTATAAGTCCTGTGTTTTGGATCAAAGGCGTTCTGGGACCTCAGGGATGGAGATGGCAACCCTAATGCAGTATCATAATGAGTAGGAAGGTACCAATATTTTGACACTGATTCATTTGGCTGAGGAATAACTTGATTCTTTTACGGAATCAGAATTTTTTGAAGTTCCGAATCTTTAAGATCTGCGAGATAGGTAACTTGAATTAAACGGATACAATATCCGGATAAACAATTTATTAAGATGCGAAGATGCCTTAATTTCTTACGTCAAAATAAGCGCAGGCAGTGCCAAACATGGAGAGATGCTTAATCCTACGAGTTCTCCGCCTTCTCCGATCAGTTTTAGAAAGAAGTCAGTTGTCAGTTTGATGTCATTTCTGAGATGTTCATAGTAGTACCGAGTCCAAGTTGTTCCATCGAAGAATTTCGCACAGACTTCTGAAGAAGGACGATGGTTCACCGTAGTGGTGATTCGCTGGTTCATGGTCAATTTCTAGTAAATAACTGCCAGTAAAGGAAAAGTTTAAATTAATTTTTTTTACATTACAAAATTGATAGTAATTATTACCTATTCGAACACTTCATTCAGTGATAATATACAGGTAGATAAATGCACAAAGTGAACATTTTCCCCATCGAACCATTATGGTATAATTCGATGAATTTCCCATAAGTTAATTTTTATTACTTACCAACTAGGTAGCCCAAGACTTCTTGTAGTATATTGAAGAGACGCTTGATTGAGCAACATAAACGAGCAGCAAGCTTTCACCATCACCACAAATCTGTGAAACCACCATTATTTTTAAATTAGTTTACTCAAGTAGGTAGACGGAATGACGAACGAACCTACGAGAGCAGAATAAAACATACTAGTGATAAAGAAGTGAGATAACTCTGATAACATCACTGATAAAAAAAGGCGCTGGTTCCATAGAAACCCATCCGCAAATCCATACACATCCGAGGGAACCTACAATACGAATCTGCGTAGCCGTTTAGCAGTTTTTTTTGTGGAAGGCGCTCAGAGTCCCGACTCCTGAGGAGGAAAAATTCTATTCGTATTGTGCATCCAAGCTTATTTTTATTTTACGTTCCTACATGTCAGGATTGTGCATCTTTCGTTTTTACTTATTCACGAGGTATCTGCAAGCGTAAAAATAATGATGGCATAAATGTTTCATAGAATACTTAGTGGATACCTTGAGGTAACTAGACTAGACTTATTTCATCAGTTTAACTTTGGCCTTCATTGAGGTTGTGAGTGATATCACCCTCCTTAAAAGACGTTTTAGGTCTAAGGTACTTATCTATACTTATAAGGGATTTCTACTATTTATTTTTTATAGCTTGATGCAATATTTCCCCCTAGAAAACTAAACATGCCTACATCATGCGTCACATCCGAACATGTTCCTACCGATCACCAGGCGCGGATCCAAGGGGGGGGGGGGGGGGTCACAGGGGTCATGACCCCCCCCCCCCCCCCAGAATCAGCCTGCATTTCAAATAAACCAAAAGCAGAGCTGAACGAATTGTTCACAAACCCGAAAACAAAAAAACCACAGTCATGCAGCATGGCTATAAGAGCGAATTTTCGAAGTTTTCGGCATCTTCCTCCTCCGCCTAAAATTTTCTGAAAATTAATTTTCGGCCAATGTTTTCCCAACTTGATACCATACAAAATTAAAACAGGAGTAGTTTTACGCAAAGTAAAATTTGGGGTGGAAGGAGGGGGAGGGGGAAATCAAAAATGTTTTGAATACCAGAAGAGTAGGTATTGGGTGGTACGTAACAAATTTTTTGTTCCATTTTTTGCCGAGTAACACCTCGGTTTGTAGATTTTCCAACGCTGAACACGATGGTGAAGTCAGAATTGCGATATCCCATTCCGTTATCAGATTAGAGCAGACGAACCAGGAAGAACATCTCAAGAAATAACCTCGTTCCTTCATCTTCAAAGTGCTCCAGTTTGAGAATGGAATGAGATATCGCAATTCTGATTTCACCATCGTGTTCAGCGTACAAAAACCTTTAAAATGAGGTGTCACTTGTCAGACTTTTTCATTTTGGGAATTTATGGGTAATTTTCCCCCCTAAAACTCCCCAAAACTCCCCCTTAGGGTGACCCGATTCTGCCCATCTTCGAACTTAGCCTGTCGATTGCCAAGACAGATTTTTCGTGCAAATTTGAACTTTTTATCTCAATTCTTTCGAGAGTTATCGTCTGGAATGACACATACATATATAAATATATAAATATATAAATATATATATAAATATATAAATATATAAATATATATATATATATATATATACATATAATTTTTGGTGTCTTTCGGCAGGGAATTCAGGATGGTCTGAAACGGATTTTGGTATAAAAATCTTTCGGAAATTCGAGTTTTAAAAATTTTGGACCGAGAACAATAGCTTCCTTTTCTTCGAAAATTCGCTAAAAAACAAACGAAAACGAACCCAGTTTTTGTGAAATCAAAAACCAGAAACAAACCCAAACGACCAAGTCAACTTACCATATTGTTAACTTAAAACATTGGAAACAAAATATAACAATAATTACGATTAAACTTTTTATAGAATACTGATTTTTTTCTGTATATGGTTTGCAGCAACACTCAGTCAATAAATTTACCTTGGTGTATCCGTCAAATTACACCTTGTTTATTTCTTCTTATTTTTGTTAATAATTATTATCTTGTTTTTGTTTCGTTCTCGTTTTCTTTCCTGCCAAATTCAGTAAAAACGATACTGAATTCACTGAGATCAACAATAGATTGTTGTGGTTTCAATGTTTTGATTTGCAAACTCTGAAGTTAGTTACGCTGCCAGAAATGCGCCAATTTGTTTGAAAACACATTAGGACACTTTTTTAGAAGAAAATTGAAAATAAATACATTTATCAATTAAATAATTAATAGATATTGAAAAATATTTTTTACATAAACAATGAATTTTATAAATAAATACAATTAATTTTGTAAGTAGACAAATTGGACGAGTTTAGGCATAAGGTTGAAAATTCGGTTTGTATTGTTCGTTTGGTTATTTTGTTATTTTTTGTTATTTTTTATATTGTTCTACCCTGTGACCCCCTCCGGAAAAAAATTCTGGATCCGCCCCTGCCGATCACAATTTACTAAGTACTGTACCTTGGCTTGATGGTTTTAAATGTCCATCATCAGTATGTTATCTATAGAGAGACCTATGGAGATGTGGATCTATAGCAAGATAAACCTGAAAGGCAAAATATCTAAGCGCCAGTTCCCAAATTTTGCAGCAGAGAAGAAAAAGGGTGTGATTTATCGGCCCGGCAAAATAGAGGTTACTCCCTACATAAAAGGCGGGCATAACAGCTTTTAATTCAAACACACGTCCAAAAAATACTTCGCACATTAAAAAAGGGAATCGCACGGCTAATTTGGGAGTCGCACGGCTAATTTGGGAGACGCCCGTCTAATAAGGCGATTCAACGTTCAAATTTGTTATTGCCCTTCCAGAAATTGATTATAACGGCAGAAGAAGGATTCTCACAGTAGAAATGTCCAACTCCACATCAAATAGCTGTGAAAAACCCCTTTTTTGCTGTGCCAACCCCTTTTCTGATGTGTGATTGAATAATACGCTGGTATTGATCACCTATTTAGCCGTGATTGGAGTCAATATTGACGTTTACTTTATGCTGGGAGTTTTACTTTTTCTGAAGTGAAGATAATCTTTTTAGATGGAGATTCGCAGAAGGGAAAATACCTTTTTTTGCCGTGCAGTTAAATATATCCCGAAGAAAAACTGTGGGAAGATCTTTGTATTGCCTAACCCGTTAAAAATTGGTATTTCAGGGTAAACTGTACCGTTTTCAGTCGATTAATGGAAAAAACTTGCAAAAAAGCCGCGAAAAATTTTGGCTTCTTCGGGAATTCCTCAGGAGAGTCATATTGGCCTCCAGTGTTTCCTTCTCATGACAAAAAATAGTTGAGAGCTTTCACCTGAAATAATCACTGGCGACGAAATCGTGGAATCCCGTTTCAAAGAATAAAAACGCTGCAAAGTCCTTGGCACATGGGTTTATTATTCTATTGGACATACCTAACTACAGAAATGTTGGCTGTTCATTTATTGTTTCTTTCATTTGCAATAACTGAAACCATCAGATATAGCTATTTCAATAATTATTTTTGAAATAGCTATTTCTGATGGTTTCACCAATTTCGACCCCAAAAACATGAATTAGGCTCCTATTTTTGACAAATTATCTTTGATCATTGATAGTGCCATTTAATTGTCTTGCTTCACATGTTGATACTACTTCCAGTGTTATTATACAAGTTTACAGTGATCCCAGACAATTTCCCAGGTTTTTGATCCATAAAAAAATGAATTTTGGGAGCTGAACCTTCGTTACAGTGTCAACTATTCTTCACTCTTCGGTCAAAATCGACTCAGCATGTCGGTCTCCTCGTCCTAAAAAAACATGGAAAACGATGCCTCACAAGCTCATGATACTATAACACATAGAAACCCTATTTTCACACCCATTTTTCAATCATAACACCCCTGGTTATATTCCGATCGGGCTGCAAAGTTTCGGGACACAACTAAGGCCTAAATGGAGCCTGTGTGCGAAAGAACGATTTTTTTTAGACCGAAAATGAAGTAGTTATCCATGATACGGCGGACGGCATGCGGCGGACGGGCATTGCATTTTTGGAATCTACGCACCTTGAAACGTAAAATAAAAAAATTTTAGGGGGTGTTATAACAACTTTTTGCTGAGCGAATACATAGGTGTATTATTCACGGAATAATAAACCAAAACGGAGTTATCTAAAGGTTGCTTATTTCCACTAATACACGAAAAATACACTGTTATAACCGGTTTTGGTGTTCAAACCATCGTCAGCAACAATAACCTCAGGCACAATGGTGAGAGGTGACCTTATAAATAGTCCCAAAAAGTGAAAGGTGATCGACTGGGAATGGTTCTGAAGATGAAAGGAGAAGGGAGCAAAGTGAAGGGGGTTACATCGTTCAGAATCACCAAATTTTTATTTAGTAGACAATTTCTAATTCCAATCTATAAGTACACCACTGATTCTTCGGATTCTTCACCAGCTGCCACGTGTCCCTGAATCCTCAAGAGCTCCCTCTTCATTGCCTTCTGCTCTTTCCTGTTCATCTCCTTCTTCCGTATCTTCTTGATCAGTTTCCTCATTTGCTTGTCAGCTATGCGATCTATCAGTAGGGATTTGACTTTCAAATTCTTTCTAGCCGTCAACGGAATGTTTTTCAACGACGATTCACTCACCTCCCCATCCTCTTCGGCTTTCTTCGTTAGTTCGGATCGGTCCTCTTTGCTCAGATCGACTTTCCTGCAAGATTTTATCATCAGGCGTTTGATTTGTTTGATGAGCGAGTCTTCGGGAGCTTTGGCCCTTTTGATTTTCTTTATGTCTTTTATTCTTGCATGCGGCACTTCATCTGACGGCTCCCGCTTATCCATCGAAGTGATAACTTTCGGATCGCTACCCTCCTGAGTGTCGTCGCTGTCGCCATGGAATATGTGAGGGAAATACTCGTGGAGATTAAACGCGTGTTCACTTGACGCGGTGAAAATGAGGTTTTTGTAGTTGTCGATCGAAACGATGTGTCCTTTGTCGGGGAAACCTCGGAGGATCTACAAAGAATTATTATAATGGGGATTATAATAAATAATAGATAAGATCTAATTAACAGAGGCAGAAGTACCAACTCGATATTACTGGTAGTATATATTTCTACATTAAAGTGACATAGTGAACCCTTCCAAGGCAGAGTAGCTGTATCGTAAGCGACAAATTTAAGATGCTTGATGTTCAAACGCTACTTTGTAGTATCCTTTAGGAATGAACTGCAGTTTTCGTTCATTATTTTGAAGAATGAACCTGTCGAACCTGGGAATTTTTTTGGACAACCCGGAGTATTGCACGTCCAGCCGTTCGTTCACAGAAAGGCCCTGAACTTCGCACAGAAAAGCTTCGTCAACATGATCTAAAATGAAACAGTATGAATCCAGCCCATATAATTATTTTCATTGCTAGGACAAGCTGATTATAGTCACGCGTGATATTATTCCATTTGCAGAATGATGGTTAATTTGGATTTGGTTTATAGGTAGGTATAAAAGTGCCTTCTTGAACAAACGTTATGCTTCATGAATACCTAGCAAAAAATAATTAATTCATGAATCCACCGCATATTTGCTTTCCGGGGGGGGAGGGGTTCAGCCGAGGGTAGGTATTGTCCATAGAAAACTGTGATCTACGGAGAAGGGGCATCTAGACAGATAAATAATAAGCCGTTGTGTAATAATTTTCAGCTTTTTTACCAGCTCAAATACAAAAATAGATTCAATTTGATCAATAGGTGCCGCTTATAACTGGGCTACTATAGGTATTAGTGAAGTCTCAAAATTCGTCATATCCCAGTAAGTAGGTGCAAACTACCTACCTACTCAAAATGTTTAAACTGAATCTTAAGGAACCAACTATAAGGGCGCCTACGCACTTGCGATTTTCAGCCGCGCGATTTAATCGCCCCAGAAATGAAACACACAGAACTCAATGGATGAACGCGCACCTGCGATAATAAATCGCAAGTTTAGAAAAAGTCGCAGCAGGTTCTATTTTTCGGGCGGCGCGGTTAAGGCGGGGGGAAAATGTGAAACACAGAATTGAATAACCTTGCACGCACAAGCGGTAGTTCAGTCGCGCGATTGCTTCGCTCTTGGGATTTTCCATCCTGCATTCACGATTGAGCGTCTCCGCTTGGTATCCTGGTAAGTGATTCTGGGCCGTGTCATTTCGAGAAGTTGGTTGAAGCTATTTACACTCATCCGATAATATTCGATAATAGGGTGTACCCAAAACGTTTTTTCGAATTTTTTATCCCGCCGCCGTTTTGGTTTATTATTCTGTGAATAATACACCTATCTATTCGCTCAGCAAAAAATTTTTATAACACCCCCTCAAATTTTTTTCTTTTCCGTTTCAAGGTGCATAGATTCCAAAAATGCAATGTCCGTACGCCGTCCGCCGTACGCCGTATCACGTGTACAGGCTTCATTTTCGGTCTAAAAAATTCGTTCTTTCGCACACATGCTCCATTTGGGCCCTAGTTGTGTCCCGAAACCTTTCAGCCCGATCGGAATATACCCAGGGGTGTTATGAGTGAAAATGTGTTTAAAAATAGGTACTTTTTGCGTTTTAACAACATGTTAGTAACATGAGCTTCTGAGATATCATTTTCCATGTTTATGGGGACGAGAAGACCGAATATGAAGTCGATTTTGACCAAATAGTGGAAAATTGAGGTTTTACCAGATGTTCAGCTCCCAAATTTGAGTTATTATGAGGCAAAAACCTGCCAAATCGTCTGAAATCACCATCAATTTGTAGAATAGCACTAGGAAAAGTTTCAACACGTAGATCAAGACGATTAAATGGCACTACCAATGATCAAAGATAATTTGAAGAAAGAAAAAAAAGAGCGTATACCTAATTATTCAAGTTTTGGGGGCCAAAATTGGTGGAAACCACCGGAAATAGCTATTTCAATTATTTTACATGAAAGCAACAATAAATGAACAGCCAGCATTTCTGCAGGTGTGTCCAGTAGAATAATAAACTCAAGTGACAAGGTCTTTGCAGCGTTTTTTCCTCTCAGAGCCAACGCTACGACACATGATATCTCCAAGACATCCATTATCGCACTACCGCAGCCGCTGGTGCGTGCGCGGTGATGACATGCTGCCGCCACGATTTTTTAACCGCGATTAAATCGCGCGGCTGAAAATCGCAAGTGCGTAGGCGCCCTAGGTAATATAGAAGGTAATCATAACAATGTTTACATGGTTACAGATTGCGACCATGTGGTTTCAAAAATTATCTTGGAATTGCTTACTTCTTCCTCACTTATGCTAACCACTTCCAGATAGCCTGACCCTCCAACAAGAAGGAGATCATCCTGCAAGGTCGCACCCGATTCAACCGCATCCTTGAAGTATCTGAGACGAATGCTGTATTAATTACGATTCTAAACTCGAGTTCGACGTTGTTTGAATAACCCCGTAACTACCATTAAGCAAAGCAATAAGTAGGTACCTGAGACTGTAGGGAAAACCACCGCCGTGCCAGCGGTTCATGGGCTTCAGCACCCTGTACCCGTCCGTCCGCATGTCTATCAACATTATTTTTCCCTCCTTCGTCCACTGTCCCACTGCTATTGTGTTGCCCTTGCAATGATAAGTTCAACCATGAAACCAGCAAGCCGTGTATTTTTATTATTATTATTATTATTATTATTTTATTGCTTCCGAGTCTGCGAAGCAGCGGAAGCCTTGTGTTCACTTTCGTGAGCCAAAAAATTTTTGTCTTCAGAAATCAAAATTTCCACTTGCATTTTGCGTTTCAAAGCCTACTGAACAAATTTGGTTCCGTGTCTGTCGGTCTGTGAGTCTGTGAGTCTGTCCGCATTTCCTTGTTACAGCCATAACTTCCACGATTTTGAATTGATTCAGCTCAAATTTTGAGGGATGGTGCGGATAAGGCCCCTTGAGGTCCCATACAAATTTCAACATGATTGATCCAGCGGTACGCCCTGCGCATGCGCTAACGTTAAATTCAACAAACACGCATAACTTTCACAATTTTGATTCAATTTCGCTCAAATTTTCAAGGGTTGTTTGGACAAGGCCTAGTGAGTTCCAGTATGAATTTCAGCATGATCGGACCCTCGGTGCGCTCTGCGCATGCGCTGGCGTGAAATAGATTCAATTTCCTTGTTACAGCCGTAGTAACCAAAGATTTCACCCAATTTCAATGTAATTCTCAGGGATTAAGCGAGTAGGGCCATTGAGGTCCCATATAAATTTCAACATGATAGAGCCAGCGGTTCGCCCTGCGCATGCGCTAACGTGAAATTCTCCAAACACGCATAACTTTCGCAATTATGTGTAATGGACGTAATGTATTATGGAAGTAATGTTATGTAATATGTATATTTCATGTAATGTTATGTAATGTTATGTAATATGTATATTTCACGTTATGTAATGTAATGTAATGTAATGTAATGTAATGTAATGTTATGTAATGTAATGTAATGTTATTTTGCTTCCGAGTCTGTTCTATTTTATAATGGGTCACTCTGATTGTGACGAGGAAGCTCCTGTGCCATCACCTTGGCAGTGTATTTTTATTTTCAGTGTAAAAGTAAATCAACGCTACGATCAAACGTAGGTATGACTCACCATTGAATCTATGGTGTCACCGCACACCATCGGGCCGACGATATTCCTGCAGGATGATGCACATCTGACATCCCAGAGCTGTAACATTGCAAATTGCCTAAAATTGCTGAATTGGGTAACAAGCTGGATGACCCGTGCGGTGCACAGGATTTTATTACTTAATATGTACGTATAGACTTAATAGGTACGTATATAGACTTAATAGGTACGTATAGACTTTCAAAAACCGTCTGATGGGGCGGGAATGTACATTAACCAACCATTTTGCAATGAAAATCAGTCAAACGTTGTACATATTGGATTTGAATTATTACCTAAACTAAATCATTGTGCCACCTCACCAGTATCAATCAATCAATCGACAGATTTTTCTTACTGATCTAACTGGATCTGTAATTTTTAAAAATGCCAACCGTTCAAAATGGATTTGAACGGTTCCAGTCTAAAAAAAATCCTCACTGTATTGCTCAATGTTTAACTGATTCCGATTATTTGCATCGTCAGGATATACCTACGATAGCAATAGACTGTTCATACCTTCAAATAGGTGGCAATAAATAGGGTGAAGGACTTGAAAGTTCGTGATTCAGGATTAATAGGTAACTCCTTTTTACATAGATAATAATAATATATAGTGGAGTACGTTGGATGACAAAATTTTTTCTCAGTTTGCTGTGAAATAGGGACGTTGATTGAGATGCAGGTTGATTCTGCCTGGCTTACTATTATTGTCCGTTACAGTGAATATAATCGCTTCGTTATTTGAAATATCTATTCGCTACACAAAACCCGCAAAAGAGATGGACATTTCATTATACCTATCTTCAGTCATTAAATATAATGAAGGCTCAAGGATCTCGTGGGCGAAAAAACAGTGTACCTATCATGCTATCCCTTCAAAGGGAGATTTCTAGGCAGCCTAACGATTCTGATGCACGGAATCGTGCATTGATAATAATCCAAGCCGAGGATGCTCTTCATCATTATTTCTATGACAATGTACCAGTAAAAAGGACTGTTGGAGGGGGGTAATGAAAAATAGGGAGAGGGCTCTGGAGACCTGGAATGAAAGAAGAGCCAGTGTACGTTGGATCAATATAGAGGATAGCGATTTACGGAGACTAATGATGTCAGTGGGTAGAATGACAGGAACTATCTACGTCGAGACGGACGCTTTTTCTACTGTTCACTCGTCAAAGTACAGGAATTCACATTGAAATCTCCTTTGCATTCTCAGTTGTTAAATAAATTTTAAATATTCATCCTCCAACTACCCAGTACATATGAAGAAATTTGATGAAATAGACGTTGGTAAAACATTATATAGAGTGGTTAAATCTGGGTATTGTATTAATAAAATTGTTAATATCTCTCTATGTAAAAACTAGGTATGTAAAACGGAGTGAATGAAATGGAATCAAGTATGGTAGTTATACGTTATGTATGGTAGTTAATATGTAGGTACATTATACTTGTCATAACCTTTAGGACACTATCAAGACCTCCAGTGATGAATATCTGTTCCTTGAAAGTGGAGAACTTGGCTGCGTAAACCCTCAAGTAGTGGCCTTCCCCGCCCATCGTCCCAGTGTTCCACGGGCGGACAAATGTCTTATTGCAGTCTCTGTTATAGCCGTAGTAGGTCGTAACCACCTTTAAAAAGTTGTATAATTCCAAAATATTTTGAAGATTTTATATTATCTGGAATTTATTTCAAGGCTGATGTGTTTATAGAAATCACGAAGTAGGTGTTGATTTCTGTAAGCACGAGTGTAGGTATTATAATTATGGCAACTTACTCACTTTCCTAGTTTTCAAATCGTACAGTCTAATAGAGGCGTCTTGTCCCGCAGTGATGACCTTTGTCTCCGTGGGATCAATATCAAGGGCTTCAATCTCGTTCCCTCGCTCTGAAAGCATCAAGTGAGTATACCTAATAGTACAAAATCAATTGGATGGGCCAAACGGGTGTATCTAGATCGCCATATAAACTCTGATCCCACTAATTTCATTAAAATCGGATGAAAGGGAACCACAGTTACACGTGTAGGACCTGTCTAGCTATATATAATGAAATTCATATATATGTATACTATGTACAGAGACAACATAATATATAGAGAGGTCATATAGATGTACAACCTGGATCCCGTGCCACCGTCTAGCAACACCCCGCAAAATATCATCAAAATCGTAGGCATGAATAGAGCGGCATGGTTTTGAAGGTGCTCAGACGAACTTGCAGAGACAGAAAGCGATGCAATTTTGGTAAGAACAGTGAGAGGACTAACAGCACTAGGTATATTAAATAGCGCAACAATGAATGCATTGCCAAAGTTATATCCTTAAAAGATTCGAATATAGAGCTCAAGTTTTAATTACGTATCTATATAGGGACGCAGGAGCGATCCTATATCCTACATTAGATATTGGATATTGGATTCATACGAAAACTGAAACATTTATCGATGAGTCTGCGGTTATATTACCTGTACCAAAGCGGTAACATTCCCAAGTGGCCACAGCGAAAGGATAAGGCTTAACTTTCATTTGCTTTTCGAGCTCGACATCGATCACCTCGCTTTCTTCTTCCAATCGCTTGCTTCTTTCTGACGCGCTGGGTTTGACTGTGTCTGCATATCGGGTTGCCATTCGAAGAGATCGTGCATACCTATGGATAATAAGTACGAGTATCTCTAATTCTTTGTTGGTAGTATCCACCGTACATTTTACCCACCTTAGGGGGTGGAGGGTACTGCCTTATGTCGCTGAGACCTTCAAGTGGGTCTATTGTGACAAATTCTGATTGGAGTACAGGAAGCTGTCGTCCATCAGTTTTGCAAACTCGGAGGGATCGCGAGTACCTTTTCCAAAGTACCAAGAATCCATCATGCATCCGCGTACATTCGACATCCATTTCTACCATCTTCAAATACTTTTAATGCACTCATCGAAAATCTCAGCAGCTGGTTGTCGAATAAGCGTACCAGGGACTGGTGATTGTTTGGCACAAACTCGCCCAAAACTGTTTAAAAGCAACACTTATGCATTTGATTTATCTTTACTTTTCAGAGTCAACCTCTTAAGGGAATGCTCTGTAGTGTGAACGGCTCAACAAACTAATCTGAATATTTGTGGACACATTTTTAATCACACCAGCATCCCCAGCTGACAGTCCTAAGTCTGTGTAAAGTGAAAAGGAATACACTGCCAAGGTGATGGCACAGGAGCTTCCTCGTCACAATCAGAGTGACCCATTATAAAATAGAACAGACTCTGAAGCAAAATAACATAACATTACATTACATTACATAACATTACATAACGTGAAATATACATATTACATAACATTACATTACATAACATAACATTGCATAACATTACATGAAATATACATATTACATAACATGACGTCCATAATACATTACGTCCATTACACATAATTGCGAAAGTTATGCGTGTTTGAAGAATTTCACGTTAGCGCATGCGCAGGGCGAACCGCTGGCTCTATCATGTTGAAATTTATATGGGACCTCAATGGGCCCTACCCGCTTAATCCCTGAGAATTACATTGAAATTGGGTGAAATCTTTGGTTACTACGGCTGTAACAAGGAAATTGAATCTATTTCACGCCAGCGCATGCGCAGAGCGCACCGAGGGTCCGATCATGCTGAAATTCATACTGGAACTCACTAGGCCTTGTCCAAACAACCCTTGAAAATTTGAGCGAAATTGAATCAAAATTGTGAAAGTTATGCGTGTTTGTTGAATTTAACGTTAGCGCAAGCGCAGGGCGTACCGCTGGATCAATCATGTTGAAATTTGTATGGGACCTCAAGGGGCCTTATCCGCACCATCCCTCAGAATCTGAGCTGAATCAATTCAAAATCGTGGAAGTTATGGCTGTAACAAGGAAATGCGGACAGACAGACTCACAGACTCAGACTCACAGACTCACAGACCCACAGACCGACAGACACGGAACCAAATTTGTTCAGTAGGCTTTGAAACGCAAAATGCAAGTGGAAATTTTGATTTCTGAAGACAAAAATTTTTTGGCTCACGAAAGTGAACACAAGGCTTCCGCTGCCTCGCAGACTCTGAAGCAAAATGTGTAACCCGATACGGAATTCGAAGAGCGCCTGCGCTGAACCAGGACGGAACTGAGGGGTGCTGCTCCAAGTCGGGACGGAACTCGGAAACCCCGGTTGACTTGACCCTACCTATACCTTAATAATTATTGTAATCGCATTACATAACGCGAAGGGGGGATGGTGAGACTGCTGTTTACCCTATTCGGGAGTATCAAATTAATTTATTTGCATGGCTGTCAATTGATATCGTGGCAGGAGAGCTGTTATTACTCATCAAGTGTACGTAATCCTACAATAAATTATTGTCACGACGTATTGTATTTTATAAACTACGTTCGCAAAGGCAAAAACAAAAAAGACTTCTTTATAGCACCTAATGGATTCCCTTGCGAGGTCGAACTTCCGGCGCTCGGGAAACTGCAATTCACGAGCAAGGTTAAATGGGCTGAAGCTTGCTCATAACTTGCATCTAACTTGCAGGGCCTCCCAACTTTAGGTGAAACTACGAAACTAGAAGTTAACTTACCTTGATGAACTCAACCGTGCTCCGCCTTTGAGCTCAAGTCGTCGGGAAAAAAAAACTTGCATGGAAGTTGCATACTAACTACCGGCTCCTGTCCAGCTCAGAGTTGCAACACAGAAATTACTCAGACAATGGGCAGAACGTTATACTTTCTTTGTTTATGATAAAGCCTTTATGTTTTACGCGAGATAACATTTCTTTCACGTGACTTCCGCTTTATTACCAATTTCCGCAGACAGGCCATTAATAGCTTTGTTCCAGCCGACGCGAGTTTTGTAATGAGTTCTGCGAACAACCCACTGCGCACGGAAATTGTGTTCCAACTACATCGACTGTTGGATGTTCACTGTTCACTGTTGTAGGTTTTATCGATAAAGTATTCCAACCGGTCAGGTGTGGGAACTGAGTTCTCTGAGTTTCGTAACTTTTAGCACCCGATCAAGGATGGGTTATTTCCAACAGAACTGAAGATAACACCGCTGGAACCTTCCCAAAATCTCATTTCCCTCCAGCCTTCGTGTTAAACATCCTTTATGTTCGTATCTGTGGTATTCAGCAATTTTTCTTCCCTCATCCCCAGTCATCGCATTTGTTTGGCGCGTTTTCAGAGTGTGTTCCAGCCGATGAGTTCTCGAACTGAAACAGTTCTAAATCTCATCCCCAACCTCCAGAAAAACCTAATGACATTTGCTCAGTGTGCACAGTTGAAATTTTGTGTTTCACGGCAGAATCACTTAATGAAGACCGGATTGGAATTAACTGATTATTTAGAAATGAAATTTTTCAAATTGCAGGCAATTTTTCACTATGCGAAATATTTTCCATAAAACGATAGTCACAACTTACTGTTAACAATGTTCGCATCAAACTAATGCTTAGTATTCTCAACTGATTACTTGCTTTTCAAGTGATCAAACATTCTATTTGCTGCTCAAGCAATTCATCTTTTAAAATATTCTTACCCAAGTCCCCATACCACTGTAGCTTCTCACTGGATTAACGTTTAATGCTTAAAATATTATTTCAGGTATATAGCTGCAATTATATCAGGTATATCCAAAATAATTACGCATGTGACGCCTGGCGGGTTCTTATAAATGCCTCTTCAGACGGTTCGTCCTGGAACAGTTTTCGCGGAGGCTTCAGCCCTTTTAATTTGAAAAGGTAGATTTCTCCACTTCTATTGCTAGCGAGGAACTTCAGATACGGGTCACCGAAGAATTTGACTCTTGTTATTCTTCCTCTTCTCTCGTGAGGCTCGATGCCCATCACTATTTGATTTTCTCGGTCCCACAGCTGAAAACGAGGGGTTGCCAGTGACATTATTTATGATTAGTAGCAGAGTTTTGTCTCATGTTGTTTGTACCTTCACTCAAATTACCGAGGTTGATAAGTATAGCATAACTTCTATTTCCAGACATCCTGTTTTATGCTACCATTAAAGTTTGATACTATTTTATCTAAGCTTGAAGTGGCAATAAAAGTGCTGTTCCTGCATCGCAACAAAACCTCAAATTTCATGTCAAATCACGCAAAATTTGGCTGAAATGCGCTGGATTACTCTGGTTGAATTACATGCTGCATCTTGTACTTGACTTTCACCATGCAATTTCCATAACATGAAAGCAAGCATAATTGTTAGCACCTCCCGATGAAAACTTGGAGAACAGCTCTTTGAGAATAATCAGGTTGGGGAGTTCTCGCGCTGCAGTTAACCCTACTTGACGAGCATAATTAATCGCTGATGGGCGTTACTTATAGGTACCTACCTATATTTGAAGGAGGATTTAAACAAATAAATAAATAAAATAACTGAATATTCCAGTAAAAATGAAATGAAATGAGAATCTGACAGTACTTTAAAATCGCCGTTTCCGTAACCAACTACAACGTCCCTCCCGTCTCTGGAAACGGCAACGCTCGACACCCCCAGGAGTTCCGTCCTTTGGTACACCGAACATAACTTCTTTCCATTCCCGTATCTGTAACATCCGTGGTGCGGGTGGTAATACATTTTGAACTGCTGTTCCGTCATCCTGTGGTACTTGGCCGTGGCTTCGCTGAAGTACGATTGTCTCGAAGTATGAAGTTCGTCGAACTTGGACATCCTCCGCATGGGCTCCCGTTTCTCAATGGTGATCTTGGCCCGGCCTTGGAGCTTGAGGAATTCCCTTCTTTGTTCTTTGGTGAACTTTGCCATTGCGGAGTACGGGGGAACGAATTCGTCATCCTCTGGGCCCGGTTCGTAGTAAACTTCGGCGACCGATGCGTCTTCATATCGCTTGCGAATGCGGTCTTTGATCTTCCTCGGGCGATTGATTGCGGCTTTGAATCTAACACCAAAATCATCTTGATGAAAGATTTGAATACAAATTGAAAAACAATCAACTTACTGATCACAGGCACATCTATGATTATGCTGGTTTAGAAAACTAGTAGTATGGTTTGGGTGTTGTGGTTTAGAACTCTGCAGATGCTTGAATGAGTATTAATGCAATGCAGACCAAAGTTGAAGATCAGCAAGCAAGGAATCAGGCTATGCATGTGGTGTTGGATGCTAAGTGACAGTGATACACGTGATAGTTCTCAAGATGGTGGCAATTGGAGGAAATTAATGATGTAGGTTGTACAAGTGTAGAGGAGAAAACCGCAATATTTTCCCCACATTATGAGATGTAGTAAGAACAAGTTGCATACTTACAGGGAATGATTGAGGGTATTACTGGAGGAAGAGGGGACAACGGATGGGACTGTGGAATAGCCTAATGCGGACTCTAAGTACCACGGCGGTGACTTTACCGTAAAACACCCTACCACTATTTATTGATGATTTTTTGGTTTATTATTTTCAATAATAAACCATTGGAATCGAGCATGAAAAAAAAATTCTTACCCCCCCTCAAAATTTGATGGTTTACGTTTCAAGGTATGTAGAATCCAAAACTGCAATAAAAATATTTCTGTCTGTCCGCCGTACGCCGTACGGGCCACTTTTCTTAGTTACCATGAAAGAAAATTGATTAAATTCGGGTTATAGGTCCCGTTCGCTGACTAGTTGGTCCTCGAAGCTCGACGTTACTGTCAGTCATCTCTAAGGGGTTCAAAATAGGGGTTGAAATTTTCAAAACGCCTATACCATTTTTTTACGTGAATATTTTTACGGTTTTAAATAGTTCTTGAACTTGCGAGTTTTTTAAGACCATCCGGAGCATCGTACGTCCAGCCGTTCGTTCACAGTAAGGCCCCGAAGTTTGCACCGACAGGCATTTTCATTTTCGACTCCAGTGTGAATGAAATTGTATACAATTCAAACCAAATCTCGTAACCAGAGACGCGCCCACAATAGGAAATTTGGCGGAGATGAAATCATTGCTAGGGATCACCTGATTATATTGGCGGAGTATGAAGTCGAGTTGGTTGTTCTGTGATATATTATTATTTCATTTGAAAAATGATGGCTCTTTTGGAGTTTGTTGGTAGGTAGTGAAACTTGAACAAACGTTGAAGTATTATTGATGGGTAAATTATTACTACGGTAAATCATTACTCAACGGTAAATTATTACACAACGGTTCATTATACCATCTTTGTAGAAGGGGCTGGAGTTTGTTGGTAGGTACTTTCGCAACTTTTTTCACTCCTCATCAACAATTTCTTTTCAGAACTTCATTATGTGTGTTTCTTTTTGTTAGGTACTGTTTGTCATCGGCAGGATTATTTTAGCAACATTTAACTCGTGATTTAGGTAGGTACCTAGTAACGAGTACGGGGTTAGGTGCTAACCTAAGGAGGGTCTGCGATCTACATAATATGTATAGAATAGTACATATCATATTATATGTAACGGAAGGGTATTCTATACAAAATAATAAACCGTTGTGCAGGGATTTGCAGCGTTTTTTTTTTTAGCCAGTGAAATGGAACATGATCATCATCAAACCCAAAGACGCAGGGTCAACTACGGCGCTAGAGATTTCCTCCCCTTCAACAGTTTAATGTCATGCGTACGTACATTGCCCATTTCAAAACCTCAAGACCTGCTTGTGGGACTACACAGGATAAATCACAGTAAGATCCCATCAATTGCTCTCGTAATTGAGTTCATCATTATCGAAACTGTACTCACAGCTCTTGATTGGGTAGCTTCAGCATTTTCGATGTTGAACTGTTTGGCCCAGAAAGAGGAATTAAAGATATTGCACTTTGAGGCCAAAACAAGATCCAAGTTTTCACTTAACTTACTTCCCCGTCGTACATACATGGTAACTAACCAGAATGTTCAATTCAACTGCTACCTGGTTATTCCGCTAAACACTGATGTTGGAAATGGAGTTGGTACTGTTGAACCCATTATAAATTTTGCATTTTTTGTAGCGATTACAAGATGATAAATTCATCGAGGAAGACACAATTATTTCGAGTATCCTGTCGAATTTTGGTATTGAACCAAGGTCATCTATAATGTAAAGTTCGGTTCTGGAATGTCGGGACTCAGTCTGACGTGGGGAAACTATTCAGAAGAACGTAGCCGACAACAAAGGTTACCCATGGGCCTGGAAAATGCACCCTTTTTTTATAATGAGTACATTCCATCCTGAGAATTTTGAAACCAACCGCACTCTTCAACGACAAGTGGTTTTTATTCTACTGTTTTTAACATTTGTATGTACTAGCGACGTCACACCGGGCAAGAGGGTCGCGTCCATGGGAGAGGTGCGCTGACTTAATAATAAAAACTACTTATCGTAGGAAAGTGCGGGTGGTGTAAAAATTCTCAAAACGGACTCTAATTTCATTTTTTTTTTTAATAAACTGAACGCGTGGGTATTCTTCATTCAGGTTATATTTTTCAAGAGCGATCAGAAAAGTCTATTTCTCACTGAACCATGGATTGAGCAGTCAATCATTCCACTCGCTAAGTACGCACATTAGGTAGGTTGGTATCTAAGCAAATAACAGACCAAATTCTTCTACAGATGTGGTAACTAGACTTTCCTCCATAAGAACTTATAAGCCGGTAATGATGGTTATAAGTTGGTAACCATAATTTTGTTTTCGTGATACGAACTTTTCGCTTAAACCTATACTCGCCTTAAACCGCATTTAATCGTTGACTGGAAAACTGGAGGCAATATTATTGCACGCAAAGAAGAACGTTGAAAGGATCCTTGACTTCTGATTTCAGTTAACGGCACAATTGCAATGGTGGGTTGTGATTATTTTTGATCGATTCCCATCTCTGTGAAGTAAACAGTGATTACGATGGGGAACTCTAGAGTTGGCTATATCGAGATTCTTGATATGTTTTGTAATTACTTATCCTTTGATTTTCCTTGTGAATATTTATACCTATCGCGTAGTGTAAAATTCAGCTTGACTCGCTGTCCAGTCAAGTATTACTTAAAAACAGCCCTTCCCTTTTGTTTCATTATCTCCTCTATCAATAATTTGGTTCAAGTTTGCATATCTGTCCACTAAACGATAACGTGAAACGTTGGTTTCAGGAATGCGTCTCAATTCACACCGGCCAGACGGGGATACAGTGGGGTTTGAGTTGTTGGGACTTATTTTCAGCCGAACACGGTCTCACAGCCGGAGGAAAGATCGGCCCTTCCGATCATATCTTCAGCAGCAGTACGCTACGCGACTTCAGCCCTATCTACCGAGAGATAGCTGACGGAGTGTTCAAACCCAGAGCACTGTTTCTCGATTGTGATGACAGTGTTTTGGAAGGTAAACGAAGAATTTTAGAATAACATGACAATATTGCACAGAGTTAGTTTACATAAGAGAAGTTTGTTTCCTAAAGGTAGGTACTAAACGCCATTCTTTCAAACATGGATTCCGGACAAGCATTCCGGGGTTTTATGGGGGGTAGGGTGGCAGTTTTTCGCAAAAATGCCAACAGTGTGGAGCAAAAGAACTTTATCCACTTGAAAAACAATAATATATATTCGATTTCATTTTCAAAGACAGGTGTTATCCAGTAGTCGGTAGCACTTTCATCGGTAGTTCCTTTTCAAAAATGACTTTATCCGACATTGAATAGCACATGGCTTTTACTGTTTCGAGCAAATAGTAGTATATTTATCCATTATGGCTGAAGGCAAGTTTTTCACGTCTGCATGGGGTTTCTCGCGTTTCTCTCATTTTCAGGAAACGGATTTAGTCCCCGGAAGTTGACATGGAATAATAATTACAGTTACACAGAATAATAATTATACACAGGTATATTATCATTATAATTATTATGTTTTAGTCATTCACAGACCACTTGATACCAAATCAAATGCCACGGAAAAACTCCTACCTTCCAGTGATGCTCAACAATTAAGAGTCGTTTCAATAACTAAGAACGATGACAGTTAAGGCTTTTCCAGTGTAATGGGGTGTAGGTACCTAGCTCGTTTGTGTGTGGACTCACCTTCTTATAACCGGAAGATGGTGACCAAGCACGATAACTTCGCAATACACGCTGGTCCCATGACGTCGAGTTGTAAGTAGGTATATACCTTTAGGTATGAGATATGAACGGAATAAGAAGAAGTGGTTACTAATCCCTATAATCTGAATTATACAACTGGAATAATATAGGGTGTTCAATCCTGTTTGAAACAAACCGAAATTCTAGGTACCTATAAAGTTGATTAATAATGTAAAGCTATGCCTACAACCTTATCGCTATCATATTACAAATATTATTGTGTCGGAAGCACCCTTCCGCAAGCACCCTTCGCTAAACGCCAGATCTCCAAATGTGAACCCCCTCAAAGATCCCAGAAATGTGTATTGTTGTATTTCAGGGTTGATGTATGTTGATGTTTGTACCATGTGTGATTATTTGCTAATTTTGTTGGTGAAAATCCTTAACAATATTTGCTATATTTAATTTCGTTAAGGAAAAGTATTAACCTGGCTTGAAAAAATCTATATGTCTGCGATTTAGGGTCCTGTTCAATCAATGATTGACACTTATTGACATACATGTAGTCATAGTATCTTCTTCCTCATTTTTCAATCCTTGGATTGCGTATTAATTATATACCCATGTATGTACTATAAAACTCGTATCCTAGTTCATAAACTATAATAGTACACTTACATATTTATCCTGGTTCTTGTGCATACCCTATTTGATGAGTCTACATCGTTTTTACTGTAAATGTTCTGAACCAGAACCCAAGTACGGGCCGAAGCTCCGGCAGGTCGACGACACCCAAAAGGTCCTTGGAGCGCAAAACTGCTCCAGCATCTTCGGACAAGGTCTGGGGCAAGGAGGAAGTGCTATCCTGGACAAAAGTCTTGAGGCGGTGCGGAAGATAATGGAAGAATGCGAATCTCCACAAGGTTTCATCTGGTACCACTCCCTGGGCGGAGGAACCGGTAGTGGATTCACGACTTTACTTGCCCGAGCCATTGCTCGAGAGTATTCAGAACTCAAAATGCACGAGTTCTCCCTGCTGCCTGGTGCAGAAGTAATTGCCATCTCTATGAAATTGTAAAACGCTCTAAAATTGGAATGGCAAAAATTATGTTCCACTTCATGTTAACTGGTAATTTGCGTTGATCCTGAAAATTTTCTCACACAAAAAGCAGTCTGATTGGCTTCAGTGGGAGAAAATGTGAAATTTCAAGATGATTGCGGAAAGGGCAGCTAATGAGCTTATTAAGCGTATAAACATGGAGTTTATTCAGAATCAGCGAAAAATGTTTTATTAGCACGGAGCAGTGCATAATGTTATATAGATCTATTTTACAAATGTCTAAAACCAGCAAGTAGGTATGAAGCTACGCCAAATAATTACTTTTCTTTGATTATGAACATTTTTTAATAGTTGTTCATCTCGTCTTTCAGTTAACCTGTGCAACGACGGATGTGTACAATTCCCTTCTGGGCCTTCAAAATTCCTTGGAGTTGATGGGCTGCTCCTACTTGTTCGATAGTGATGTTGTCTATCAAACTTGTTTCAACAAGCTCCACATCAGCAATCCGAACCATTCTGTGCTGAACACAGTTTTGGCGAGGGTCGTATCAGACGTGACGTCGACTTTGAGATTCCCATCAATCGTTAATGCTACAATGGAAGACATAGAGGTACCAAACTCACGCATTGTAGGTATTGGTAGCTCGGGCTTCAGTGTCTGGAAACATAAGATGTACGTGGTATGTTGAAGCTTATTTAATTGATATTCTTCGTATCAACGCATTACTTGTGTGTTGCAGTTCAATTTGTTACCGATTCAACGCATGCCATTCCCGCTGGTTTGCCTCCAACCGCTACTGCACAGGAATGCTGAATGTCGCGACGAACACTTCAAAGATCTCGTTATGTCCTGTTTCGATAAGGGCAACCAAGTCTTGAATTGCAGTCCGAAAGATGATAAAATTATAAGATCATGTCTTGTCCTAAGGTTAATACAAGTAGAACAGTATTTCCGGTATAGCAGTGTGGAATATATTGAGGGCCATCCAAATGTTCTGGCTTATTCGGATTACCTATCTGATAAAGGCAGCAGACCGTCTGAGATCCTTCATCCTAGATGTATGGATAGAAAATCCGTATTACATCTGTCTCGTTGAATCTCTCATAGAATATTATTATTATTATTATAGAATAGATGGGATACATCGCTTGTAACATATAATTTTTTCCCACAGAGGTTGCATTGATATGGAAGAGGTACGAGATGGTTTGAACGCATTGAAAAAAGACAATGAATTCAAGTTTGTCACTTCATTTTCTAGAACACACACAGTAAGATATACATTCGAATTCATTGTTAATATTTCGAGAAAACTGTTTTGTCCTCGTTGGACGGCTGGAAAAGTATGACTATGATCATGAAATTTACCAATTTGGCAAACGTGAGTATTTGGCAAGAATAACTCTGCCAAATACAGCTACATTAACATCCAAAACCTCTCCACATACCAGTATCAAGTTGCTGCTCCTCATTATTACCTAACCTGACATACCTAATTTATCATTGCAGACATGTCTACTCAATTCAAAGTTGGTTGACTTTGCTGATAATATTGTGTCAGTACCGAGGATTCAAGTTTGTTCAATGACGAATTCCGTGTCCATTGCCAGAATATTTCGAGAACTGACGAGGAAATTCGACATGATGTTTCATCAGAAGGCGTTCCTTCACTGGTGGGTACCCTTTCAAGTGAGGGTTTGGTATTTATAGGTATACATACGACTACCAAGGCTTGGTGCCTTTTTTGCAAATATGTATCGAAATGCCATAGAATTAGATTGAAGAGAATCGGGGTTGAAAGCGCGAAGGATGTTAGTGGCAAGCGCAAAGCTCAAAGGCTGCATTATTGCTCCGATCGAAATAAAATTCTGAAGGAGGCATCTGAGAGCCGCCGTAAATTTCAATTCGGACCCTGTAATGCCAATACTTCCAATACTGTCATGCTAAAAGGATGTTCTCATGAAGGCAGAAGAGCTTGGAGTGTAATGTTGTTATGTAACATCTCACTGTTATAGCCACCACTATAGCTCAACTCAACATCGTGAATAATGCCACAAGCGTGCATAATACCTGGTTTTAATCCACAGGTACTATTCAGAAGGCATGGAAGAGGACGACTTCAATAATGCCAGAGATGAAATAGAAACATTGCTGGTCAAATATGGAAATTTCGCGAAATAGACCTATGTACCCATTATAAATTTAATAAAAAAATAAAAGCTCAATAATTGAAAGCTTTTACCTAATATTATTACAGGTCGGAATAAGTTCTAATAAAATACACGTTATATTACCGAGGATCGTTCAATACTGCATCAAGTGTTAATATGTGTTATGACTGAAAGGATCTTGATGCGGATTTTTTCGGCTGTCTCTTCAAACACCGGTGGGTAATAGGCTACATGAATTTTCCCAAATCCGACTGCTTCATTGTACACTCGATGGTCCTTCACGTCGACATAATGTTTAAATTTCGTGTCCAAACTTACCGGGGTTCTTCAGAATGGATGAAAACTCCTGATGATAGTACAAGTACGATCATAATATTAGAAAATTTTATTTTTGTTTCACAACGGAAATTCAATAAATAATTTGGCTTTTGGAGCTACCGCTAATGTACAAAATATATCACAATAAATTAAAGGTTCATTTTCTGCTGTACAATGTCTCAAGTCGCGTTCAGTGTAAATTTCCGTGTTCACGCAAAGTCTTTGATGAGGTCCGTAATAGGGATCTTCACGAGGGCCCGGTTTGTGATCTCTTTGAAGGCTTGTCCAATGGCGGCCTCGAATGAAGGTTTCATGTCGTCCAGGACGTCTTCCCAGTTCTCGTTCAGCGCCGTGTTGATGGCGTCACCTGCGACACACGTGGCGCATATAAATCCTCAGAGAACGAGAAGAGATTCTGAGATAGCACATGGAGGAATGGCTCGATAGTTCTTGATAATTATGTGGGATTTCGAGGGGATGGAAGATAAATAGAATGGACGGGCGTACAAAAGCGACTACGTATGCCCTCACTTTTGTGTAGGTATAATAATGAATGACGATATACTCGTACAGTATCATACTCGTATGTGATGCACCTTCGAATAGTTACAGTATGTACAAAAGTATACACATCAAATGTATAACTATATACCTCCAACCAAGAATTAGTGAATGACGGGCGTCTTAATTTCCAAACTTCACTTCCACCATTATTACCACACTGCACAAAATAGGTAAAACGCCAATGACTTCTTGCATGGGCACTCCTAGCCCAAGGGTGAACTCTACAGATTCATGCCCCATTATTCTAGCGTTCTATTATATTAGTTTCACAGCATTTAGGTTCCGAAAAATTATTAGGAGATACCCATATAATATTCAGTATATATAGGTTAATAAGAATGTAATAGAAACAGTCATGCAGCATGCCTTAATGAGCGAATTTCCGAAATAACGTATCTATGTTACAATCTAAATCTAAATCTAACCATCTAACTACACTATCTACATACAATCTAAATACAACCTAAATACAACCTAAAACATTCATTAACATTTTCCATGTTTTTTAAACACGGATTGGTTTTATCATGGATATCTTAAAATGGATATAATATTGTGAATGTGGGTCAGAGTAAAGAGGGAATTGTAACTCAAATGTCGCGATTCCAAAATCTAGGCTCAAAACATATAAGGTACAATATTTTTCCATGAAGCGGAAAAATTTTACCCATACAAAAACTTCAATTATTTTTGCCCTTAGAGCCTACTGTTTGTAGTTCAAATAAATGTTCATCCTGTGACACTATTACTATCCCTTATTCTTGTTGATTTCGCAGAACTACCAATTCACTCAAAATACTTATATACGATGTAGGGGTACTCACTGATTTGAGCGTTTCCTTTGAACAGGTTTTTAAAGTTCACATGCATTTTGGACACCTTGAAGGGGAAATGGACTTCATCCATCTTCATGTGGATCTTCCCTTTCTTCTTTTCCTGATGCCCTTTGTACTTCAGAGTGGCTTTCATGTCATCTGGAAGATAATGGTAAAATACTCAGTCAAATTTGTGGCTTCAACAAATTGAGGTTCATATTGGGTGAGCTGCTTTTCTGCGATGCTTCATTTTCGCATTTTGATAATTATGTTTCACATTTGGTGATATCTCTGCGATTATCATCATGGACTTCGGTACTTTGGCGGTTTACTAAAACGCCGTTTACCTAATTTACATGCTGTCAGTGGAAGTTTTTTTGTAAATTTATGTAAGTACTTAATAAGTAACAAGACAATATCTTATAATAAGCAACATTACAAGATAATATCTTTTACCCGTGCAATGCTTCACCCTTCAGTGATGTCTAAACCCATGAAATTTTGGGCTTAGGTGCGGCTACATGGTGACAATGTATATCAATAATTTTGTAGCTACGAGTACCAACATCGAGCTAGTGAACATCAAAGTATAACAATAATTTTTGACGTGCAATATAGAAGCACCCGTCGACAAGTTATTAACTTGGATATCACAGAGTCTGTGTACACAAATAATGGCTTTTGAAGCAGTTTCAACTTACAAAGGGTTATTTCGAAAGGACCTGCACCGTTGACGGGTAACGTGAGAACCTTGCCGACGGACACGTAGTTGCCTTTTAGACGGAACGGCTCAGTAATCGTGGCGTCGATCTCAATCGTGTTCGCATCGCGATCAACTCTGAAACCGAAATCAATAATAATTATACTTCCGTAACTCAATCATAAGACCTCAAATTGCCCACTCATGGAGGACATTATTTGATGGGTTGTCTCTGTTTAGCAGGACACTGAATTATGTGCACCTACTTGTATGGTGTTACTACTCGGCTGTTCGCAACTATTCTAGGGTGGACCTACCTGAGCACTGGAGCGTAAGGGACTCTGTCCGGAGTACATTGATAATCATCGACTCATCATCATTAACTTATCAGAATTAATGCAAAAAAAGAAAAGAAATTGTAAATATTTAAAAATATTGATTTGGGGGGGGGGGGGGGGGGGGGTCGATGTAGCAAAAAAATCGGTCGTTTTCCATCGATGTGAAAAAAATCATTGATCATCGACGACATGAAAAATCGATGTTTTCAAATCATCGGCCACATTTATGCTCAACCCTAGTCTGAAGAGTGTGGAACGAAAAATAAGACACCAGCAAGGTGAGCTGAGGACCGGTATGATGATTTTATCATCATCATGATGTTTCACTGTGCTTGTGCACATATAAATTATTTCGTTATTGTTATCACAACACTACAGTATTGCAATATACAAAAAGTTGAATTAAAAAACAAAAACAAAAAACGTGAATGCACAGATTCGTACAATTTCTCTTCTGATGAACCACTCAGACGAACAACGCAGATCTAAGTTTGTCATAATGGGTATATCAGTATAATGTGGTTGAACACGCCCACACACTGATTTGCTGCTGCTGACCTGCTATATTATTTTTACATCTGAAACTCCGGTGTCAGCCTATAAATGTTTTGTCGCTTTCAAAATTGACAGGGTTGCATCCTCAATTCTAATCCATGACTTCACCGGGAAGCAGTACGAATTCCTAAACACATTATAGAAGACTGCGCCTGAATAACGGGGCTATTTTTTGTCAAATTCTTCGCTGACCGAGTGAATAAACTTCTCATACGTCCCTTATCTTACTGATGTTATTCATCAATATATTATTTCATTTAGTACCTGACTGATTCAACTACACCGGACTTCAGACCGATCAAGTCGACGTCCATGAACTTGTGTCTCACGTCCAACGTCCTTCCCGGTGCATGGGAGAGGTCGAGTAGGTTAATGTGAAGGGGATCAATCGGGAATAGTCCGTACTTGGGTAGCCCTGGAAACGAAAATAGAGATGATAAGTATATTTGGAAGTCACCAAGTGTTTTAGACTGTGTATAGTCAAATCCTAGATGCTTGCTCTATACCCGCGCCCTACGGAGGACCTATCCTTCCATGTCCTAAAAGGTTTTTTTTATTTTAGCTAACGAGGGGCTGAAGTCATGCCCATCGGCCCCATGTAATAAGATTCTCATATAAAAGAGGCACTAACACTTACACACCATCATTACTGTTTATATATATAACCTCATACAAAGAGGGACTAACACTTACACACCATCATTGGTCAAATGATGGCTAAATAATTTAGTCACAATAGACTCAATTCCTGATCTCAGATACAGGAGGTATTACCCTCACAATCCCAATTACCGAAAGATATTTAAAAGCAATACTTGTGAGAACGAGAATAATATAACAGGGATTGTGCAGTTACGAAAAAGAAAAATACACTGCCAAGGTGATGGCACAGGAGCTTCCTCGTCACAATCAGAGTGACCCATTATAAAATAGAACAGACTCGGAAGCAAAATAACATAACATTACATTACATAACATTACATAACGTGAAATATACATATTACATAACATAACATTACATAACATAACATTACATAACATTACATGAAATATAAATATTACATAAAATTACGTCCATTACCTATACATAATTGCGAAAGTTATGCGTGTTTGAAGAATTTCACGTTAGCGCATGCGCAGGGCGAACCGCTGGCTCTATCATGTTGAAATTTATATGGGACCTCAATGGGCCCTACCCGCTTAATCCCTGAGAATTACATTGAAATTGGGTGAAATCTTTGGTTACGACGGCTGTAACAAGGAAATTGAATCTATTTCACGCCAGCGCATGCGCAGAGCGCACCGAGGGTCCGATCATGCTGAAATTCATACTGGAACTCACTAGGCCTTGTCCAAACAACCCTTGAAAATTTGAGCGAAATTGAATCAAAATTGTGAAAGTTATGCGTGTTTGTTGAATTTAACGTTAGCGCATGCGCAGGGCGTACCGCTGAGTCAATCATGTTGAAATTTGTATGGGACCTCAAGGGACCTTATCCGCACCATCCCTCAAAATTTGAGCTGAATCAATTCAAAATCGTGGAAGTTATGGCTGTAACAAGGAAATGCGGACAGACAGACCCACAGACTCACAGACCCACAGACCCACAGACCGACAGACACGGAACCAAATTTGTTCAGTAGGCTTTGAAACGCAAAATGCAAGTGGAAATTTTGATTTCTGAAGACAAAAATTTTTTGGCTCACGAAAGTGAACACAAGGCTTCCGCTGCTTCGCAGACTCGGAAGCAATAGGGATAAGAATATAGGAACTTGAACAGGAATATTGAACTTCCCTCGCGGAATTCATATCTTTGTGATCGTATAGTAGAATTTATTTTTGTGGTGGTTAGGGGGTTGGTATTTAGGGATTAAATATAACATGAGTCATTGAATTAGTTAATTAATAATTAACCTCATTATGGTAGTTTATTAATATATATTAACTGATAGTTATGTTTAGTTCATCAGAAGAAATTGTTTGCGGCAAATGGGTGTGTGGCTCTAGTTTCTTTTGTAATAGGATCGATGAAACTACTTTTAGTCGCCACATTTGATGAGCTGAGTTACATTTACCTCCTAGTTATTTGGAAAACAAGGGGAAAGGCTGCGATCAGATGTTCAGACAAAAAGGGTTTTGGCCAACCATGTGCCACTGCTATTTGGTATGAAGAACTAAGAAGGCTTCAGAAGGGAGAAAACAATTCGAACCTAGCGAGAAAGTACAATCAACGGTAGATTCCCCGATGAATTCTGATGAATAAGCGCCAGGAAATGCTAACATACATCGGCACGCAGGTTGCAAATTGATAGGACAAGATGTGCGCGGGTGTATCTTGGTCATCCCTATTTTAGAAGCCTCATCAACGAGTCTTGAATGCCAATCATCACATATCGTTCCGTCTGCGTGCACGAACTCACTATCGAATCTTTTCTGAATGTAAGATCGTTTCAACGAAGAATGTTCTGTATGATTAACAATAAATACACGGAAGTTTACTATAATAAAATAAATATGTACATTGTACATATTTTGCATCCTTCCCTTGGAGGTTCTACCTAAATAATCACTTGAATCACAAGTAAAACAATGTATGTAGGTTACTCACCTTTAACCAAATGTGGAATCAGTTTCTGTACTGCGGATTTCAGGCATTTGTCACGTGCAGGGTCCTCCCAGCTGCACAAATCTTTGGGGTCTGGTAAAAAAAGAGGTAAGTAAATGAGAACACTATCTTTATCAATGCGGTCATTCGAATCTACACAATCAACACAAGATCTACTAAATCTACACAAGAAGGCCTCCTATTGTCATCGAAGAATACTTAGGTGCAATTTCATTGTTCGCAAGATGTAAATCCTCGACCTTCTCTCTATCATATTGTGAACAGCATCACCATTACCGTTTACAGCTACTCTTTGCCCTGTTACATGCGACTGATACGTTCTAGAAAATTTTCCTCGGTTGCATGGGTACCGTTTACAATGCCAAAATAATGGTCGGATTGATAATAGAACCACAAAACGTTTCTGTAATCCTAATATCATGTTCGCATTTCATATAATTTCAAAAGGTGGAACCTGCATCCTTGCGGAGACTATAATAGGCGGTTGAAGCAAGTTCAGTTCCTGATTATCAGTTATTCCTTACCCCCAAATCAAACTGATGCAGATCTACATTCTTGTGGTGAAAATTATACTTTCCGGACAGCTCTTAAGTCCTATCGCCGAATACATTTAGTTTTTTCCTTGACTATATAAGGTGTTTCGTGAACTGCGCGGCCTGTTTGTGAACCTATAAACACAGACCTAATAGTAATTTCATGTAGGTAAAGTAATACCCACGTAATTCTTTCCAGGCTGGTTGCTGTCTGGCCTTCGAAGGGGAAGGAATGTAAAAAAAGAAAGAAACAGGTGTGACACAAGGTTTTATAAAACAAGAAAGGTTTTGGTTTACACGGTAAAAGTCCCTCAAGTGTGACTATAAAACTGTAATCGTGAGAAGGGTTAAGGACGGAAGAATAAATTAAAAATTTATGAAGATGAAGAAGTCGACGGCTTTGTAGGCAATGAGTTTTTTCAACAATTCCTGTTGAATCTTCAATTCAGAACCATCAATTCCATATTTCATAATTTAAAAAATTTTCGTTCAAAATAAGCTATTGCAATGGGTCCAAAATTAACCCTATACGTATATTCTTTTTTTTTAAAGAAACTTTTCGTTATTATTTTCAATATTGAACCTTTCGAATCGAGCATGAAAACAAAATCTTAACCCCCCCCCCCCCCCCCCCCCTAACAAATTTGACGGTTTCCGTTTCAAGGTATGTAGAATCCAAAAATGCAATTTAAAAAAACGCTGCAAGTTATTACACAACGGTTTATTATTTACCTGTATAGATGCCCCTTCTGCGTAGATCACTGTTTTCTGTGGTCCCTAGCGCTACCCCCAGGAAAGCCCTGAATCGAGTACCGGAGCCGGCCCGCTAATTACAGTTTCATAAAACATGGAAAACGATACCTATCAAGCTCATGCTCACTAAAAACTTTTAAAAAGACCTATTTTTACACCCACTTTTCATCCATAACAACCCTGTGTACATTCCGATCGGGCTGCCGAGCTTCGGAGGACAACTAGGTCCCAAATCGAGCCCGCGTGCGAAAGAACGACGATTTTACACCAACATTTATGGCAACTTTAAGTCAGAAATTTTGTTAGAACTTCAATTCATCGCTCTTTGGTCGAAATCGACTTCATATTCCGTCTCCCCGCCCTAAAAACATGGAAAACGATACCTCACAAGCTCATGTTACCAAAACACCAAAAAACCTATTTTTACACCTATTTTTCACTCATAACACCATTGGGTATACTCCGATCGGGCTGCAAAGTATCGGTACATAACTATGGCTTAAATGGAGCCAGTGTGCGCAAGAGCAAATTTATTTTAGACCGAAAATAAAGATAGATATGGATGCTACGGCCAACGGCTGACGGCGGACGTACATATTGCATTGTTGGAACCTACGTATGCCCTTTATAAATTTTATTTAATTTTCGAGCGGAAGTTCTGAAACTTTTTGCCGAGCGGGTACAGGTGTATTATTCACAGAATAATAAACAAACAAACAAATACCTGCATAGATGCGCTTTCTGCGTAGATCACTGTTTTCTGTGATCAATACCTACCCTCGAGCTCATCCCAGGAGTGCCGTAAATCAAGTATCGGAGCCAGCCCGGGAATAACGTTTCGTAATAATGCGCGAGATTCAATAATTCAATCAAATTGTAGTTATTCATGAAGCGTAAGGTAAATATTAAACCGTTGTGTAATAATTTACAGATATAGATGCCCCTTCTGCGTAGATAGTATAATAAAGCGTTGTGTAATAATTTACCTTTGTGTAATAATTTACCCTATAATACTTCGACGTTTGTTCAAGTTGCAAAAGTACACATTTATACCAACAAAATCCAAAAGAAAATCCAAATCCAAATGATTAATATCACAGAACAACCAACTCGAATTCATACAGCCATCCGTGATTATAATCAGATGTTCCCTATAGCAATGATATCTGGGCCGGATTTATGTACCTTTTGATTCACGATAATGTTGACGAAGCTTTTCGGTGCAAACGAACGGCTGGTCGTACAATGCTCCGGGTGGTCTCAAAAAATGCTTTAGTTCAAGATCAATTTAAAAACTTAAAAAAAACCATTACTTACCCTTCTATTGAAAGTTTTCGAACTACGGCGTTCTGAAAATTTCAACCCCTATTTTTCAACCCTTAGACATGAATGACAGTAATACCGAGCTTCGAGGGCCAACTAGACCCCAAAAGAGACCTACGAACCAAATTTAATTAATTTTGGTTCATGGTAACCAAAGAACTTGCGAAGTACGGCGTACGGCGGACAGACAGAAATTTTTTATTGCATTTTCGGATTTTACATACCTTCAAATGGGGGTGTTAAAATTTGGGTTTCGTGCTCGATTCCAAAGGTTCATGATTGAAAATAATAAACCAAATTTCTGTCTGTCCGCCGTAGGTACGCCGTAAGCCGTAAATGTTTGTTGTGGCAAACGAATGGATTAATTCGAAGATGAGGAATGTTCGAAAATAACAAAATCTGTAGGTTCAAAATGAGGTAGGTATCTACCTATATTTTATACTTCGATAAAATGAAGTGACATTTTTCACTGTACCTAGGTATTTACATACAATGTATTAACTGCTTGGTACTACTTGTTGTTTCATACTGCTCACATTAGTACATAGATAGCTTACCTTTGACTACTGCTGAACTGGCAAGTGATGCCATCATCAGAAAAACTACCCCGAGGCTACCGAAAGGTCCCATCCTGTAACACCGAAGAGTAATAATAATAGTAGTAATATTATGCAACATTATTGTGAAAAGGTGTTCTGTAATGAGTGATAGCGGTATGAAATAACTAGCGCTCCCTTTACCTATCGACGATGGAGCACAACTAGCAATTACAGTGTGCCACGGTGCTGGTAAAATACTATTAATGCATTTCTCTGACAAGTCGCGTGAGGTGCCTCATTTACCAAACCGGTATTTCGTATTGCGACAATTTTTACATTTTGCCTCACCCCCACCCATTAAAGTCTCGACCTCAAAAAAGCTATATTATTATAATATGCCACTTCAGTTGATGTTAACAAATCAAGAAGTAGGTAGCGCTGTTTTTACAAAAATATTTTTTTTTACATTTTTGTTGTTTTTGTTTCAACTCGGTAGGATTTGAGTAGGTAATACGTTTAAAAATTTGTTCTGCGCTGTGCCCAAGATTTTACGTATTGTTTGTCATGTCTGCTTGTGGATGCAGAATATAATTAGGGGGTTGAAATAACTGTTTTGCTTTTGAGTTGAGGGCTTTAAGCAATTCCTTTCATGTTACACAATGTAGAACGAGTATTTTTCAGCAGCTCAGCTGAAAGGCGCGAACTACATTTTTGGTTGTAACTATATATCTACTTTTTACGGGACGGGGGAGGGGGGAGGTATCTCAATGGGAAGGATGCTTATATACGTAATAATATATGTGTAATTATAAGCGTACTTAAGGTTCATGATAATGTAGACATGTACATGTAATTATAATGTGAAAATATGATTCTATATAATTTCAAATAGAAAATCGAGTGATATTTAATTTTTTAGCTCACTGCTATTCAACTACCTGCATTTTCCTATCCATTAGTTTTAAAAAGTAGCTCAACAAGATTAAATTAAAGTTGTGATGATGGTAGAGTTCGGTGCTATATATTAATTTAATAGATATTGACAAAATTACAGCTCAAACAAAAGCACTGACTGACCTACTGTGTAGGGCAAAGTGAAGAACAGATTTTCTCGATTCGACAACACGTTGACAGTTATTGATATATTCAAAAGGTGTCAGGTGTTGGGCAGCTTACAATAAATTTACTTTCTGTGTTGAAAATCATCACGTAAAATGTTACAAAAATAAAACATAATTAATTGTTCAAAGTTCAAAAGCTTGCTTTCCAGTTCCTCACGTTCCTAAATAAAGTTGCATCTCGAAATTTTTGTTTACGCCAATCTTTTTGTTTACGCCAATATAAGGAAGAAAATATATTGGCATATACATACCAGTACAAACAATGCCAATCGTGACGGTTTTACCGAGATGTATGTAGTTAGGTCAATGCACATCAAATATTTCACGACATGTGAAAGGGTAAACAAAAAATGAGCTTAAAAGCGTGTTGGTGTAAGGTAATCAGCGAAATGAGGGTTGGGTAGGGGTACTTACATTGTGAGCTGGACGACCGAACAATGCGGGGCGGCAGGCACGGATACAAGTATATATACTGGAAAAGAATCTACGTCAGGACTTGGCTTCGCCAAGGTCAGAGCGACTTCCCTGGGAGCTTGGACCCGGTGGAACGAAGAGGCCGACGTCAGCTGCTGAATATAAATGGTGGTGATGAACCACTTTTTCGGCTTTGGATTATAATAATAACAATCGCCTACATTAATTTCAAAAATAGGAAAATCGTGGGGGAAAACCCCTATGATGTCTCATTGGTCACATCAAGAGTGTTCTAATGGCGATTGAACCATTGGATCAACTTTGAGAAGCCCCTTATGAATCATATTAAATTAATAAGAAACAACTCTAGTAACAATAACAAAGCGTATTGGTGAATCAGCTGAAAGCAAAAATCGTTTACTTCTACAAAAGTTGGCGCGATGTGTTGTGTTTATGTGCTCACTGTGCTCAGTAGAAATTCCTAATTTCATACCTAATTCGTTTTTTCTGTAAACAAAAACAGATAAAGAATTGTGCAAATATGGGCCTCCTAGTTTTGTTGGGTAGGTACCTGCAAACCTAGATACCTAGGTAATTGAAGCTCTACGATAGGTACCTGCTTATGGTTTTTGATGGATGTTACGGTAATTATTTCAGTCTTTTGGAGTCAGTGTTATTTTGCGAGCGCTACTATAAATAAGAGGACTTGGAGGTGGTGTAAATGGGCCATCTGGAACGCGTCTTCCACTTGTCGTATTCGACGCCGGTCTGGAAGCGGGCTGGTTGAAATTAAAATTGAGCATATCCTGAAATACTGGATTAGAATTCTGGCTATGGCCGTGAGAAATGCCTTCGAAGGTGTGACTAAATCAGTTGGTGAAGCCCGACGCACTGGATTGTAACGGGTCTGATCTAAACCGGGCCATTCAACTGTCGGGGCCTTTCGTGTATTATTGGAAGTGATGACATTATTTTGTTTTGGTGAGGAAATGGCAGTTATTAAGAACAGGAGGCAGGAGAATCATTATTTTAGTGTGGACATCGAGAATTGTATGAACTCACGCTACAACAATCATTTTTCCAGATTATGTTTAGAACAAGTGGGCGCTACTTTGATCGGGAAGCGGGGATGCTGTATAAGAAAAGTGAGTATTCATTATACAGGGTGACCAAAACTCAAGGCCCACCGAAATATCTCCCTTAAGAAGGGGTTTTGAAATAAGGTTCAAATGGTAAACCCCTTAAATTTTTTCGATTTGCACAATATAGGTGCCTCGGCTAATGGTCCCTCCCCTTCTCCTGCCACTCCTAATTTTGTTTCAAGTCGAAAAATGAACATCACCGCGTTCTTCGGCGTGAAAAAACACATTAAAACCATGTATCACACTTCTTGGTAGTTTACTACACCCACAAAACTCGATTGTCTGCCTTTAGCCAACATTTTGAGCGTACACGTGCGCACGTTTTTGCGCACTCAAAATCCAAGTGAAGGGTCTGTTTTTCTTGAAATTTCACGTATAATCCAAATCTGCAATCCAAATTAAGGATTCTCATTTGAAAAACAAAGCTAGTGTGCATTGCGCACGCTTCGCGCACGTGCGCAAAATATTATATTCAGACTCTACGCAAGGTTTTTCCAAAACCCTCTTCTTAAAACAGGCAAGAGTTCGAGACGCTTGGCCACTTCATGTTTGTTTGTCCAATCTGTAATAGACCATAAATATTATACCTTGAAACTTCTATTAAGCCAATTATTAGATCCCCAATTATAACAGTAGTTACCATAATCTGAATTGAGTAAGTCGACTACGACTGTGGATTTGTTCTCAGTCAATCAAATCTTTATTCGCCATATCACTTAAATGGGAAAGTAGCGTCAGGAGACAGGGGCGACGGGGAGATGCAGCGCAGCGCCCCAACGACAATATACATGAAAATAAAATTGAGAAATTTGTGGCCGTCTTCAAGTATTGAAGAGTCTTTACAGAGCTAAGAGCCCTTAACGTTCCGTCCTTTGAAAGGTAATAGCACTTACCTATTAATAAAGGTAATAGTACTTAGTACTTACCTATTAATAAATACATACGTCTTAAACCAGGCATGTGTTAATATTTAAGCGAATTACAAACTGTAAATTAACATAAGAAGGTACAGTATAGGTAGGAAATTATGACTAAAAGTGAAAGGGGTAGTATATCTGAGCCCACCAAAACATTGTTGAGTTTTGAAAGCCAAATGAAGGGTAAAGTGTTTATTTTTCTTGATTTACTTACTTGCCTATGAAGAAGGAAAATGGATGAAGAAGGCATGTTTCTTTGAATTTTAAGATTTGAGAAGATTTGTGACATATTAAATATATTTTAGCAACTCAATGCATGTACTGTTTTCTGCATACAAACCTTCGAAATGTAATGATTAAGGTACATAGATGTTAGTACAGCACATGATAGTTGTGGAATGTATCACATTCAAGTACGCGTACTCATACATTTCGTTGCGAAATTGATTAGGCTGAAGGTGATTTTTTTTAAATATTGGCGTGGCTCATTAAAATACATGTAATACAGGACCACCAAGTCCTTAGCTCTCTGCTTTACAGGACATATATCGACATTTCACTGATAAGAAGTAAAAAAAAAACCACAGTCATGCAGCATGGCTATAAGAGCGAATTTTCGAAGAAATAACTGATTTTATGTAAAATGTGATGTTTGGGATATCCCATTCAAATATGGGCAATCTTAAACTTATTGGCTGATACGCTATATCGTCTCGTCCAGTCGTATCTGTCTGACAGAACTTACTCAGTTGCTCTTGAAAATTCTGTTTCCTCCCCCAGGGTCATGACTGCAGGAGTTCCTCAGGGAAGCGTATGGGGGCCGCTACTTTACCTTGTGTACTCGTCAGACTTCCCTCAACCTAGTTCAAACTCAATTATGGTGGCACAATTCGCTGATGACTCGGCAATTCTCAGCAAGGGCATATGCCAGTCCACTCAAAATGATTTGCAGCTGATGCTCGACGAAGTACACGTATGGTGCAGCAAATGGAGAATTAAAATAAATCCGAGCAAGTCCAAGGTTGTTAGATTCACGCTGAAACGAAACGTAGAAAATGTATGCATCACCCTTGGAAACGAAGAAATTCCCCTGGAAAACTCAGTTCGGTACTTAGGTCTGGAGCTGGATTCAAAATTGACATGGAACCTTCATATAACAAGCCTGCAAAAGAAGATTCGTGGCAGAATCAAATTCCTGGCGCAATTGATCGGGCACAGGTCACCGCTACGACTCCACTCGAAACGATTGCTGTACCAAACCATGATCCGCCCTATCTGGACATATGCTTGTGGACTCTGGGGATCAGCATCAAACACTCAGGTGAAAAAGATCTAGGTCCAACAAAATAAATGCCTAAGAATGATGTCAAATGCGCCATGGTTCATCAGAAACGAAGCCCTCCATCGTGACCTGGATATCCTGGGAGTACAGGAAACAATTACATTGTTCTACACCAAGCTCCACCAGACACTCATCACTAGGGCTCGGATTCAAACATATTTGCATATTTTTTTCCTGAATAGAAAACATTGAAAGAAGCCTTTTGTTGGTAATTTCACCACTCTGGGACCAACAGAATTTAAATTTATCGAGCATATAAATGCATAAAACCGCGGTTTTCAGAATAAACGCATATATTTCTAAATGCATATTCTAGTGGTTTTGGTCTAAATAGATCGTTTTTCTTAAAATTTCCTCCGAATTCCTAACGTTCATCCTAAAGTTGGAATCGCGAGAGATGGAGTTGGTTGAAGTGGTCGCTACAATAAACGGATTAATCGAAAAAGCCAAATCATGGCCTGGAGAGACTGGGGAAACTGTGAGGGAAAAGTTGGAGTTCGTGCTGGCTAGAAATCCCGGTTGGAGTGCAGCGATGGAGATGATGCTGCGTGGCGAGTCTGCAACGTCAGAGGATTTTCCAAACTACTCTGCACAAGAAGCAGCATCATTCAAGTATTTACCTCTCGTGTCAGTTGACGTTGAAAGATCGTTCTCGTCATTGAGATTTTTTTGACCGATCTAAGAAAATCATTCAAAACTGAAAATATAGAAAAAATTCTTGTTGTACAGACCAACACGAATCTACTTCAATGACTCCTCTAGTAGTACTGAACATTTTGTAAATAGACTTTTAAACATTAGCGTGTATAAATGTAACTTGTCATATATATATACTTACCTGCAACTTGTAGATACAATTATACATACAATTTGAAAATAAAGCTCGTAGGTATATAAAGATAAGTTGTAGATTTTTGGTTTATTATTTTCAATAATGAACCATTGGAATCGAGCATGAAAAAAAAAATTCTTACCCCCCCTCAAAATTTGATGGTTTACGTTTCAAGGTATGTAGAATCCAAAACTGCAATAAAAATATTTCTGTCTGTCCGCCGTACGCCGTACGCCGTACGCCGTACGGGCCACTTTTCTTAGTTACCATGAAAAAAAATTGATGAAATTCGGGTTATATGTTCCGTTCGGCGTCTAGTTGGTCCTCGAAGCTCGACGTTACTGTGAGTCATCTCTAAGGGGTTCAAAATAGGGGTTGAAATTTTCAAAACGCCTATACCATTTTTTTACGTAAATATTTTTACGGTTTTAAATAGTTCTTGAACTTGCGAGTTTTTTAAGACCATCCGGAGCATCGTACGTCCAGCCGTTCGTTCACAGTAAGGCCCCGAAGTTTGCACCGACAGGCATTTTCGACTCCAGTGTGAATGAAATTGTATACAATTCAAACCAAATCTCGTAACCAGAGACGCGCCCACAATAGGAATTTGTGAATACGGCCAATCATTGGTAGGGATCACCTGATTATATTGGCGGAGTATGAAGTCGAGTTGGTTGTTCTGTGATATTATTTAATTTGAAAAATGATGGCTCTTTTGGAGTTTGTTGGTAGGTAGTGAAACTTGAACAAACGTTGAAGTATTATCGATGGGTAAATTATTAATACGGTAAATCATTACTCAACGGTAAATTATTACACAACGGTTCATTATACCATCTACGTAGAAGGGGCTGGAGTTTGTTGGTAGGTACTTTTGCAACTTTTGGTTTATTATTTTCAATAATGAACCATTGGAATCGAGCATGAAAAAAAAAATTCTTACCCCCCCTCAAAATTTGATGGTTTACGTTTCAAGGTATGTAGAATCCAAAACTGCAATAAAAATATTTCTGTCTGTCCGCCGTACGCCGTACGCCGTACGGGCCACTTTTCTTAGTTACCATGAAAAAAAATTGATGAAATTCGGGTTATAGGTTCCGTTCGGCGTCTAGTTGGTCCTCGAAGCTCGACGTTACTGTGAGTCATCTCTAAGGGGTTCAAAATAGGTGTTGAAATTTTCAAAACGCCTATACCATTTTTTTACGTAAATATTTTTACGGGTTTAAATAGTTCTTGAACTTGCGAGTTTTTTAAGACCATCCGGAGCATCGTACGTCCAGCCGTTCGTTCACAGTAAGGCCCCAAAGTTTGCACCGACAGGCATTTTCGACTCCAGTGTGAATGAAATTGTATACAATTCAAACCAAATCTCGTAACCAGAGACGCGCCCACAATAGGAAATTGTGAATACGGCCAATCATTGGTAGGGATCACCTGATTATATGTATTGGCGGAGTATGAAGTCGAGTTGGTTGTTCTGTGATATTATTTCATTTGAAAAATGATGGCTCTTTTGGAGTTTGGTGGTAGGTAGTGAAACTTGAACAAACGTTGAAGTATTATTGATGGGTAAATTATTACTACGGTAAATCATTACTCAACGGTAAATTATTACACAACGGTTCATTATTATAATCTACGTAGAAGGGGCTGGAGTTTGTTGGTAAGTACCTACTTTTGCAACTTTTTTCACTCCTCATCAACAATTTCTTTTCAGAACTTCATTACGTGTGTTTCTTTTTGTTAGGTACTGTTTGTCATCGGCAGAATTATTTTAGCAACATTTAACTCGTGATTTAGGTAGGTACCTAGTAACGAGTACGGGGTTAGGTACTAACCTACGGAGGGTCTGCGATCTACATAATATGCATAGAATAGTACATATTATATCGCACCCCGGCAAGAAAAGTGACACTTCTCAAAAAATCCGGTTTGGGGTTAGCACTTCCATTGAGTGCTCCAGACTGATACCTATAAGAAGAAACATTTGTTTTGGCTGTAGTTACAACACTGGCCGCAAAAAATCGCTTGTGTCGTTTTTCCTCGCAGCTGTTTCCGGCCAACTCCCAGCAAGAACAGTGTCACTTTGGACAGTTTACAGTGAGGTTCCTGCTTGAAGTGCGGCAAGAAAAACGACACTTTTGGTGCGAATGGCTGAAATTGAGCAGGTGTTTCAGAATTCCCAGCAAGAAAACACGCAAATTCTTATTGAGAGGTCACACCCAAAACGAGGGTGACAACGCTCACTCTGTTAAGCTCTAATTGCACAACAAACATCGTGTCAAAATCATACAATTATTTTCGAGACTGAGTTTTTAGTGCCTTACCTAGTCTTAGGTCCTACCTATCTCTTTATAATTGTTCCTTTGTTTTATGGATAATTTTTTTTTCTAAATGCGTGTACCTAGCACTATGAAGACTGAAGTCATGTTTTTTAAATAGAGGTTTATGTTTATACTGTGTTGCGATCTCTGGTTCTTTAAAATACCTAATGATTTAAATTAAGAACAGTAGACCGACTGGAAAATTTCAAGACTGAGTGCCTCCCAAAAGTGCCTTATTATTTTAAGTACTGTGATTTAACGGTTAACCATTCCTTTTCTTTTATTAAAATCTTGCTGTTAAAACAGTTTTTGTTCATTCACACCCTTTTTTTCAATTTAAAAAAATAAAAGTGTCATTCTGCAGTAGCTAATTAAAATGCGATTTACTGGAAAGTTTTGACAATTCTGGCAAGAAAAGTGACACATCGACGAAATTAGACCATTTTGGCCGAATAATCAATTCCTAACGACGTTTAACAAAACAATTAATGTGATATCTGTTTTCTGAATAGTTTCTTCCATACAATCAGTTGGAATGGCTATCCCAACTAGCTGCATGTGGACGTAATCATCATTATTATGTCACTGATTTCGGTTTTTTGGCTTTCCTGAAAAGTGAGGTTTTCTAAAAGTGTCACTTTTCTTGCCGGGGTGCGATATTATATAGACGGGTTATCTATACATAGAGCTGTGATCTGTAACAGAAGGGTATTCTATACAAAATAATAAACCGTTGTGCAGGGATTTGCAGCGTTTCGGTTTATTATTTTCAATAATGAACCATTGGAATCGAGCATGAAAAAAAAAATTCTTACCCCCCCTCAAAATTTGATGGTTTACGTTTCAAGGTATGTAGAATCCAAAACTGCAATAAAAATATTTCTGTCTGTCCGCCGTACGCCGTACGGTCCACTTTTCTTAGTTACCATGAAAAAAAATTGATGAAATTCGGGTTATAGGTTCCGTTCGGCGTCTAGTTGGTCCTCGAAGCTCGACGTTACTGTGAGTCATCTCTAAGGGGTTCAAAATAGGTGTTGAAATTTTCAAAACGCCTATACCATTTTTTTACGTAAATATTTTTACGGGTTTAAATAGTTCTTGAACTTGCGAGTTTTTTAAGACCATCCGGAGCATCGTACGTCCAGCCGTTCGTTCACAGTAAGGCCCCAAAGTTTGCACCGACAGGCATTTTCGACTCCAGTGTGAATGAAATTGTATACAATTCAAACCAAATCTCGTAACCAGAGACGCGCCCACAATAGGAAATTGTGAATACGGCCAATCATTGGTAGGGATCACCTGATTATATTGGCGGAGTATGAAGTCGAGTTGGTTGTTCTGTGATATTATTTCATTTGAAAAATGATGGCTCTTTTGGAGTTTGGTGGTAGGTAGTGAAACTTGAACAAACGTTGAAGTATTATTGATGGGTAAATTATTACTACGGTAAATCATTACTCAACGGTAAATTATTACACAACGGTTCATTATACCATCTACGTAGAAGGGGCTGGAGTTTGTTGGTAGGTACTTTCGCAACTTTTTTCACTCCTCATCAACAATTTCTTTTCAGAACTTCATTATGTGTGTTTCTTTTTGTTAGGTAGGTACTGTTTGTCATCGGCAGAACTATTTTAGCAACATTTAACTCGTGATTTAGGTAGGTACCTAGTAACGAGTACGGGGTTAGGTACTAACCTACGGAGGGTCTGCGATCTACATAATATGTATAGAATAGTACATATAATATTATATAGACGGGTTATCTATACATAGAGCTGTGATCTGTAACGGAAGGGTATTCTATACAAAATAATAAACCGTTGTGCAGGGATTTGCAGCGTTTTTCACTCCTCATCAACAATTTCTTTTCAGAACTTCATTATGTGTGTTTCTTCTTGTTAGGTACTGTTTGTCATCGGCAGAATTATTTTAGCAACATTTAACTCGTGATTTAGGTAGGTACCTAGTAACGAGTACGGGGTTAGGTACTAACCTACGGAGGGTCTGCGATCTACATAATATGTATATAATAGTACATATCTTATTATATAGACGGGTTATCTATACATAGAGCTGTGATCTGTAACAGAAGGGTATTCTATACAAAATAATAAACCGTTGTGCAGGGATTTGCAGCGTTTTTCGTTTCACTTTCCTTTCTATAGTTTTTAACGGTTTTTTTCGAGCATATAATGGGTTTTACGAGCATATCTATCGAGCATAAAACAGATGTTTTTCGAGCATATCTGGAGATTTTATCAAGCATATCGATCCGAGCCCTACTCATTACCAACAAACTATAATCATGAAAAATATGCTAACTTCATCTTACTTACTGACTGACGGAGGTAGTGGATTCATGTGAGGAAATGGGAAAGTAGGATCAATGCTACTGCGGATTTTTGCATAATGTAGGATTTTGGTGAAGTGAAGCGCGCAAGAAGGGTTTAGCGTGGTGACAGTATACCTCTGGAAAAAAGCTCAACCAATTAAAGGTACAAAAGTAGTGTACCTTCAAAGTAGTTCACCCTGAAGGTACACTACTTTCCATTCCACAGTATGGCAGAGGATGGGAACATAAATGTTCAAGCCGCTTATCCTATACTACAATCGAAATCGTATTGAATTGTTGTTGTAGATTATGATGTTACATAAGCTCATTGTATTGTGATTTTATGGTTCCATCGCTAAGCCAAGGCCGTATAGTGCTGGGTCTCGTTACCACAACGAGGCATGCACTGTTGTCTATTCTATTCTGTCATTCCCAAGGTTATAAATGCAAATTAATTAATAATAATTGAAAACAAAGAGTAGAACACCCAATAATTCCATGCATATTAATTGATTGGGTTGGTAGATTAAGACATTTTCCCCCCTTCCTGTTGTCTGAACCTTGATTACCGGACAATAATTATTATTGTGTATAGCTTACACAATAACCTTTAGCATTCTACCTCTAACTAGAATTTGCCCATTTCCACCCACTAAGTAACTGGCTAAACTGGCCAATCATTGAGATTTTGATAAGAGCAAAGAAGCGAAAGAAAAGCGAAGTTCTGTGACTAAGATTATGAATTGATAAAGTTTTGACTAGCTTCATGTATCACAATTCATATAGCAACGTTTGTATATTGCAACTCACTAACTAATGGGTTTATGTCCTTATGTTCGTTTTGTTACTCAAAACTTTTTTTGGCGGTTAAGACGCGCGACCCGCGGCGGACAGCAAAAGCTAAAGCCGTTTTGTGTTTAGTTATTATCGTATTACTACAATAAAGAATTAAATGAAATATTCCAGCGAATGAGAAAGTTGTGCGTCGGAGACGAAATGAAATAACCAAAATTGTGTTATTTCGTCACTATTATTTGTTGTTTTCGGCATCTTCCTCCTCTGCCTAAAACTTTCTGAAAATTAATTTTCGGCCAATGTTTTCCCAACTTGATACCATACAAAATTGAAACAGGAGTAGTTCTACGCAAGGTAAAATTTGGGGTGGAAGGGGGAGGAGGGGGAAATCAAAAATGTTTTGAATACCAGAAGAGTAGGTCCTACCTACTTATTGGATACGTAACAAATTTTGTGTTCCATTTTTTGCCGAGTAACACCTCGGTTTGTAGATTTTCCAACGCTGAACACGATGCTGAAGTCAGAATTGCGATATCCCATTCCGTTATCAGATTAGAGCAGACGAACCAGGAAGAACATCTCAAGAAATCACCACGTTCCTTCATCTTCAAAGTGCTCCAGTTTGAGAACGGAATGAGATATCGCAATTCTGATTTCACCATCGTGTTCAGCGTAGAAAAACCTTTAAAATGAGGTGTTACTTGTCAGACTGTTTCATTTTGGGAATTTATGGGTAATTTTTCCCCCTAAAACTCCCCAAAACTCTCCCTTAGAGTGACCCGATTCTACCCGTCTACGAACTTAGCCTGTCGATTGCCAAGACAGATTTTTCGTGCAAATTTGAACTTTTTATCTCAATTCTTTCGAGAGTTATCGTCTGGAATGACACATACATATATAAATATATAAATATATATATATATTATATATACATACAATTTTTGGTGTCTTTCAGCAGTGAATTCAGGATGGTCTGAAACGGATTTTGGTATAAAAATCTTTCGGAAATTCGAGTTTTAAAAATTTTGGACCGAGAACAATAGCTTCCTTTTCTTCGAAAATTCGCTAAAATGGCCAAATGAAACCGGTTATTTTTTAGGTTTACTTTGTTACCGAAGGCAGTGTTTCCTGTATGTATTTATTCATTTATTTTATTTTTCGTAAATCAAGGTTGAGATTAATGCTCTCGACGGGGTTCTTATAATTCGATATGATAATATTTGTCCTTACTTGCATCTTGTTCATTCCTCTATCCTGATTGATTATACCGGCCTACGGAACTTGCTTTTCCTGGATCATGGTTTGGAACAAAGTTTTTTCTGCCCTTACTAAGTAGGTACATATAATATGTACTATTCTCGAGCTAATAATCTTCAGATTATATCGTTAACCAGAGTGAATTTATTATTATTTATTATACCCCTATAACCAAATCGAAGTAGGCGTCGTGTTTTCATCCAGAAAGTATGGTTAACTGTAACTTTACTGTCGTTTGCGCATTCGCATTCGCAAAATCACACGACACTTGTATTTCATGTAATTTGAACATTCAAACTTTATCAACCACGTATAAACTCTCATTTTAGACTCTATGGATAGAATTTCTTGTAGAGCAGTTTGTCTTGATACTTACTAATTGCAATCATGTGCATATGGGTTAAAAGAGGAAGCTGCTGAAGAAGAAGAAGAGGAAGCTACGAAAGAAGAGGAAGAGGAAGTATCACGCTTACTGTCGTTTTAGTGTTTGCACCTTTTCTTTCGGCTCAGCATGAAGGAGTTCAGAGGCAAAAATTGGTAGATTTGAGGTTAAAAATTCGGGATTCCGACCCACGCGCACTTCTCATTTCATCCCCTGCAAAGCAAAACACCTCCTAGTTATTTCTTCCTCTCAAATTATTATAGTTTCTATCGTAAGGAGAAAAGGTGAGATGGTAAAACTTGTAACAGTGTGGGCTGTTCTCGATACATTTTTTTCTTCCGGCGGAGACGGGGTCGCTTGGGGAAGCCTAATCGATATCCCTTCTTAACCGGTGATAATCTCGCTGGTCTAGGAGGGGGACTCTCGAGGGTCCACCCCCACTGTTACACTCTGTCACATGGTAGGAGAACGTGGTTCGCTAGCATGCGCTAAGCACTTCACCATACTTCATCCACTTTTTGTGGGCTTACCAGAAGGATTCCTTTACTAACAACCTGCCCCTTTGATAATACATATACCTATTGGCTTCCCCACCCCCTTTCCCCCCCTTTAGGTGTCAGTATAATTAAAATATACTGAGCTCATTAGAAGGCGATTGATGCCATGTCCCAGTTGACAAGTCCCAATAGGTGTTCCATCCCAACGATGGAGGTAGATCACCTAGAGGGTGACCAGATGAGTACAATTCACTGGTAAACAACCTCTGACAACATTATCCGCCAATACTCGTATGTAGGAGCTTTGTTCTCCACCAGTAAAATATTACTGAGGTTTTACCATTACGATAGAGGTTAGTCACCTTGAACTTGTTCAGATGTCTTTTCCTGAACCAGAACTGCATACTACTTTTCATTCCCCCTTTCCCTCTCATCCCTAATCGATATCCCTTCTTAACCGGTGATAATCTCGCTGGTCTAGGAGGGGGACTCTCGAGGGTCCACCCCCACTGTTACACTCTGTCACAAACTTGAAAAATAGGTAATTACATAGTTCTGAGCTTACTTTTATCGTTTGTTTTATGAATTGTAATTCTAACTTATTATCGTTGGATACTAAGTCTCTTACTTGTTTGTCACGCCGACATGAAGAGTATTTATGGGATTACCTTCGACTGGGAGCGGAGTATCGTGTTCGGTTGTCTTGACACGTAGCCCACTCATAGCTACTTGATCCATAAGCTGACCTCACAAGGTTAAAATTTCATTTAGAGCTAACCAAGCCAAAACTGATCTTCATTCCGGCACCCTACGTAATTTTCAGCTCAGAGAACGCCAACCGGTTCAAAATATACACGGGATAACAGTGTTGATCTTTATAGGTTCGTTGGCCTCACACGTCACATGTCTTTCAACGCATCAAGTTTCTACCTCGTCGTTAACGACGAATCTAATTATGTACGAGTATGCCGGCAGTAAACCAACCCGAGATGATCCATTCATCCAGCAGTCCTCCGTCAGCAAGAAGGTTAGTACTAAAAAGGTACGAGCACAGCCGGTGCTATGCTTTTTATTTTGTTGATTACACAGAATAGATCCTGGAGATCCAAAAATATGGCGCTGGAAAACTACCGGGATAAACAAACTGTGCCCGAACTCCTTCTTTGAAACACTTCTTCTTGGAGGAAGTTGACAAGATTGTGTTTTCAGTAAATTTTCATTGAAAATACGCTATCGCAATGGGTCAACAATTGTGGTACCTACATCAATATTTGACAAATTACCTAGTTGATTCTTTTGATAAGTGTATATAAGTAGGTGTTTTTGGTTTATTATTTTCAATAATGAACCATTGGAATCGAGCATGAAAAAAAAAATTCTTACCCCCCCTCAAAATTTGATGGTTTACGTTTCAAGGTATGTAGAATCCAAAACTGCAATAAAAATATTTCTGTCTGTCCGCCGTACGCCGTACGCCGTACGCCGTACGGGCCACTTTTCTTAGTTACCATGAAAAAAAATTGATGAAATTCGGGTTATAGGTTCCGTTCGGCGTCTAGTTGGTCCTCGAAGCTCGACGTTACTGTGAGTCATCTCTAAGGGGTTCAAAATAGGGGTTGAAATTTTCAAAACGCCTATACCATTTTTTTACGTAAATATTTTTACGGTTTTAAATAGTTCTTGAACTTGCGAGTTTTTTAAGACCATCCGGAGCATCGTACGTCCAGCCGTTCGTTCACAGTAAGGCCCCGAAGTTTGCACCGACAGGCATTTTCGACTCCAGTGTGAATGAAATTGTATACAATTCAAACCAAATCTCGTAACCAGAGACGCGCCCACAATAGGAATTTGTGAATACGGCCAATCATTGGTAGGGATCACCTGATTATATTGGCGGAGTATGAAGTCGAGTTGGTTGTTCTGTGATATTATTTAATTTGAAAAATGATGGCTCTATTGGAGTTTGTTGGTAGGTAGTGAAACTTGAACAAACGTTGAAGTATTATTGATGGGTAAATTATTACTACGGTAAATCATTACTCAACGGTAAATTATTACACAACGGTAAATTATACCATCTACGTAGAAGGGGCTAGAGTTTGTTGGTAGGTACTTTTGCAACTTTTTTCACTCCTCATCAACAATTTCTTTTCAGAACTTCATTATGTGTGTTTCTTTTTGTTAGGTACTGTTTGTCATCGGCAGAATTATTTTAGCAACATTTAACTCGTGATTTAGGTAGGTACCTAGTAACGAGTACGGGGTTAGGTACCAACCTAAGGAGGGTCTGCGATGTACATAATATGTATAGAATAGTACATATCATATTATATAGACGGGTTATCTATACATAGAGCTGTGATCTGTAAGAGAAGGGTATTCTATACAAAATAATAAACCGTTGTGCAGGGATTTGCAGCGTTTTTTATTTGCCACTTCAGACGATATCTGACCTTGGCTACGAGATAAAAACGCTGCAAATTATTACAGAAAGGCTTATTATTTATCTTTAATAGATGATCCTTCTGCGTAGATCACTGTTTTCTGCGGTCAATACCGTATCTCGTGCCCCCCCCCCCCCCCCCCCCAGGGATAGACCAAAATCGAGTAATGGAGCCGGCCGGGGAACGACAGTTGCATAAATATTCGGCGGATTCAATAATTCTATAATTGATTATATTTTTTGATTGTTATTCATGAATTATAGGTAGGTAACGTTTGTTCAAGTTACAAAAGTACCTACCTACTAACAGAATCCAAAAACCATTATTCAAATTAAATAATATCACAAAACAATCGCCTCGATTTCATTTAGCCATCCGTGATTATAATCAGGTGTTCCCTAGCAATCATACCTGTGCTGGATTAGTACCGTTTCATTCATGACCATGTTGACGAAGCTTTTCGTGCAAACGAACGGCTGGTCCAATGGTGGTCTCGAAAAATTCTTTAGTTCGAGGTCAATTTAAAAACCTAAAGAAACCATACTTTTTTATTGTAAGTTTTCGAGCTACGGCGTTCTGAAAATTTCAGCACCTATTTTTCACCCCTTAGATGACTTACACTAACGCCGAGCATCGCGGACCAACTAGACCCCAAATGGGACATACCAAATTTCATTAATTTTGGTTCATGGTAACTAGAAAAGTGTGAAGTACGGCGGACGGACAGCATTTTTTTTTTCATTTTCGATTCTACGTTACTTGAAACGGAAACAATCAAATTTCGAGGGGGGGTTAAACATTTTCATTTCATGCTCGGTTCCAAAGGTTCATTATTGAAAATAATAAACCAAAATTCTCCATTTCGCAAAAATTTGGTAATGAAGAACGGTGAGATTCGAAGATGAGCTATTTTCAAAAATAACCTGTGGATGATATTTGAATTTTCGTGGGTAAAAATAGCTAAAAATCATCAAAAACAGCTGTTATTCACCAGCTGTGAGAATTCGCCTATACATTCATGCTGCGAACAGGAACTTTCTTCTTCTTCTTGCTCGATTTCAAGCGATGAATAACTAAATAATACACCAAAACTAGGCATGTTACGCCCACCAGTACGGATGTAATCTGAAATGCGAATGTCAAAACTATATTTTAAAAACTAGCTAAAATGGATTATGTTTATCTCCTATGTATATAATTGATACAATTAATTTCGCTCTGTAGGTCGGACATTCTGTATTAATTAAATATAGACATTTTGCTACGTGGGGGTCAAACACTCCTAGTCAAATTGAGGGTTAATTTATTTACGAAAATCGTACTAGGTTGAGCACCAGTTGAGAGTAGGGGGACGAAGAAATGTTTGCAATGGGGTGCTATGGAGTATATTTATGTATCGTGGAGTACAACACAGGGATTGCTAGAAATGCCGTCGTCCGATATTTCTCCCTCTTCCATACCAGGACGGTCCATAATGAATTAGGTGGACAGGTATATTGCACTTCTCGCGGAAATACTAAGATTTGAATCACTGAATTTAATATGGAAAGTAGAGAACAAAATATGATACGGGGTTGAATTGAATATTCAGGACGGTCACGAATTTACAATAACTGTCGGTGAAGTAGTATGAGGGCGATTCAACAGAAGAGAATGAACAATATTCGGGTACTCCCGCTGTAGAACAGTCACCAAAAACAAGCGTCCAGCCATGTTGACAATATCGAATCATCTAACTTCGAACAACTCTGGAGGTTAGTGGTCCTCCGTGTAAGTAGAAGAGTACGAGTAGAAACTTACAAGTATTTAGGTATACATATAGATGCTAAATTGTCCTGGAAATGTCATGTTGGTTTTTTGTATGACAGACTCGAGAAATTCCCTTCTCTCTTCTATAATATCCGCTCCATGTTGGGACTGCCTCAACTACGCCTTATATACCATGGTTTAGTGCTGTCGGTTATCCAATATGGAATTCTGGTTTGGGGAGGAACCTACCCAACAAACTTGGAAAAATTATTAATTTTACAAAAATCTATTATTAAAATCATCCACAGGAAGCCCAAACTATTTGATAGTGAGTCCGTTTTCAAAATGTCCAAGTTATTTTCTGTGCGTCACTTATTTTTGAAGAATTTATTGTTCTATTACCACAAAGTTCCTTCCTTAATTAGCGATCAACCGGCTCACGATCACAACACTCGTTTCCAAGTAGCAGGCAAAGCTGTAATTCCTCGAAGCCGCATCGTTTTTACATCAAAGAGCCCTCATTATATTATTCATGTGCTGTACAACAAATTGAGCGGGGAACTTAAGTCGCCAACTACTTGTTCAAAGGCCAAATATAAGGCTATGGTAATTTCCTATTTGATTTCGCTGAATCTTGTACAGTCTAATTTGATTTTGAAAAGCATTTATGTTTGTTAGTTTAATTTCATTTGTATTCTTTTCGTCTACCTTTCGATAGAGTTTCAACCATAGAAGTTATTTTTCTCGTCAGTTGGTATTCGCCCCAGTTTGTGTCAACAGTTGTTTTCGCTTATATCGACAGAGATATTCCTTTGTTGTTGTCTCATTTGTTTTCTTACTTAGTTTTTAATTTTATAATTATATGCATGGGGTCCTGATTAGTGACTCGACCCGTCGCCACGGGCTTCAGCCTTTAGACGGGCAATATTTGTTCTGCAAACTATTTTGCTCACTTTGTACTCCATGTATTGTGAATAAATAAAAAAGTATTGATTGTATTGATATTGAAGTAGGTAGCGCTAGCGGCGTTCAGCGTTCTGGAGGTGCACCGACGTTCCCATTCCTGTTCCTCGAGATATATACGTATAGAGTAGGTATAGGCAAACATGGCTCACCTTATTATCGGAATGATTCAATTCCAGTATCCGGGTGACGGGATGGCAGAAGATAGGTAGGGAGGTGGTTTGCTGGAGTTTTCAGTTTCAGCAGTTCACTAGTTCAGCTTGACGCTGATGGAAATGATTCGGAACTACGTTGAATGTGTCACCTTATCACGGCTGCCAAAAGATGAAAGACATTTTTCCTGGATTGTCAGTTTCATTTCCGTAAACATCATTTCCGCTTTTCCCTTCATTTCAAATATACACCAATCGATCTTTCGAACGTTTCAGTCGGCTACTTCTTTGTATCCACCACCCAGGAATTTGTGTCGCACACATTCACGCCAGTCCTGTCTGAATCACACGGAAAAACGGCTCAGCTTCTGCAACTGACGCCTGCTAAATCTCAAAGCAGCGGATTGAAGTCGGATGCACTTTGCCCGCTTACCGACCGTTCAACTCCGGAGTTGTCATTTGCATGAGAAATCCAATTCCCCCTCCCCCTCACGTGAACTCAGCCACTGCGAGTGTAATAAGCGCTAGAGCAACTCGGTCACGCTCTGCTAGGTGGTGTGAGGGTATATTACGTTCTTCGATTAAACCTCCTGATGGTAGGGCAGGCGTGTTCCAAGGATTCAATTAATTAAAAGGACCGCCTTTATTCGCATTTTCCTATTGTTCCAGAGACCGTCAAAAGAACTGAAGACTTTCATTCCTGCGGTAGCTCCTTTTTTTTCCACCATTCCACTCGATACAATGGAGATATACAAGGGAGGTTTTCCTTGGTGAAAACTTGGGTTCCTTCGATAGAACTCATGCCCATCAAAAGGCAACATAAGAGAAAAATCGATTTGCACGCCTTGAAACGTTGATGAACCGGTTGGAACAGTTTAATGTACTATCCGGCATCCCCAATGTCGACGGTAGGTAGGTACATACAAAATCAAAATTCCCAATTGCATTTGCATCTCAGATATCAAGGAAAGAATTTTTCGAGTACTTTGTAGGAAGGCCTGGAGCCTGCGTCCTGGGGAAGGTTGGACGAGGCCTACACCCTCATTCGAAAGACAGAGTCACAGACAGGCCAGTTTCTTAGTTACCATGAACCAAAATCAATGAAATTTGGTATGTAGGTCCCGTCTGAAAAATAGGGGTTGACATTTTCAGAACGCCGTAGCTCGAAAACTACGACGTTTTGTACGTTTTCAAATTCATCTTGAACTAAAGAATTTTTTGAGACCACCCGGAGCATTGTACGACCAGCTGTTCGTTTGCACTGAAAAGCCTCGTCAACATGATCGTGAATCAAACGGTACATAAATCCGGCCCAGATATCATTGCTAGGGAACATCTGATTATAATCACGGATGGCTGTTTTTTGAACTCTCCCTCAAAAATAAAAAAGATAAAGGGTGCGTAGATTCCAAAAATGCAATAGCCGTCCGCCGTAGCAACCATATCTACCTTCATTTTCGGTCTAAAAAAAAATTTGTTCTTGCGCACACAGTCTCCGTTTGAGCCCTAGTTGTGCGCCGAAACTTTGCAGCCCGATTTGAATATACCCAAGGGCGTTGGGGGTAAAAATAGGGTTTTTGGTGTTTTAGTAACATAAGCTTGTGAGGTATCGTTTTCCATGTTTTTTAGGGAGAGAAGACCGAGTGTGAAGTCGATTTTGACCAATGAGCGAAGAACTGAAGTTCTAGCAATGTTTCTGACTTAAATTTGCAATGAAATTTGGGTCCTAGTTGTGCTCCGAAGCTCGGCAGCCCGATCGGAATACACCCAAGTGGCGTTATGGGTAAGGAATGGGTGTACACTTTTTTTCTGTTTTTAAAAAGGTTTTAGTGAACTTGAGCTTGTGAGGTCTCGTTTTTATTTATTTATTTATTTAAGAATATTCTGGCTTCCATGTATTTAGAAATATACGGGTTTTGCATGTTTTATGAATCTGTATGAAACTGTAATTCCCGGGCCGGCTATAGTTGATGGGATTTCCTGTGGGGAGGGGGGGGGGGCAGAGTGTAGGTATTGACCACAGTAAAGAGTGATCTACGCAGAAGGTGCAGCTATACACGTAAATAATGAACCGATGTGTAATAATTTGCAGCGTGTATCTTTTTTTTCGTTGTTTCCCCCAAACAACCACACGATAACTACAGCTGAAGTTGTTGTACGGCGTCCGATACAAACGGAATCTCCGTCCTCGTCCAGACACTCCCGGGCTTTGTTGTACGCTGTTATGCTCAGTAATGCTTTGATAGTTGATGCACATGACGATCAATTTCACAAGGCGCTGTAAACACAGCTTCCGCGGTTTTGGAATTTGGAAATTGGAAATTAACGCAACTAGAGTTCCGATCCCAACTATTATGTCAAGGCCTTAGCATGTAAGACTGTTCTTGAGGACTCTACGTACAAGTTCGCAGACTTGCTGGCTAATCGTGTCACGATTCCAAACTTATAACGTGAGAAAAGCCCAGAGACAATAAGATTTTATTTATTAAACGCAATCTCGACTCAACTATACGTCAAAGGCGTCATATAACAACTGAATTGCTTTAGAAAACGATGGCTCAAAATTCTTTGTAAGATTCGGCTGATATATTCTCAAGATTACCCCTTCCTGAGGAGGAAGAATGGGTAAGAAAACTTTTTAAAACCGGACATTATGGGGCTTTCAAGTCGGCTGTTCACATAGACGTATTCTGTGCACAGGTGAGGGTTTGTCTAGCTCATCATTCGTTTCATTGTAATACTCGAATATTTATATAGATGGACTAAATTCGATCTCGGCATAACAAATCGTTATTTTATGTGTAAATAATTTACCTGGGTAGGTACCTAAACTTGAATCTATAATTATTTTATCCTTTCAACGGTTCTCCTGTCCTGCGGTTAACTCCTTGCGGGGATATGAGACGACGAAAATTCAAAAATAGTCCCCGAGATGGATTGTCTTTACTCAATCTTTGTCGATACCGGTTTCGGCGTAAATGGCTGGTCCTCATCAGTCCACTTGGTACAGGTTCAGGTTACCCTGCGACCAAACTACATGGTAAATGCAAGTCCTCTCGACTTGATGGTTTTCCACCCGTAGTGACGATAGATCTATCCACGTATGAGGTAGGTACTTCCCATACCAAAGTCTTTCCTTTATCAACCTTGAGCAAACACCGTTACATAGCACTGTACAGTATCTCTGAGTAAGATAAGTTCTGGTCATGGAACATAAACATAAGAGCGAATTTTTGAATAACAATATTGATCAATTGAAATATTTTATGGTAATATTTGAAGTTTTTGCCGAACGTACGCTATGACTGTACTTGCAGGGCTACTGATTTGAAGTCGCCAGTAATAATAAGGTAGGTAGGTAATTGTAAGTCAGTAATTGTAGGTAGGTAGGTGAGTTATGAAAAGGTAAGTAATTTTAAGTTACGTTACGATGTACAGGTTATTTAGAAATTAAAGAAGTCATCAATATTATAAAATGATTGATTCATTCCAGAAATGTAAGAAAACCTTCAGATGCTTTGTGAAATCCTTCTCTGAACACAGGTCTCTGATGTCGGGTGTTGGGCTACAAGTATTATAATGCACTTTGGGTCCAAGATATAAATATGAGTTCAAGAAAAAGGGATTTTGAGGGGGCAGATTAGCCAGAAGACGGGTGGATCGGCTCTCGTCATCCCCAAGCATTTCTTTTCGTGAAACCCCGGAACAGATTTACCTTAACCGACAGGGGCGGATCCAAGGGGGGGTCACAGGGGTCATGACCCCCCCCCCCCCCCCCAGAATCAGCCTGCATTTCAAAAAGCAGAGCTGAACGAATTGTTCACAAACCCGAAAACAAAAAAAAAAACCAAACGAAAACGAACAGAGTTTTTGTGAATTCAAAAACCAGAAACAAACCAAACTGTGTGCTCAAAAAACTGTGAAAAATTAAAAGCCATTCAATTTCTGACTGATTTGATAAAAACCGTTATTGCAATTCAAACTTTAAAATCGAACAGATTCGGCCACTTTTATTTTTGAATTTTGCTTTATACACATCATTATTGTCTGAATATTTACCATGATGCATCCGTCAAATTGAAACTCCTATTTTCCCTTGTTTTTAGAAGACCACAATTTCTGATTACATGACCAATGGAACGTGTTGAACAAACTATAAACAAATAATAAAAGTGATAAAATTCTCGAAGAAACTTCATAAAAAATCCGTCAAATTGAAATTCCAATGTCCTCGCCAATAATTACTGTAATTTCTAATTACACAAACGGTAGACAGTGTTAAAGAAACTGAAAACAAAAAAGAACTATAAAAAATCTAAAAAGATTCGATCAAAAATGTCAATATTGTCGAATATAATCGTACACTTGGTCCTACAAATGTTACTTTATATACAATTATGTCAATAAATTTACCTTGGTGTATCCGTCAAATTACACCTTGTTTATTTCTTCTTATTTTTGTTAATTATTATCTTGTTTTTTTTTCGTTCTCGTTTTCTTTCCTGCCAAATTCAGTAAAAACGATACTGAATTCACTGAGATCAACAATAGATTGTTGTGGTTTCAATGTTTTGATTTGCAAACTCTGAACTTAGCTACACTGCCATAAAATGCGCCAATTTGTTTGAAATAATGTGTTAGGACACTTTTTTAGAAGAAAATTGAAAATAAATACATTTATCATTTAAATAATTAATATATAGGTATTGAAAAATATTTTTTACATAAACAATGAATTTTATAAATAAATACAATTAATTTTGTAAGTAGACAAATTGTACGAGTTTAGGCATAAGGTTGAAAATTCGGTTTGTATTGTTCGTTTGGTTATTTTGTTATTTTTTATATTGTTCTACCCTGTGACCCCCTCCGGAAAAAAATTCTGGATCCGCCCCTGTTAACCGACTGATTTTTCGTTAAGTGATTTTGCAAGTTATTGTTAAAAACAATACCTAACCACTTACACCAGTCAAATACTACGTCAATTCTAGAAAAAAAAGGCAACCGTCTGACCTTAACGGGTTCTGGAACCTACTGGAAGGTCTAGGGCACGTGAAGAAACGGAAGAGACCGTAGCGGGAATCGACTCATAAAAAAAGTAATGACGCAACACATTACGACGTCACAAGCGCTTGCAGGGCTGTTCAGTATGCAGCCATTCATTTCTGAAGGAGCAGGACTGGCCAACCCATTATATTTATTGTCATGTCGAGTTCAATATTAGAGATCAATAGATTGGCGAGTGATATTCATTTTCATACGTCATGTTGTTTGCATTGAAGTAGAGTAGGTAGTAGGCCTGTTGATCTGGTGTCCGACGGTTCGTTTTCCTTATTAGCTTATTATGCGTATTCATGCTTTTAGCCTCTTAAAATAATCGCTTACGTGATCCCTGTGCAAAGCATCAGGTAGATACACAACTTCCTACCTGTTTAGCTTTGCTCGCCAAAACCTCGGTTTTAATTAAATTCAACTTGTTTTCTCCGTTTTTAATACCAAACGAAGCACTTCCTGCATAGTAGCACTATAGTAATTTATCGAGGCCCCGAATTGCAATCAGGTCCGTAGCCGATTCATTGAAAATGAGGCATGTACTTACAAGTTCTTTCAAAACGATTTGGTATGCACGACTATTACTATATTATGCTGGATTCAGACAACTAGGGAATATACCCATGAATATTACAGGAATGTTACACTAGGGAATATTACACGATTGGGTTACCTCTCGGAAATCAGCTCGCTCCTAGTATATCTCGCCATCCCCGAATCTCGCCAAGGCCGTCCAGTCCCTATAATTTAATAAATCCCCCGTGCCCCCATAATTCAGGATTCCTGTACAAGAAGCGGACTCTGAACTCCGAAAGCACTGACAGACTTCAAGACAAGCACGACATCTTCAGGGACCCCAAAGTGCGCACAACGAATCATCTGGCTGGTCAAAACATCGGCAATTGACTTGAGATGTGACGATGTAATTTGAGATAGTTCGAAGTCAGCTGGACTCCATGATCATACCTTCGCCTAGGGCCAAGCAGATCTCAACTCAGCGTTGCCGTTGCGTGCCTCTTACAAACCATCAACTTTTTTCAACCATGGAAGACAGTCTTGAAAATCTGCGGGAATGTGGTTTACCCATATTGGTTTCCTTTACCCATATTGGTTTCCAAAGGACTACAATATTCACTTCGTAGGAATCGCTGCTGTAATAAACGCTCATTACCTAGCTGAACTCGACAGACATGAAAGAATCTTTTTTTGCTCCGGCTCTAGACTGGCTGCAGCTTTTAAAGCAAATTGTTCCCGACACCCCCCAGAAGAAATTAACTCGGACTCCATGAGGCAAAGCTTCTCTACTCCCTCCCCCTTCAGCTTCCCTGACGCTAATTAAGGATTCTACGGACTTTCTGGGCGCTTCGGCGAGACTACCGTCATTTTAAGTAGGCGTCTTTCTATTTTAATCGGGAGGGCAAAGTCTTTTAATTTCCTTCTACTCCACTCGGGACCTCCAGTAGACCTTAGTTTTCAATTAATTTCGACGTCACCGCTTTCCCGTGGCACAGAATCAATCGTTGGTTTTCACAAGCTCTGTATAAGGTCGCCTGAACCAGCGGCACTCTTTTCAGTCGTTATGCCTTCTTTGAGGCTGTTAGGCACAACTAGCATATTTACTACTTTCACCTATTTATGCTGCGCCGTTATGAAATGAGTTGATTCTCGTGAAATAACTTCTCTTTGGAGGATGTGTGCTGAACACTTGCGTCAGTACGATTCAGGTGGTTTGAGAGTGTTAAACTGTACACATTGAGGTGGTTGAGGAGTTTCGATCTCTCATAAAAGTTCACTTAGCTTTATTTATTAGGGAAGTGTTGAGTGTATTGTTGTGGAATACATCTGGTCCTTCGGGGTTAGAACTCAGATATTCGAGGTTTCATCAGAAATTGTCTTTCTTTCCATGGAGGATTCTTTAACCGCGTAGTTACTTCGAGAACACCGCTAAGCTTCGCCGTTTTAATGCGGAAATTGGAAGTAGTTACGAGTACAAACCGAGAATCAAACAATGGGTATAAAGTTTTAAGCTCGGAATGAATGCTTAACCGTATGGGAAAGACCCAGCTGTGCTATTCAGCTCATCCTCGCCGCGTTCATTCCCAATGCTATCTGGGGGATCGGTGCGATTCTACCGGCGGGACCCATTGTAACATTTCTCGATTACGTGTGATGTACGCCGAGCTTTTAGAAGCTCACTTCGAACCAGTTGTCGATTAAAGCGTTTTATACTGTGTTTATATGAGTCTTAATCAAAACATCAATTCATCAGTCATGTGGTGATGTATCGCGCTATAACTCTGTTGACCGTTGGGTAAGTAATGAGTTCGATAACTAGATGCGTATAAATATGTTTGGTAGCTTGGCTGTATATATGTTTATCGTGTGGCCATTGATTGTTTGGTTCAAACTACAGGTGAAAAAATTGAAGTGTGAGGGCACCTGTAACAGTTTGTACTTACCTTCAGAATATCCTTAATTTTGGAAATCACTTGATGCAAAAATATGTTGTTCTGCTTATTTTTCACATGCTGATTAAAGCTGTGCGGTTCCAAAATGGGATGGGAATTGTTCACAAGATCGCAATTTGGAAAAGCAATGATGATGCTATTATAGCACTCGTCAAAATGGTGTGGGTACCTATGTCTTCTGTGGCAGCGCTCTCAATTTTTCTCCTTAATCATGTGAGTATCTTCAGAGTACAAATTCTAACAGTTCCTTTGAGCAGTCTCAAAGACATATTATGGTGGTGAAGAAGAAGTATAAAGGTATACATGCTTATCCCTTTTTGATTCATGTGGTGCTCATCTAACTCAAAGAGACCCGAGGAGATCAGAAAGAACAGAACGAAAGAAAGAGAGATTTTTGGGGAAATAACATTAAAGGGAACAAAAGTAAAGGTGTACACCTGGAGAGCGGGTTATTCGCCAAAAGGATGGGGAGCTGATTAATTTTCAGGACAACATGGCGACTGACTCTTGAGAGAACAAAGAAGCTGCCGGTGGATGGAACAAAAGGATAGGGAAGGGAGAAATTGACGTTCCCAAGCTGAGCAGAGCACCCTCTTATCTTTCCTTACCCCCTTCTGCTATTATATTGTACCTCATACCTACGCCACCCCATTTACACACTTCGGCAAGGCCCCACCCCCGTCAAGAAATGGGGATCTCAGGGGTCCTTATGTTTTCCTGCAGGCTCAGCTTTCTAAAAACTGGGCTGAATTTCCGTTACAATGTGGCCAACCCCTTCCACGTCATCAACTCTGAACGCACTGCATAGGCAGTTTTCGGGGAAGATTTTGGGATGTTTTAAGTCAGATGTCTTTCGATGGATGGAGGGCCAAAAGGGGAGGGAGGCTTTATCCAGACGCAATGCTTTGGAAGATAAGAAGGATCTTTTCAACTGACATAAATGAATGCCTCCAGTGTAACCATAAAAAAATACATGTTCTTTTATTACTAAGAGTAGAATTGCTGGGGTAACCAGAGGTTCTCAGCACTGCATCGCTGCGTTGTAGGGGGTAGATACTATTATTATTATATAGTGTTATTCAAACTCTTGCTAGGACGGTACATCCACCATAAATAATCTAGGTTCCTCAACAATCAAGCGTACCAATCATAATTAATACTCCTCACTGGTTCTTTTGGAGCCGGTTTCTATGGTATTGGGCGAGAAGGCGGTTGAGATACTTCTGGAGGTTATGAACATGAGATATGTTTTCTCATGATGAACATCCGGAGATTTTCGTATACCTACCAAGTTGAATGACAGCAATCCTCTAACATGCGTCGACCTCACCAACCTATTCCCATCCTATTTAACTTGGGCTCAAGTATGGCTGGGTACGCCAAAGCTGTGCCACAGTGAACACCAATATAACTAAATATTAAAGATCTGGGTGAATTTAAATTAAGCCATTTATATCTGTGGTAGTACACGGCCACGTGAGATTTATAAGCCGCAGCCTTCTAGAAGGATTTGACTGACAATTTAAAAACGTCATAAAATCATCTACTTTTTTCATGCCCAATTCCAACGGTCATTATTGAAAATAATGAACGAAAATGGAAGAAAATGTTGTATAGAACGGTTTGTTCTGTATAGAGTTTACACCCAACAGAGAACAATTAACAGCCAACTTATTGCTGCAACAAAACATTGTTCCGTCTTCCTTTTGGTTCCAACCTCCCCTCACACTCCGCTACTTTTACTCCGGAGGATGTAAACTGTTGCGGGAGTTGGACAAGTTTTTATCTTGCGCGAGAAAGTGGCTTTGATTGTCAAGCTCTGTCTCCTCCGGCTGGTTTTTCTACATCCCTTCGTGGATCCCTACTATATTATAAAAACGGATCTCTGTCTGTCTGTCTGTCTGTCTGTGTGTCTTTCTATGCACGGCCAAACGGCTCGACGGATATCGACCAAATTTGGCACGAATATCCGGTAGGCTCCCAAGTTGTGCAACGTCGCATTTTTAATTCCCTGACCATAGCGGAACTATGGTCGACCATGGTCAACTTCGTTAATTGAAATGGTAACCCCTATTTTTTATCGCGTATTCGTAATCTACGTGAAATTCTATCTACGATCGACCCTTCGGACTACCCCCGCGGTCGACCATAGCGCATCCATGGGCCCCTCCATGGTCGAATCCCGAATTGCTCAACGGATATCGACCAAATTTGGCACCAATATCCGGTAGCCTCCCAAGTTGAACGTAGGCGCATTTTTAATTCCCTGACCATAGCGGAAATATGGTCGACCATGGTCAACTCCTGAATGGCTCGACGGATATCGACCAAATTTGGCACGAATATCCAGTAGGCTCCCAAGTTGTGCAACGTCGGAATTAAATACGATACTGCGTACAGCGAATCTCGGATAGCGAGCGAAGCGAGCGGTCATGCTAGTATTATATAAATATCATGGATTCAACCAGTATCCACGCGTTCCTCTCGCCCTTCCTCACTGCTTTCCTCCCCGAGCTCGCTTCATAAATAATGATCCAGACGTGGCGGCACCCACCCGCTTTAAAGTAGTACTTAAATATTGAGGAAGTTCAGCTCATAATTTATGTACGCTAAAATGGAAGCCCTTGAAGTCGGTAACGGGAAAACTGAAGTGAACGAAGAAAACACTCAACAGACTTGGAAAGTCTTTTCTATTCCTGCAGGTAGTGGACTGGAGGCAACTGACAGAATCCTTCAGAACCAACCGCAAATCTGCATAGTTGATAGGATTGCAGCCGTTCATTTGCCAGAAGCCGTGATATCATATTACAACCAAGCCACGCTTTGTGACTTAGAGCATTGCCATCAGTTTCATATTTCCTTTCCTGATTGAATATTGATTCAGTTATACCTAGCCGTTTTTAATAATCGAAATTTATAAGATTTATTGGCCTTGTCGATTCTATAAAAAATTGCAATCTTTATTATTTATGGTGCGGAGTGTTCCAGTTATTACGTACCTTGTCTCTACTCCCTCCACCAGTTGGAAACTTACGTACTCTCCAACAGCCACATTAAATTTGTTAATGCTGACTTTGGCATTTTATTTTCGGATGTTATCCTTCTACTGCACTTGCCGCACGGTCAAGGAAAGCTATCGAGCCCCGTTTTGAGGTCTCATCACTTCTGCGAGCTCGCCCGGGACCCTGTTTACCCAAAGGCGAGAAAACCAGCGGGAGGATCAATGCTGCGACCCTAGACGACCTTTAACCTTCAAATTCCTCCCCCGATATTGCAAGAGCTATGAGCGGAGGGAGAGATGAAGGATAAATTCAACTCGTCCAACCGATCGTTTTTCAATCTCGGTCGGTGATTTGAGTAAGGCTCCGTCGACGGAGGCGAGAGAGCCAGCGGAACATACATTTACACATTATTGCTTATCGTGAGCCGACTATAAATAATATGAAACGAACAAAAGTTCATACCAACGGCTGTGATGAAGGTATTGATAAAAACACCTGCAAACAACCAAATATTTACTGAAACTACTTTATACTATCAAAGGACATATCTTACGTTTCTGTCACCATGAAGTTTGAACATAACTTGTTGTTCGTTGCCTTTGTAAGTCTTGATCACTGTTATTCTGGTGCGCAAAAACAGATATAACTATTATAGTAATCAAAAGGACGAGAAAATTATTGCCTATTAGAACGGGCCAAACCATTTCTTCCTAATTACCAACATAAATAATTATTGAAACGACCTATTTTTGCTTCCTCACTACCGAAAGTAGGGAAGCTTTGTATTCGTGTATTTATGTCCTCCAAAATGAAAATTTTCACTCTTATTTTACGTTCCAGAAATCAAGGAACATTTTGGTTCCGTGTCTATCTGTGTGTCTGTAAGGCCGTCTGTCCGTCTCTATGTCTGTGGTCAGTTCTTTGTAACGCCCATAACTACCCGAACTAATATTCGAAATGGGCTGACATTTGGAGGGTAGTTGCGGGTTAGATCACAGATGGTCCCGTACAAAAATCATTGAAAAATTACTGTAACTTTCGTCTGCGCATGCGCAAAAGTGAAATAATTGAATCGCCTGTAACTACCTTAAATATCGTTGAAATTATTTCAAACTTGGAGGGTCGATTAGGAATAATACTTGGATAGTTCCACATGAACTTCATTGGAATCGACTGTAAATTTAGTTTGCGCATGCGCGAACATGAAATCTTTACCGTTTCGTTGTAGCGCTTCTATATAACTACGCGAAAAATAGTCGTAGAGTGCTGGAATTTTGAGGGCACACGCGGGTTGGATCGCAGATATTCCCTTATAAAAATCCGTACCGTATTTTTCGTCTGCGCATGCGCAAGCGAATATTGTTTTCAATGTAGAAGTGGTTTCACTAGATCGAGCCAGAATTTGGCACGGGGCTTCCTTTCAGTCTCCTGAACAAAAGTCTCAATGGGCAAAAAAAAATCTACCGTCAGGATTTTGAGCTATGGCCAGATTAAGCGCTTCAAGTTCGACTTTTTAAACACCTTCAATTGCTTATATCTCTCTAGGGATGCATTTTAGAGAAAAAAGTGCAAGAGTAAAATCGTCTTAAAATCGTCCAAACAACTCGATGCCATACTTGTTTTAAGTCAAAAAAATGTTTCTTCATTTTTGGCCAATAAGTCCCCGTGTGCTTAGTATAAGAAAATATAAGAAACGTTAAGAAACATTTTTTTGACTTAAAACAAGTATGGCATCGAGTTGTTTGGACGATTTTAAGACGATTTTACTCCTGCACTTTTTTCTCTAAAATGCATCCTTAGAGAGATATAAGCAATTATGGCCATAGCTCAAAATCCTGACGGTACTCTTGTTTGTGCTCATTGAGACTTTTGTTCAGGAGACTGAAAGGAAGCCCCGTGCCAAATTCTGGCTCGATCTAGTGAAACCACTTCTACATTGAAAAAGTGCGGGGTCCTTTGGAAGATACATGGATGTGAGGTGTTGGATGGTCTCAAATGCATGTAACCCATGCATGGATACTCCGCCTGTTCACTGAATGAACCTGCCCAACTATTCTGTATAAGTATATGCGATTCAAGTGAGAAAGCCTATACGAATTGGCAGATGTTTTTAACCTTATGCCACTCCAGTATTACTTCCTGCTACTTCGCTCTTGTATGTCGGAATAAAATAATTTATTGACGTAATAAATATTCAAAAACTAACCCTAGGATAAATGGGAGTTTCAGGTTACTTTACTCGACACCGACACAGTGTCGCAGGCTAAACCATCTACAGAGTTTCCGCTGTTTGAAGTCGAAAACCCACTTCAGGAGGAAGGCAGTTAATCCTCGAGAGTGGCAAGAAACTTGGAAATTTAGGGGTTGGAGGAGCGACGACATAAATGCGTCAGCACTTGGTGACAAGTAATACCACCGTGCGGTTGGGACGCCGAAAACCCAGGCTTGTCTCCACGGGCTCCCGTTTCTGTTCTGACAGTAACCGCTTTGTTTGGTTACTACTAATTACATTTCGTAAGGTAACGAGGGATTGAATTAGAGTGTTTTTGTTCAACAGAGGAATCCACTGTTAAATGAGTCGTCCAGTTCCTCCAACACTACATAGGTACTTGAATTACTACAGTGAAAATCTCCAATTAGCGGACACCCACGGGACCGAAAAATTAGAGGTGTCCCTTAATTGGAACAAAGGGAGAAAAAAAAATTCAATCAAACAATGTGAGGAGAGCGAAATTTTTCCAACTAACCACTTGATGCCTTAAAATCAGTACGACCTTCAGTGCTGGCAATTTGAAGACCTTTTTCTCTGTTAAGAGGAGCAGAAATTGGCATATTTTTAACCCGAATGAGGCAAAACCATTCGTAACAAAGTTCGCCTGTCCCTCAATTAGAGATCCGTTTACGTGTTACTCACCTTGTTGGGACCAGAAAAAGCGTGTCCGCTAATTAAGGGAAGCCCTTAATTAGAGGTTTTTACTACCTCGATTCTTGCGGGGCTCGGTCGGGACCGAAATTGTTGTCCCTTACTTAGAGGTGTCTACTAATAGATATTTCACTGTACCTGTAATTCAACTTCAAATCAGTGGCGGCAGTACCACGTCCCAGATTGCTAGCAGCATTTTCTATAGCCACAGTACAAAAGGTTGTTCAAGGGCCCGGATTTGTTGGTATCTACCGAATACAACGGTACGGACAACTCAAAGTTACCTGTTAGGACATCCATTCTAGCGCAAATGGAATCGAAGAGCGCAAAAAAATTATGTTAGACTGTAAATAGTGATCAAATTTGCGTTTTCGCTGTTCAAAAACCGTGATAGGTTCCATACATTTTACTTTTTGGTTTTCGGTGGTACATAACTAGCAGGAGGTGTAAAGTACACAGCTTCGCAAATTAGCTCATTATGTGTCATGCTACGTGACTGACGTTTTTTTCGTGACTAATAATTAGATGGCTAATTTAGAATTTCAGTCATCAGCCTTACCGGTAACATCATATCAATAATGCCTACGTATATCAAGTTATATGCTCCATGTTATAGGGCGAAACGCGTTATAAATGTTGATAAAGCGATTAGGCATCCCATCAGGGACCAAGACTTACTCAGGGAACCAATTTAACCGCTCTCGCCCAACCTAGAAACGGCTGATATTCTGATCATGAATAATGTTCATCGTTTGTATAATCTCTCTGAATAATTACAGTTCGGATGGATTTAAATTATGAATAGAACGTTGAATCAGCAAATTTGGGATAAGTTGCCACTATTAATCAAGATGGATGGTTTTTCATTTCATTATGACTGATTCCTTCGAGCTGGGTAAAGTACTGTGCCATTTGTTGGGAGAATGAAAATTTCCAAAATAGCATCGTTTCAGGACTAAAACACGATTTGAACGATATTTCGCAAAAACATAAATGCAGGGTTTTGGTGTGATCAGCAACACATCCAACCTGAGCTACTCGTATTATCGTTAGATTGTGAATAAACCGGAACACTAAAATTAATAACTCACAGACCCACGAAATTTTCTGTGGGGATCTCAAATCTGAAGTAAGGTCGTTGTTGAAAGGCTTCGTCAGAACTTCGTTAAAATTCGAGTAGCGATATCCATTTTTGTTGAAAACTGGAGATCCGACGAGAAATACTTGTTTTAAATGCTATAAATGGATAGACTGAGGGTCCATACCTCACAGATATACGTTTTCGGGAATTTTCGAGGAAAATACGCTTTTGCGATGGGTCCAAAATGTTTAGCAGGTACATGCATTTTTTGAAAATTTGAATCAGAAATTTCTCCTCGCGGTAATAATTTTACAGTCAAGGTATTGGAAATGGGACTTATGTCCTGTTCTCTGTCTGTATCTCGACTGCAGCTGTTCTATGGGTCGATCTCAACCGTATTAGAGGTAAATAAGGAGACTTAGGAACTATCCAATTTCCTCGCGGTTGTTCGGGGTGGGAAATAGGATTTTTAACTATGAATGAAGGAGTGGAGGAAAGTTTGAAAGATTTATAAGTCGTTATGTACCCATCAGAATATGGCTCTTGAATGCTGAACGATAGCGGTTTGGAAATGTAGGTTTTCACATTTTTAATAACAAAAGCTAGGTAGTTTCCGCTGCGAATTCTTGATCAGCCGCAAAAAGGATTGATATCCATTTCGCCCGCCAAAGTTGCATGCTCGGTGCTTTGCACCTCGCTCTTGGATGTGCATGAATATAGAAACATGTTCCTTCCCCCGCTAACCTCCGTTCTACTGTTTCTTTCAACAATGTTTAGCGGAGAGCTTGAAATTCGTTTCAACTTTTTGGTACGGGAGCAAGGTCATGTTTTAAGTTCGAAAATATCTGCTTTGATCGTCGCTGATTACTAGCAGTGCTTGTGAATTGATCCAAACTAGAAGATCGGATGAAAACTATATTTTAATTTCAATACCTAAAATTGCCTTGGTCCACTCTGTACTGTCGTACAATATTGCTGCTTGGGGTGGTGCGGGTATTACAACAGTTCAACCTCTCATAATTGCGCAAAAATCTCCAATAAAAATCCTTCTAAAAAAATATAAGCGTTTCCCTTCTTTAGAGCTGTTTGGATTATTTCAAGTTCCAACTTTCGCCACCACTGTCAATATTATAACTTTAATTGAAACCTATAAATATATCCAGACAGGATCTTATTACCAAATAAATAAATCAAACACCCGTGGTGGCGGAAGCATTATAGTCCCCTTCCGCCCGACTGCGGCGGGTCAGCTGTCATGTCTGTACCGAGGTGTGAAACTTTATAATAGTCTGCCCATGAATATTAGAGATGCCCCGACTCTGGATTATTTTAAACGGCTGGTGAAAAAGTTACTTAATGATTTTGAACAATAACTTGTCATTATAAATCATGATATAAGACCACTCGAAGTCGTATGTAATTATTATTCTTAATCATTGATCGACGCTGTACCTACAATAAAGAAGTATGACTCCTCCCCCAAGCACGAGGGTTTCCTCATATGGGGGAGTAGCATTTTTCTTAAGCTGTAATTATTGTCTCTGTATTCTAATATTTACCTAGTACCACAATGTTTTCCTTTGTATTTTTTCAACAAAAGAATGAATTATCTATACATATTGTTGTAAGAATCAACTAAATTCAACAAATAACAAGTGTATTCCGTGCTCGTCCAAAAAAACAACAACCAGCTTTTTCTCAGCGTAACACAACATAAACAGAACACCTGTTTTCCGTGACTGTAGTTACCACTACACTGCTCCCTCTGTCTCTTGAGACCTGTCCTCAGGTCGAAGATCTGCTTTCGCCAACCGATTGGCATGTAGCCGGGTAAATGGAGATCCCTTCCATACATAACTTGGGCTGGGGACAAGCCGGTGGTACCATGAGGTGTGGAACGGTATGCCAGGAGGAATAGGGGATCTTTTCGTCCCAGTCCTTCTGGTGTTTACCCACAAACATGGCTATGTGTTTTGTTAGTGTCCGATTCAGCCGCTCCACCAACCCCGCAGATTGCGGGTGTAATGCCGTGGACCGTGTACGATGCATGCCCAGGATATCACCAACTTCCTTCACCAAGGTAGCCTCAAAGTTGCGCCCTTGGTCCGTGTGGATTTCAAAAGGTACTCCAGTGCGACTAAAGACTTGCTCCACCAGAGCAGAAGCAATTGTTGAAGCCTCTTGATTCGGAAGTGCTATGGCCTCAGGCCACTTGGAAAAATAATCCGCAGCTACAAGCACATATTTGTTCCCCCTTGCTGATATGGGAAATGGTCCTAAAATATCCACGCCCATCCTTTCAAAAGGTGCTCCCACCGCCATCTGTTGAAGGGGGGCTGGGTTGACAGGTCCTGGTCCTTTAAACTTCTTGCAAACTTGACAAGTTTTACACCATGCACGGACATCTGACGTCATGCCAGGCCAAAAATAGGTTTGGCGTACTTTGGCGAGAGACTTCCAAAATCCAAAATGTCCTCCCGTAGGGCTATCGTGGCACAAAGTCAGTATTTGCCTGATTTTACTATGGGGGACTACCAGCTGTTTTCTTTTCAAACCCCTCTTTCCTATCCACAAGTGATACAGCTTTTTTCCATGCACCTCTAGGGAGTCCCAACGGTTGACCAGTTGACGAACTTTTGGGTCGGCCTCAATCAGTTCTTTGCGATTTGGTGCTCCTTCCAATTTCCACTTGACAATCTGCTTTATTACTGGGTCCTCCTGAAAATTGTCATCTTGGGGTAGCAGTTCAACCAGGTGTGTACAAGAATGCATTCTTGTTACCTGAAATTCGCAATTCCGGCATCTTCACTATTTTCATACCACAAAACAAAGTTGTCCTTCATCATTTCCACTCAATTTCACATCCGCCTGCATCACTTTTACACCATTTTCACTAGCCTTCCATACTTCTCACAATCAAAACCAGCGACAAATATCGTCGATCTGTTGTAAACAAACCCATTCCACCCGTTCTTGTCAGCTGATTTACGGCCGATATTAGCAGGGGGGCCAACCTGTGGATGCTGCAATTACTATTAAACCATGCGCATCGTATTATTCAGATAGTTTCTTCACTCTTGTAGGGCTTTTGTTCATTATCCAACTATACTGAAAATTATGTTATATTTTTATGTATTTATTAAAATTAAGTTTAGTGTATTACAAGTGAAAAGGGTGAATTCGCCACGTGTTCGGATTTCACACACCAGCTTCTTTGGATTTGGCATGATGACGTCAGCCACTCTCACTTTCTCTCATTTTCTTTCGGTCCCGACCTACCCTAACGTTTTTTCGTCATCTCATTTTCTGAGAATTGCTCTTCAAGCCGGCCGGCCCAGCTGTCCCGCGTATTATTCAAACTCTCTCATTGCGTTTGCGACGGGCGCAACCAAAATCGTCACCAGCGAAACCCGGATTTTCTGGACAATAGACCCCAGACTAGGTCTATCGGGATTCCTTTTGCATCACTTACCAACCTACCTACCCTGGATCATCAAGGAACCCGGTAAGATCTTTCCAACATACCGTACCTAGCCACCACAGGGGTTACCTAACTGGAAAGCCCACGAACCATTTGGGCGAACTGTACCTATCTCAAACATCGCGGACACTGGACACCGACGTGCCTATACACCACCCACCACCATCTGCAGCATTATAGTTACATAGACTGTTTGCCAGCATGATCAATGTATGGTTCCACATTCAGTTGTAATAATTCACTTGCACATGACCATAAATCATTCAGTAGGTTCAGTGGCCACTGCATGTCTTTGTTGACTTTCTTAGCTGTTACCTATAGGGAGATATTTCATTATATCTGTCCATTATATCTCATTGCATGCTGAACTAAATTGCCGACAGTTTATTGCAACCCTAAGCATCTCTCTGGTATTCCAGTGGTCCTTCGAGGGTTTCTATAGATCGCACAACAAAAACAAAGGGCCATATAACCAGGCAAACATTGTTGGTTACTTCGAGCCGGATCTATCATAAATAACCTAGTTAAGTAATTCAGTCCACTATTTCAGGTGCAATAAACCAAACTGTGATTTCGAATAGCCTGTGATTATTGTAGGTACCTACCTGTTTGTAGCTTTCCTAGTCTATCTGTCATATCATTTCCATCGTTAGCTTTCTCAATTCACTATAATTCTCCTAGCTCAATAATCATGACCACTCAAGATGCTAATGTCACTAATAGGGGGTTTCTTCGTATGAAGGCCAAATATGAGTCTTATGGTTCAGAAATAGCTACTATTCATAAAAAAGGTTTGGCTGCAACCACATCGTCTGCTGAGCGCAATCTCTTTTGTGGAATGTTTGCCACCTTAGATAAACTGTATGATAAGTTCAATGATAAATGGGATGAAGCAGTGGACTATGCAGACACTCATAACCTTACCCCCACTTTCCCTTCAGCCGCGGATGTGACGTATCTCGAGCAAATCAAAACCTGTTACTATAATGCACACGGCTATCATATACAGGTAATGGCCAGTATAAATCGTAGTTCTACAGTGTCGGCTAATTCCTCATTACATACCTCTAATACTGGTGTTACAACCTCACGAGCAATTCTTCCTAAAATACCAATCCGTAAATTTCATGGAGACTTATCCCTCTGGCCGTCGTTCAAGCAATTATTTACCTCACTGATCAAAGAGGAGACGTCCTTGTCCGATGCTGAGAGGTTTCACTACCTCATCAGCTATCTAGATGGTGCTGCATTGGGCGTTGTCAAGCACCTTCCAGTTCTTGGTGAAAACTTCGAGCAGGCGTGGACTTCATTACTACAAGTGTATGACAACAAACGTAAGCAAGCATGCGTATACCTGGATAAGTTGCTGAATTACAGGTCTCCTGCTGGGAAACCTACTGCAGACACTCTTCAGGTCTACCTAGCTCAGGTGACTGAGAGTGTAGCTTCGCTTCAGAACTTAGGTATCACCAACTTTGCTGAATACCTGCTTTGTGAGTTGTCTTTACGTGGCTTGGATCCACACACCAGGGAAGCTTTTGAGACATCAATCATAGGCACTACTTTCCCGCAGTTCGTGACTTTGAAACAATTTGTCCAAAATCGCTGCCAAGTGCTTCGTCTGGCTGGTGTCACGCCAGCCCCATCATCTGAGCCCTCCTCATCACAACATCCCGCCAAACCTGCGGTAAAGTCCCCCAACTCATTTACTCCCAAACCTAGTCCTCGTCCTGCCCTAATGGCTCACACATCTGATAATTCAAAATCCAATCAGGTGACAACAAAGAGCTGCTTCATCTGTAAAGGTGACCACGCTATACGTTATTGTCCCAACTTTCGTGGGGCTTCACCCTCTGAGCGTCTCGACCTGCTGAAGCAGTTCACTGGGTGTAGGAATTGCCTCCATATACAACACAGAACTAATCAGTGTACCTCATCTAACAGCTGCCGTGTATGTGGTGGCAGACACCACAGCGACCTCCATCTTTCTAACAAATCATCCCAATCTGAGCAACAACCAGCTCCCACAAAATCCTCTAATCAACCTGGGTTCTCGGGTGCGAGTACCACTCTAAGCAATGCAGGAGTACTTTTGGGTACTGTCATTGCCCGCATTTGTGATGCACAAGGTGATACCCAATCCATACGATGTGTCCTTGACCCAGGCAGTCAGTTCTCATTTGTGACGGAAAAGTGCGTCAAAACCCTTGCCAGAACCACCCGTCCTTTCAGGGGTTCTATAGCCGGTGTAAACCAATCACCACTTCGCAACGTAAAAGGGAAAATCACACTCGCCTTGCTACCCAAGCATTCTTCGGAACCCTTAGAAACAGAGGCAGTGGTCGTACCAACCGTGACACCTTATCTTCCTCAATCATCCTTACAGTCCAACATTTGGGATGATTATTTGACATATGATCTCAGCGATCCTACCTTTACCACACCTGGTCCCATTGATTGCCTCATTGGGGCTGATCTTTACCCTGAAGTGGTAACCAGCGCACCTATTACCATTCATGCTGATGGCCCTCGCCTGCTTGACACAGTGTTTGGGTACACTGTTATTGGCCGGTTCGGATGTGATTCCGACTTGCCACAAGCAGTGGCATTGTTGGCTCATGAGGATCTGGCTCCACTCATGGAAAGATTCTGGGAAGTGGAGGAGCCTGATTTGTCCTCTATGCCCTCACCTGAGGATAAGGAATGTGAGCTTCATTTCCTTCAGACGCACCGCCGTATGGAGGATGGTCGTTACATGGTTTCACTGCCGTTCAAAAGACATAACCCCAGTATCGTTCCCGGCACCAAGCAAGCAATGAACCGTCTGTATGCTCTGGAATCCAAGTTGGCTAAATCAGAGTCTCTCAAAAAAGACTATTTGACCTTCATGGAAGAGTATGAAAAGCTTGGGCATATGAGCCCTGCATCTTGTCCGGCTTCATACATTATACCGCATCACCCAGTATACAAGGTCAATGGGGATGATCGCAAGCTGCGGGTGGTGTTCGACGCCAGCTTCAAAACACCGACTGGCAACCTCAACGACCATCTGCACATTGGACCTAAGCTGCAAGCTGATGTGAATATCATTCTCCTCAATTTTCGGCGTCACAGTCTAGTTTTCAGTTGCGACATCGTGAAGATGTTTCGACAGATATGGGTGGACCCAAGTGATCGCAAGTTTCAACAAATAGCTTGGCGATCAGACCCCAGTGACCCTGTCCAGCTCTACGAGCTGAATACCATTACCTATGGCCTTCGATCGTCCCCCTACCTTGCCCAACGAGTCATTCGTCAGCATGCACTCAATCATCAGCATGAATTCCCTGCTGCTGCGCATGTGCTTCTCAATAATACATACGTGGATGACATTGTTGGAGGTGGAGAAACGCCAGACGACCTAATTGCCCTCAAACAGCAACTCATCATTCTGCTTGAGAAGGGTGGCTTCCAACTGAGTAAGTGGAACACAAACTACTCTCCACTGCTGGAACCTGATCAGCAGTCACTGAAACAAGTGACTCTATGCTCAGGAGACACACCTACCACCAAAATCCTAGGTATGAAGTGGGACCCAGCCACAGACTCCTTCTCATATGAGATTGCACCACCACCAGCTGGTCTTACCAAGCGAATCATCCTATCTACCATCGCACGTTTGTACGACCCATTGGGTTACATCGCTCCGGTCATCTTTTATGCAAAGTGCATTATGCAACGCACATGGCAGTGGAAGTTGAATTGGGACGAAGAAGTTCCACATGAGATAGGTAGGCAGTGGATCCAGCTAATTGAACAGTTGCCACAGTTAGCATCTATATCAATACCTCGTCCGTTTCCGAAGACAGATTCAAGTTATCAGTTGGTCTGCTTCTCTGATGCGTCTGAACAGGGGTTTTGCGCGGCCATCTATCTCCGAGCAACCAATGGTTCTGAGGTTTCGCTGACACTGGTGAAATCCAAAACACGTTTAGCCCCCATCAAGACCTTGACAATTCCCCGCCTGGAGTTGGCTGGAGCACTGCTTCTCGCGCAACTTATCAAGACTCTCTCACAACTACAAGATGACCTCAACATCACCGACATATACTGCTTCACGGATTCCATGATAGCACTCTCCTGGATCAAAACCATGCCCCATCGCCTCCAGACCTATGTCTCAACCAGGGTTCAGCAAATTACTGCCCTAACTCAGCTTGAATGGTGGCACCATATACGAGGATCAGAAAATCCAGCGGATGTGGGATCTCGTGGTATTCTACCATCATCACTCTGCGACCACCATTTGTGGTGGACAGGCCCTTCCTGGTGTTATCAGCCAATTGAACAGTGGCCTGTATCGTCCGAGCTTGTTCCCATGGAACTACCGGAAATGCGACCTGGCCATCTGGCACTTGTTGCCGTGGTCCCGAATCAGGAACTCATCGATTACGCCAGACGTCACTCGTCTTTCAAGCGCCTCATTCGAGTGATTGCCTACATCAAACGTTTTATAAACAACTCCCGCATTCTAAAGCGATTCAAGATGTATCGTACTACTGGCCCTGTTTCGTCGGTCGAGTTCCGCAGTGCCAACCATCACTATATCAAGTTGCTACAACACCATTATTTTCCGGAGGTGTTCACGGGATCATCATTCAATGACATGAGTCTTGAATTACGCCGCCTCAACATATTCATTGACCCTGAGGGATTGGCTCGTGTTGGCGGTAGATTAGCCAAAGCACCACTCATGCCAGACCATAAGAACCCAATCTTACTCCCATCTCGCTCCTATTACACTAACCTCATCATAGACCATTTTCATCGAGAAGGACATCATATTGGTCCAACGGCTCTACTCGCCATGATCCGTCAGGAATACTGGATTCCAAAGGCACGCAACCTCATTAGAGCCGTGAGACACAAGTGCGTCGTTTGCACCAGGTTCTCAAAGAACGCTATTATTCCGTTTATGGGTGATCTACCTAAATCACGTTTTGCAGCGGTACGCCCATTCCTCATTACAGGGGTAGATTTTGCGGGCCCATTTTTGTACAGGGAGACTTCCAGACGAAGTGCCCACCATGTCAAGGCATACCTGTGTCTATTTTTGTCTATTTTTGTGTGTTTTTTTATGTCTTCACGAGCCTTACACTTGGAAGTCGCAACATCACTATCTGTTGAAGGATTTCTGGATGCCTTCGATCGGTTCTCATCTCGGCGAGGTTTGCCTTCTCAAATGGTTTCCGACTGTGGTACTAACTTCCAAGGTGCGGCAAGGTACATCCAAGAGGTGTACAACCTTTGGCAAAGCTCGGAAGACCAATCATCCATTGTCCAGCACACCTCCCACCTCGGTGTACAGTGGACTTTCAACCCACCAGCGTCCCCACACTTTGGGGGAGGTTGGGAGATTTCCGTTAGAAGTGTCAAGGATCTCTTGTACAAGGCGTTTGGGAATCGTCCCTACACCCTCTCTGAACTTTGCACCATCTTCACCAAGGTGGAGGGCATTTTGAACTCGCGCCCCATTCTGCCACAGTCAAGCAGCCCAGATGATCTTGAACCACTAACACCAGGTCACTTCTTAATCGGCCAACCCATCACTGCCCTGCCGGAACCTGATTTAATGGATGTACCATCCAATCGTTTAAACCGTTGGCAGCAGATCCGTGAGCGCATCCAGTACTTCTGGTCACGATGGAAGGCAGAGTATCTCAGTACTCTCCAAGCGCGTCAGAAGTGGACAAAGAAGTCGCCAAACCTAAAAGTTGGAGAACTGGTCCTCCTTCTTGACCTCCACCTGCCACCAACCAGATGGCCACTTGGCAAGGTTATTGCAACGCATCCTGGTGATGACAACATTGTCCGAGTTGTGACGGTGAAGACGCCACATGGCACTTACAAGCGACCATCAGTGAAGATGATTCCTCTTGTCCTCGAGGACATCCATGCCTGACAACTCATGCCCACTTCAACGAACTTCATTGCGAATTGGGGGAGTATGTACAAGAATGCATTCTTGTTACCTGAAATTCGCAATTCCGGCATCTTCACTATTTTCATACCACAAAACAAAGTTGTCCTTCATCATTTCCACTCAATTTCACATCCGCCTGCATCACTTTTACACCATTTTCACTAGCCTTCCATACTTCTCACAATCAAAACCAGCGACAAATATCGTCGATCTGTTGTAAACAAACCCATTCCACCCGTTCTTGTCAGCTGATTTACGGCCGATATTAGCAGGGGGGCCAACCTGTGGATGCTGCAATTACTATTAAACCATGCGCATCGTATTATTCAGATAGTTTCTTCACTCTTGTAGGGCTTTTGTTCATTATCCAACTATACTGAAAATTATGTTATATTTTTATGTATTTATTAAAATTAAGTTTAGTGTATTACAAGTGAAAAGGGTGAATTCGCCACGTGTTCGGATTTCACACACCAGCTTCTTTGGATTTGGCATGATGACGTCAGCCACTCTCACTTTCTCTCATTTTCTTTCGGTCCCGACCTACCCTAACGTTTTTTCGTCATCTCATTTTCTGAGAATTGCTCTTCAAGCCGGCCGGCCCAGCTGTCCCGCGTATTATTCAAACTCTCTCATTGCGTTTGCGACGGGCGCAACCAAAATCGTCACCAGCGAAACCCGGATTTTCTGGACAATAGACCCCAGACTAGGTCTATCGGGATTCCTTTTGCATCACTTACCAACCTACCTACCCTGGATCATCAAGGAACCCGGTAAGATCTTTCCAACATACCGTACCTAGCCACCACAGGGGTTACCTAACTGGAAAGCCCACGAACCATTTGGGCGAACTGTACCTATCTCAAACATCGCGGACACTGGACACCGACGTGCCTATACACCACCCACCACCATCTGCAGCATTATAGTTACATAGACTGTTTGCCAGCATGATCAATGTATGGTTCCACATTCAGTTGTAATAATTCACTTGCACATGACCATAAATCATTCAGTAGGTTCAGTGGCCACTGCATGTCTTTGTTGACTTTCTTAGCTGTTACCTATAGGGAGATATTTCATTATATCTGTCCATTATATCTCATTGCATGCTGAACTAAATTGCCGACAGTTTATTGCAACCCTAAGCATCTCTCTGGTATTCCAGTGGTCCTTCGAGGGTTTCTATAGATCGCACAACAAAAACAAAGGGCCATATAACCAGGCAAACAAGGTGTAACCCAGGAACTTGGTCTCTTTGCTCCCTACGCTGGCAAAACTTACACTCCACCCCACAAGGGCGGCGTGACAAGCCATCCGCATTCCCATGTTTTGTACCTGGTCGATGTACTATCTGAAAGTTATAGCTCTGCAATTTCTCCAACCAACGCGCCAATTGTCCTTCTGGTTGATGAAATGAGGTTAACCATGTCAGGGCAGCATGATCAGTCCTCAGACTAAATCGTTTGCCATACAGATATTGATGGAAATAATTAATGCTGGTTACAACTGCCAACAATTCACGTCTGGTAGCACAATGGTTTTTTTCAGGACTGGACAAGGTTCGACTGAAATAGGCAACTACGTGTTCATTTCCTTCCTGTTCCTGTGATAGGACCGCCCCCACTGCATGAGCGCTTGCATCGCAGTCCAACACAAACGGCTTAGACAAATCTGGAAAAGCTAAAACAGGGGCGGAGGTCATGGTCTCTTTCAGTTGGTTGAAACTAGCCTTGCAGGCTTCACTCCACACAAAGGGGACATCTGCTTGGGTGAGGTTTGTCAACGGTTTGGCCAACTCAGCAAAGTTTCTTACAAACCTTCTATAGTATGAGCAGAACCCTAGAAAGCTGCGCACTTGCTTTCTATCCCGGGGTACTGGCCACTCGCTTACCGCTCTGGTCTTCTCGGGGTCTGTTTGAACTCCCTTTTTGGATATCACATGACCTAAATACCTTGTTTCTCGCTTGAAAAAGGAACATTTTTTCGCATTCACTTGGAGGTTTGCTTGTTCCAAACATTGAAGGACTTTTTCGAGTTTTCCAAAGACACTATCAAAACTAGGTCCATGGATGATTAAATCATCCAGATAAACCAAAGCAAGTTCCTGGGGCACTACTGCTTCCATTAATCTATGGAACGTCGCAGGTGCATTGGTCAAACCAAACGGCATTACCTTAAACTGCCATAAACCCTTGCCATATATGGTGAACGCTGTCTTTTCCTTGTCTTCTGGTTTCATCTCCACCTGCCAGTACCCACTTTTTAAATCCAACACGCAGAACCATGCAGACCCACCTAAGATGTCTAATAAGTCTTGAATGCAAGGAAGCGCATAAGAGTCTTTTTTCGTAATGTTATTGAGTTTCCTAAAATCCACGCAGAATCTTGTAGAACCATCTTTTTTTGGCACAAGAACAACTGGTGACGCCCAGGGACTTTTTGATGGCTCAATAACGTCCTGCTCCAACATATCCTGAAGAAGCTCACTTATGTGCTCATTTTGTGAGAAAGGGATGCGTCTTGGGGCCTGTTTCAGCGGGCGAGCATCACCTGTGTCAATGGCGTGCTGAACCAGATGAGTGCGTCCTACTAACTTGCCGTCTGCTGCAAAAGCAGCATGGCACTTTTGGAACAAACCAAGTAACTTGTTCCATTCTAGTGAGTTCGGAGCTAAATCTGATTTGGCCAAGGCACTGTGTGCCCACTCTGGTAAGCTCGACTGCAATTTATGACTGGTTTCAATGTGGAATGTATGCCCTTTGCGTGGTATTGGCTGTCTGTTGATTTGGAATGCCCGTTCTGCACATTGCCATCGCTTCCTTAGGGGTATCTCAGTTTGTTGAACTTGCAAACATAATCGTTCCAAATCGACACAAGCGTTAACTCGCCGAAGGAGATCTAACCCAAGGATGGCTTTGTCTCGAATCTTAGCAATTAGAAAAGAGTGTCTCACCTCTGTCCCTCCTAACTGTATCCCAACAGAACACTCTCCGTCCACCTGCATTTTCTGGCCTGATGCGGTCTGAAGGCTGGTGTAACAGGATGAACTCAGGGTTGAACAACTCTTCCTCGCCACATCAGGACGAAGAATTGACACAGTGGCTCCTGTGTCAACAAGCAAGAAGCAACCACGTCCGCCTACCCTAGCTTCAACAAATAGTGCCTCTCCTCTGGTTCGTGCGGTTTTGATGAATACGCAAGGGCCATTGTTCCTTGGAGCCTGGGCTAGGCCCACTTCCGAGGCTCCATTTAGTTTTCCGGCTGCGTCTCTACAACATTAGCGCGACCTGAAGGCTTTTTGTTCTGAGGGCATTTTGAGCGGACATGACCTTTTTGGTGGCACCCCCAGCACTCTGGATCGGACATGGCCGGTTCTCTACTCTGGCTCTGTCCTTCCATAAATCGAGCCCTCATTAAGGCATCTTGTAGGGTTTTTGGTGCATAACAAGCTAAAATTTTCTTAGCCCCCTGATCTCGGAGGCCTCTCAAGAAGGCGTGCAAGGCAATTTCATCCCTACATCGTTCTGGCCAATGTGGTGTGGCTAGCCGTACGATCCGTTCTATATCCATAGCAAACTGTTGAAGAGACTCAGTTGGTCGCTGTACTTTGGTCTGTAACTCACTTTGCCACATAGAGGACAATTGCTGTTGGCCAAACCTGAGCTCTAGAACTGAATTGAGGCAATTGAAATTCATTCTTGCGTCTGGTGGTACTGTTGCTAACACGACCCCAAGGGCAGACCCCCGAAGGGCGCCAGCAAGTTTCTGGCCTTTTCGTTCAACAGACCAACCATTCACTGCCGACACCATATCCAAATGACCAGCATAGTCCTCGCAAGGAGTTTGGCCCTCATAATTCATTAATGCTTCTTCGTGTAAAATAGGTTTCTGGTCCAAACTTGTTACTTCCTTTTGAATCTCCAAAACTGGTCCCGAGCGAGGTGTGTTCATACCTGGAGTAGCTGTGGGGGACGGCATTGGCTGCACAGAAACCGATTGTCTTAGCTGCCGATTATCCTGTTCTAATTGACGAATCCGTGCTTTACACTCGGTTAACTGCCGCTGGATCAGGTCCAAGGATGGATTGGCAATTGAATTCTGGCCATGTTCGTCTGAGGCGGATTGAGCATGCCGTGCATTCTGCTCCAAACCGAAGGGAACCATTTCTACTTCCGTCTCGTGCGCGTCGATAACGGGATGTTGACGAGTAGAGATCGTTCGTTTCAATCGTTGTTGGCGCTGCGACATATTGATCCCGGACGGGCCCCCAAATGTTGTAAGAATCAACTAAATTCAACAAATAACAAGTGTATTCCGTGCTCGTCCAAAAAAACAACAACCAACTTTTTCTCAGCGTAACACAACATAAACAGAACACCTGTTTTCCGTGACTGTAGTTACCACTACAATATAATAAAACAGTGTCTGTTTGTTTGTCTGTTTGTTTGTTTGTTTGTCTCGGCATCAATTGAGAACGGCTGAACGTAGAAAGTTGCGGCTGGTACCATTTGACGCAGAATTTATCTGGGAAGGTTTATGAAAAATCCGCATTTGAATCTGTCCATCCGTTGAAACGCTATGAATGAAATACTACTAAAAAACGTGTTATAATCACTTCTATGAGGACGTTTATGCTTATAATAACTTTGAACGGTTGGACGTAAATCCGATTGTAATTAGATTATGGATTCAGCTCGACGAGTACATTCAAGTGGTACTTCAATCAGGATGTTAGTGGGAGGGGGGTACAGGTTATGAGAGGGGGGGGGGGGGGTCTAAAGAAATTTCAAAACAACTTGACCAATTGGAGTGCAACTTTGGGAATTTGTTTTGTGAACATTGAGGAATGTTTCTAACCAGGTAGGGAGGGTTCATAGGATACGGGGGGGGGGGGGGGGGGTTAAAGGCAGTTAGGGTTGGCATTGGGGAAGGTTTCTGATCAGTTGAGGAGGGGGGGATACAGGCATATTAAAATACATGACCGTTGGCTCCATTTATTTAAATCGCAGCAACACGCGTCGGTTCAAATAGTATAATATATCATAAAACAGTGTCAGTCTGTTTGTTTGTCTCGGCATCGATAAATGAGAACGGCTGAACGTAGAATGTATAACATACATAGGTATTGTGTAAATAGTGTATATTACACAAGTGTAAATAGTGCTGTAAATATATGTAAATAGTGTATATTACACAAGTGTAAATAGTGCTGTATATATATGTATATAGTGCTGTAAATATATGTAAATAGTGTATTTTCAAATTTCAAATTTTCACTTGGGACGCACCCTTGAACCGTGGCTTACGGTAGCAAACAACCACTCTTTGTCAATCCTGAGGTGGTATCTGTTATGAGTGGGGCCTGTCCTAAAGGGGGTGTCTGTTCTACCGTTGCGAAGCGCGGGTACACAGCTAGTTTAAAATAAAAAATAAAAAAGTTCGAAAGGGGGTTTCATTTTATATTTCTGGAAACTTGAACACAAGACCTTTGCAAAAGGGATCGTGCGGTTCATCAACATCTGGGCATGTTCACTGTATAAGTTCTATCAACAAATAATTCCTAACGTATGTAACAAAGGTTAAATGCAGTCCTTCAATACCTCCATAAAACTGAAGAAATCACAGGGTAAAATCACGATTACCTTAGAACACTCAAAATAATTTTTTTTTTTCTGTTGTTCGAAGATCGCGATTATGCTCCGTTGATCTTTCCTGAGGCTGTGGTTGTGATAATTGTACAAACTGGAGGATTTGATAATTTAATGCGATGAATTAGGTTTGGAAGGCAACTTAGTTATTTCATCATATATTCAGTAAAATTGAACCCAACCCATTTGCAACGGTATTGCTTTATCAAATTTATTGGTTTATCAAATCCTAATGCTTGATTTCTGAGCAGTCTGAACAACTGATGCCTAACATATGGAACAGACCACATCGATTTGAGTCTTTCAAACGGAAGTACCTGCACTGCGAAACTGAATATTCCCATAACCGGGCTTCGACTACCTCAAATCGCGCGGAATCAACAGAAATTGTTCCCGTAGGTCATGTCTGAAGGTCGCGAACAAGCCGCATTGATCTTTGTGGATTACTAGCTCTGGGAGTGCGTGGGCAGGAATATACAAGCGGTCGCCGGGGCAACGGTGGGCAAGCTCCGGAGCCTGTGGGAGGCTGAGAGGCTTCAGTATTGAACCTTCTCCGTTTCCTCCCTCGTCATTCATCCCCGGCCGCAGCTGACCTGACCCGATGAACCGTCTCCTGAATTATGGGCAGGCTCAGGGATGGAGAAATGGATGGTAGGACGAATAGGGGGAATAGTAAGGGGTTTTGATGCGCAATGACGGGCAGAAATAGGCTGATTTTTCCCTGGAATTCAATTCAATTCAATTCTTTATTCAAAAACATATTTAGTACATAATGAAGAATATAAGTACAGAAACATGAGAAAACCAGGTTCATGAATGGCCCCTAAAGGTCTTGACGACCCGTCCAGGGGCTGGTTGTCACTGAACTAGCTTATTAGTTTGGATTGAGCGTGTACTTTTAGCTGGAAACAATATATTTACAGACAATATTCAACTTGAGTGAAAAAAAAGTATATATGTATGGGTATGTAGCACCTATGCCATCCATATTCCAAGATAGTAATTACCTAAATACATAACACAGTTACAATTACAGATCAAACCTATACAAGAAGTCAGTGTGCAGGTCAGATTTGTGCATTTGCAGCAGGTATGCGCCTATTCTTTTTTTGAAGGAATTAGTCGACTGATCTGATTGCAAGGTAGTCGGAAGTGAGGCGTATAATAGTGTGGGAGGCAGCCATGGAAATTGCCTTGTGAAAAAAATCATTGGTAGGGCGGGGAACTCGAATTTGGCTACCCTCGCATGTTGCTCGGGTGACTCGCAAGACAATGCGGTGGGGCAGACATTTTTGGTTTATTATTCTGTGAATAATACACCTATGTATTCGCTCAGCAAAAAATTTTTATAACACCCCCTCAAATTTTTTTCTTTTCCGTTTCAAGGTGCGTAGATTCCAAAAATGCAATGTCCGTCCGCCGTCCGCCGTACGCCGTATCACGTGTACAGGCTTCATTTTCGGTCTAAAAAAATCGTTCTTTCGCACACATGCTCCATTTGGGCCCTAGTTGTGTCCCGAAACTTTTCAGCCCGATCGGAATATACCCAGGGGAGTTATGAGTGAAAATGTGTATAAAAATAGGTACTTTTTGTGTTTTAGTAACATATTAGTAAAATGAGCTTTTAAGGTATCGTTTTCCATGTTTTTGGGGACGAGAAAACCGAATATGAAGTCGATTTTGACCAAAGAGTGGAAAATTGAGGTTGTACCAGATGTTCAGCTCCCAAAATTGATTTTTATGAGTCAAAAACCTGCGAAATCGTCTGAAATCACCATCAATTTGTAGAATAAGACCAGAAAAAGTGTCAACACGTGGATCAAGACGATTAAATGGTGCTACCAATGATCAAAGATAATGTGAAAAAAAAGGAGCGTAGAATTCAAGTTTTGGGGGCCAAAATTTGTGGAAACCACCAGAAATAGCTATTTCAATTATATTACATGAAAGAAACAATAAATAAACAGCCAGCATTCATGTAGGTATGTCCAATAGAATAATAAACCCATGTGACAAGGACTTTGCAGCGTTTTTAATCTTGTGTACACGAAGCAGGGAGCGATAAACAAATAACAATCTCGGTGGAAGAATATCAAGTTTTTTAAAAAGATCATTGATTTGCGTTCGGGAATGCGACCGAGTGATGATCCGAAGGAGGGAGTTGCACACAACATTGAGCGAGCGGAAGGTTTGGGCATATGCTCCGCCCCAGAATTCTATACCATATTCATATATTAGGATACTGTATACATATGCGTAATACACCATCTTTAAGTTACGTTTGTAGAGCCATTTTCGTAGTATACAGAAAAAGAAATCCGATTTCCTTATTCTAATTGCTGGGGTCTCTATGTGCATCCTCCATTTTAGGTGCTGGTCTAGTTGGAGTCCTAGATATTTAATGCTATTGACTTGCTCAAGCTTAGTCCAATTACATGTTCCATAATTTAAACATGATGCTTTTTGGATTTTTAAATTGGTGGAATCAGGTTGACCTGCGGAGGTTATAGAGAAAGTAACATAGTTGGTCTTAGAAATGTTCATTGTTAGGCTATTAATGCAGAACCATTGGGTGTATTTGAGTAAGAGTTTTACTTGCATCCTTGTGGACGTCCTCCCATGATTTATTTGTCAGTATTACTGCTACTTCATCAGCAAAGGCGACAAACTTGCCACATGCTTGTGCCATACGAATTGTTTTTGGTTCATTTGGTAACGTCAGTAACGGACTTTTGTTGGCTTACTTTTCAAGATGCGTCGAGCCCACGTTTGTTTGTAACACGGATCTAATGTTGGAACGTCATCAATATCGTCACTGTAATTTATTCGAACTGTATAGTATTGTTTAATTGATTCAAATCGCGGAGTAGGAACACCTGATAGTCACGAATGGCTCGAGTCGTATTTGTTTTTTTGAGATTAGTGTCTACTCTTCGTGCCCATGGAAACCTTCCCAAATCACATGTTATTAAATTATTTGCTGATAGGTAAGAATGGCCTGGAACTTGTGAATTTCACGAATTTGTGTTTTGTTTCTCAACGGGACGTTTGTTCTATCCAGTTCCCAATATCATCCGCCATTCCACTGTACGGCTCCGTTTTCTAAGTGGTTACTAGATTTTAGGGCTTTCCTGCGAGAGGGGGGGGGGGGGGGCATGATGGTAGGTAATGACCATAGAAAACAGTGATCCACGATGAAGGGCCATCTACAGAGAAAAATAATAAATCCTTCTGTAATAATTTGCGGCGTTTTTATTCCATTTTCGGATTCTGCATATTTATCCTTGAAACGGAAACCACCAAATTTTGAGGGGGTTTAAACTTTTTTTTTTCATGCTGGATTCCAAAGGTTCATTGATAATAATAAACCAAAAATTTCTGTCAGCCCGCCGTACGCCGTACTTTGCACTTTCCTTAGTTACCATGGATTAATGAAATTTGTTTGTAGGACCCATCTGGGGTCTAGTTGTTCCGCGAAGCTGGGCGTTACTGTCATTCATCTCCAAGGGGTGAAAAATAGGGGTTGGAATTTTCAGAACGCCGTAGCTCGAAACTTTCAGTTGAAGGGTATGGTTTTTGGTTTATTATTCTGTGAATAATACACCTATGTATTCGCTCAGCAAACAATTTTTATAGCACCCCCTCAAAATTTTTTCTTTTCCGTTTCAAGGTGCGTAGATTCCAAAACGCTGCAAAGTCCTTGTCACATGGGTTTATTATTCTACTGGACATACCTACAGAAATGTTGGCTTTTCATTTATTGTTTCTTTCATGCGTAATAATCGAAATAGCTATTTCTGATGGTTTCCATTAATTTTGGCCCCTAAAACACAAATTAGGTACCTACGCTCGTGTTATTTTATTTTTTTATTTTTTTTTAAACTATCTTTGATCATTGGTATTGCCATTTAATCCTCTTGATCCACGTGTTGACACTTTTTCCAGTGCTATTATCTAAACTGATGGTGATTTCAGACGATTTTCCAGGTTTTTGACTCATAAAAAATCAATTTTGGGAGCTGAACATTTGGTAGAACTGAATTTTCCACTCTTTGGTCAAAATCGACTTCATATTCGGTCTTCTCGTCCCGAAAAACATGGAAAAAGATATCTCAGAAGCTCATCTTACCAACATGTTGCTAAAACGCAAAAAGTACCTATTTTTACACAGTTTCGCCGCTAGCTCTTCGAATGTAGGGGTTTGGTGATAATCAGTATGGATGCAGGGGTTTATTGTGACTTTGAAGTCGCCGCATAACCTCAGTTTGCCGTTGGCCTTTATAGCAATAACCAGAGGTGAGGCCCACTCAATTGGAGTATCCGTCGTATTTACAGGTTCTAGAATACCAGCGTCCACCAATCTCTCTAGTTCCTTTTCCACCGGTTCCCGTAACGCAAATGGCACGCGTCTCGGTCTGAAAATTTTTGGGACCGCATTGTCCTTCAAATGTATGACCGCTTTGTGGTTTTTAATTGTCCCCGTGCCCTCTTTGAATACCGCGGAAAATTCTTTGAGTAACATCTGTACCTGGGCTTGTACGTTGAAGGTTGGCTTTGTACCCTCTGTTAGGCTTCGCCGAACCATTGCTCCAGGGGGTAACGGAATGTCGAATGCCAGGATCCAGTCCATGCCAAAGAGTGGTGTGTCACTCACTTTGGTAACTATCACTGGGAGGTGGAGTCGTTTGTTGAAGCCTTGGACATCCACTTCAACTTCCCCTAGGGTTTCAACTTTGTGACCCGTATATGCCGTGAGATGAGGAGTTTTTCTCAAGCTCGGCGATCCAATAGCTTTCCACACAGACTCACTAATGACTGATTTAGGGGCCCCCGAGTCAAACAGCATCTCTATAGAGACCCCATTGAGTTTCATACGGATAAAGGCTTCGTTGCTTCTCTCAGTTTTCCTTATGAAGTCAATGGACCCATCTTCGCACTCAGTGGACTCTTCATCTGATATGTGACGTTCCCGAACCTGATTCGTTCTCCACGGCTTCCTCTTTATCACCACGTTCCCAGACTTGAAACACACTCTGGTATAGTGGTCTGTCTTTTTGCAACCTTTACATTGAAATCCTACAGCCGGACATTTGCTTGATTCTGTATGTGTGTCTCCCCCACATTTGAAACAGTTTTTGCCCTGAATTAATGTAATCGCTGGTACGTTTCCTTTATTTCGTTGCTTGCTACTCTTATCGAATGTATTGACATGTAAAATGTTGTGCTTATAGGGTGTTGCTAACTGTATGCTTTCTTGTTGAGATTTGGCATTTTCCAAGATTTGTGTGAGGGATTCTATATCCTCAAATTTACTCTTCACTGACGGATATTTACGTAGTATCTCTTGCTGCCAGCCGCTGTTGTTAATACCAAACACAAATTGATCCCGGAGGCGTTCTTTCAACGTCTCCCCAAATTGACACTTATGCGCTTGAGAACGCAGTCGAGCTATGTAATCGACGATCGTCTCTGATTCCGCCCTACTGACTTGGGTGAACTTCAAACGTTCACATAAGGACATGTCCTTCCGACCATAATTCTTCTCCAAGACAGCAACAAGATCGTCATAGGGAACGCTGGCTAACTCTTCAGGGTAGAAGTGATCGATAAGCACCCTAAATGGCTTAGAACTAACTTTTGCTAAAAGGTAGTCCCTTTTCCTGTCCTCCTTGCAAACTCGGCACGCACCAAGTGCGTATCTGAACCGATAAAACCAGTATTCCCACTCTTCACTATCACCATTAAAGCTGTCAACGTCAAAATCCTTAAACTGAATGAGTTTCGGCTTTGAATTGGCCTCGTCGGCTACGTCACTATCGTCCTCGTACGTCTTCTTACCTTTAGTCTTCTTCCTCGTCGCCATTCTGTAGGAACTCGACACTTACGAACTGACAAAATACGTGTTTAATGAGAATCAATACAACATTGTTGAACATCACGTGTCCTAGTTCACACCATATTATAAATTATTCCGCTCTCCAATTCCCTGGGGCGTTTTCCATCTGAGCTCTTCTATGGGAGGAATATTCGCAGCCGGCTGGACTTGCTGAAACCTAGCCTGGCGTCCAAAATTGACGATTCGTTAGTTGCTCAGAAGGTCAACCACGATCAGAGGACCAGATTCCGAGAATTCGAAGAGGGAGACTCTGTGTGGGTGGAGGATCCACTAAAACACACTTTTCTCCAGGGAATCATAAAGAAAAGGACTGGGATGCTGTCATACATCGTCGAGGTGGAGGGCGGCACTCGGAAAAGAAAACACGCCGACCAGTTACGACGAAGAGTGATCAAGGAGGATGGACCGAAGGGGGGAGAAGATGTAGCATCACTCGTTTGATGTAGGTAACCGCATTCCGCAGTAGGTGAGCTATTCCGATTACATAGCAACCGGAAAACGCCCCAGGGAATTGGAGAGCGGAATAATTTATAATATGGTGTGAACTAGGACACGTAATGTTCAACAATGATGTATTGATTCTCATTAAACACGTATTTTGTCAGTTCGTAAGTGTCGAGTTCCTACAGGGCTGAAAAGTTTCGGGACACAACTAGGGCCCAAATGGAGCATGTGTGCGAAAGAACGACTTTTTTAGACCAAAAATGAAGCCTGTACACGTGATACGGCGGACGGCGGACGGCGGACGGCGTACGGCGGACGGACATTTCATTTTTGTAATCTACGCACCTTGAAACGAAAAAGAAAAAAGTTTGAGGGGGTGTTATAAAAATTTTTTGCTGAGCGAATACATAGGTGTATTATTCACAGAATAATAAACCAAAATGCAATGTCCGTCCGCCGTCCGCCGTACGCCATATCACGTTTACCGGCTTCATTTTCAGTCTAAAAAAAGTCGTTCTTTCGCACACATGCTCCATTTGGGCCCTAGTTGTGTCCCGAAACTTTTCAGCCCGATCGGAAAATACCCAGGGGTGTTATGAGTGAAAATGTGTATAAAAATAGGTACTTTTTGTGTTTTAGTAATATGTTAGTAGCATGAGCTTTTGAGGTATCGTTTTCCATGTTTTTGGGGACGACAAGACCGAATATGAAGTCGATTTTGACCAAAGAGTGGAAAATTGAGGTTGTACCAGATGTTCAGCTCCCAAAATTGATTTTTATGAGTCAAAAACCTGCGAAATCGTCTGAAATCACCATAAATTTGTATTATAATAACACTTGAAAAAATGTCAAAACTTGGATCAAGACGATTAATGGCACTACCAATGATCAAAGATAATTTGTAAAAAAAAAAGGGAGCCAATAGAGTAATAAAACTATGTGACAAGGACTTTGCAGCGTTTTGAATTGTTCTCGAAGAATGAACTTGACCAAACAATTTTTTGAGACCACCCGGAGCATTATAATCAATGGCTGTATGGATCGAGTTGGTTGTTTTTTTACAGTGTTTCATTTGAAGAATGATATGGCTCTTTTTGATTTTGTTGGTGGGTACTTTTGTAACTTTTTTATTCCATTTTTAGATTCTACGTGCCTTCAAACAAAGACCATAAAATTTTGGCGGGGGGGGGGGGGGGGGGTTAAAAATGGCATGCCTGATTCTAAAGGCTCATTATTAATAATAATAAACCAAAAGTAGTGCATGAAGATAATAATGATGATAATGATAATTATATAATGAGAGTAATAAACTTAGAATTACGTTCTCGGAACGCTGGGAAAAAATAAGAAATATAATGACATACCTGCGTGTGGTAGGAGGAAAACAGGTGGAAAAAATCACTGACCAAACCGGAACTTATTTCTAGCTTTGATAAATCAGAGGAATCGTGATTCTGTCGACACGTTAATTTCAATATAATAATTGGATGCGATGACGGGACGCCTACTCGTATATTATCATCCAAACTCGTTTTCGCTTTATCAAGCCTACGGGCTTGATAGTCCGGATGACACGTGTGAACATCAGTTAGAACTAACAAATTGATTACCTTCCCCCCCTCCCCATCCCCCAATGTTAATTTTCAAATTATCGTAAGAAAAAAAATTAAAACCGAGGAGTGATTTTGTTGAACAAGAAGAAGCTTTGTTGGGAATATATACTTTAAAATACCTACTTATTAACTTAACATCCGGGACCTAGGTATATTAATAATTATTAAAAATATCTATCCATTAATTCCGAAAGCAGGATATGCTAGTGAATTGCTGAGAGCTGATGACTTCAACCTCTGGCGCGGTATCCGTAAGTTCGTTCTCACCTTCGGGTTTTCTTGAAAGTTCGTTCCCATAACATTTATGAACATTCGTTCTCAATGAGAAAGTTCATAACCCACAAAATTCTTGAAAATTTGTACCCAATATGAAAGTTCGTTCCCAAAGTGCGAGTTTTCGTTCCCGCACTAAAACCAGCCAAATGGATGAAAAAGTGAAGGGCGAGTAAAAAATAAAAACTATTTTGCCAACATTTTATTATTTACAGCCTAATGTAACCCGCATAATTCATGCTTCATCTGCAGCCAATAGTTTTCAATATTTCGTTATTTCTTTATGTCATCTGGTAGTACAATGTGTTGGAATTTGTGGGACCTAATTTTCATAAAACAATACAGCGGAAGCTGTCCGTCTTCACATTTTTGGATCGTGCGAACGACCCAACCTTCTTTTGGTTTATTATTTTCAATAATGAACCATTGGAATCGAGCATGAAAAAAAAGGCCTTCCCCCCCCCCCCCCCCCCCCCCCTCAAAAATTTGATGGTTTACGTTTCAAGGTACGTAGAATCCGAAAATGCAATAAAAATATTTCTGTCTGTCCGCCGTACGCCATACGCCGCACGGGCCACTTTTCTTAGTTACCAGGAATAAAAATTGATGAAATTCCGGTTATAGGTCCCGTCCGGGGTCTAGTTGGTCCTCGAAGCTCGGCGTTACTGTCAGTCAGCTCTAAGGGGTTCAAAATAGGGGTTGCAATTTTCAGAACGCCGTAGCTCAAAAACTTTCGATTGAAGGGTATGGTTTTTTTAACGATATTAAATTTGTCTTGAGCTAAACAATTTTTTGAGACCACCCGGAGCACTGTACGTCCAGCCGTTCGTGTGCATCAAAAAGCTTCGTCAACACGATCGTGAATCAAACGGTATAAATCCGGCCGGGATTTCATCACTAAGGAGCACCTGATTGTAATCAAGGATGGACTATTGGATTTTGTTGGTAGGTACTTGTGAAACTTGAACAAACTTTGAATTATTATTGATGGGTAAATTATTACAGAACGGTAAATTAGTACACAACGGAAAATTATTACACAACGGTAAATTATTACATAACGGTAAATTATTACACAACGGTAAATTATTACACAACGGTTCATCTACCAAGAAGGGCTGGATTTTGTTGATCGGTACTTTTGCAACTTGACCAACCGTTGAAGTATTATTGATGGGCAAGTTATTACACAACGGTTCATTATGCTTGACCAGAGGGTAGGTACTGACCACAGAAAACTGTGATCTACGCAGAAGGGGGATCTATTTCACTCCACATCAACAATTTTCCTTCAGAAATTCATTATTTGCGTTTCTTTTCGCCATTTTAGTTACTGTTTGCCATCGACAGAATTATTTTAGCAACATTTAACTCGTGATTTAGGTAGTTACCTAGTAACGAGTACGGGGTTAGGTACTAACCTACGGAGGGTCTGCGATCTACGTAATATGTATAGGCTAGTACATATTATTTATATAGACGGGTTATCTATGCTGAGAGCTGTGATCTGTAAAAGAAGGGTATTCTGTACAAAATAATAAACCGTTGTGCAGGGATTTGCAGCGTTTTTCTTTGTCGTTGAACATTTCAGGTCGCGGAGTTCAATGCTTGAGTCGATTTTCACATACGTTTCGCGCTGTGTAGAAATTAATACGTCAAGACATATAAAGATGATATTCGGGTGAGCGGTGTTGAAGTCTTTTTGGAAATGTGAATGGAAAGACTCACATGCGTTTGTCGTAGGCACAGAAGTGTCAGCTGATCGGAATGCCCATGTACTTGGCCGGAAAAGTCCTTTGTCCCTTATTTAGTTGTCATGGAGGTAGATTGACCTATAGCGAAGACTGTACGAATGAAATTGAGGATGTACGAAAAACTCCCTTTGCCATCCACTTTCTATTAAATAGAGTGAAGGATCCCTGTTGGGTCCACAAGAAATAAAAAAGGGTTTCAGGAACGTTATAGAGCCACTTTCCCTTTTACCCAACAAAGCCATGATCTCAATATCCCCCCCAAAACCTAGCGCTGCCCTTTTACTGCGCTACTTTTATTTGTAACAACCCCAACCTCCACCAGTCCTTTTTACTACCCCCAAAACCAACGATCCATCAACCTTTAAAAATGTTCACGCAGTGACATCAAGTGAAGAAAGGATTTACCCAGAGAAGCTTTCCCATGCCGCAAAAAACTCATGCCCGTAGGGCCAGCCGCGGTTTAACGATCTGGAGCCGCCATCGTTGACCAGTAGCGGACGATTATGGGAGTTGGCTATTATGAGAATTTTGAGATAATGACTGTTTATTTGAAGCCCTTTTTGCACCGACTGGTTCCCTTTCACAGTAAAGGGACGAATGGGATTGTACTTAGCCTGATTCAGTTTTAATATTATGGTAACTAAGCTGCAGTATTATATACGTGCTTCCTGATACGACTATAGTGGTATACCCTACTCATTTACTTATTGTGTATTGTTTACCGCCCTCTAACTTATGTCTGTTAGGAAATGTCTGCTAGGTGACCGAGTACGAGTATCACTTAATTACTGACACATGTACGTAGGTATACCGCTGTGGGGGAAACATGGCATGATGCCAGTTTGTCTCTCTCTACACACAACAAATTTCTGTTATTATTAAGATGTTGAGTAAAATGCGTCCGACCTTTTTAATATTAAATATTAAATATTAATTTTATGGCAAAATTAGGAGAGGAACAGTAGTTCCTATTTGTCCAGACCGATAAATAAACAGTCACTCATTTATTCATTCTGCTGTTGGAGAAAATGTGATTGAAGAATATATATTAATTGCAAGAAATACAAAATATTATTTCAATTTTTTAGCGAATTTTCGAAGAAAAAGAAGCTATTGTTCTCGGTCCAAAATTTTTAAAACTCGAATTTCCGAAAGATTTTTATACCAAAATCCGTTTCAGACCATCCTGAATTCCCTGCCGAAAGACACCAAAATTATATGTATTAATTGCTATGCAATTTTAACGCCGGGGGTCATGTGAAAAAAATGTCCTGTCACAATATCCTGTCACAAAAACGCGTCACGCAAAGAGGAATGTGATGAAGATGAGCACAAAGAGGAATGTGATAAAGATGAGCACAAAGAGGAATGTGATAAAGATGAGCACAAAGAGGAACGTGATAAAGATGAGCACAAAGAGGAATGTGATAAAGATGAGCACAAAGAGGAATGTGATAAAGAATTACCAACGTTATCTTTGTTACCTATGAATAACTAGTTACCTACATTTCATGGTAACGGGCGCCGCTTGGCATTTTTTAATGTGTTTCTATGGAAATTGGCCCCGTATTGGCAAAAAGCTTTGTTGTTACCTCCTTCAGAAATAAATGTAAATAAATAACGTTTAAACAGAATCGTTTTATTTTTTTGTGTGTTGGTGGTGTGGGGGGGGGGGGGGGTAAATTGCATAGCAAATTCTCCTTTGTTATACGAAGTATAAGAACACATCCTTCGGGGGTGAGGAACGGCGAAGCCGTTCCGAGGGGGCGGAGCCCCCTTCGGGGGTCCAGGGGGCTTGCCCCCTGGCGAGGCCCGAAGGGCCGAGTATATATATATATATATATATTTATATATTTATATATTTATATATTTATATATTTATATATTTATATATTTATATATTTATATATTTATATATTTATATATTTATATATTTATATATTTATATATTTATATATTTATGTATTTATATATTTATGTATTTATATATTTATATATTTATATATTTATATATTTATATATTTATATATTTATATATTTATATATTTATATATTTATATATTAGTAGTATCCAAAAGCCAATCCTGGCGCACTGACTTAGATCCTTGATACAAATTTTTACCACAAAACATCAGAACACATTTTTCAACACAAAACATCAGAACCAGTGACTTTTTCATTAACCGACTTAGATCCCTGATAAAACTTTTTAACACAAAACATCAGAACACATTTTTTAAACACAAAACATCAGAACCAGTGACTTTTTCATTAACCGACTTAGATCCCTGTTAAAACTTTTTAACATAAAATAACAGAACACATTTTTAAATACAGTGACTTTTTCATTTATCGACTTAAATCCCTGATAAAACTTTTTAACACAGTGACTTTTCGGGGGTGACTTTTTTAAAAATATTTTTTATCAGAAACTCTAGTGAACTCTAAAAATTAGGAAAAAATGCAAAATTAGAACCTTTTAGGGGTCAAAGTTTTTGAAATTTAGCTCCCTCTGATGTTTTCACTAATGAGGAGTTAGTAGGATGGGAGACAGGATAGTATCCATACAAGAAAAAGTGGGTGGATAATAAAAAAAGTGAGGGGGGTAGTTAAAAGAATAACTTTTATAATAAAATGTCAGTGATTGAAATATATAAGAATGCCGTTAAAAAATCAAACTACTCATCTTTCAAGGATATTAAAAAAGGAACTTATACCATCTTGGAAAATTTTATAAAAAATTCGGAATATGGTGAAAGCGTTGTCGTTACAATTGATTATGATGATGAAGAGATATGTTTGTTTTTACCTAAAAGAATTTCACGTCGACTTCTTAATCACGTTAGAAACAATCCAGAAAGACATCCTGAAAAACTTATTTATAATGGAACAGGTAAAAAGACAAATGCCTTTCTGATTGACTTTGAGTAAATATTATGCTTTTCAAAGACTTAGTATCTATTACGTTTTTATAGGGAATCTCTATAAAAACAAACCTATTTTTTTCTTACTCATATTTAACGGATAACACACTAGTCTTTTTTATTGTTTTCTTTTATTATTTCTTCAAGGTGAGTTTTAAACTTGTCTCTACTTATGTTTATTTTATAGTGGCCCCAAGCCAAAGTATTTATGCCATTTTTCATTATAAATCTTTTATCATCATGAGCGGAAAGAGCTTTCTTATTCTGTTGTTCTGTGGTCACATCGTGTTTTTTCGATTTGAATAATATCTGTTTCTGATAGTTTGGTTCTTTAAAGAATAAGCATCTTTTATAATCCTCTATACTTAAACCCTTATTAACGACATTTTTCTTTACTCCTTTAGATTTTTTCATAACATCATTAGTTTCGAATATTTTAAAAGCGTAGCACTTTGGACGAAGTCCAATAAACTCATTCATAATCTTACCTTCTAACTCATCTTTAAATTTCCCCAACACTTTTTTATTAACTTGTGGAACGTTGTAAACATTATTTTTTGGATAGTCGGAAGTATCGAAATGATCCAACATATTTTTCATATCATTATAAAAATCATCCGTTTTTATTTCCATTATTAAACTATCTGTATCTCCGTATAATAAATTTACATCACTTTTATATTGTTTTTTAACCGTGTTGTAATAAAAATCATACATGCAAGTTTTGGAAATGTCTAGAATACTCATACCAATGAAAATTGGCTGTTTAAGTGTGATATTTACTTTTTTCATGTGTACAGCCGCTAAGTTTTCGGAATAAATAGTTCTACCTTTAAAGTTTGGTTTTGAAATTAGTTTTTCCAATTTCAATCCATCAGAACAAAGCCTAATATCCACATGTTTACGCACATTCATCATTGTCCTCCCAAATACACTATTGTTCATAAGTTTAAAAAAGTCTTTTTCGAAAGGTGTTTCGGCTTTTGCTCTAAGATTTGTATTGTAATCAATATAGATTTTTAACCAAGCACTTTGGTCAAATTCTAAAACCTTATGAATTTTTTCTAATTTCATTCCTAGTTGTAAATACTGTTTTAACGTAATGTAATGGATAACGTATTTTTTCTTATCATACAACGTGGTTAAAAGTTTTGGTAGTTTTTCATCTTCATAGTTATTTTCAGGGGCTAAAGGAAAATCAGAGTGTAAATCGTGGAGTTCTTGAGGATATTTTAAATCAACTTCTAAAATATAGCCCTTGGGTGAATCATCAGGAATGGATTGTATATCGAAATTATCTAGATCCATTTTCCATTCAAAATTTCCATAAGGTAAAAATTTACTCATCGCCCAACCGTAAAGATTATTTGCATCCAAATACTCAATGAAAACAGATTCTTTTTCTTTGTTGAATTGATCTCCCATATATTTATTATTGGCTTTCGCGTATCGTTTTGAACATAGACAAATTCCACCTCTTATTCCATTTTCTACGAGTAAAATCTTATCATAATCCGTTAACAATTCAATCTTTTGTTTGGTCATTCTCAACATACAATCCCAAGCGAAACCTGGTGTTGTATAATACCAAGCGGGGTCTAATTTATATTTTTCTAAAGCTATATTTCTAAAGTTTTCCATGATATCTGCTAACAAAAGAACATCAATTTTATTGTAAAGTTCTGTAAATTCTCCCAAATTTTTAATTTTGAATGTAGACCAAATTTCTAGAGCATTTTTATAATCATTTTCTTTAACATTTTCTCCAGTGAGTTTACTGTAGAATTTCTCTATAGGTGGAAGGTTAGTTTCTCGATATTTTTCAACAGAGTCCATATACTCATATGGATAAGCTAATTTTCTAGTAATTAGTTCGAGATGTTCTTTTGGGAAATACTTTCTTATTTCCCTAAATTGATTTTTGGTTAAACTTTTAGCTAAAGAATATAAAGAAGCAGAAAGAAATTTAAAAGAATCTATGAATCTCAATTCTATAGTCTTTTTCTTTTTGTTACCATTTTTATCGAGTTCATTACTTTTATAAGCTACCATTTTAGAAAAGGAAATGTACTTCTCTTCACTTTGTGGTAAAAGTTTAATATCGTAATTATCTTTTTCAAATTCTTTAATAAATAGATGTGCATCGTAGCCAGAAAGATTATGGAAAAATACTGGAATAAACTTTGGATTTTTATATTCTAAATTACAAATCGAATGAGCTGCTCCTCTGTACATTCCAGTCAAATGTGAGTGATCCCTTACTTTTATACAATTATCAGGTATATTTTCCTTCGAAACTTCTAATTCTTCAATATATTCATCTGCTTTAACATCATTTTGTTTATCGATAAAGTGTTTAATTGTTTTTCTCAGTACATCATGTCTATTTTCAATTATAGGTGGAAGTTCATTAAATTTTCTTTCACAAATATGGCAACTCTCAGCACTATCGTATTCTCTTTGTTGTTCTTCGGTTAAATTTGTCATGGGAATATTAACGTCATAGTATTTTTTCGCCACCATTATGGCATCCTTTTTTATTTTTTCGTAAAATACTTTTACCACATCCTGCCCAGAATATTGAACAAGTTTATAATCGCCTACATAGTTTTTCCTACTTTCGTCTTCGGCATTTTTCATGAAGTAAACAAAACTGTACGGTTCATGTTTTTGAATGGCATTTGTATAACATTCATCGGGATTTGGTTTGCAGGTATCAATCTTTTGTAACGTACATTCAAAATCTGCATAAATTGTAAAAGGTACTTTTAAAGAGTGTCTATAATTTTCAAATTGCAAAATGTTATCATAAGGTTTTGGTAGATCTACTTTAACAGCTTTATGAACTCCGCAATATTCTTTATGTTCGTTTAATTTAACCTGAGTTCCAAAGCTATTCAAACACATTTTACATAAAAATCTTTTGTGTCCATTCTTTGTTAGCTGACTATGGCCAACCAGTTTCCAAAGATTCTTGATCCAACAATAATGTTCAGTTTCCTTGTTTTTCAAGTACAACAAGTCAATGTGCCTTTCCTTTTCATCTTTCGTTATTTCCAAGGGTACTATAGTATTTCCTTCATTCAGACAGTAAACATTAATGGAAATCCTAGTTCTTTTCTCAAACTTTTTCACATCGATAAGTTTCATAGGAAAACTGATATCTTTCAACGCTTCATCAAACTCATGTTCCCATGTTATGTACTTTCCTATTCTATCAGAATCGCGGTCTGCAGGATGTAAAGCCGAAAGAACAGCCCATAGGAAACATTTATTATCATTATTTTGTACATTTATAATTGCTTTCCTACTTTGTAGAAACTTAGGGAGTGGGATGAAAGATGATCCTCTCAAAGGAATGTACTTGTTAACGTTCAGTTCCAAATGTTTGATTTTATGAAGTTGCCATTGAGATCCTTTAATTTCGAACGATTCCATTTCATTTAGAATTTTCTGTTTCATTTCAACGTAACAGTATGCAACTTCTGCTGACTGCAATATTATTACGTTTTTAGTTTTGAAATTGAGTTCCTGATACTCCATGTTATTTTTGTTAGTTCCTTTTTTAAATTCTGCGATTAAAACTACATTAACTTTTAGTTTCATTTTTCTAAGTTTCCATTTGATTAAACCTGTTACGGTTCTTTTAATACTGTTCAGAAATTTGGAAGCATCTTTAAATCCTTTCGTATTTTTAATGTTGTAAGTCACCAATCTAGATTCAAATGCAGTTTCCTTTTCAACAACTTCCGTTTTCGGTTCTCTGTTTTTTTCAAATACTTTTTCACTAAAATTAAATACTTTGTGTAATTTCCTCGGATTTACAAATACAGGTTTCGCTTTTCTAGGTTTTCTGATAGTCATTGTCCGGTCCGGGTCGTTTTTTCCATGACGCTTAGACTTTAGATGTCTAGCCCAATTTTTATAAGTAGTGCTAACATTGCACTTTTCACAATGTTTTTTAATATTATCCATTTTATTATAGGATATATAATTTTTTTTCGTATCGTTCATTTTTATTAGAAAATAGATTCTTTTAACTAACCCCTCATTTTTTTTTATCCACCCACTTTTTCTTTTTGTCTATTCTTGTATGGATACTATTTATCCTGTCTCCCATATCATCCTTTTAACTAACCCCTCACCTTTTTTTTTTTTTTATCCACCCATTGAATTCTTATTGGTGGGACCCATTAAATCCAATTATCAAAGGTGGCGTCTACTAGACGCCACCTTTAAAGGCAAATACAAGTCAATTTGATTTTTTAGTCATAAGAAAATCTCGTGCGTTTACTTGACACAATCATGGTCAAAAGTTGATAAACAACTCATTAGAAACAATATTAATTTTTTATGTGTATTTAGACAAGGACCAAGATACATGCGAGATATTTATGATGAATATGTGGGAAGTGATTTCACTTATGGCCAATTCAAAGAATTATGCTATTCTTGTTGGGATGAGGACTTTGGTTTTCTAACGATTGACCTAACAAAGAAACGCAGTAACGGGCGTTACCGAAAGAAATTTGGTGAAATATTTTAGATAAAAAATATAGATTTTAAGTTTGCCTTAATTAGGAACGGCGAATTACCGGCCCTAATTTTTATAGGGATTCCCTATAAAAACGCTACACGGATAACTTCAAAAAATCACATTGGGAAACGCTTCAAAAATCGCATTGGGAAACGCTTCAAAAATCACATTGGAAAACGCTTAAAAACGCAAAAATAGCGTTCCTAAGCGTTTGAGCGTTTGAACGTTTTTATAGGGATTCCCTATAAAAACGCTACATGGATAACGTCAAAAATCGCCTTGGGAAACGCTTAAAACATCGCCTTGGGAAACGCTTAAAAACGCAAAAATAGCGTTCCTAAGCGTTTAAGCGTTTAAGCGTTTGAGCGTTTTAACGTTTGACCGATTTTTAAAAAAAAATTTTCCTATAATAAAAACATGACAACAAAAATTACTTTAGAACAAGCGCTTAGACAGAAATTCAAAGAAGCGCAAAATGAAGTGATGAAGGAAAAAGAAGTCAAACTTAGAGAAATCAAAAAGATTGATCAACCTTCTGAAGATGAACAAATAATTTTCACAAAACGAAAACGTAAGCCCATGACTGTGGCTGAAGCTGATAAATCGATTAAACTCAAGAAAAATTTACAGAAATTAGCAAAACAAGAAAGGGTTAACCAAGCATCTGATAAGGAAACAAGAGAAAAGGCTTATGAACCTATAACTTCACGATTAGATAAGGTAGAAAAAGCAGTGAAACAGACTGATGAAGATCTTGGTAAAAAATTAGAACTCATTCCTGTAATAAAAACAATTAACCCCTTGGCTATCAGTTCGCCTAAAAAAGTTACTTTTAAAGATGTTGATACCGAGGCCCAAGGTATTGATACTGAAGATACATTAAATCAAAGCTTTTCAAGTGACAATGCAGATAGGGATTATGAAATGGAAACAATTTTACAAAAAAGTGTTAAATTACCAAACTCTTCAGTAGGCCCTTTGGGTATTGGACCAATTGCAGAATTATATATTCTACATCCCGATAGACAATTTGGAATATACCCTTTAAAAAATCATATCTTTATTGGAAATAAACAGATACGAGTAAATGGAAATGATATTGAAATAGAAAAAATGAAATATTCCGGTACTGAAGGCTTATGGAAGCTCTTAACAAAACCCATAGCTTCTGATATTCCATCCAAAGATGAATACACTAATGAAGACTTTAAAGCTTATACAAAAATCCTCATTCAAACAGATAGCATGTTTCAAAATAATAATCCCGAATCTAAACAACCAAAATCAAGTGTTAGTAAAAAATGGAAAGAAATCATAAAACCTATCTGGGAGTATAGTAAAAAGAAAAAGATTGGCACTGGGTTGATTAAATATACTGAAAATCCTGTAGAATTTAAATATATAGATAATTTGAATCAACTTACACAAAGACTATACTATTTGTATGCACAAGAGCAGGCAGGAAATAATAATTTTCACAATGAAAAATTGGGAATTATAAATTTCATTAAAGATCAACTGGAGAAAGATATTGATAAACCCAAAGGAACTGAATACTTGATTAAAATTATTAATAATTTACCCAAAAATATGATAAAAAATGGTTCTGGTATTTTCAATACTATTCTTAATAAACTTGGGCCTGTTATTCCAGAAATGCATCTCCCAGGTGGTTATCAATATTGTGGACCATTTACTAAATTGGATAAGAGATTAAATAGAGGTGATGAAGGTATAAATAGTCTTGATAAAGCCTGTAAACAACATGACATTTTTTACAGAGATCATGAGAAAACTAGTGATAGGCATCTTGCTGATAAAAAATTGGAAGTAGAAGCTGATAAAATTATGAAAAGTTCAACAAATATCAGTGAAATATTGGGAGCTGCTATAGTAAAAACTGGTATGAAAGCCAAAAGACACTTTGGGATGGGTGTATATTAATTTTTTATAAGATTCACATCTTATAAAAAAAAAAAAACTTTTTTTCCTATAATAAAATGATTACACATCAAATAAATTTGTCAGAAATACAAATGAAAAAAATAAGATCTGCTTATAAAAAACGTGTTCCAGTAAAAGTACGACTGGCTTTTGCAGATATTAGTGGAAATGGAAATCATAAAATCCTGTTAAATGAAACTCAGAAAAAAAAGCTAGATAAATGTATCAAAAACAAAAAAGGGTTGGAATTGGAAATGAATTATGATCAGTTGCAAATAAATCATTCAGGTGGGTTTTTACCCTTACTTTTTGCAGCAATGGGAGCAGCTGGAGCGTTAATGGGTGGTGGAGCTGCAGTAGCTTCTAGTGTTATAGACTCGAAACATAAGGCCGCTGAAGAAGCCGAAATAAAACGTCATAATCTCGAGATGGAAAAACTAGCTAAAAATGCAAAAAGTCTAAGTATCGGCTCTGGAATGAAGAAAAAGAAACCTAAAAAGAAACCTAAAAAGAAACCTACCAAATCAAAAAACTAAATAGCTTCCAGCCTCTTACCAATTTTGATATTGAAAGATTATCGAAAGAAATGAAAATTAAAAACTTCAGAGGAGTTTTCATGAAGGATGATTTACCAGAGAAAGTGAACCACACGGAATGTGGTATTATAAATCTAGAAAATTCTGATGAGGCTGGAAGCCACTGGACTGCATTTCATAAAAATAACAATTTAAAATATTATTTTGACTCGTATGGAAATGCACCACCACCAAGAGAACTTGTTCAATATTTAGGTTCAGAAAATTTATTTTATAATGAGGAGCAAATCCAAAACCAATATGATCCGCCTATCTGTGGACATTTATGTTTATTAATTTTGAAAAAGCTATCAGAAGGACACGATTTTGTAAATAGCATGAGAACATTGAAGGAAAATCTTAATTTCTTTTATTAAATTTTATAGTCTTGATATTTTTATAGAATTTCGATTCTATAAAAAAAATTTTTTCTATAATAAAATGATGTACACAAATAATAATGAAACACCTTCAGCCCCTGAAGAATTTACTCCAATAACTCATCCTAGATTATATCCAAAAATAATTTTTCCCGAGTTTAATGAGAACAATTATAGAATCAATCGAATTATCAATCAATACAAATTTTTAGAAGATGAAGTGAAAATGAGAAATGGTTTGAAAAAAAAATATGGAAAAATATCCAGTACTCTTTACGGTACTGAATTTTTATTCGCCCTCTCAGAACTCGGACTGGTTGGTACTTCTATAGCATTACCAATAATAATTCCATTCAGTGTTCCAATTTCTACAGGATTGACAACCTTATCGATAATATTAAGGACTTCAAGCGGATTTTTCAATAAAAAAATTAATAAACACAAAGAAATTGAGCTTTTGGCAAAAGCTAAATTAGATTCGATTGAAGAAAAGTTCAGAAAAGCAATTAAAGACGGTAAAATATCTGATGAAGAGTTCAATGATATTGAACAAGAAATAAAAAATTATATAAATATGAAAAGTACTATTCTAAATGAATATAATAAAAATAAGAAAGAAGTTAAAAGTGTGGATCCTATCAAACTATCACTTTTGAAACATGGGGAAGTTTTCAGAACTGGATTTTAATATTTTCTATTCCACTATCTTGATATTTTTTATAGAATTTCGATTCTATAAAAAAACTTTTTTAAGAGTTTTAAAAGAAATTTTTAAATGTTCTCGACTTGTATTCGACTTTACCGTTAAAGAGGGGAGGCGATTCGCCCCCCCTCTTTAAGAGTTTTGAAAATCTTCTTTAAATGTTCTCGACTTGTATTCGTCTTTTCATCGGACCCGTCTGGCAGACGGGTCCGATGTATTTACTGTTAAAAATCAAATTGACTTGTATTCGACTTGTATTCGACTTCATAGTTAATCATCCGAGAACGACGATTTAAAAGGTGTTAGTATTATCGGAATACTAATCATGTGCTACTGACTTAGATCTCTGATAAAAAGTTTTAACTGATATCAAAAGCCGCAGCTCACATGTGAGCCGCGGCTTTAAAAATTTAATACGAGATCAAAGGAGACAATAAACTGAAACTACCTAAAATATATCAGAACCAGTGACTTTTTCTTTTGGATATTCAGTGTGAATATGACTAGACAACCACAGTCCATATCTGGACAAAAAAGTAATATAATTTTACGAGCAGATTTTGAAAAGAATGTGCCAGAAAACACTTTTGCTTACGTAATTTTGGTTTCAGAAGTCACTCTCAACTATATACCACTTAAAAATATTATAAAAGAGGAAATCTAAAACTCACCATGGGAGGAAAAAAAGGATAAACAATATAAATAACAATTTTTTTATTGGGAACATTCTCAATAAAAATATATCAGACACATTATTTTGCTTCAACTCCAACTGGTAATATTTCCTCAGATATCCTTCAAGAGGCTCACGCGTGAGCCCTCTCAAGGTTACAGGCTGATCTTAATATTACTGTAGTTGAGTCCAGAATATTTCAGCTCAGAATGTTCTCTGGAATGACCTTCTAGGAGCTCACGCGTGAGCCCCCTCAAGGTTAACATTCACTATCACTGTAGTTGAGCCCAAAAATGAAATACTCAACATTTTAAGTTTTTGATGGTCTTTCACAATCACTCCAACTCTTCTCAACTTCTTACTATAACTCAAGGACACATGTAGCTTTTCTTTTAAACAGAGATTCCAATCCTCTCCTGTGATCTTCATATGTTGAAAATACACTTCCAAGTAGTATCCATAAACAGCAGTAGTATAAAAAAGTCTTGATGTTTGCTTCTTTATCAAATCACCAGATTTAATAAGGTAATTCTCTACTTCCATAATGTTATTTTGATTAGGAAGTTTCACCTTTTCCATTTCATGGTCAAATACAACAAATTTTTGTAGGTACTGATGCATTTGATCTGGAGTTCTTGATATATTAGACACTTTTGGGATTTTCAAAAGCTTTTGAAAATCACATTTTCTACTACCTGGTAGACTCACATTGTTTTTCGTGATTAGTTCTCTGGCTTCACTTGCACTAACACAATTTTTCACTTTCTGCACGAAACTCAAACATTCCTGGTGATATTGTTCCACTTTTAAAATTTCTTCACAGAAATCATAATCATCACAATAAGCTAACTTTAAATATTCAGGAGGTTGTGCCATGTTGAACAGTTGAGGACAAACTAATTGTGAATATGGAGATAGGAATTGAAAGCGAACTATCTGAAATGGGAATGCAAGGTCAACTAGCTGGCCTCCTTTGAGATAGTGTACGGAATATTAATCTCGCATTATTTATCATTTCCTTTAGTTCACACGCAACAAGCTAGATAGCATGAGGTTCTAGAAATCCTAAGAGTTTTTTAATTTAAAAAGGTGGCGGCGATTCGCCCCCACCTTTAAATATATTGGGTTTTAAATTATTTTCGTACTGTTGAAAACTTTTAGACCCGGTAATTTACCGGATCTAAAAAAAAAAAAATATTTTCTATAATAAATAAAGAGATATGGTTTTAAGCGATGAGGCATTAGATATATGTGATGAACATGGAGGTTTCTGGGAGTTTGTAAAGAAACCTGAATTTCGATTTTATGATAGAAACTGTGACGCACTAGACGAGATTCAACGTGCATTGAGGGAGTATAGATTTTCTAAACGGTTGTTAAAAGAAAGTTTATTTGGTGTCGATGGTAAACCACCACTCCTTTCAAAGAAGCAAGTAAAGACATGTCTTAATGAAAAAAAGATTAAGGTTCCTAAAAATGCTACTGAATATCAACTTAGAAAATTGCTTTATAATGAGGATAAAGTCACACTGAAGAAGGATTTTGAGTTTCAGTTTCGATACTGTTGCTAAAGCTCAGAAGTATTAAGGAGATTTTATTTTTAATGAACACTGCTCATTAAAAAGTTCTTATGCTACTAATTAGCAGAAATATTTTTTTAAAGACGATTCAAAAAGTTTGTTTTTATAGAGATTCCCTATAAAAACGTAATAGATACTAAGTCTTTGAAAAGCATAATATTTACTCAAAGTCAATCAGAAAGGCATTTGTCTTTTTATCTGTTCCATTATAAATAAGTTTTTCAGGATGTCTTTCTGGATTGTTTCTAACGTGATTAAGAAGTCGACGTGAAATTCTTTTAGGTAAAAACAAACATATCTCTTCATCATCATAATCAATTTTAACGACAACGCTTTCACCATATTCCGAATTTTTTATAAAATTTTCCAAGATGGTATAAGTTCCTTTTTTAATATCCTTGAAAGATGAGTGGTTTGATTTTTTAGCGGCATTCTTATATATTTCAATCACTGACATTTTATTATAAAAGTTATTCTTTTAACTACCCCCCTCACTTTTTTTATTATCCACCCACTTTTTCTTGTATGGATACTATCCTGTCTCCCATCCTACTAACTCCTCATTAGTGAAAACATCAGAGGGAGCTAAATTTCAAAAACTTTGACCCCTAAAAGGTTCTAATTTTGCATTTTTTCCTAATTTTTAGAGTTCACTAGAGTTTCTGATAAAAAATATTTTTAAAAAAAGTCACCCCCCCGAAAAGTCACTGTGTTAAAAAGTTTTATCAGGGATTTAAGTCGATAAATGAAAAAGTCACTGTATTTAAAAATGTGTTCTGTTATTTTATGTTAAAAAGTTTTAACAGGGATCTAAGTCGGTTAATGAAAAAGTCACTGGTTCTGATGTTTTGTGTTTAAAAAATGTGTTCTGATGTTTTGTGTTAAAAAGTTTTATCAGGGATCTAAGTCGGTTAATGAAAAAGTCACTGGTTCTGATGTTTTGTGTTGAAAAATGTGTTCTGATGTTTTGTGGTAAAAATTTGTATCAAGGATCTAAGTCAGTGCGCCAGGATTGGCTTTTGGATACTACTTATATTTATATATGTATGTGTCATTCCAGACGATAACTCTCGAAAGAATTGAGATAAAAAGTTCAAATTTGCACGAAAAATCTGTCTTGGCAATCGACAGGCTAAGTTCGAAGATGGGCAGAATCGGGTCACCCTAAGGGGGAGTTTTGGGGAGTTTTAGGGGGGGGAAATTACCCATAAATTCCCAAAACGAAAAAGTCTGACAAGTGACACCTCATTTTAAAGGTTTTTGTACGCTGAACACGATGGTGAAATCAGAATTGCGATATCTCATTCCGTTCTCAAACTGGAGCACTTTGAAGATGAAGGAACGTGGTTATTTCTTGAGATGTTCTTCCTGGTTCGTCTGCTCTAATCTGATAACGGAATGGGATATCGCAATTCTGACTTCAGCATCGTGTTCAGCGTTGGAAAATCTACAAACCGAGGTGTTACTCGGCAAAAAATGGAACAAAAAATTTGTTACCTACGTACCCAATACCTACTCTTCTGGTATTCAAAACATTTTTGATTTCCCCCTCCCCCTCCTTCCACCCCAAATTTTACTTTGCGTAAAACTACTCCTGTTTTAATTTTTTATGGTATCAAGTTGGGAAAACATTGACCGAAAATTAATTTTCAGAAAATTTTAGGCGGAGGAGGAAGATGCCGAAAACTTCGAAAATTCGCTCTTATAGCCATGCTGCATGACTGTGGTTTTTTTTCATTATGACGGCACATGCTGCTGACAGATAGAATAATTGATTTTTGAAAAGAAATAAAATTATTTAGATAATATTTTTATATATACATAGTACCGTCAGCCTACCTGTTTACAGGTTATGAAAACTATGATATGCCTTAATTTTATTCTTCTTCTATATTTTCTTATACAATTCAAAATAAGAGAAGACAAAATGGAAGAAAGAGTTCAATTTTTTCAACCCACTAGTTATAGACCAGATTGTTGTCCAGCTAGTCCGTACGGAAAGGTCAAACAAATCTGAGAGGAAACAGATCTGATCTGTTTTGAGGGTTCTTGCCTAATGAACACGGTGTGTTGACAAAGAATCTGATATTTATGCAAAAGAAATTGAATTTGAACCCTTCCAGGGGATTTGAATTAAATTAATAATCTAAGTAAGAGTCCGAGTCTTCACACGAACTTCACTCGCGACAAAATCGTGAAAACCCATTTCAAAGAATTTAAAAAAAAATACGTAAAAACGGAGTTATTAAACGATTATCTACTTCCGCTAATACACGAAAAGTGTGGAAGTGTGCCGAGTGTGGCTGGAGCGAAAACATGAAGTGAACTACTTCCTAACTCAGTTCTTCTCAGGGCACGGATTATTCTATAGCTACCTGCATAGGATGAGATAGGTAAGTTCCTGCAGGTCGCAGCTATCAGGAGGAAGAAGATGATGTGCACCATACATTATTCAAGTGTACGCAATGGACGGTAGAAAGGAATCGCATAAAGGAAGAACTGGGAGTTTCATCAGCCAACTTGGCATCGGAAAAGGTTGTCGCCATGATGCTGCAAAACGAGCGGCATTGGAATCACGAGGCAGAATATGTGGAAAAGATCCTGAAGAAGAAGATGTAGCTCGAACGAGAGCGGCAAAGAACAGAGGGTGCGGACAGACAGAAGACTGAAGAGATCTCCTTAGGACTCAGCCTGAAGTAATGTGTACCAGGCTGGGTTCAACTTGGGAAAAGGTAGGTGAGCTTTTAGTGCGGTTTGAGTCCCCACATAACGAATTGAAGAGTTCAAAGTAAACTGCCCTAGTTTTATTCAAATCAGCTGACCCAAATTTTATTACAATCAGGCCTTTTCGCCCTGTCTTGCCGGCTCATCAACGTACCTCTATGGGCACAATATTGGCTGGTTCTACATTAGTTGGAAACGTTGAACAACGTGAGGTAGTCATAATATTGTTGCCGGGCCAGATGATTTGGTGATGAACAGTAAATGATTTGCTCTGCCCTGTTTAGCAGAGTCTACCGGTGAAATGGTTAATCAAAAAGTTTTATCGACGGGATGGCGGAGGGTGTGCTCCGGACTGCGTAGATACCAACAGGCCTTGGAAACATATTGATCGTTAGAAGACGCATAGAAGACAAAAGAGGCCTCCTGAACTGGGTTAAGAGGTGGAAGGCGTTTTCCTTTAAGTGGCAGCGCAGCACCTACCAAGAAATAACACTACGACCCTCCCTTCGAGCGAGTGCACCATTCAAAACCAAATGTGCGTGTTCATGAATGTGCGTGATGGGTTGAGTAGCTCGTTTTTTCAAGTTGATCCTAAACGCTCGTACCGACATTAGGAAGTGGCGCTTTACATAAAAACCCTTGACGCGAACATCTTGAAAAGTCTACTGCCTCTAAGAGACTCTTAACACCCGTGAATATCATTATAACACACTCTAGTTAATCTATTCCCGTTACTTCCACGCAAAGGAGCATTCCAAACACATTAGCTAGGTACCTCAACTTATACATACAAATGCACCTAATTTGGCACAGTTGCCAAGCTAAAAGTGAGGCTTTAGTTATCAGCTATAACTACAGCTAAAATAACCTGAACTAAGGACATAACTAGCTGAGTTGGCATACCTACCTTCCGGAGGAATCAATCGCCAATATGCCTCTAACGATCAATATGTTTCCAAGGCCTGTTGGTATCTACCCAGTCCGGAGCGCACCCTCCGCCCTTAAAACTTTTTGATTAACCCTTCCACCGGTAGACTCTGCTGAGCAGGGCAGAGCAAATCGTCTCCCATTCGCCACTTTTCATGTCATGGGGACATGAAGGAGCAAAGGAAAGCGAAAGGCTATCATCTGGACGGCCTAATGATGTCCTTAAGTATCATCCTATTAGGGACGACGGATTCCTCCGGAACGTAACTATGTTAATTATTGTTCTTCTACAGCAGGCTGAAAAACTATCAGTAATAACTTGCTGAGAGTTGAAAAAATTGTAATAAAGGATGATGAAAGTACATGTTGACTCTGCTTGTAGGAACTCCTTTCGAACAGTTCTCCTCAACATAAAGCAGTGGTTCTTAACGGGGGCGATATTGCCCCTGGGGGGGGGGGGGCGGTGGAGGGATACTGAGGGGCGGCGAACTTGTTTTGGGCGTTAGGGGGGCGGTGAGCGTGTTTATATTGACTCTCCAAAGGCGCCTGCCTGATCATTTCAACAGGTTCAGGAATCTTTTCGATTCTGTGCTTGAGATGTATGTAGGTACATCAGAGAGGCCGATTGCTAAAATTTATAATCGATGTTGCTTAATTGACCGATAAATTCGCCAAATTCAATGGAATCAATTCGCAACTTCAAGGTGGTGAACTCAATTTAATAAAAACGAAATCTGTTATTTCGGCCGCAACGAAGTTGTGATTTGGCAGTTTTCAATCCTGTCGGATAAGAATAGTGAATAGTAATCCCTTGATTGAAATCCCTTCGATGAAGCAGTTTACTGTGAACACCTGGAGTCTTTGCATAAGACCTTTTCCGAACGTTTGAGGATATTCTGCCCTCAATGGGTCATGAATCCTCTGTGCACATTGAGAAAACAGAGGTTGAGATTCAGGAAATATTGATTGAACTTTCAACTAGTGAGACGTAGAAAGCCAGTGTCCAAGATGGTGGCAGGCTCACGGAATTTTGGCTTCAAGCTAATATCAGTTACCTCTACGCTGAAGTGCGGACTGTCGTCAAAAGAACTGTTAATTGCCTCCCAGTGATTTAGTTCGTTCGAATGAAACTATGAAACATGGTGTGTACGTGCTCATGCTCAAAATACCGATAATGCGACGATTCGACGATTCTGAGCAAAGGTAAAAGGTCAGTTGTGCCCACTTTCTAAACGACTGGATCGATTTTGATTGAGATTTTTGCATCGTGTTGAGATGTTAGAATCCATTTTTAACCGTGCGTTTTCCGGGAAATGAAAGATGTTGTGTCGGAACCTCCCTTTCACCACCTATTTTTATACCTCTTCGAAATACACCTATGTATTCGGTCAGCAAAAAATTTTTATAGCACCCCCTCAAAATTTTTTCTTTTCCGTTTCAAGGTGCGTAGATTCCAAAAACGCTGCAAAGTCCTTGTCACATGGGTTTATTATTCTATTATTTTATTGGTCTACAGAAATGCTGGCTGTTCATTTATTGTTTCTTTTATGCGTAATAATCGAAATAGCTATTTCTGATGGTTTCCATTAATTTTGGCCCCTAAAACACAAATTAGGTACGCTTTTTTTTTTAACTATCTTTGATCATTGATAGTGCCATTTAATCGTCTTGATCCACGTGTTGACACTTTTTCTGGTCTTATTCTACAAATTGATGGTGATTTCAGACGATTTCGCAGGTTTTTGACTCATAAAAATCAATTTTGGGAGCTGAACATCTGGTACAACCTCAATTTTCCACTCCTTGGTCAAAATCGACTTAATATTCGGTCTTCTCGTCCCCAAAAACATGGAATACGATACCTCAAAATCTCATTTTACTACTATGTTACTAAAACACAAAAAGTACTTATTTTTATACACATTTTCACTCATAACTCCGCTGGATATATTCCGATCGGGCTGAAAAGTTTCGGGACACAACTAGGGCCCAAATGGAGCATGTGTGCGAAAGAACGATTTTTTTAGACCGAAAATGAAGCCTGTACACGTGATACGGCGTACGGCGGACGGCGGACGGACATTGCATTTTTGGAATCTACGCACCTTGAAACGGAAAAGAAAAAATTTTGAGGGGGTGTTATAAAAATTTTTTGCTGAGCGAATACATAGGTGTATTATTCACAGAATAATAAACCAAAATGCGATGTCCGTCCACCGTCCGCCGTATCACGTGTACCGGCTTCATTTTCGGTTTAAAATAGTCGTTCTTTTGCACACATGCTCCATTTGGGCCCTAGTTGTGTCCCGAAACTTTTCAGCCCGATCGGAATATACCCAGGGGTGTTATGAGTGAAAATGTGTGTAAAAATAAGTACTTTTTGTGCTTTAGCAACATGTTCGTAACATGAGCTTTTGAGGTACCTTTTTCCATGTTTTTGGGGACGAGAAGACCGAATATGAAGTCGATTTTGACCGAAGTGTGGGAAATTGAGGTTCTACCAAAGATTCAGGTGCCAAAATTGATTTTTTATGAGGCAAAAATTGGGAAAATCGTCTGAAATCACCATCAATTTGTATAATAACACTAGAAAAAGTGTCAACACGTGGATCAAGACGATTAAATGGCTCTACCAATGATCAAAGATGATTTGAAAAAAAAAAAAAAAAAAAAAAGAGCGTACTACCTAATTTGTGTTTTGGGGGCCAAAGTTGGTGGAAACCATCAGAAATAGCTATTTCAATTATTTCACATGAAACAAACAATGAATGAACAGCCAACATTTCTGTAGTATGTCCAATAGAATAATAAACCCATGTGACAAGGACTTTGCAGCGTTTTTCATGTCGTGACGTTTTTGGCCGGTAGGCCCATGCTAAAAGCAAAAATCGACTCGACATCTAGTAATGAGACTTGCGTCTTCATCTCACTAACATTGAACCTCATTTTAAGAAACTGGCTCTGAACCACAACAATCCCACACACAGCTGTGTGTATTACATTCATAACAAAAATACTATTATTTTTGTAAATTACGTTCTGTTTTAATCGTCGATTCAATTACATTATTCCTTCAATTCGAATTTTACTATTTGGACCCGAGAATTTCCATACCCAAACTAAAGTATTTTCTCATTAGGTGGGCGTTGAAAAATATTCAACTCCTAAAGGAGTTTTAAAAGGTTGAGAACCACTGAAATAGAGGAATGTTCTCAGAATAAAAGTTACCTTTAACGGGATGTTTACAAATATAATAAGTTTGTTCGTGAAATATTTACATTCATCGGTTGAAACTTGGATAAAAGATTATGAAATTGTGCACTAAACTTTCACTGAACCTTTCCAGAACCTATAATGGGCTGCCAATCAAATTAATGAATGTTTCCTCAGAATTACCTAGGTAGGGTGCTCTTCAAAAATGGACTAAAAGGGTCATGACATTGGTGCACTTGAATATGAAAGTAGATTATTAAAGTAGTTGAAGAGGGCTTCATTTAGCCCCAGCGCTGGCAAAAAAATAGTACTTTCATCATTTTGATTAAATTGGTAAATGCAAGATTTCCTCTGAATGGCATAGGAGCTAGTACATTTTCCGTTCATGCCTGTTCATCAACCATGTAGTTAACTAATTATATTTTTATTGATTTATTTCACTGTTTCATTCATTTAGGTACGTTTGTTGGAGATTTTTTGAATACTAGGTAGAACAAAAACTCCTGGAATTTGTAACATGGGTTCGTGCAGTTTCATCGTCGAGTAAGAAAGCTATAAATTATGTTTGGACAGTTTGTTATAGTTGGATTCGGTTGATATAAGCGCAATAAAATACATTTTCAAATTGAATCAGTGATAGGCACTATGCACACTGAGTTCGGGCAGCAATCTTGTTAGTTCTCCAGCTACGTACAATTTGATGAAAATGTACGAGTCAAGAGCGAGTAAATTCATCTCTGTGTGTATTACGGAGAACAGATTGATTTACTAGCCTGCTCTCCAACATTAAACTTCATTAAGCACTCCCAGCTTTATCATAAATTTACGCTCCCATCAAACTCGCCTCCATACATTACAGCACCATGTCAATCGTTGTTATATGTGTCAGTTCGTTCCCTCTAGTAAGCATCAGGAGCGACCCCCACATGGTTTCAGTTTACTGGTAGAACTTCTTGATTAACTGCCCCATCCCATTTCCAGGCTTCTAGCCGCGCATCTGCTACCTACTTCGGAAATCATACAGTTCAAAAACTTCAGAGATCAGATGGGCTTCACCTCATCCCAGGCATTTTCAATCAGTCCGAAGGAGTAGGTAGGACTCGAGAGGAGGTCAGTGGTTCAGGGAAGTTTCATAAGTTTCATTAACTTAGTTCCCTCTTCTACATTTGCGCGTAAAGAACTTTAAAATGTCTGTCCTGCCAAGTGCACTGACCCAGATTTAGTTTGGATGTTTCGGATGACCCAGGTTGTCCGATTTTAACCTCCCAGTTTCGAACCCCTCGCAACTGGCCTCCCGTGTCGTTCGATGATGTCTGAGAATCAGACATTATTTACTGGAAGTATCATATCAGGCCTGAGAATTGGAGTACCTATCAGGCCTGGGAATTTTCAACTAAGCGGAAGCCTTTGAGATCAATTCTGGCAAAAGTAACTTTTTAGTCGTCATAAATCCAAACTGTCACCTCGTTTAATATTTTTGACGTTTCTGAACAAATTTGGTAAACATTTCATGTCTTTCTGTCCATCTGTTTGTGTGACCGCACGTGCGTAAATATACAAAAGAATAATATTAATGAGCTCAAATTTAACGGGTAGGTAGTAGCCCCTAGATGGTCACATATCACTGTCAACAAGTTGGGGCTCTTATTTCTTCTGCGAAATCGCAAATTGAAATCATTGCCACTCGCATAACTCCTTTTATTGAGACGTTATCAGGTTTGGTGCCCCGATGGCCCATATGAATGGATCGGACTATGAGTTGCCTTTGCGCATGCGCGATATCCTGTAGTTATTGCAGCTGTAAAAAAATTTGTATTTCTACGGCAACCAGCGTACTGTTTGCGAGGAAGCTTAGTGCAACAACTTGACGGGCATCTTTTCTCCAATTCGTTCTGTCAAGAACATCTTACATAATAATTGAAATCCACTGATTTTGGAGCAGTTACCTGTTGAATCAAAGGTAGTTTTAGACCCAAGATATACCCTCTCATAATAATGATGATTCTTTCTTGAATGGCCTCCGAAGTAGTCGGTTGACGTTTTTTACGGTATCGATGTTAATATTCCAGCTAAATTTTTTGTATGACAAAAATTATGTATGTATTAAGTTGAAACAAATATGTCGTTAAAATCATTTTTCTAACAATTCAGTCGCCTTACTAGTAGCCTACCTTGTTCATATTTTCCCAACTATGACTTCCCCCGTCATGGTCATGTTCCTTTTTAATCCAGAACCAGACGACCAGACAAATCCGCTGAAAATGTTGATTGATAAAACCATAAAAGTGCTGTAATTTTCCCAAATCATCAAATCATTCCAAACCACGATTACTGCTAGTCAGCATTTCATTGACTTCGATATGGTACTTGACCCATTACTATCCATGGCTTTCGTGGAATTTTATCCCATATAGATGAATTACGTTTGCTAACATTTTGAGTTGGAATTTGAAATAACTAAGCTGCAAGTCGAGCGGAAATAAATATTAGACTTGAATCCGAAATATAAAGCAGCTACGTCATAATTCATTCCGGAAGTCTAAAATCTAATAAGAGGGAAACGCTACATTAATTAAATCTCTTCAAATCTAAAACAGAGGTTGAAAACTTGGTAGATTCGAATTCAATTGCTCTCTTTCAGCGGTCGCTTGCTCTTGGCCCATCTTTGCGCTAATTTCACAAGCTCCATTCTATGCTTCTGTTACCATACATCACTTAGGCGAGGCAGTCAGTGCTAATATCAGTGAAAGTGAAATAGAAAACTCGTGTGATTAATCCCCCCCCCCCCCCCCCCAACCATTGTACTTACTGTAAACCCGCCCAGATTTATGAACATACCTATGTTACCAATCCTTACTACCCTTACTGTAGAATATCATCCTTTTATTTTTGCACATGGGATATGTATTGTCCTTGTACCAGTTGAGTAATTTTATCTTATAAAATTCAAATTTGTATGATGTTGAGGGTTGACGACCTAATAAATTCATATTAGTCAATATTGTTTTACACCTAAACTTCACAGCGGCAAATATTCAGGGCTAGCACTGTAGTCACTTCACGTTGTTTCCAAACTCTACTTCAACCACCACCAGTGGAGCTAATACGGACGAATTTTTTGTCATCCTGAGATATTCCTCACCATGGGTTGAAACGATGCGTGCAAACTTTAAAAAAATTAAATCAACTTTTAATCTTGCAATTTTGGTTTATTATTTTCAATAATTACTACTCAATAAAGATTTGGAATCGATCATTGAAAAAAAAGTAACCCTTCACCCCCTCAAAATTTGATGGTTTGCGTTTCATGGTAATAAGTTCGAAGAATACGAATATGGAATTAAAAACGCTGCAAATTATTACAAAGGGTTTATTATTTACCTTGTGCATGCTTCATCTGCGTAGATCACTGTTTTCTGAGGTCAGTAACTACACTCGTCCTCCCCCCAGGATAACCCTAAATCGAGCACTGGAGCCGGCCAGAAAATGTCAGTTTCATAAAAATGCGAGGGATCGATTATTCAATAATTAATTATTTGTTGTTACTCATGAAGCATAATATATCGTATGTTCAAGTTGCAACAGTATCTATCAACAAAATCCAAGAGCCATTATTCTTCAAATGAAATAATATCACAAAACCACCAGCTCGATTTCATGCAACCATCCGTGATTTTAATAAGGTGTTCCCTAGCAATGATATCTGGGCCGGATTTATAACGTTTCATTCACGATCATGTTGACAAAGCCTTTCGGTGCAAATGAACGGCTGGTCTTACAATGCTGTGGGTGGTCTCAAAAAATTCTTTAGTTTGAGGATCAATTGAAAAACGTTAAACAAAACATACCTACCCTTCTATTGAAAGTTTTCAAAATCTCAGATTTTGTTGATGAGAAATGTTTTTAAAACCTATTTTGATAGGAATACTTGGCTTATTCATCACGGTGGTGTGAGGGAATTGCCCAGGCGGTTATGAGCGAATCACCACCGACATCTGAGATCTTTTTGGAAGAGGTTTTGCCTAGGCGGTTATGAGCGAATCACCATCGACATCTAGGATCTTTTGGGTTGTGTCCAGGCGGTTATGAGCGAATCACCACCGACGTCTGGAATCTTTTGAGGAGGATTTGCCTACCTAGGCGGTAATGGGCTGACCACCACCGTCATCTAGGATCTTCTAGGTTTAAGGAGAGAGAGCAGGGTAGGAAGAGAGAGAGTAGCCAGCGGCTAGAGGAAGCGTCGAATGGCTCAAAAGGCGCAGGATTCGAGTTTTTATAGCCAGGGAGGCCTTCTCCCTCCAACCCCTGTTAGGGGTTGATGGAGGGGTCCCCAGGTTGTGCACTCGGGTCCTGCGACCTGTCTCCCCACTCGTACCGTTTATTAAAGAGAACTAATATTTGTGGGTCGATATTTGGCGAGAACTTAATTGTAAGGTGGAGTGGTCCCTGGAGGGCTGTGATCTCCGAGCAGGCGAGTGAGAACTTGAAATGCGAATTTAAATTGAACTGAATTTGAAAATTGAATGGACTGAATTTTAAATTTGACTTGACTTGACTTGAACGGGGCGGTGTCGTCGAGATGAGACGGGAAGAAGGAGGAAGGTTGGGTGAACGTCGGGTTCACCACTGTGATGAATTTAAAATTGACTTATTCATCACGGTGGTGTGAGGGAATTGCCCAGGCGGTTATGAGCGAATCACCACCGACATCTGAGATCTTTTTGGAAGAGGATTTGCCTAGGCGGTTATGAGCGAATCACCATCGACATCTAGGATCTTTTGGGTTGTGTCCAGGCGGTTATGAGCGAATCACCACCGACGTCTGGAATCTTTTGAGGAGGATTTGCCTAGGCGGTTATGGGCTGACCACCACCGTCATCTAGGATCTTTTAGGTTTAAGGAGAGAGAGCAGGGTAGGAAGAGAGAGAGTAGCCAGCGGCTAGAGGAAGCGTCGAATGGCTCAAAAGGCGCAGGATTCGAGTTTTTATAGCCAGGGAGGCCTTCTCCCTCCAACCCCTGTTAGGGGTTGATGGAGGGGTCCCCAGGTTGTGCACTCGGGTCCTGCGACCTGTCTCCCCACTCGTACCGTTTATTAAAGAGAACTAATATTTGTGGGTCGATATTTGGCGAGAACTTAATTGTAAGGTGGAGTGGTCCCTGGAGGGCTGTGATCTCCGAGCAGGCGAGTGAGAACTTGAAATGCGAATTTAAATTGAACTGAATTTGAAAATTGAATGGACTGAATTTTAAATTTGACTTGACTTGACTTGAACGGGGCAGTGTCGTCGAGATGAGACGGGAAGAAGGAGGAAGGTTGGGTGAACGTCGGGTTCACCACTGTGATGAATTTAAAATTGACTTATTCATCACGGTGGTGTGAGGGAATTGCCCAGGCGGTTATGAGTGAATCACCACCGACATCTGAGATCTTTTTGGAAGAGGTTTTGCCTAGGCGGTTATGAGCGAATCACCACCGACATCTAGGATCTTTTGGGTTGTGTCCAGGCGGTTATGAGCGAATCACCACCGACGTCTGGAATCTTTTGAGGAGGATTTGCCTAGGCGGTTATGGGCTGACCACCACCGTCATCTAGGATCTTTTAGGTTTAAGGAGAGAGAGCAGGGTAGGAAGAGAGAGAGTAGCCAGCGGCTAGAGGAAGCGTCGAATGGCTCAAAAGGCGCAGGATTCGAGTTTTTATAGCCAGGGAGGCCTTCTCCCTCCAACCCCTGTTAGGGGTTGATGGAGGGGTCCCCAGGTTGTGCACTCGGGTCCTGCGACCTGTCTCCCCACTCGTACCGTTTATTAAAGAGAACTAATATTTGTGGGTCGATATTTGGCGAGAACTTAATTGTAAGGTGGAGTGGTCCCTGGAGGGACTCACGACACGTATGTTGTTCACTGCCAAACTAGATGAAGAGAAATCCAAATCAGGTGAAAATGTTGATTTATGTAGAGGGTTCTTTGTTCATTATCACTGTAATTACCATGAGAATTGCAAAAACATCGGGAGCTCATGGGGCCGTAATGGCGCGTAACACAGGAGGGGCGGTGGAAAAATGCATACTTATGTAACTGTAATTGCCGTTAGGGAGCATATACCTATTTCGAATCTGGAGGGGTTTTTGTCGTATCTGTGTGTGTACGGTGTGGGTGGGTAGGTATCCACCGCAAAAAACGACCTTACTAATTCAGAGACTCGCGCTAAAATAGGAATGCATTGATCTGTACGCCGAAGGGGTTTCCATAAAGGAAAATAATAAACCGTTGTGTAACAATGTGCAGCGCTTTTTAATTAAAATTCCATCTCAGACTAGGCATTACTAATCCTTTCACAGCCTTTTACTTTCCTTTCATCTCTTCGTGGCCATTCTCTAAGTTTCACTTCCTTTCAACTCCTTTCTCCTGAACCATGTAAATGGAGACCAGCGAACGGATTGACTGTATTGGTATTCTCTGGAAGGCCTGGCGTGGATGAAGGTACTGACATAGGAAGTTCTTAGCCCTCGGGCACTGGCGGGGCGGCACTCGGTGCCGCTTTCCAATCAAAATCATGATTACTCTCTAGTGTGTCAAAGCACTGGTAGAACGCGTTCAGGTATCTTTCAAGCAACTATCACAATATATCCCCGAACTACTAACTGCTTCCATTATGCTCTTATCAGTCGTCAATGATCTCGTGAAGAGGGAGGGTGCGCCCGTGAACTTTTGACCAATGTTTTTGTTTGTTCCTTTGCCGAAATGGCTAGTGGACGTCGAATTATGATTGATTCAGAGGTCGCGAGCATTCTACAAGCTGTGGAAGAAGACGAAGAAATTTTTAGTCAAGATCATACTCCAGTTTTCGACTTCAGCGATGAGAGTGAGGGGGAAGCGGAAGTTGTTTGACCCGATGATCATTCTAGTGACAGTGACTTTTTCAGAGGATGAAATGACCGATTTCGACATTTTCTTTGCTAATCAAAAGCTATGCTATTGGCACCTAAGTGTTGGTAATGGCTGATTTTTTTTGTTTTCAAATGACTTGCAGTTCCTGAATTTATTGAGTTACCTCGTAGGTGTATAAGTTTTATTTTACTGAATTACGTATGGTGAAGTTCTATTGCGTTTTCAAATTACAAACTTTTATAAAATTTGCATGTTCTATATTATTGCCAACCTGATCAAGACTTAAGCTGACCATTTTTGGGAAAAACTCCCCATCGGCTTAACAAAAATATGGTTTTCGCAATTTCTATAGAGGCTATTTTGAATGCTAAGTTAGGTGGTATATTAATTTTTGCGCAAAACTACGAATAACCGTTCCTATTATGGAAAACGTTGCTGTTTCGTGTGGGCGGCACTCCATACCGCCCGACGGCGATCTACTTCGCCTCATACATGCCAGGGCCCGAGTGTTAAATCAATTTCTGATGCCTTCTTTTCTCCTCCGCAAAGATGCGCTTACTTCTAAATTTCATCTGCTACAATTTGCTTTCTCGTGATAAAGGAAGTAGCAACCACACCCTTTTTCTCGCAGAGAAAGGACTTGCCCTACGATTCGTTTTGCCTTTCAAGCAGGACTCGTGTTCAACGATCTGTACGACCGTGTTGCGACTGTCGTAAGCTTTAAATGGGAGGTGGCGGACTGGTGACTTTCTTCTCTAAAAAGGGGCAGACGTCGTGTTTACCTGTGCCCCTGGTCGTGAGGAAGGTCGATACTACGAAACCTTGACCTACACCTCTCCCGGTCGCCCCAAGCTGACAACCCCTCCCAACCTACATATTGATTGCCCCTTCACTCGCCATACCCCACTATTTTCGTCTAAATTCACCCTTCCTCAGTATTTCTGGACTTACGTACGCCGTGCTCCCCCAACCATCATTCAAAATTTAACATGGAGGTTCCGGCTTCATCTACGTCTAAATAATTTCCCCCTCTTTGAATGGGTAACAACCCTTTCAGGTTGAGATCATCAGATAAGCGCTTAGTGCATAGATGCAAGTATCAGAGGCCCTCACCGTTCAGAAATCGTGAAAAATTATGAACGTATCCTCGTTGTAGGTATATTTACCTGTAGATGCCCCTTCTGCGTAGATGACTGTTTTCTATGGTCAATAACTACCCTCGTGCTCCCCCCTGTAAAGCCCTAAATCGAGTACTGGAGCCGGCCCGGGAATTAAAGTTTCATAAAAAAGCGCGGGATCGATCATTCAATCATTGATTATTTGTTGTTATTCATGATGCATATCTTTTGCTAAAGTTACAAAAGTAGGTATGTACGTATGAACAAAATCTAAAAGAGCCGTCATTCTTCAAATGAAATAATATCACAGAACAACCAAATCGATACGAACTAAATCACTCGCGACGAAATCGTGGAAACCCATTTCAAAGATAAACGGAGTTATCGAAAAAATAGTCTATTTCCACTAATACACGAAAAACGCAAAAAACACTGTTATAGGTAACCGGTAACTGAGTTATTGTGTGTTACTGACGATGGTTTGATCACCGAAACCGGTATAACAGTGTTTTTTGCGTTTTTCGTCTATTAGTGGAAATAGACTATATTTTCGATAACTCCGTTTTTCTTTGAACCAAATCGATTTCACACAGAGCTATCCGTGATTATAATGAGGTGCTCCCTAGCAATGATAATATATCTGGGCCGGATTTATACCGTTTCATTCACGATCATGTTGACGAAGCCTTTCGTTGCAAAAGAAAGACTGGACGTACAATGGCTCCGGATGGTCTAAAAAAATTTCAAGTTGGATATCAATTTTAAAACTTTAAAAAAACCATACCCTTCTATCGAAAGTTTTCGAGCTACTGCGATTGGGAAATTTCAACCCCTATTTTTCACCCCTTAGAGATGAATGACATTAACGCCGAGCTTCCTGACCAACTAGACCCCATATGGGACCTAAAACCAAATTTCATTCATTTCGGTTCATGGTAACTAAGGAAAGTGCGAAATACGGCGTACGGCGGATGGACAGAAATTGTGTATTCCATTTTCGGATTCTACATACCTTGAAATGGAAACCATCAAATTTTGAGGGGGGAGGGGTTCAATTTTGTTCTTATTGAAAATGATAAACGAAACCGACTGGGCATCAACTCAGACGCAGGTAGGTACATTAAAGAATGATTCTCAAATAACTTGTTGCGGATGCTACAGTTATTTTTGAGTTCACAATATTTTGTTTTCCAAGTTATCAAAAGCATCTGTTTGATGTGTTTGGAAAGCGGCAGTCCAAATTTCCGTTTCTTACAGAGGGAGTTCGGGTTGTTTACCAAGTCTCCATTCAACTTTTATTCCTCCACGTTACAAATTATTTGGAATCTATTTTTCCTCTTTTCCGTTAAATCTGTTGAAGTCAGATTATTTGCAGTATATTGTAGAAGGTCAACCTTCGCCTTCAAAATTTTACCCTTGCAGGGAGTACTTTACCGAGGTCCTCTTGCTGAGCTAGCTAGTAGGTATGGATTTCTATAACATAAACTTGCAAAACAACCTATAAACCAACTGTACTTCACAGTTGGGTCAGAATAGCACCGTTACCTATGAAATGTTCATACATTATACGGTGTGTCAGATGTTAAGTAGTTAAGACAGGTAATCGTCAAGATCCAGAGCTGGTTCAGTTGCCTAGTCAGTACATACAAGAGTATTACTTCAACGTGAATAACTCCGTAACTAACTTAACTAAAAACTAACGTAAACTTACGAAAACTTAATTAAATTAACAGAATTTGTCTTTTCGAATAGCGAGATGGTCATTTCGTACAGATTCATGGTTATAAACTCTGGAAGATTTTGTAACATTTGGATCTAGAATATCTGGTGGTGGTTCTTAGCTTCGTTGTCTTCCTTTCGATGCCTGACATAGGAATAGGACAATTTCTGTTTTAATGAAGACCGACGTTCAGATGGTAAGGATGCAGGCCCGCACGACTCTCCAGTCTTGCGTGCTGTTCCATATCCCAAAGGCACTCGATTTACTGCCACTAGCAACTACCGACTCAAGTCAGAAACACAGGTATTTCTAGGTATTTCATTTCTAGTCTATAACAGCGACAGCATCAAACCATTACGTAAAAATAATCTAAATTTCTTTCACCGGCGTTTGATATAATATATAACAAACTGCATGATTACAAAAACCATGTCATCATTATGTATAAAATTAACCAACCAAAAACCAAGAATGAAATCAATTATGCCATTTTGAACCGAAATAAAAACCTAACTCAACCATCAATAAAGCCTAACGTGAATGGTTTTTCGTGTGGATAATTGAAAGGGGGCATGCGGACAGGCGGTACACTCCTCTATCGATTTATTGGGTTTCACGTTTGTACACACTCAAGATATGAAACTTGCAAGCACTTCTGAGGATAGCAGTGGCCGGTAATGGCAGTTCACAAAAATATGAGTCCTGGAAAACATGCAGATGAACAGGTACTGAATCCATGCGCTTGCTATAAATAGCGAAAATACCGATTTCCACAACAAGAAGAGAATATTGGAAGGTATATTGCAAAAGTAAGTGAGAAAGTGCAAAATTTGTAAGAGTATCAGGTACAACCGAATATTTATTTGACGTTACCGCGGCGGTGCTAGGTACCGTCAAATGTCAGCATGTTCCTGTTTAGTTTTGAGCTGTACACGTTTTGGAGCTGCTGCTGGGCGGATTCTGTCATTTAGGAAAGAATTATGGGCTAGTACGGAATACCTAATATATAATCTGATACAAAAGGCTGTTGGATGAAACAGAAATTACTTCTATCGTATGTACGTACTCCTCTATAACATGAAAGTACGCATCAATCACATCGCATGGTATGACTGATACCTATCATTTCATTACTTTGAAAACACAGGTTTGTATGTGATAACAAATAACAATGCTTCAACCACAAACTCTAGCTCTAAGACCTATACTTATTATTTATAGTACCTATGTTTAACTCCTTAAAATCCTACAAGAGTGCTAACTGCGCATCCTTAACATTGAATTACCCCATTTTACCGTACTCCTTGAGGTTTACGATCATGTTTCACACATTTATCAAATAAAGATAGGATACATAGGGCGGATGGTAAAAACAACTGTTATGTTATAGCGTAACATGTTCCCCTTATCAATAGCACATCAAATGGAGACAAAAATGCGACCAACACCATAATTCACAAGATTAATAAATAATAATAATAATAATTCCTTCATCTATATTCTATATCAGTGGTTTTCAAATTGTCTTGGGTCGCGCCCCCCTTGCGAGTATCGAGGCATCTTGGCGCCCCCCTTCCATCAATCCTCCTCCAAACTTCCCAAAACCAAGTATTATTTGTGTTAACAAATAATAGGAGAAAATATCGTTGCCTAGCAATTTATATAGTTTTTTTACTGAATTTCATCTTATACAAACATCTTATAATATATACAAACAAAATTGTTAATAAAAATAAACTTTTGAATTTATTTCACAAAATAAGAACGACGGACGTACGAAAACTAGTGTGATGGCTGGTAGCGGCTCATTTGAGTTAACATCAAATTCTTGATATCGGGCTACAATGTTGAGAGTAATCATCTTAAATCAAATTCGACGTCCAGACGACTTCTGTATTGGTTTTGTGACGTGACGAAATTCCCAAAACAACTGTTAATGTAATCAATTAGAACATTTAATGAAATACGGGCGAATTTCGTCATGTCCCTCCTTCGATTGTCAACTATATAAACTCTCCAAAATTCGGAAATAATCTCTCTCAGTATGGCCTCATCAATCAATCCACCGTTTTACCGGGGCCCCCTTTCCTGGGGTTCGCTCGGTCGCCCCTCTCCACAGAGTATGAGATTTTCTTATTAAACGGGGAGTGGGAGGCCGGAGTTGACTTGGGAAAGAGAGAATTCGGAATCGAGAGACTTGGCGACTGAAGATTCCCTGGACGACTCTCCTCCTGCTGAATTAAGGTAAGAACTTGGTTCTCCCCTCCTAGTCCAAATTATTAGAGTATCTCAACCTAAGATAAATTCCTAATTGAAAATGCTAAAACGCAACGGGGTTACAGAATCTAGGCACTTAAAGAAACCTATATCTTTTTCAAATTTACCATAATAGTTTTGAAAATCTCGTGGGCAATTGGCCTTTATGCAAATTATTCTTTGTGGTTTGATCAAGTGAGAAGTATTATAAGAATATATGGGGATAGGGTTAGGTTTTTTTCCCCTTTTAAGTTAACTTTGCCCTCAAGGGTTTTTTTTCTAACTTAACTCTATCTCCATGCCTAAGAAATAAATGTATAACACTAAAATCAATTCAAATCTTGTGATGGTGGTTCCATCTCAAAGCTCTTTTCTTTGGGGTTTCCGTGAGAGTATTTTCTAGGATTTAGGGGAGAATTTTCCTTTCTACGTTACTTAACGGAAAAGATTATTCATTAAAGAAAAATTTGTAAATGTATCGACCAAATTATTAATTTAGGTTCTAATTAGATCATGTTATAGATTTATTTGTGGGTAGAAGTTCGGTTTTTTTTTCTTTTATCCCTTCAGGTTTTAGTACATTTCTAGTTTGTTAAGAATTTTTAGAATCTAAGAACTCATTATATTTGTACTCACTTCCTATCTATGTTTTCCATTTTCATTTCTTTATTTCGTTATTAGTTCAATAAATCTTGAGGGCTTGAATATGGATTTTGTACCTGTTAATTGCAAAACCCGTATCCTTTCCTGGTGATTCAGTTTTGGCAGCATCTTGTCCCTTCTTCGTAGATAGTGCACAAATTTAGGAAATTTCAAGTTTCCATCTAGGATTCTTTTCCAGGTCTTATAGTTCCAGTTCACCTTCCCGAACGGTTTTAAGACTAAATTAGTTCCCCTCCCGGGTTAACCCTAATTATTATTTGTTTATTTTACCCTAGGAGTGTCGTCCACATATCCGAGAGAAGCTAGGTTCTATCTCCGTGTTTCCATACTTTAACTATAAATGTGGTCACCTCCTGCCATGTGGCTATAGGCCGCTCATGTCGGTTTGGCCGCTCTTCTCATAGGATTCTGAGCTCAAGTAACTATTCAAATCTTCAGAAAAAAAAATTTCTCTTTTCGTTCGAATAGGTTGAAAAACCGAATTTTCGTAAACTTCCTTGTCTTTTGGGGTGGACCTCGGAGTTTTCGGGAGCTAGTAAGCCTGGATCCGTTCTTTGGGATCGAGGTTTGTTTCCTCACGAATCCACCGTGGCCAATGATAGTGCCTTGGGATAAGACGGATCTTTCGGGAATTATTGCCCTATTGTTCCAACTTTCCCCCTTGGTGATGTTAGGAATGTTTCCGTTCGCAAAGGACAAGCAAGTTGGGTCAGGGAGATTCGAGAGCCTGAACTATAATACTCCAACAGTTTGGGAGTTTTGCTAAATTGAGCTCAGGTCTTATAGTGGAGTTCTAGGAAGCAAGGTAAGTCCAAGATTGATGGTTGTTTTCTTCTGGAGGTGATCTAGAATTCTTGCAGTAATTTTTCTGACACTACACTATCACTTTTACAAGTTAGGCTAGGTCCGATTTTCAGAGTAAGTTCGTTCCAGAAGTGGAAGATCCATCGCCAATAATCTAATAATCACCCGATAGGCCTTTTAATTGCAGAATTTCAAAGTAGGTACACTAGTAGCAATGGGGACAAGATGCGTTTGGTGAAGCTGCGAGACAGACGATGTGTAGAGGAGTCATTTGCTTCAGTAAATTTTGGGTGGGTGAGATAAGAGTAGCTCTACCTCGACTTTTTTTTGTTGTAAACTAAAATAATCATTATTTTGTTTACTGTTTCTTCTCTCATTTATGGGAGGGAAACGGTTGGTGGTACGCCCCCTTTAGGTTAACAAGGTAAAGATAAGTAACTTCATTTGGTTCTGAGTTTCAATTATTAGACAGGCCACTTAGTCATTTGCATTTAATTCCCGTAGTTCAGGGAAGAATAGGAGTACGGCAGGGAGAGAAGGGTTTAGCGGGGGTGGTTTTGGGGGCTTCACGCCGCAATGGGGTGAAAGCCTCGACTGAAACCATCTCAGCTCCACCCCGAAGTCCCCGCAATCGTAACAGTTTATTATTTTCAATAATGAACCATTGGAATCGAGCATGAAAAAAAATAAAATAAATAAAATTCTTACCCCCCCCCCCCCCTCAAAATTTGATGGTTTACGTTTCAAGAAGTATGTAGAATCCAAAACTGCAATAAAAATATTTCTGTCTGTCCGCCGTACGCCGTACGGGCCACTTTCCTTAGTTACCATGAAACAAAATTGATGAAATTCGGGTATTAGGTACCGTTCGGGTTCTAGTTTGGTCCTCGAAGCTCGACGTTACTGTCAGTCATCTCTAAGGGGTTCAAAATAGGGGCTGAAATTTTCAGAACGCCGTAGCTCGAAAACTTTCGATAGAAGGGTATGGTTTTTTTCACGTTATTAAATTTGTCTTGAGCTAAACAATTTTTTGCAACTTGAGCAACCGTTGAAGTATTATTTATGGGCAAATTATTACACAATGGAAAATTATTATACAACGGCAAATTATTACACGACGGTAAATTATTACACAACGGTAAAATATTACACCACGGTAAATTATTACACAACGGTTTAGGTAGGTACCTATTAACGAGTACGGGGTTAGGTACTAACCTACGGAGGGTCCGCGATCTACATAATATGTGTAGAATAGTACATATATGTTATATAGAAGGGTTATCTATACGGAGACCTGTGATCTGTAACAGGAGGGTATTCTGTAAAACCGTTGTGCAGGGATTTGCAGCGTTTTTGTATTGATGACCGCCAACATCAAACATCGATCGAAGGTCTGTCATATACACATACTATTAAAACACTAGATATGTGTTTAAATTCGAGTCTTAATTAACTTCATCGTCTACACCCCCCCCCCCCCCCCCGAAAACCGCTCACTCGCTTTTCGATTGGGGGCGCGCCGCCAATTTGAAAACCACTGTTCTATATCATGTAAAACTAGATTTCGAAATGTCCTATTGATTTATACCACTGAGGTCTGAAACGTATACCGTCAATCTCGAAGCCATTCAAGGCAAGTGTTTTGATCCACTCGTGAAGAGAAACGGCACACGTCGTCTATAAAGCTATTCTCGTCCAGCGTCTTTCATTTGCTCCAACTATTGTCTGGGTTAAGGTCGAGAAGAGGATTCAATTTGTCAATAAAAAGTAATCAGTCAAACGGAAGAAAAAAGAGCGCAAAAGCCCTCGCGTTTCAGAAAAAAGAAGGAAAAAAATATACGAGACCCGTAAACCCGCCTCCAGCTCTGGATCCTCTGCCGTTGATAGGCCATATCTCACTGGAGGTCCTTCTGCCTCTAATGATGTTTCCCTCAACCGTCTCCTGCGGCAACCGCCTTCGTTCGGGCTTAGGCTAATCTCCGGATTAAACGGGTTTACCTAATGAATGGGGTAATATATGTTTCGAGTTGAGACAACTGTGAGATGTGAGATCCATTTGTCGATCAAATAGATTCGGCTGATCCTTTGTCGAGTGAACAGCGAACAATTTAATAGGCAGTTTTCGTCGCAAAACACCGCATCGCCGCGTTATCTGATCCGTCGGTCTCGCCCGCGAAGTCGCTATGTCAGCGTTGTAGTTCGTGCCGTGCTAGTTTTCCTTACCTATAATGGGGACACCAGGAAAAGTGGTGTGTCCCAATGTGGAAAGTTATGTTCGGGAGGTAAGCTCCTCCGTAATTGAATTGGAAAGTCAGATCATCAGATTTTGTTTGGACAGCAAGAATAAAATTGGGAAAGCTGAGTCCACAGTGATAGCGGGTCTTGTTAAAAGCATTGTGCAGTATGTGAATCACCTTGGATTGGAGCTAAATCTAATGAATGGGAAGTACCAAGAAGCTAAGGAAGGTAAGGCAACCTTGGTTTCAACCTTGGAAGCTAACACACTTTCAATTTTAAACATTGTATCAGCAAATAATACAGATGAGTCGGGCAAAATACCATATGCAACTGTTCTTAAAACTAGGAATAAAAAATGGACAAGCCGTTGAAATCGGATAACAGTGTAGCAGTTTTTCCAGTGGATAGAAACAGTACGAGGAATGCCGACGAAATAAAAAAGGACATTCAAAAGGTCTTGATACCAGCCACGGAGGGAATAAAAATTACCAACGTGAGAAACTTGGGAGACAAAGGGTTATTGATTCGCACCGCCGACAAGGAAAATTTGAACGCACTACTCGAATGTCCGAAATTCAGAGACATCGGGCTTTGCGCCAGTAGACCCCAGAAGAGGCTTCCACGTATTGCTCTGTATGGTGTGCCAACGGGTATGACGCCGGAAGAAATAAAAAGAAATCTGGTAGCACTGAACAACTTTGAACAAAAAGTGGTTGACGAACAAATCAAGTTTGCTTTTAAAATCGGCAAAAGAGACCAATTAACTACGCACCACGTCTTAGAGGTGTCACCCGATCTGCGGAAAAAACTGTTAGATCTAGGGAGGATATTTTTGGGATGGAGCTGCTGTCGTGTGGAGGATTTCGTGAGTATCACAAGGTGCTACAATTGCAATGGTTTCAACCACGTTGCCAAAAATTGTAAACTTGCGTCACCAATTTGTGGTCACTGCTCTGAAGCCCATTCAACCAAGGACTGCGACAAAAAGGATCAACCGCCCTCTTGCTCTAACTGTAAGAGGTTCAAGCAAGCCCACAACCATGCTGCGAACAACAAAAACTGTCCGAGCTACATCAATGCAATTTCTGGCCTAATTAATAGAACCGACTATGGAATTTGAAGAACTTCCAAGCGATCAGGACTTCTGCTGCTTGGAGCAACAGTCAAACACATATGAAAATATTAATGATTTTGTAAGTAAGTACGATCTAGGAGATAAAATATTTATATTTCACATGAATATTCGTAGTGCCAGCAAAAATCTGGATGAAGTCCTGTGTATGTTAGAGGTGTCCAAGGTCATGCCTGATTTCCTTGTATTTACTGAAGCGTTTGGAACATTTGTGTGTCACCCCACCTCTTTACCAGGATATACATGTCACTCCTCGACAAATCCCCGTAATAGAAACGATGGGGTAGTTGTTTACAGTAAAAATAGTTTCTCTTGTACTGTACTGCAAATTTCATTCAAGGGTGCAACAGGCCTTGACATAGGATTCACCATCGGATCTGAAAGTTATAGTTTGATCGGTATTTATAGGTCTCCTTCAGCTAATTGTGATATTCTAGAATTTACGGACGAATTGACAAAAATTCTCAAGGGTAAAACTGCCAACCACTGTTTCATCGTGGGGGACATAAACATTGATTTGCTAAGCGAAAACAATCCGGCGGTTGACCATTATATGGAAAGTATTTCATCTATGGGTTTCCTGTCATTGTTGAACGAACCAACTCGAGTATTACATGATTCAAAAACTCTAATTGACCACGTGTTTGCAAGGACAAAAGTTCTTGAAATGTTTCCTGCAATAATCAAGTCCGACATAACAGATCACTTCGCTACAGCATTAATTTTTCCGACAACTTATTTTAAAAGGCCCCTTGGAAATAAAATAAGAATTAAAAAAGTAATTGATTATAAACGACTGGAAGTGATATTTAGGCAAACTGATTTCACAAATATTACGAACTCGATTGACGTCAACTATGCTTCCGAGGAGCTGATTAACGTTTTACAAAAAAGTGTTGAGGCAGCAACTGAGCTCAAGAAGGTCAGTAGCCGCGAGCAGAAACTGACGCCTTGGATAACGGACGGAATTATAAAATCACTCCGGACCCGTGAACTTCTCAGAAAAAAAGCAGAGCGTCAAAAAAATAATTCCCTCCTCAAGGAGCGATATGTTAAATTTAGGAACCTAGTGAAGGAAATAATACGGAAAGCTAAGACATCATTTTTTTCGAATCAAATAGAAAGTGCGGAAGGAAACCCGAAAAAAACATGGGATGTTATCAAGACTGCAATTGCTGGGACAAGCAGTAAGGATTCAGTGTCTCCATTGGTAAAGTTTTTGATTAATAAGAATAAACTCCAAACAAACATAGCTCAAAAAACTGCCTGTAATTTGCTCAATACCTTTTTTACTCAAATTGTTTCAAGACTGACCTCAAGCATCCTGAAAAAATCCAATGGAAACATAAAAAATCAGTCCTGCCATCCGCCACTAAACAAATTTGTAGTCCCTTTGATGTCCGAGTCAGATCTGGAGAATATTTTGAAAACCAAGAAAGGAAGTTCAGCTCCTGGTCTAGATGCGATCCAACTCAGTACAATAAAAAGATATTATAAATTCCTGAAATCCCCAATACTTCATGTCTTTAATTTGAGTATCTCCATGTCTGTATTCCCCGAATGTTTTAAGGCAGCAAAAGTCATCCCCTTGTACAAGGGCGGTGATGTGAGTGATGAAGGCAACTACCGACCTATATCAATGCTAAGCTCTCTATCAAAGATACTTGAGAAACATGTTAAAGATCATTTATATGCATTTTTAGAACGTAATAGGGTGCTCAATTCTAGACAATTCGGGTTTAGGAAAAGCGCTGGAGTGGAGGAAGCTCTTTATGCCCTAACCTCCGATCTTTATGACATTCGAGAACAAAAAAAGAAAGGAGCCCTTATTATGTTAGATATTGCCAAAGCATTTGATGCCATACATAGGCAACATCTATTCGAGAAAATGAAGGAGGTAGGTATCTTAGACTCCAGTTTACAATGGTTTAAAAGCTACTTTACGAATCGTAGACAAGTTGTTTCAATAGGTGATTGTATGAGTGATGAGCTGAATAATGATTTCGGTGTTATTCAAGGAAGCACTCTAGGACCACTTCTCTTCCTAATATATATCAATGACATTGTGCAGCTAAGAATGTACAAATCCAAACTCTACTTATTTGCTGATGACACAGCGTTGGTGGTGGAAGGCGATACGTGGGAGGAAACATTTACCCAAGCATCCATATCAATGAAACTTTTAAATGACTGGTTTTATGGAAATTATCTGACACTCAACACTAAAAAAACGAAGCTAATTGTGTTTGGTAGTAACAAAGCTGACATTTATGATAGGAAGTTAATATTGGAAGTACAAAGGGACAGCAGTCTTCTTGGAGTATATTCTCGAGAGACTATTGATATGGTAAATTACCATAAATATCTAGGTGTTATAATAGATCAAGAGTTGTCATGGCGCCCCCATATAGACTACTGTTGTAATAAAATTAAAAAGTTTTCCTATATCTTCTATAACATAAGAAAAATTTTACCTAAGGAGAAACTTAAACTAGTGTATTATAGCATGTGTCAGCCTGTAATTCAGTATGGAATATTAGCTTGGGGTGGTACTTTTACCACTCATATAAACAAACTATATTTGAAACAAAAATCTATTCTAAAAACTATGATGTCTCTTCCTCGTCGAACCCCAACTGAGGAGGTTTTTGACCTGGTAAAGGTCTTCAATATTCGTCAACTCTATGTGAAGATTTCGCTATTATTTTATCACAAACACCCAAACATTATAAACGATACAAGGACACCTATTTACTTTACACGCTTTGTGTCTGCAGGAAATATTGTTCCCCCTAGACCCCGGCTGGTTCTTACTACTCATAGTCCATCTTACGTAATATACATAATCCACAGGATTATAAGCACTAACATGAAATCTCCTATGAGCTACACGAGATCTAATTACAAAACTGAAATTTTATCATGGATAGTCAGGAGAGGAATGGGAGGGATTGATAGCTTAATCGGCAGTATATACCTATGATAAATAAAAATGTTGGCGGGTGTATGCTGTTGATCATGTAACTTCTTGTAACTTTGTGATCATGTAACTCAAGCTTTTATTGAACGGTTGAGTTTTGAATTTTTATCGATGGTTGATAGAATACTATGCAATTGGCAACTGATTGCCTAACAACACGGGCATAGCCTATCGTTAGGCAGATCAATTAAATGTTTAGCGCCTAAGTACCATTGTATTTGTTACTCATTTGTCTTATGTCATTGTAAAATCATTTGTGAATAAACTTTATTCTATTCTATTCTATTCTAAAAAACGCGGTCTTTCACGACATAGGGGAACGTGCGAGGGGTATTGTCGACGTTAGAACTGTATTCAGCACCTGACAGAACCCCTTGAGGAGGATAGTTTGACGGAACTCTCCAGGGGCTACTGCCCTGCCACCAAAAAACACTGTATAACAGGTAAGTTAAAAAACCTCCATAGTTCAGTTGGAATTTGAACTTCCCTCTGTACAATGTACCTAGCATTTTTCACAAAGTTCAACAGCGACTCACCAGACTTCTCTGGCTATGGAATGGAAATTCTATGGATATTCAATATTATAGTAGAGCATCCATGGTGTGCTCCATAGACCAAGCATCTTATCCGATTAAAGCGACTGTAATCGATGTCTTGCAATCGAAATCGAAACCTAGGCTCTTGAAACTGGCAGGCAGGTCCTGGGACCTGGTTGTCGCCAAGACAACTGAGAGAAGTGGCCCGTCCGCGCATGCTCAGTAGAGTAAAAATGTTGTGTGCCACGCCCACTTTCGGCCCAGTCCCCAAAATCTGATTTCTACTCCAAAATCGTTCGTTCTCACAATCGATTCGATCCCTTGGATTCAATTTGTTGTTGTTGTTTTTCTTGAGAGTGCCGCGAGGAAACACTTTTCATGCCGACAGTGGTGGTTAGAGGTTGCGTTCTTTCTTCTTTTGCATACGATTCAATTTGTCATCTCAATACGAGATGCTTCTTCGTCTTCTGATTTATTTTTGTTGTGAATTATGTTCGCTTTCTCTGTTGTCAGTTTTCAATTTTTTGCGTCAAATTGAGCGCATTTTGCGTTCGGTCCGGTTCTGATGGCAGATTTGTATTCTTGGTACCTACGTGCATTTTGTCCTGTTTGTGGTCTTGTGGATTGATCGTCGTCCTAACACACTGATAACTACCTAGCTTCAGGTCAATAGCTTCCCCATTCAAGTAGGTACCGGCCGACGCGTCATTGTTTTGTTATAGGTGTTTTAGTTTACTATATTTTTATAACACGTTAATTCGGTGTCTAATTTGCAGTAGAAATTGCCGACGTTTTCGTACGACGATAGATTGTTGATTGAAAGGGAATTTGCTGAATATCAATCAGTAAATAAGGGAAGGGTGTTTATTGTTGCCTCGAGGTATTTGTAGACAAATCTCTTGGTTTTGTGTTTTGGTTTGGTGCCCCACCGTTTTCAGAGCCCACGCACCGCTACTGGAACTCTCAGTTATTTTGTCTACTCACATAATCTGTCTCAACCACAGTTTTGATTTAATTGAAGTGTTAACTTAAGCTGTCAATTTTTATAGGGTGTAGATCCAATCATCTCCTTAATTTCTACCATATTCACCTCATCATTCATAACTGAGGCCAGACGAAATGGAGAAAGAAAGAAATCTGAGGGTAGAACAAGCTGATGGGATTTCAGCTGATAAGCCCTGATTCTAATTTATTTCTTGATATTCACCCTCCGTCGCTCTCGGCATACTCTCGCTAGCCCATCAGAAATCCCTCAAGTTTTGGTGCCAAGTGAGGTGTGAAAGAGAGTGGCACCATAACATCGGCAACTGGGCCGCAAAAAGTGGAAACCTTCTTATTTTGAGCCTCACGACTGGAAATTTGGAATGTAAACCCTGTCTAATTCACAAATACACCTAACACGGTGCTGGCGCAAAATGGCGCCTGTTGGAAGAATAAGTTATGGTAATGGTTTTAATGTAGCTTCAAAGAAAGATAACTACCTAGGTAATTTAGCAAGTATAGATTGTCGCAAATAAATCGACTCAAAATCTATAGAAATTTTCTAATGGGTTTCACGATTTCTGCTACTACGCAACTACTCACAAGAAGCTGGAAAAATCTATAAAAATCACCAAACGCTGGTCAAGTCAACGAAAATGGTAATAAATGGTGATTCGAGACGTCGATTACAGTGCTGAAACATATATCATTTTTTTTCTCAAAACAGATTTGAATTGTTGTGGGTCAATCAAATCGCCTCCTCTCCATAATTCACTGTACTACTCAGCTACTCTACAGCTTCAATAGCAGTACGGATCGAGCATACAATAGACGCTTTCACTGTGAGATGAAAACCGAGCCTCTTCACACTAGAGTTGCCAAGCTGAAATGCTTCTCCCATCCCGAACGGTAATAACAAATTTGTTACACGATGTAGCAATGATGGGAAGGGGATGAGGCCCTCAGTGTTGTCAGGAGAGCAATATACGACACAAAGTGTATTCGTGACGTGAATAGGAACTACGGCGGTGTTGCTTCCCGGAATAATAGTTAGAGCTATGCAAATGAGTCGGAACATATTCAGCGGGATTTAACGCCCCTTCGAAGGTTTGCGATAGAATAACGTAATATTTCACGCTATAAACTCAACTATAGCAAATCACCACCGTGAAATCTGCGCTGTTGACTGTAATACTCAAACCGAACAACAAGAAATCCGAGAACGTTCGACTAAGAAAGAAAGTTTTGAAGTTTTAAAATGATTCCAGGAGTGAACAACTTTTAAGTGAGCTCTGGTAAACTTGCCCTCGACTGTCCTTCAGGCAAATACTTTTAACTTAATAATTGAAGAAAGGTCACAATCCTTCAAGAGCATGATAAGAGATATATTTGCGCGAAACGTTCATGCTATGAATAGGAACTAGGAAACTCATCAAAAAATCATGGAATCGCGTTTTTGACCATTTTTCCGCCATGAGTAGAAATGAATGAATTTATCAAATAAATTTAACCAATGAATTTATCTGCATAATACAGCTATGAGTCAGCGCTCTTTTTTCGACTAGTGTCATACACGGTCGAGACACAGAAACTACCAGGCATCAGAAACTAGCTTCAGGAAACTCATCAAAATATGGTAGTCCGGAAAGTCTTCACCTTCAGGTCAACCCTAAACAACCTGCTATTATTTTACCTTCTATAACTCGGACTAAACAAATTCCATTTTACGAAGATACTTAGGCTTCAAATCGAGGCAATTTCCGTACAAGACATTAAGTAACATACAACAAAGTTAAATGAAAATTTTGTTGCATTTCTTGTCGAAGAGAACCCGTAGGTCGTTATCCGTCGACTTACATCTTTCTTCGGATATTTGCCGCCTCATTATGCCCGGTCGGGACCTCATGCAAATGTTCCTTGGTGAAGGTGATTGTTGAACTGGCCAAATTTTATAATGGAACCATTTTCTCCTTGGCCACACTGTATCAGTACACCTCAGATACCACACCTTCTCAGTTCTTTTATAAACTGTATGAAAAATGAAAAAAAAAATTCCGTTCTAGTATAAATTAGAGCCCGAACCATTTCGGGGCAAAGAATTTAGGAGGGGTTGAAAAGTAAGAGCAGAAAACAGAAGAAGAAGAAGAGAAGAAGAAAAAGTTTATTAAATGAAAATACATAATACATTATAAAAAACAAAAAGCAAACAAAATAAACATTATGACATGGTATTTTTCTACCGTCTGTCGGAAGTTTCGATTCCATTGAAAATGCTGTTTGAGATATAAATATCTAGTATAATATGTGGATAGTTGAAAGGACGAAGCTTGCAGACATAAATAAATAAAACTAGAAATTGAATTCGCGAACCATCATTCGTCTAAAATTCCAGGCAAGTTTACAATAGTGCACAATTTGTGGCCACCCATCACCATTAAGAAGACTGATGGCCTCATCACGGGACAGACTCGGACGATTGAATGCCACCACTCTGAATTCGGCAAGAATTGGGCAAACACAGAGGAAGTGGAATGTGTCTTCGCGTTCGTGCCTGTTACAGAGCGAGCACTCCTCGCATCTTTCTGTAGCATATGGTTTACCATTCAGGGGCAACAACTCGCCTCTGATCTTGAACAGCCATCTGCGCGTGCAGAGGTCGGTTTCAACGTCATTCACCAAACTGCCCGGCTTTTTGCAGGTGTCCAGCTCTCTGTAGAGTGTAGACCTCTCAGACAACTCCGCCCTTTGCCAAGCAGCGCTACGCTTCTCCTCTTTAAATCTGTCCAGAAGATGACCCACGTCAGACCTCAGAACCAACGGATCGACGATGGCGAGATTGTTTGGCAGGTTGTACCTCAGTGACATCAGCTCCCATGCCCTCGCCCAGTAAATGTTCCTTGAAATGAGTTCCTTTGCCACCATTTTTGGGAGTCTTGTATCTGGCAGGCCAGCCACCCTTACAAATTACTTCATGTGCAACTCCAGGGAATACGCCGCTATTGGGTCTAGTTCCGTTTCCAGGAGCAAAATATAATTGGGAGCAAATCCAGGTAAGTGGAAAAGTCGACGAATGAACATATGCAGCACCCCCTCAGCCGCTCCAAATTGCTGAAACCCCCAACATTGCGCAGCGTAGCAAAGAATCGTGCGGACCGCGGCATTAAACACGTACATTTTTGACTTTAAGGGATTGTTGGGTCGCCGAACATCCTACCCCACACGCTGCTCAGAGCAAACTTCGCGGAGACGGCTTTCTGTTTCACGTGTCGCGTGAATGACAATCGAGGGGTCAAGGTGACCCCCAGATACTTATAATCAGCCACTACTTCAATCTCTCGCCCTTCAAATACCCATTTCTCCGTGGCCCGTCGTCTACCTCCATTTTGGAAGATTAGCATTTTAGACTTCGCCAGGTTGACAGTCAGACCCCACCGTTCACAGCAGTCACTCAGAACAGTGATATTCCGCTGCATGTCTGCTGGGTCATCGGTTATGATCACTAGGTCATCTGCATAGAGGAGGACCTTCACCGTCACCTCTCCCACTGCTACGCCATGCGTCAATTCCTCAACCAAATCGTTTATGAATATGGCAAATAGTGTGGGACTGAGTGGGCATCCCTGCTTGACCCCCGACTGCACAGCAAAGCTCTCTGTTCTACCGTCATTGGTCCAAACTGCTGCAGTGGCATCATTGTAGAGGCTCCTGAGCGTCCGTAGAAACTTGGATGAGATTCCCGCAACAGACAGAGTAGAAAACAGTAACGATACCTTTTAATTCTATAAGTGGAAGGTTGCGGTATCGTACAGGTAGTAAGCCCTTCGAAGGTACGGTATGACGAATTTCCTTTCGAGGGCTTTCACCTCCCTTTCATTTCCCTTTGGGAACTCATCAAAAATCCCTTTCAAGTAGTTTTTGTGTTCCAAATTTATATCCAAATGTCCGACTGCATATTTTTGTCGACTTTCCCATCCATTCAGTTTTCGCTAGTGACGCACACTAGGTACGAGGAAATTCCTCAAAAAGCCTCGGGCTCACGTTTTCGGCTAGTTTTCTTTCGATGAGTTTGTAGGCACGTTTAGGAACGATCAAGGAAACTTGTCAGCTGTATGTTGGGTATTTGCAACTACAAGGTAGGATCTCAAAAATTAAAAGTATGTCAAATTCGAGTTTTGGAGGTTTACGAATTGCTAAAAATAAAGAAATAGCTAAAACTCGCCAATTTTGAAAATTTGTTCACACGGCCATGGCTGGAACTATGTCCTCGTTGTTTAATGTTTAGACGCTCCATCTCATGACAGCTGATCAATGGGGTCTCCTTGAGAAATTCTCAATCAATGGTATATCAATCTTTTTGACTGCATAGGTTTTTAAATGTGCAGGAGTGTTCCTTCTTACATCGCGTATTGTACATAATTAGTTTTCACTCGAGGTTACCCATCTCATGAAAAATTATTTCCAACGCAGTTCATTTGGATCAATAAAAGTCTAATTTAAATTTAACCAGAGGACGATAATACCTACACACTTATGGTAATAAATTCCACCATAACTCAAAGATAGCAAAATCATGTTTGATGTACCTTAATACTATGTATGGTTTGAAATTGGCTGCTTGGTCGATAAGTGGCAGCGCGAAGAGGGCGAGATTGAGTTTTCAATGCGGGATAAAGGATTTGAATAACAAATTTCCTCTAGGGCACTCTAGGGCATGAAAAGCCGAAGTTGCCATTTCTCTTTTATGATCACACTTCGAGGCTCATCAATCAAGAGTGACGTGTATGCGACGTTCCATCCTCATTGAGGTCAGATCGTTCCGCTTTCCCTAGGTAATTACACGTTTATTTTGGAGAAAGGTCGTATTAAAATACGCTTTTTAGAATAATGTTCTCATATTTCATGTTTGCTGCCTCAAGTGTTACAGTCGGCAGAAAACATTTGCAGCGTACTGTCCTTTTGATATGATGGGTACTCACGATGGCTCATTATACTGATGGAAACATGCATGAAAATCATTATTGTTTACGACCTGTTGACTTCATATGAAGCCAAGCGTTTTGGCTGAACGTGGCTGATATATTACTTGTGTGTAGAATGACGTCACATATCGTTTTTGAATTCCAGTCGACAAAAACTTTCATTTGAAACCCATTTTTGATACATTCGATGGTGGATTGTCTGCCATAATGGATTCAGAAAACCGACATAAGCAATATTTTGCAGATAATACAGTTACTGCAATTATAATCGAAGCTCTGTGCACAGTCCACCTAATCTGGAGGTTTCTTAAATTCATGCATTTAGGAAATAGACATTTGAGCCCTCTGAGACGGTCAGAGCACGTTAGTTTTGTACCCCAATAAACCAAAGTCTTTGTGAAAATTTGAAAATTCATTGCAAGCAAAACAATACGTGTGGGGTGGATCCTCCATCGGGCGCCACCCCAGGTGGCGGATATGGGGATGTCCCCCAGATATGGGACATTGGAAATCCAGCACAACCCTTGTGCGAGGCAGCAGTTTCCCAAGTACCAGGCTCTTGGCCCTCGGAAGCATATTTTCCGACACGGCAGAGTTGTGAAAACTGGGGAGCAGAGCTGTATCAGCGGTACGATCCTCACACCTATCCCAGCTCAGATGCAAATCTTCAATGTTTTTTTATTTGACCGTTGTTTTTGGGTATTGCCCAAAAAGGCTGGAAAAAAGTTGAACGTTGTTTAATTTTCCTTTGAAAATTCTATTTATCGATCCCAGAAATCGCACTTAAATTTTGGTTTATTATTTTCAGTAATGAACCTTTGGAATCGACCATGAAAAAAACTTTTAACCGCCCTCAAAATTTCATGGTTTACGTTTCAAGGGACGTAAAATACGAATATCGAATGAAAATATTACCATTCGTCCGCCGTACACCATCTGCGGCTCTTTCCTTAGTTCGCATGAACCAAAATTCGAAATTTGGTACATGGGTCCTGTTTGAGCCAGTCATTTCTGAGGTTTGAAAAATATGGGTTGACATATCCAGATTGTCCCTTACCTCGGAACATTTTATTTTGTGGTGTTGGTTTTTTCGCATTTTTAAATAGTTCGATTTTTTCTGAATTTCAGAGACCACCTGGATCATTCTACGATGTCACCATACAATTTGCTATGAAATTTGCCCTAAAGAGCAGCGTGTATGTAGGCATGAAGCTGGGTCTCGGCCAGGTGGCTGCTGTAGCGGAGTGGTCTAGGAGTCGTGCTCTTACACTCTTGCACTTGAGATCAGAGGTTCGAATCCCGGTTCCGGTGCCGAATACCACTTCACGTCAAAAATTTCCTTTCAGAACTACATTTTTGTTTCTTTTTGCCATTTTAGCTACTGCTTGAACATCCAACGCATGATATTAATTTGTAGTGGCGAATAGGTACTACACTACGGAGGGGCTGTGATCTATACAGACGCGTTATCTGTAGAGAGCTGTGATCTGTAGAAGGATGTTGTATAGAGAGAGAGCTGTGATCTGTAGAAGCGTGATCCATACAAAATAATAAACCGCTGTGTAGGGATTTGCAGCGTTTTTGAAATGAACGTAAACTTTCCTCCTTCATAAATTAACCTTCAATCTGGAGCCTCTGTTATACTTCTTTCCAAGGATTCACCAGGTAGAGGTAAACGTTAATTGGGCTTCAGGTTTACGAACGTACCTACATCGTGCTGAGACGTCTTCATTGATCCGCTAGTCGCGGTAAGGGCGGCGTTCCACGTGTTTTGAGCGCGATTCCCGCCAAGCTCACAGCACGTTGGGGACCCTGAAACGTTTCCAACCGCGTGATGGATGGCTGGAGGCGCTCGACCATCCTATGAAATACTCTAGAGGAATGGGGTCGGCATCCCTATCATCTCTCAACCTTCTTCAAAACTCATCCCTCTTTCTATACCTCATCCCACATCGGGCACTGTTGCCCAAGGGACCCGATATCGTATTCATTGATCTATCCGTCTTTGTTCAGGGATCGTACATTCATGCTGGATTTCATGAGCCTCTATCTATCCATGATCAAGTGCTCAAGTACCAGTACCTACTCTGCCCTGTTAAGGAAGAACGTCTCACGTTCAAAAATCAAACTTTTGGGAAATTCGCCTCAGCGTTTTAACATGGATATGTTTTTGGGCTGGAGACAATCTAATATTTCCAACCGATCCCAAGAAGTGTAACGCAGTACCGATTAAACAATGCCGGTTTCCATACACCTGATGTCCTAGAAACCAAGGCAGTTGTTAACTAAACTCAAGCGGAACTGAGGGCGATATGGAATTAATTTAGTATTGGTATGGCAATTTTAGATTTGGAATTTGAAATGCAGCCTCTGTAGATCGGTGAGAATGGCGAGGTGAGGACCTTCCCCAATCAGCTGAGTGAGCCCTGAGGCTAATTTAATTCCTGTTTGACCTACAAGGATGAAATTTGAAATGGAGTCTCTGTAGGACAGGTGAGTAAGAATGACGAGGTTAAGACCTTCTCCTGATCAGCTAAGCTCTGAGGCTTATTTAATTACCTACTTGACCTACAAGGATGAAATTTTAAATGGAGCCTCTGTAGGACTATTGAGCAACAGTGACGAGGTGAGGACCTTCCTTAATCAGCAGAGTGAGCCCCGAGGCTTATTTAATTCTCGTTTGACCTACAAGGATGACATTTTAAATTGAGCCTCTGTAGGACTGTTGAGTAAGAATGACAAGGTGAGAACCTTTCCTAATCAGCGGAACTGAGCTGAGGCATTTTCTAAGTTTTCACGGAAAATGTGGATATGCAATACGGTCTCTGTCAATTCGTGCGTCCAAAAACTTGTCCATTATTCAATGTTTTCCCGTGAAAGCGAAGAAAAATAGGTTTCGATTAGATTTCTACTACAAAGACATTCCTAATCGTTGCATAGTTGGTGATGATTCTTAATTACATTCCCTGTACAAATAAACCAGTTTATATAATAACAATAACTAAATAACTAAACAATAAAATATAATATAAATATAAAAAAATATTTTCATATAAACCCTGGTTACACCCTTCCGAACCTATTCTTTTTCAGAAACAGGAGGGCTTCAATTCACTCAACTACTTGATAAAAATTGCCAAAAAAATCGATCTTTTTGTTTTCAATCGATCAACCCCACTTCAGGCTTTTTTATATGTTACATTTTTTCTTATGTTTGTGAAGGCGAAATGCCTCAACTCGCCTGTGAGAAGTTTTACCTTCACATAACTCACCTTCGGTAAAACATTTTGTTAAGGAGAAACGCCTCAACTACTACAAGTACAAGTACTAAAAGTTCAACTTGCCATACAGACGATCACTTATAATGAAATCAAGGTTAAGGTTTGCAAAATCAGATGATTTCCGGCTCATTTTTTGTGCGAAAAATGACTCATGCTCGATCAGCTGTGTAAACATGTGGATATGAAACGCCTCAAGAATCTCGATCAAATGCCTCAGCCGAAATCTGAAGCCAGATACAGCCAGCGCTGTGAAGGATAAACGCCTCACCTCAATTTCTGACGACTTGAGTAGTTTCTCCTCAATATTTTTCACATGCAAACATTAGTTTGAGTCGTTTTGACACAAAACTTGAGGAGTTTTACCTCAACATTACGTGGCCAAAATCTCCTCCAAAATGGCCGATTTTCCGATTTTGTGGTAGGAATTACCCCCACTTCCGAATCGAATTTTGAAATTTTGACTTTGGTACCGAAAATGGCAGGCCAGAAATTTCGGTAGGGGGGTGGGGGGGGGGGGGGGTTACGTGAAATCCTGATTTCGTCAAAATCGGACTTGAGACATTCTTCCACATGGCAGCACTGGTTTTGGGATTAGGGAAGCTTACGCCAACAGGGGTTCTGCAAGGAAGGGATTTACATACGTTACTGCTGATAAATCTGCAGTCGATTCTTACAACAAACTGTTCCTTTACATTGGAATTACTTGAAAACTGAAACCTAGAAATTACATCGGTGTACTAGGTGGTGACGTGGACGTGGATAATAAAGCCAAACGAATCTAAACAATTTCTTCTTCTTTCTCTGTCATTCCGTCTTCTTCTGTTTCATCTTGTCCTCCGCTTGTATTCTATTGATCTCCTCTCACTTTTTACTTCCTTATTCTCTTCCTAATCTACTCCATATTATTTTAAAATTGTATTGTTCCTATTCATTGTAAGTACAAAGGCCTGTAATTTAGTTCCCTATGCATATTATATTTCAGTCCAAGGCGGGATTTCAATCCTATTTTGAAATAAATAACAAGATTATAAATAATTCAAGATTTCTTCCACTTTGGAACAGTAAAGTTTAAATAAAGTAAGTCGAACCTACCAACTTCCAAATTTATACGTTTAGATGGAATTAACGAGATGCTATGTAAACTGCTTACTAAAGAGAGTTGTAGTAGTAACAAATAAATCGAGATGCTTCATGTATAAAATCCTGCAGAAATGTGCTTCTCTCGTCGGAGGTGTAATTCCTGCTTAAATTGTCTCCTAAAGGAGGTTGTAAGCCATCCGGCGGTTTGTTCACACTTCTCGGGGCACACCCCGAATATTATGGTAGGTTCGTATATTGTCGATGTGAACTGTAGTGTAATGTGTTCAAACTTTGGAAATCGGCAGAGCGAGCTAAGGGATGACCTTTCCAGGCTTGCCCAGATGTCAGGGTTCGCTGGCATAATACCGTCCGCGACAGATGGCTCCTCCCACGCCGAAAACATATACCTTTGGTAAACCATTTGCAAACTCTACACGGAAATCATGTTATTAAGCTTTTCAACGGCAGCTAGGTATGTTGTTTACAAAGTTCCTTGTCACTGAACAGATAAGTTACATTTTAAAATGAATTATCTATTTGATAGTTAACAGAGCACCGAGAATTTGTGCACAAGAAGGAGGAGTGGCTTGTGATTCGACTGTGAAATCCCTTACCTGGCGGAAAGCGGATCGGAAGATTACGGCAGTAAAGTGTTCCAAATATAAGGGCGGGAGTATTTTATTCGGGCGGACTAGCAGGATCTTTACGAGGCAATAAATCTGATATTACTTCTTCACGTTCAGTTTGTAGAATGAAGGGGTTAGTCGGTATTATACTTTATCGGTAGGTGTATAGTATCGTACATGTGGTCCCTTCCCTCATTTAGCCACTCTTATTATCGTAGGTTATTGCAGCGGGTCTACCATGTACATAGAGAGTGACTAAATGAGACTATGTACATGATGCTTAGTCCTACTGCAATATCCTACGATAATAAATATGGATATGCTGCAATCCTCTCCCCCCGAGATAATTATTACACAACGGTAAATTATTACACAACGGTAAATTATTACACAACGGTATATTATTACACAACGGTAAATTATTACACAACGGTATATTATTACACAACGGTTCATTATACCATCTACGTGGAAGGGGCTGGAATTTGTTGATAGGTACTTTTGCAACATGAAAAACCGTTGGAGTATTATTGATGAGCAAATTATTACAAAACGGTTCATTATACCATCTACGTAGAAGGGGCACTTATACAGGTAAATTATTACACAACGGTTTATTATTTGCCTTATGCTTCATGAATAACTACAAATAAATAATCACTGAAATATTGAATCCGGCGCATTTTAGGAAACTAATTCCGCAGCCGGCAGTAGTACTCGATTTAGGGCTTTCCTGGGGGGAGCTCGAGAGTACTGACCACAGAAAACAGTGATCTACGCAGAAGGGGCATCTATACAGTAAATAATAATAATTTAAATAAATAATAAGGTAAATAAATAATAATAATTTGCGGCGTTTTCAAATTTAAATTCTGGACATTACCTATTTGAAATTAGTTGGACTTAGTTTATTCTTCCGCTATGGTCTTCAATTAATCTTTGAAACACCCATAGCTTAAATGACAATCGTGATGAGATTAAATATTCGAGGTAAGTGCGGATTGTTTCCCAGATGATCTCATTTGAAGTGAATCCGAATATGTAGGTTATCTATGGTCTGCGCATGTGCGAACGGTACATATTCTTCAGAAAAATCAATTGGTGTTCTGCACCCAAATTTAGTTAGAACGTAGAAATCATACTGTCAAATCGACGAAATAAGCCGATTGCGAAACAGACTAGGTACACTCGGTGATTACGTAACGAGCATATTTTCATCCCTTACGCAATATTTCATCACCTTGATGGAAAAGGATTTTCCGAGGAATAAAAGGGTGGGTCGGATAAACAAGCCACGTGGTAGGGAATGTAGGGCGGGAAGGGGAAGGGATGAGTCGCGGCAGGGATGCTGGGCTGAGAATGCCTCATGACCCAGATACAGACGAAACTAGGTCACCTGCTGGATCCAGGCCTTTCGAAAACAAGGGGAAAACTGGGTTAGGCCCTTAAGACCCGGCTGCTCCTTTTCCCCATACCCCCTACATCAATATTTTGATCCCTCGTATTCTATCATCGTTCCAATTGCATCGTATATTTACTCCTAGCCGCTCACGTTTATCGAATAAAAAAATATATGTATTTATGTATGTATTTCCTGTCACGTTCTCATCATGTCTTCATTGTGAATGCAAAGCTTCCTTGGTATCATTTTCCGGTCTAGTTAAGAATACAAACTTGAACCATAGGTACCTACCCAACCCATGAACTATTATTTTAACTACTATTTTATTTATTTATTTTTGCAAAAATGTTCATGAAATTTTGTAAGATTGTTCAGCTGGCCATCAAGAACACTGGATGAATATTTTAAAAATTCCAACCGTCACCAATTTACGAAATATGGCACCGCTGGGCGCTATGATACGGGTCATGAAATTTTCGGCTTGCTTCCCCCTTCCTGAGATTCGCATTCATAATAACTCCGGTTACACGTGAATAAAAACTCCACTGATATAAAAAATGAAAAAATGTACAACACTATTCAGAATAAGCAAATATTGAAGGTCGTTGATTACTTTTTTCTCTCACATTTTAGAATGAAAAAGTACAGAACAATCAACGCATAACCCTACCTTACAGTTATGGCACATCGTATAAATAAAACCTACGTCTGATTTATTTTCAAAATCCTCCTCTACCCATGTATTCATTTTGTTTTTTCTTCATACGCTTTTCCAGCAGTAATGCGTTTTAGCCGGACGGATCAGCATGAAAATCTGACTGACCTGATGATGATGGCTCAGCCTGAGATTCTATCAGAAGATCGCCTTCAATAACATCACCAAGCCTCATGTTCCCGAAGAGTAATTCAGCGGGTGCTAATAATTGATTTCCTGGTAAATTACGGACATCTTGTAAGTCATCGTCTTCATTACCCGACTCCTCGTCGGTAAGAACATTAGGCTCGGGAAGCTCGACGTATAAATCAACAGGCACATTACCTACCTTCTGACAATAAGAACATCTTGGAGAGCAATCCCAGCCTGAAGTGAAAAATATTCATTTGTACCTACCTATAACTAAATCAACAGAGCCTCATGAACTAGTAATCACAAATGCTCCCACAAGAACAATGAATGGTGGCAAACTCGATTTTTGCTTTTAATTATTGAATACATAGGTCTTGAGATTATGAAAACATAAAAATAATATCTAGAAACATATATTATGATTACCTACGCCAATGAATTCGTAGAGTCGAGGTCGACAAAATAATCCATTTTCAAAAGCACGTGGAACTGCAGTGGATCGCTTTCAAAACTCTACTGACAATTCATGAGCTCTAATACACTCAGAGAACGAGAAAACATGCAGAAGTTTTCCCGGGAAAACTTTGTTCCCGGGAATCAAGAAAATGGGACACTTCCACCAGCGATGATGTGAACTTTCCCCTGATTGCCTCATCAGTTACTATCTTCGCGGTTTTCAGAAATCAGAAAATTTTGTCAATGATAAATAATTATGTAATAATTGTACGATCGCGAATATGTTTAATTAGAAGAAACATTGAGAGGAGTGCAGGTCCGTGTCAGGAAAATCTTAGGGTCTACTGCAGTATATGATCTGAAAAGTAAGAGGGAAATTTATGAACCCAGCAGAGGACCAGTGCTCAACTAGGTACCCTCTACATTGTGGGCTCAAATTCGAGTTTCTTGAGGAAACATTTGTAGATGACGATGGTGACCAATCGTCACCCGCCTTCAGTATTGACAATGCTTAATATTTATGGATGAGTGAAGACAAGGGAACAGAGCTCTCAAGTATCTATACACATATCTCTTACAGTAATCTATGCAAGAAACCGTTGTGGAAAAATTTGCAAGGTTTTACAAGTCGGAGGAAAAAGTGGTAGGAAGAATTTTATAGTTAGGGACGTAATCGTGGTCGATTGTTTGATATGAGCTCGCTTATTGCAAAAGCTTTCAAGTTCGTCACTGAAAATTTAGGATGACGATTTTTGAGTAACCATCGCTTCTCTCTTTTGTTTTGCTCGAATTCATCATTCAAGCGCTTTATTGTGATAATCTGCAATAAAAAGGTTTCCATCGTAAGATTATAGCGTCGGAAAGTTACGCGATTGTTACTACTTAAGTAGCTAATTGTGATCTCGATTGGCTCTTTCTTAAAACGATCCTTCATAGAAATTCGTCGAAAAATCCATCGCAAAAAAGCTAAAATTAACTTTCTCGAACGATGAAATGGCGATGTAGATTCCACTTGGAGGGTCCTTCAAGCGCTTCGTAATAATTACTTTTGCTAGGAAGCCTCGTTTTACGTGAAGACATTTTCATCACCTGATAATTCTCAATTTGCCTCCGCCGTCAATTCATTTCGTTCAAAAAGGTCGCGGTATAATGAGCCCGTTAAGTTAAAATGGTTTGCGATTAAGCTGATGACCTAATTTCGGTTGATGATCTACTTGCTGATTTTGAATGGAAAATTTTATGTATGTTAATCCCCTACAGGTGCCTGTTGAAGGCAGCACTTCGTGCTCAAGTGTTACGCGATGTCAATGAAATCGGTAGGTGTGTAACATTAGACATTAAAAGGATTCCGGTAACATTTTCAAAAATCATGCAGGTTCTTGTGGTAAGTCTACTACTTACAGTCGATACGACAGGTCACTGTTTAGAGGCGACAGAGATGATCTTGTTGTCGACTGAGATTTTTCTTTTAAATATTACAGTTAGAGTAAATCTTGCTCTATTGTCAAATTACTATACCTAATACCCTCTGAATTCAAACGGAATGACAGTCGAGACTGCGCAGGCGTAAACTCCATGCAGACTGCTGTTCAACTCAATACATTTCTCGTAAGATTCCGCCCTGCGTGAAATGACGTAATTCCAGCTGATGGTCTCATCAGAAGAATATCCTTCATTTGTGACCACAAGCAGCAAGCTAATATTTGAAGGAAAATATAGATGGCAAAATATGGATTGGACAACCTCTTTCTATAAATATGTGAACACTCAGCATACGAGTACATGTGAAGGTATTATAGTAGTGCAGTGCAAAGTAACAACACATTTAGCAGGTCTAACTACACAAAATGGATTTTATCAACCTCCTAAACCCTTTTTTATACGACCGAGATTAGCAAATTCAAATCAGTCCACTGATGCGCGTTTAATTAAAGCCATTTATCGACAGCTGATGAAAATATACCACCAGAACGGTTTATCATCTTCGGCATATTCATTCCGCGATATTGATTTAATTCAATCATCTCACAAAGCAATAAAAATAAAGGTAGATATCTCGGTTGACCCTGAGAATGAGAGAAGTTCCAAATGATAAGATATGAATCTGATTAATGTGACTGATGGGCACGCGAATTGGTGGTCAAATCAAGGCTCAACGATTCTTGGGAAATTTCGTATCAGTATTTTTTCCACAAATAATGAATACATTCCAAGGGTAATAGAATGCAAATGAGCATCAGGAAGTTTTTTTCATGTCATTATACAGTCCAGGTAATTACTCGTTATCGCTAATGAGCTGTGAACTAATTTCATAGTGAAGCATACCTATAGTAAAAACTGCTCTAAAATAAAAACCACAGTCATGCAGCATGGCTATAAGAGCGAATTTTCGAAGTTTTCGGCATCTTACTCCTCCGCCTAAAATTTTCTGAAAATTAATTTTCGGCCAATGTTTTTCCAACTTGATACCATACAAAATTAAAACAGGAGTAGTTTTACGCAAAGTAAAATTCGGGGTGGAAGGGGGAGGAGGGGGAAATCAAAAATGTTTTGAATACCAGAAGAGTAGGTATTGGATACGTAACAAATTTTTTTTCCATTTTTTGCCGAGTAACCCCTCGGTTTGTAGATTATCCAACGCTGAACACGATGGTGAAGTCAGAATTGCGATATCCCATTCCGTTATCAGATTAGAGCAGACGAACCAGGAAGAACATCTCAAGAAATAACTACGTTCCTTCATCTTCAAAGTGCTCCAGTTTGAGAACGGAATGAGATATCGCAATTCTGATTTCACCATCGTGTTAAGCGTACAAAAACCTTTAAAATGAGGTGTCACTTGTCAGACTGTTTCATTTTGGGAATTTATGGGTAATTTCCCCCCCCTAAAACTCCCCAAAACTCCCCCTTAGAGTGACCCGATTCTGCCCATCTTCGAACTTAGCCTGTCGATTGCCAAGACAGATTTTTCGTGCAAATTTGAACTTTTTATCTCAATTCTTTCGAGAGTTATCGTCTGGAATGACACATACATATATAAAAAAATATATAAATATATAAATATATATATAAATTTTCTTAGGATGTTGGATAAAGCGTGTTTTAAAAAAGCTTTATTCAATGAACTACAATGATTCACAACTTTAAACACAAGTGGGAAAAGGTACTGACAGAATGAGCTACGGCAGAAGACTGAACTGTCGGGGCTCGCAGGCTCCCTTTATAACATTCGTACTGCTGAATCGGCGTCTCGTAGTGATGCGATACAATTGAGGATGTCGTCAGCATAAGTACTTTAGGTAATTCGTCCCCCCTTAGTCATTTTTTGATCTAAGTTTGGCCTGAAATAGTTTGCTTCTTATTTAGCTTAACATATTGGTATACCGCATACAGTATTAGGCTTGATATAACAAGGTACAATAAAATGGTCCAAATACTAGGTCGAACATAATTCAGAATTTCTAATTGAGCTATAGGCTTAAGATCTTGTACATTTAATGAGTCCAAGTTCAGTTCTTTTAGATTCAATATTCGTTCCGGTAGTTGGTTTTTATTCAGCTTTAAAGAAACGTCTCCAATAATGAGTGGCTTCCCAGCTAGCTCGTTTTTGGGAGCAAACAATGTTTGATTTCTGTACAATAAATGCTGGTTGCCCGGAGATGCTAGGTAAATCCCAAATAATGTTCTAGTATCGGTTCCTTCGTTGTGTACTATGCTTATTGTATCACCCTTAGGAAAATACAGGAGGTACCTATTTATTTCTAGTAGTAATTTTACTTGGTTAGTTTCTGTAGCCAATTTAATAAATTTACATTTGGAAGTGTCGCTGTTAATCAAGAATTGAATTTCACATTCTGGTTGTGAGGGGGATAGTAAATAATTTGGACAAAGGTACATATGGCCAACTCGTGGGCACTTTTCCGTAAGCGGGAGGACTCGTTGGTTCGAACTTAAGAAATATTTTGTTTCTGGTATAATAGTCACAAATTCGTCGTCGACTTTGGTCGGCAGAGGTTCCAGATGATTTTGAACGTATTGGACGGGATCCATGATAGGGATGTCAATGAAGTATATAATTTCTTCGACGCCTACATAGCATCTAACGCGGAGGTACGACTGAATTTCAAAGAGGTTTTGGTTCTCAAATTCGGGAAATCTGTTTCCGTAGAATTTTGACAATTTTGATAGTTCTTGGTACAAGAGGTGAGAGCTAATTATACTGGGGTGTAAAATTCCGGATTTGCAGGCTACTACTGAATTTTCGATATCCTGAACTACATCGAGGAGGAAGTTGAATACTACTTGTTGGTGTTCGAGGATGGATCGAATCTCGTCGAGGTGACTGTACTGAGGGTTTCGGAGTTTCCAAAAAGCTAGCTCATTTTTCATTTCTCTGTTATTGTGGGCGATCGTTTCCATAGTCCTGTTGAAGTTTTTCTGAATCGCTTCGTTTATTGAGTACTGAGCGTGAATTTGACTTTGTAGGTCCTGTTGTGAGTTTTTTAAACGTTTAATAATTTTGTCATATCGCTCTTGATCTTGTGAGTCGAGATTTCCTGAAACGAATTTGATTATTGACCCTAGACCATTTATTAGACCTCTTTTCGATCTATTTGATGTGGGAGATCGGTTGGAGATTGGGAGGTGAATGTCATCTAATTTTCCCTCAACTAAATCGATCGTAGCGTTAATGTTGGTTCTTAGCAGTTCTGTATTTTCGAATCCTGTTTTTTCGTCGCTTAGGTCTACTAAGGTACTTAGGTAAGTATTTTTTAGTTTCTTTATCCTTTTGATAAGTTCTGTCAGTTCGTAGTAATGTGTCAGTGAATGGTATCCGTTGACGATTCGTGCGGGTCCGAGTGAGCTGGTCAATAGTCCGGGATTTGTTGTAATGTTCTTGATTTCTGTTCCTGATGCGGAAGTCAGGAGGATAATCAAAGGGATGATCCTGAAAAATTCAGATTAATTCCGACTTTAGGATCTCGTAACAGATCTTTTCTCGTAGGGAGAGTATTTCTTTAGGGTTAATTTCTATTGGTTCATTTACACTGATGAGATTGGCAATTTGGCACATGTAGGCCCCACAGTCAAAACCGTTTGTTTGTTGGGGAGTTTCTGGATACGCGTAGACTTTCCAGCTATCAACTTCTAAGGGTGAACCCTTTTTCGTTTGGTGCTCTTGAACTAAGTAGGATTTTACATTGTCTAGGATTTTGATGTGATTCTTGTTGAGGGAATCGAAGTAAATTATCTCCTTTGAGGGGATTTTTGCGACGACTAGTCGCCAGTGGGCTTCCTCGAATATTGGAAAGAGAATCAGGTCCATTGCAAAAATATCGGTTTTCCTGGTATAGTTACGAACTGCTTCGTAACCGCGGTTTTCAAAAGATTGGTAAAGGTAAATACTGAAAGAATGGGTTTTGGGAAAATTTTGATTTTCTCGGCTTCTCTGGTCGATCAGCTCCATGTAGAAGTTGATTACCTGGTCACCGAACCAGTTTTTGCCTTTGAGGGTTAGCAAGTCATCTCGGGTGAGCCGAAGTCCGAATTTTTGTACTAATACCTCTGCTTTGTTTAACTTTTCGTCCCAAGCGCTTGCAGTGGTTTCTGCGAATTTCTTGGGGCGGCGTACATTTACTAGATGGATTTTTTCCTTAGTGTTGTGGTGGCGAGGAACAATTTGTGCGGTTTTTAGCTCAGGATTTACGGTTTTGATTATTTCCTTGTTAAATTTGGGCTTTGTTTTAGTTTGTTTCTGGACCGTTTTCACATAGACTTCGGGAGGAATTGGAGGGGCTTCTTCCCGATTTTCGTTCAATTTTTCGATAATTTTAGTTTTGTCTTCAAGGAATTTTGCTTGCATTTGGGAATATAACACTTTCATTCTTTCGCGATGGGCATCTAGGTAGTTGTTCGTTAGAATTCGGTCAGTGTCGAGTTCTAGTAAGGTTGATTGTTTGATGTGTCCGTAAAGTAGTTCAAACGGTGTGAGTTTGGACGCTGAGTGGATGGAGTTGTTATACGCGACGATCGCGTAATCCACTTTTACTCTGCTGGAGCTTTTCTTGTATTCAGGTCTCAGTGATAGAATACGATAGTGTTCTATCAAAGTGGAATGGAACCTTTCTACAATAGAGTTGGACTCTGGATGTTGGGAGGCCGTATAGTGGATAGTGACTCTGTGGAGCAGCATAAACTCTCGGAAAAGGGAATTTTGGAATTCAGGACCATTGTCAGTAACGATATTGGTGGGAGTGCCATGGTGTTTGAAGTACTGGAGAAGGGCATCGACTACATCGATAGCATTAGCCGATTTGAGGGGGTAGGCCTGGGCGTAACGTGAAAATGAGTCAACGAGTGTTAGGAATTTTGATCCGTCTAGAGTCATGGTGTCTATGTGAAGGGTCTCTAGTGGGCGAGAGGCCGTAGGAGTCACATTGTATTTGACTTTTAGGGGTGCTCGGTCGTACTTGCACCTTACGCAGAGCTCGCAGTTGTTTATGAACTTCTGAATTGATTCCCTCATGTTAGGCCAATAAAAGTCCCTCTTCAATCGGAGGTGGCACTCGTCTATCCCTCGGTGATTTGTAATACCTTCGTGGTGTTTTTTGATTATGTCCGTCCTTTTGTTTTCTTCAAAGATGTCCTTTAACAGTTTGGTGTACTTAGTCATTGTAATTTCAGAATAAGTGAAGTTTTTCGTCATTATTGATACGAACTCGGGGTAGATGTCTTCAGTGAAATAGATCCCATATTTGATTTTAGGTTGAATATACTCTCTGACAAATTTTATAGTTTCTTTTTCTAAATTTTGCTTTGTGAGTTGGACGATTATTCGGGTTTTGTCGTTGAATAATTTTTGTGTCTCTACTGGTTGATTGGTGGGGGTTTGGGTAATTTCGATTACTATTTGGTTTTTGCAAATGTTTACCGGGTCTTCTTTGATTGGGATTGTTACGATAGCGTGACCCATTTGCGTCTGAGTGAACAGTACTAGTGGGGTTCGATCCTTCGTCATCGGAGTCTAAATCTGCAACTTTGGACAAGGTGTCTTGATCAGGCTGTACTGCTAGTGAGTTTAGGTCAAGTTCGTCTAGAAATTTGCGTGAATTCGGAGTCAGTTCGTTAACATATTCGTCTATAGCCGCGTCTATTTCGACACTAGTTGGTTCATAGTCGGGGTCAGTTTGGTCGTTTGTTTCGTCTTCCAAATTATTGAGAAGTTCGACTCTCGACAGAGCATCGGCATTTGTGTTAAGTTGGCCCTTCTTATACTCGATGTCGAAGTCGTAGGCTGACAGTTTAGTGCGCCATTTAAATAATTTGGAGCTGGGCTCTTTGATTGAACAAAGCCACTGGAGGGGTTTGTGATCTGACAGAATTTTGAATTTTCTCCCAAACAGGTAGGGCCGAAAGTATTGCACACCCCACACTATTGCCAGGAGTTCCCTTTCTATGGTCGACAGACGCCTCTCGGTGTCGTTTAGGGTTCTGCTAGCATAGGCTACAGGGAGGTCGGCTCCTTTTGTCAACTGACTCAATACACAGCCAACCGCGATGTTACTCGCGTCGCAAGTGAGCCTAAAAGGTTTTTGAAAGTCAGGATACTGCAAAATGGGCTCGTTGGTCAAGAGCGTCTGACATTTTGCAAAACATTCCCTGTAGTACGGGCAGTTCACATCGATTTTGCTTCCTTTACGGAGGCAGCTGGTCATTGGCTTTGTGATTTTAGCGAAGTCCTTTATGAACTTTCGGTAATAACCCAGCAAGCCTAAGAAAGATTTAATTTCGGTTGTGGTGGAAGGAATGGGGTAATTCAGAATTGCTTTGACTTTGTCCGGGTTTGGCTTTACGCCTTCGGGGGTGATTACGTGACCCAAATATGCGACTTCGGTCCGAAGGAACTCCGTTTTGTCCAGCTGAATCTTGAGGTTGGCTTTTCTGAGCCTTCTGAAAACCTCTTCGAGCCTTGCTAGGTGTTCAGCTAAGGAGACACTGAATATAATAATGTCATCCAGGTAGACACAACAGAATTCATTGGATATTCCTCTCAGGATGTTATCCATGAGCCGCTGAAAGGTGGCAGGGGAATTCTTTAGACCAAACGGAAGACGGGTGAACTCCAGGTGGTAATTGGGAGTGCTGAATGCCGTCTTGGCTCTACTGTCCGGGTCCATTTCAATTTGGTGGAAACCCGACTTCAAATCAATCACACTGAAGTATTGACAGCGGCCTAGCTTGTCTAGTAACTCGGAGATCTGTGGTAGCGGGTACCGATCGTCCAGAGTTTTTTCGTTCAGCCGTCGGTAGTCTATGACCACTCGGAACTTTGGTTTCCCACTGGCATCAGCCTTTTTGGGAACGATCCAAATCGGAGCGTTCCAGGGGCTTTCGGAGTGTTTGACGATGCCCTCGGCAAGCATTTGTTCAATCTGCCGATCTACTTCTTGTCGGTAGATTTCAGGGAACCTGTAGTTCCGGGCATAAATCGGTATTTCGTCAGAGGTCCGAATCTGATGTTTCACGTGGTGGGTAAACGAGAGGGGTTCATTTTCTTGATGAAAGATATCTGAGTACTTGGTCACTAGTTTTAGAATTCCCGATTTTTCTTCCTCACTCATGTGATCTAGGCGAAGTTTGGAAGTATCAAATTTAAATTCGAAATTTTCCTCATAAAAGTTGTTTAATGTTTCAAAGTGTTCGGGATTCGGGATTTCTCCTATTTCTTCGACACTAACTGGAGTAACTTGAGTGAATTTAGCTACTACTTCTGATGGATTTAGGATTTTTACGTGTGTTTCAGAGTTTTTGACCCTAATCAAACATTCGGGGATTTCTAGATTTCCAATCCTCGTATACGGTAGTACAGCGTCGCCGTTTTCAAGATTCCCTACCCGAATTTTTACTTGTTGGACAGTTCTGCTATTGATGAGATGGATTTCCGCTTCGTTAGTACTTAAATAATTCAATGGGATTTCGACTTTGGGGGTTTTCAATACATTCCTTTCCAGATCAATGGACGCTTTTAAAATTTTAAGGCAATCTAGTCCTAGTAGCAAATCAAATTTTTGGTGAAACTGGAAAACATTGAATTTTAGTTTTAGGTTCCTTTGTTTGAAAAACTCTCCGCATGGGACAAGAGTTGTAAATTTCCCTCGTGACGAACCGTGAGCGGTTCGCACCTCAAAATTTTCTGGGAGAAATTTGTCTTTGAAAAATTGCTCGGCAATGACGGGGTTGATGTAGGATTTTGTGCTGCCTGTGTCGACCAAAATCCTCAACTTAGAACTAGGAACAAGAATATAAGGTAGCTCTGAAATGGTCTTACTATCTAGATTACTTAAATGATATTGGGGTACATTATCTACAATATCTGTTGGTTCTAATTTAAAATCAACGTTTCGAGGCCTGGTTCCCCTAAAAAATTATTCTCTACTACAAATTGTGTTTCCTGGGGTTCTCCCTCGAATTGGGTTTCCTGAGACTCGTGTTGTTCACACGGTTCAGTTTCGGAGTTTAAATTTTCGGACGGGTCTCCTACGTTTTCCATGTTATGGAAGTTGGTATTCGATGTCTTCCAGGACATCGGCGTGGGTTTCATCGTGCTGGAAGCACGGGGAGCGAAACCTTGATTCTCGGGGTTTTGTCCTTGGAAAGGTGGTTTAGATGTTTGAAAAGTATTAGATGAATTTCGATGAGCAGGGCTCTGATTTTGTGGGAATTTACTCTGCGTTTGCTGTGGGCGGTACGTAGTATTATTACTTGAGGTGTTGGGCCTGTTATTTTGGGTCTGGTTTTTCTGGTATTGATAGTGGGAGTTTGAATTTTGGGGGTTTGGACTATTTTTGGGAGCAAAGTTTCGGGAGTTGTTGTAAGTGCGACTGTTAGTCATCAAATGCTGATAATCGTTTGTCAGCCAAGAGAGAGCGGTACTAAGGTCCACCGGTTGACGGGTACGCAACAAACTACCGAGGGGTTCCTTTAGATGAAGTAAAAAACATCGTAAAGCTAATTTTCTGTAGTTTTCGGCTAATGCGTGGGCATGAGGTACGTCATGATTTTCCAAGTAAGCAGCTATCAAATTTGAGGTTTTAAGGATCTTTTCGTGGAATTTAAAGGCTGTTTCTCCGTCAGTTTGACGCAGGTTGACTAATTCTATTGCCAACGTGAGGTGATCGCGCTTATCAGTGTACGCGTGCAAGAGTGCGTTTTTAATTTCTTCGAATGAGGTTGCTGAGACTACATGGTCGGCTGCGGGAGGAAGGATTTTACTTTTGATCCCTGAGATCAGGGTGAAATTTTCAAAAGAGTCCGGAACAGCTTCATTATAGAATTTGTCGAACAGGCGTTGGGTTACTTCTAAAAAGAATTGAAGCCTTTGAGGGGATCCATCAAACTGGGGAATCAAATCGAAATGTTCTTTGCGTGGACCTCTTTCGACGTTGGGATTAGTATTGCTCGTTTGGCGACTTAACATGGTTTGCATCATATGTTGCAGCTGTTGAATTTGTTGGGATTGTTGGTTGATTACCATCATCGGGTCGAAATTTTGCTCTATGTGAGTCTGGTTGAAAATGGTGCTTTCAGATATGTCGTTAGTTGCCATTTCGGAAATGGGGAATAATCTGGTTAAATTCTTTGGTAAAAAGGAGGGTCGTCGACCTTTCAGGTCTTTCGATTCCTTATCTTTGGGAATTTTGATGGGGGTACTTAGCAGATTACCAAAACAAATTTCAGGCTAAACCTTAGGAGAAAAATGTAAGCAGCAAATTATGGTATAGAGAAACAAAAAAGCACAATGGAATAATCTTACGTCTAGACAAGTTAAAGGGCTGGAGAGAGAAAAAAAAGGTTATTAGTCGGTTAAGGCTAAGCTTATCTGGTCGGTGGGCGTCAGGTGACGAGATAGTCCGGATGGCCGGCTTGAGATAGCGGGCCGCGGCTGCAAAGGATTGAAGGTCCTCGGAGCTTCTGCGATGAAGAAGAATATTTCTCGAACGTGAAGGTCGTGAGTTCGGACTTCCTTCTCGTTGAGAAATACGATGAGAAATAATTCGAATCCCGGTTGGAGGCTCAGAGAGACGGGGTCCAATCGGTGAATTCGCTGCCCAAAGTTACGTTGGTTCCTTAGAATTTCGCCTTCGCAAGGTCGAGCTTGGGTGAAATTTTCGGGAAAGTTCAAAATAAAGCGATTTTCCAGGGTCAAACGGACTGTTTCCTCGTGCAGGGTTTGAACGGGGCTGGAGTCAATCGGTGCAAAACTTCTCAGAGTGGGCGAGATTCTGAGGTTGGTTTTTCGGATATGGTGACCAATTTAGAACGCTCAAATTCTAAATTGTCGGGGTACAGGTTTTAGTCTGTTTTAAATTACTCACAGGCGTGACATGAGGATACTGCCAACGGGGGTCCTGGAGGAGTTCTTCGCCGTTCTGCTGGGTACGTAGGTTGACGAGGAGTCCAAAATTGTCAATATTCTCTCTTCAATTTTGGGTTGTTCCGTCGTTCTCACGAGACTGCGCCAATTTTCTTAGGATGTTGGATAAAGCGTGTTTTAAAAAAGCTTTATTCAATGAACTACAATGATTCACAACTTTAAACACAAGTGGGAAAAGGTACTGACAGAATGAGCTACGGCAGAAGACTGAACTGTCGGGGCTCGCAGGCTCCCTTTATAACATTCGTACTGCTGAATCGGCGTCTCGTAGTGATGCGATACAATTGAGGATGTCGTCAGCATAAGTACTTTAGGTAATTTATATATATACATATAATTTTTGGTGTCTTTCGGCAGTGAATTCAGGATGGTCTGAAACGGATTTTGGTATAAAAATCTTTCGGAAATTCGAGTTTTAAAAATTTTGGACCGAGAACAATAGCTTCCTTTTCTACGAAAATTCGCTAAAAGAAGGAAACGTTGAAAATTGAATATTGATAATGTGATAAAGGTATTCCACTATGGCATCACCTGCAGTAGAACTGAATAGGACTTACAGTCTCGAAAGGTCTTCATGTAGTTAAAAACAGTTACACGAAATTTGATTTATTAACGAAACAGATAAGGCGTTACTATGTAGGTAATTGAAAAATTAAACAGGTAGGTAAGAGATTTAGATATAGTTAAACGGCAGTAGGAAGTAGGGTGGCGCACCCTTCAAGACTTCGTGAATAAGTATCCGTAAGAAGCAGTTCGCAGTATTTGCGAAACCAAAATAATTTTAATAGGTACTACAAATACACGACGCAGTTAGAGGCGGGCAGATCCACCTATATTTTACACCTATGTATCTTATCTTATCTGCACTCGAGTTTACCCTCTGTATTAATGCAATTTGAGAAAACTGTAAGGAAATCCAACTGGTCGAATATGGGGAAAAATAAATCACAGAACAGGAGGTTACAGGTTTTTGACTGTAATTGTTGTATACTGATTGTAATTGTTCAACAATTAATCACAAAACAATGAATGAAGTAGTGTACAATCCTGTAGTACAAAAGGTGGACAATCCTATACCTATAGCCTGAGATACTGGCTGATCAGTCTGAACACGCGTTTTCAACCTTTATATGTATTATTATAATATTTACAAACGTTGACATACCTACTGGACCTAGATGAAAGACTATTATTCGAAGGATAGAGCAAAAATAAATAAAAATTGAATATTAGAAAGGTGGATTAAATTTATGTCACCAGGGTATGGAGTGATCTAGAAGATTAGTATCGGAGGGAACTCAAAGGTAGGCTAAAAATTAACAATTATTAAGTATTAAAACGTGAGCCCAACGATAAGAATTAGTTCCATGTTCATCATAACAGTACGAATACAAATTTGGTGGAAGCCGACCATTGCGGCCCGACTGGCTGCTCATGTTGGCCTGACATGAGAATATGCTATATCGAGCACGTGAATTATAATATGCTTGCATGAAAACTTCACTTTCAACCAGTTTCTGACACCATGCCAACGTCATTTAGCTAGTAAACCTAGAAAATGTTGGACCCATTGACATATTGTTTGCTGTCAATTAGCCAAATCGAATGCGATCGAGCTAAAAACCAATAGACATGATCTAAATATCCTAAGGGACATTTTGGCACCAACCGCAACAATTTTGGTCCATATTTACGCCAGTTATCGACGAAAACCGAAAAATTAGAAAACACGTCGAAACTTCATCATTTTTCCAAATAGAAAACTCGTTCTCATCTCAAATTGAGGAGTTGGACAGAACCCAAAAATAAATTCCGTATGTTGAGGAAGTTATGACCATCTGACACGCCAACATACATACTTACTTACATGTACGTACATACGTACATTCACGCATACGGAGCGACATTAAGCGGAAAACCGTCTAGAAACTCGTTTGCGCACTTCTGATCAAGATTCCGTGGTCTTCTCGAACCCTGTTTTTGATGTTATCACCATACTTCCATTCCTGTAAAATAAAAACGCGAAGATGAGGAAGGTTTGGGGTCCCGAGAAAGTAGAACTTTGTTTTCACTGTGGGGGTTACAGAAGGGATCTGGAAGCGAAAACAGGGATGAGACCAGAGGGGATGATAGAACGAGTCCTGTGGGAAATGTAATGAATCGTAAACTCGGTAGAAACCGCTTGTCGGAGGGAGTAAACCGAACGGTCTGTCATAGCACTGTGTCCACCATCTTCCCCCTCAGTAGCTGGTGACTTCGTGACAGCGGAGCGGGGTCCAAAATATCGTAAAAACAAGGGAGAGATAGTTGATGAGCTGCAGAGAAAATGCTGGCGAATTACAGAATACAACAGAAAACAACAATACAAAGTTTATATATTCCAAGTGATTTTTCAACATTTTCTTCTTCATGGCTTAGGTAATTAAAGTTAGGAAATTTAAGAAAAGTTGGAAACCTCACCAAAAATCATGGTTACGTAGTAAGTTGGTCTCATTCGACGCTGAATTGGATCGTCTTTAGTTTTTATTCTGTACAAAAACCTGTTTGGTCCCGATGGGCTAAAATTTGAATTTTCGAAGATTTTCCAAAATTGTTGGGTTGTTTCCTTTCGTTTTGAATCAGCGAATTTCTTATGGACATCCAGTGGACTTTAGATCAGTAATAAAATTCCTGAATGCAGTGAAAATAGATGCTCTGTTGTATGTGAAACTACAAGTAACCAATCAGGTATTAAAATATCTGCGTCTATGAATACTCAAAAAGCCGATTCCATCCTGATACCCAGAGGTGAGAACCTTAACTTCGGACATCAGTCATTTCGAAGTTGTTTGTTTCTCCTCAGGATATTGTGGGATAAGCCCTCCCTAAAACGCCTTCACTGTATAAACACGTGTTGAGGTGCAAGCTTTGGAGTAGATTTGCATAAAGTATTCTCCCTCCGCTACCTGGCGCTCTTGATGGGGGTATCTAGTGTGTTTGAAGATTCTGTTTGCTTAGCCCTTGAGCTCTACTCTCTCAGACGGCTTCATGCGATTAATCATTACCGCTGGTTTCCTCAGTTTTCCGTCTCTCATGCTAAAATTGCCACCACGCTAGCGATGTGGCACCTATTCAAATCTATAGGCTAACAGTTATTATACTCCTCACAATAAACTTATAAATCCACGAATAGAAATTATACTGAAAAGATTACACACTTTATGTTCTTTTCATGCAGTGGTAAAGTATATTTGAGGGGAAATGGGAAAACGTTATTCCTAATCGTAATTTATTCATGAAAACGACCATTTTCAATATTTTTCTTCAGCAGTCCATGAAAGAACGAGTAATAATAACGAAACTTTTTTACCATTGCTTTGTCCACAACAGGAAGCACAGAGCTTTTTGTTTGATTGGGAAGAAAATTTCACGCACCACATTCCATTATCGTTTCTCGGTCGGAGCAATAGCTGGATGCTTCTTAAGTAATGAATTTTTGGTATTTACAGAGCACCATCGTGGGATTCGTAAGTTTGACAGAATAATCTTTCATGTTTATCCATGTTTTTCTTGTGAATACAAGGAGGCTGTACGATCTCGGAATTGATTCATTCTTCTTCCGCGTTAATATGGAAATTCAAAGCGATACCAAGCGCATGGTAAAATACAGTGCACAAGTCACTGATTAGAAGACTGATCACTATAATAAATTGCAACTGTAGAATCTGACATGATAACTTGGGGATCATCGCTCACATTGGCAACACCATAAGCCCCTCGCACAGAACTATCGCCTAAGGAATGTCTACAGCATCAAATAAAGCATCCGCCGATGCCTAATGTTAATTCGTATACTTATCAAAAACGCTGCACAGTCCTTGTCAGATGGATTTATTATTCTATTGGTCGTACCTACAGAAATTTTGGCTGTTCATTTATTGTTTCTTTAAAGTGCAATAATTGAAATATCTATTTCTGAAGGTTTTCACCAACATCGGCCCCCCAGAAACACAAATTACGCTTTTTGGTTTATTATTTTCAATAATGAACCATTGGAATCGTGCATGAAAAAAATATTGTAACCCCCCCCCCCCCCCCCCTCAAAATTTGATGGTTTACGTTTCAAGGTATGTAGAATCCGAAAATGCAATAGGTACAAATATTTCTGTCTGTCCGCCGTTCGCCGTACTGGCCACTTTTCTTAGTTACCATGAAGACAAATTGATGAAATTCGGGTTATAGTTGGGTCGGGGACTAGTTGGTCCTCGAAGCTCGACGTTACTGTCAGTCATCTCTAAGGGGTTCAAAATAGGGGTTGACATTTTCAGAACGCCGTAGCTCGAAAACTTTCGATAGAAGGGTATGGTTTTTTTAAAGTTATTAAATTTGTCTTGAGCTCAACAATTTTTTGAGACCTCCCGGAGCACTGTACGTCCAGCCGTTCGTGTACACCAAAAAGCTTCGTCAACACGATCGTGAATCAAACGGTATAAATCCGGCCGGGATATCATCACAAGGGAGCACCTGATTATAATCAAGGATGGCTGTATGAAGTCGAGTTGGTTGTTCTGTTATATTATTTCATTTGATAAATGATGGACTATTGGATTTTGTTGGTAGGTAGTTGTGAAACTCGAACATACTTTGCATTATTATTGATGGGTAAATTATTACACAATGTTAAATTATTACACAACGTTTCATCTACCAAGAAGGGGCTGAATTTTGTTGATCGGTACTTTTGCAACTTGACCAACCGTTGAAGTATTATTGATGGGCAAGTTACTACACAACGGTTCATTATACTTTGCCAGAGGGTAGATATTGACCACAGAAAACAGTGATCTACGCAGAAGGGGCATCTGTTTCACTCCACATCAAAAATTTTCCTTCAGAACTTCATTATTTGCGTTTCTTTTCGCCATTTTAGTTACCTACTATTTGTCATCGAAAGAATTATTTTAGCAACATTTATCTCGTGATTTAGGTAGGCACCTAGTAACGAGTACGGGGTTATGTACTAACCTACGGAGGGTTTGTGATCTACATAATATGTATAGACTAGTACATATTATATAGATGGGTTATCTATACAGAGAGCTTTGATCTTTAACAGAAGGGTATTCTGTACAAAATAATAAACCGTTGTGCAGGGATTTGCAGCGTTTTTCTCTTTAAAATTATATTTGATCTTTGATAGTGCAATTTAATTGTCTTGATTCACCTGTTGGCACTTTTTCTAGTGTTATTGTTATTATACAAATAGATGGTGATTTCAGACAATTTCCCAGGGTGTTGACTCATAAAAAATGAATTTTGGGAGCTGAACCTTCGTTACAAACTCAATCCTTCACTCAAAACCGACTTGATATTCGGTCTTCTCACCCTAAAAAACATGGAAAAAGGCGCCTCAAAAGCTCATTTTACTAAAACACCAAAAACCCCTATTCATTACACCCATTTTTCACCCGTCACCCCTGGTTATATTCCAATCGGGCTGCAAAGTTTCGGGACGCAACTAGGGCCCAAATGGAGCATGTGTGCGAAAGAACGAATTTTTTAGACCGAAAATTAGGTAAATATGCATGATACGGTTACGGCGTACGGCGTACGGTGGACGGACATCGCATTTTGGTTTATTATTCTGTGAATAATACACCTATGTATTCGCTCAGCAAAAAATTTTTATAACACCCCCTCAAAATTTTTTCTTTTCCGTTTCAAGGTGCGTAGATTCAAAAACGCTGCAAAGTCCTTGCCACATGGGTTTATTATTCCATTGGACATACCTACCTACAGAGATGTTGGCAGTTTATTTATTGTTTCTTTCATATAAAATAATTGAAATAGCTATCTCTGGTGGTTTCCACCAATTTTGGCCCCCAAAACTCGAATAAACTACGCTCCTTTTTTAAAAAATAAATTATCTCTGATCATTGAGAGTACCATTTAATCGTCTTGATCCACCTGTTGACACTTTTTCCAGTGTTATTATACAAATTGATGGTGATTTCAAACGATTTCCCAGGTTTTTGACTCATAAAAAATCAATTTCGGGAGCTGAACATCTGGTAGAACCTCAATTTTCTATTCTTTGGTCAAAATCGACTTCATATTCGGTCTTCTCGTCCCCAAAAACATGAAAAACGATACCTTAAAAGCTCATGTTACCAACATGTTGCTAAAACGCAAAAAGTACCTATTTTTATACACATTTTCACTCATAGCACCCCTGGGTATATTCCGATCGGGCTGAAAAGTTTCGGGACACAACTAGGGCCCAAATGGAGCATGTGTGCGAAAGAACGAATTTTTTAGACCGAAAATGAAGCCTGTACACGTGATACGGCGGACGGCGGACGGCGTACGGCGGACGGACATTGCATTTTTGGAATCTACGTGCCTTGAAACGGAAAAGAAAAAATTTTGAGTGGGGGTTATAAAAATTTTTTGCTGAGCGATTACATAGGTGTATTATTCACAGAATAATAAACCAAAATGCAATGTCCGTCCGCCGTACGCCGTCCGCCGTCCGCCGTATCACGTGTACAGGCTTCATTTTCGGTCTAAAAAAGTCGTTCTTTCGTACACATGCTCCATTTGGGCCCTAGTTGTGTCCCGAAACTTTTCAGCCCGATCGGAATATACCCAGGGGTGTTATGAGTGAAAATGTGTGTAAAAATAGGTACTTTTTGCGTTTTAGCAACATGTTAGCAAAATGAGCTTTTGAGTTAGCGATTTCCATGTTTTTGGGGACGAGAAGACCGAATATGAAGTCGATTTTGACCAAGGAGTGGAAATTTGAGGTTGTACCAGATGTTCAGCTCCCAAAATGGATTTTTTATGAGTCAAAAACCTGCGAAATCGTCTGAAATCACCATCAATTTGTAGAATAACTAGAAAAAGTGTCAAAACGTGGATCAAGACGATTAAATGGCACTATCAATAATCAAAGATAATTTGAAAAAAAAAAGGAGCGTACCTAATTCAAGTTTTGGGGGCCAAAATTGGTGGAAACCACCAGAAATAGCTATTTCAATTATTTTACATGAAATATACAATAAGTGAACAGCCAACATTTCTGTAGGTATGTCCAGTCGAATAATAAACCCATGTGACAAGGACTTTGCAGCGTTTTTAGAATCTACGCACCTTGAAACGTAAAAGACAAAATTTCTGAGGGGGTGTTATAAAAAAAATCTTTTGCTGAGCGAATACATTGGTGTATTAATTCAAAGAATAATAAACCAGAAACGCACCTCTCATTACATAGGTATTATTCATGATTGGTGCATATAGGTATTATTCATGATTGTAGAGGAAGTAGGGGGTAGTTAGGTAATAATAAAACCGTAGTTGCGAGAGCAATCACCCATTGTTTATTTTCATCCATATTATTATTTTAAATTCCCATAAAAATCAGCAAACAAATCTGTTGGAAAACTCAAAATCGCTTCATTGTCGGTAATCAGTTTGTGTACCTAGATGCCGTTATTGCGCTGGATTCCACTTTGATTACTCTTGACTCGTGTGGTAAATATGGTAATATCGATATTGGATGTCCTCGCCTAATAATAGCAGGTTGACCTGCATTTCCAGCTATACCGGAATTAATTATTCATACCGGCCATCCCACGTTTCCAAATCGCTGGAGCCGAATGTTATCACAATTAATGGCGTATGATCACAGTGCTTTGGTGGGTTCATGAACCTACTGCATTGGTTTCGTTAGCTCAGATTCTTATATTTTTGATAACGAAATTAAACGTAACAAATTCAATTACAAAAAGTAATAACGTGAGCTAAAGAGGCATAGAGATGTGAAATTTTTACTGCTGTTGTACATGATTATAATATTTCCTCAGCGTTTATTTACTGCTAAAACTACTGGATCAATTGGGCTGTACTGACGCCTTGAATCACTTCTAGAGTTCCATGGGTGCTAGATAAACTTACGGTTCTCCATAAGTGAATGAATGACCGAAGAGATGCGAACCTATTTAATCTGTTTTATTAAAACCAATCCGTTCCTCGAACAACTGCAGTAGGTATCAGAAAGTCATCTAGTAGTTTTAAAGTTTTACTATGAGTCAATTCAGTGAAGTGTTTCATACAGTTTATGGGCGTTCGTTGAATTCTGTATTTTTGCCTGAATGTTCGTTAAATATGGTATTATTAAAAATAGATAAAAGAAAACAATCCCCGTTCAATCATTCTAGGGAGAGATCTAGAATAATAAGATGAATTTTTTATAACAGTTATTAATGATGCGTAACGTTCGACTATTCTCAAAATAAGAGTTCTCACTCTGGAAGACGACAAGGCAGCAGACGAATGAAAGTGTTCGAAGGTGTTTGAATGTCGCCATTTTTTAGGTGCCGTCTGAATGTCTATTGGCACTTCAAAAATGTCAAGTTTTGCCATAAAATTAACTACCTATTACTTTTGTCAATTCATCGAATTAAATTTTACACCTTCTGTGGTAAGCAATCGTACAATGTAAAATAAAAAGACAAACAAACCTTCCGTTTACCACAAATTTATATTTAGCACAAATTTCACTCAAATTCTGAGCATCCTCAGTTGCATAACTCATAATGCACCGTGAGTTATGTACCTGAGGATGCTCAGAATTTGAGTGAAAAGCTTCTGCTAAATATAATTGTGTGGTAAACGGAAGGTTTATTTGTCTTTTTTATTTTACATCGATTATTTTTGTACCTAGACGGTTAAAAACTCAATCAAGACCGTTTTACTCAGCCTCTAATACAGTAAAGTTGGTAGGTACCAATTTGGGCTCTATGTGGCTATTATTTTTGTGCCAGATTGGATTCAAACGATTCAAACTGCGTCCTTTCAAACCCAAAACTTGAATACCTAATAGGGAGAATTTCCTATTATATAGACTGAGCAAAATTGGCCGTGTGATGTTTCAGCCATCTCCAAAGATTGATTATTACTCAACCAACATGTTGATTTTCATATTATACATTGGCGTTTTTGGCCCGCCACAATAATATACATCACTCTGATTTTCTGTGTCTTCCATTATCCGTTAGGTTGAAACCTGTATAATTTGATCAGTACGATTCCCATACACATTATTTTTATTTTTTTTTTAGTCACCTTATCAGATTTTGGCACGTGGTTATTATTTATGAAGAAGAAGCAACGCATCTATCGGACATCGCCTGCAACCCTTCTCTCTTATCTAGTTCGAAAAAACAATGTAAAACGCAATCGCCTTCAGACATCCGCATGAATGCAATTCTTCATCAGCTTGGAAATGAGTTTCTCGCCGAGTTTTTGAAAGCGAGAAAAAGCTCAGATGAGTTGCTCTTGGAGAATTTCCTCTAGGTTGCTTCTCCTTTTCCGTTTGACCTATTTCATTCAAGATATCGCAATCTCTCAGTCTCACCGCCCTCAAGTCGGGTTGGCTGGCGATAATTAATTATTCTCAGCCCCGTTGGTGCCGTGTTCTTGCGCCTGGCGTAAGGTTTTAAGGTACTATGGAGGGAAGAAGCATCTTCTACTCGATGAATCCGCTGTATTTTAATTTACACGCATATTCTTGCATTGCAAGAAGTGGGCAATAATGAACGAGTCGACGGATATCTTGGGAACTCAAGTTCAACGCTGAAAGTTTAGTTACCAAAAAGGCTCTTCATAGGCTTGAAGTCAACTCATGTGATAATAATTTGTGCATTTAGGTAGGCTCAAACGATTCAAGGATGAATTTCACAAATTCCAAAAATTTCAAATTAATCGAAAGGAATCGTAAATTTTCTAAAGATTCGAGGATTTTGTATAAAATGTTACTGTTAAACTGTTCGATATACTGGTTCAATTTGAAACAAAAGTTACTTTTATGTTACTTCCCATTTCCATTCTAATAAAATATATATATAATTGCTGGTTACATAACTTTTATAGCACTTGACGTAGTAGGTATTACAGCAAATATAATTTGTTTTTTCAATCGATGAATATCAGTAACGTTTAAGCTCATCAAGTTAATTTACTTTCGTACAATATTTTAGCAGTTAGTAAAGTTAGTATCCCAATTACTGTGCTCTAGAAGAGGGTACCCACACTACACTGTATCGCATGTCACTAGGCCCTAGGGGTTTGCCCAGTTACTATTGTCTAGGAGGATTTGTTGGCATGTTGCTTCCATTGTTGGTCATGATGGCGGTTGTCATTGCGCACATATCAGGGGGCACTTACTAATAGAATTTGAACTCATTGTTATGTAGACAATTATGAAGACATATTGCGCAAACCGTAAAATGAATTCCAATGTCCTCCTCGCTATTAACTAATGTTTACAGACAAGTAACATTTTGGCAATATCTTGCACAAGCCCCTTTCTAAAAAAATGTCTGTTTTTCGCAGTAAGGGAGAAATTAAGTAATTTGCGTAGAGTGATAGAGGATTAAAGTCGTGAAAAAAGTAAACTACACTGACAAAATATTATTTTTATTTATTCTAACCACATGCACTACATGTAGGGATTGATACATCAGGAATGCTGAGTAAAGGTTTGTGGTATGAAAAATATGAAATGTAATTTCTAGTTTGTATATACTCGATGTGGCGTGTGAAAACAACATCAATACACGTGTTACTCCTTGTTGTTGAAATTTCTGGATCGTTAGGTTGAATGTTTCCTTCATAAACTCAAGAAACTTCACTCCGTCATTGCTCTTGAGATCAATATTCAAATCTCTACATAGAATTATTTGTATAAAATGGTATTCATTTTCTCTGACAACCTAAAATATTGTAGCCTTGGGACTGTATGCCATCATATTCAGTTCTTTGTACCAAATTACAGCTTCATAGAGTGAATAGCATAGAAATTATCTTTAGGTGCCACTCAGCTGATCGGAGGCCTGGGCAGCGTCAAGTTAAAGTCCTAAGGAGGCTACAAACCAAATTACAGCTTCATAGCGTGAATAGGATAGAAATTAGCTTTAGGAGCCACTCAGCTGATCCCGGCCCTATGCTGCTTAAAGTGTAAGTCCTAAGGAGGCTACCTACCAAATTACAGCTTCATACAGTGAATAGCATAGAAATTAGCTTTAGGTGCCACTCAGCTAATCCGGGGCCTGGGCAGCGTCAAGTTAAAGTCTTAAGGAGGCTACAAACCAAATTACAGCTTCATACAGTGAATAGCATAGAAATTAGCTTTAGGAGCCACTCAGCTGATCCCGGCCCTATGCTGCTTAAAGCGTAAGTCCTAAGGAGGCTACCTACCAAATTACAGCTTCATACAGTGAATAGCATAGAAATTAGCTTTAGGTGCCACTCAGCTGATCAGGGGCCTGGGCAGCGTCAAGTTAAAGTCTTAAGGAGGCTACAAACCAAATTACAGCTTCATACAGTGAATAGCATAGAAATTAGCTTTAGGAGCCACTCAGCTGATCCCGGCCCTATGCTGCTTAAAGCGTAAGTCCTAAGGAGGCTACCTACCAAATTACAGCTTCATACAGTGAATAGCATAGAAATTAGCTTTAGGTGCCACTCAGCTAATCCGGGGCCTGGGCAGCGTCAAGTTAAAGTCTTAAGGAGGCTACAAACCAAATTACAGCTTCATACAGTGAATAGCATAGAAATTAGCTTTAGGAGCCACTCAGCTGATCCCGGCCCTATGCTGCTTAAAGCGTAAGTCCTAAGGAGGCTACCTACCAAATTACAGCTTCATACAGTGAATAGCATAGAAATTAGCTTTAGGTGCCACTCAGCTGATCAGGGGCCTGGGCAGCGTCAAGTTAAAGTCTTAAGGAGGCTACAAACCAAATTACAGCTTCATACAGTGAATAGCATAGAAATTAGCTTTAGGAGCCACTCAGCTGATCCCGGCCCTATGCTGCTTAAAGCGTAAGTCCTAAGGAGGCTACCTACCAAATTACAGCTTCATACAGTGAATAGCATGAAAATTAGCTTTAGGTGCCACTCAGCTGATCAGGGGCCTGGGCAGCGTCAAGTTAAAGTCTTAAGGAGGCTACAAACCAAATTACAGCTTCATACAGTGAATAGCATAGAAATTAGCTTTAGGAGCCACTCAGCTGATCCCGGCCCTATGCTGCTTAAAGTGTAAGTCCTAAGGAGGCTACCTACCAAATTACAGCTTCATACAGTGAATATCATAGAAATTAGCTTTAGGTGCCACTCAGCTAATCCGGGGCCTGGGCAGCGTCCAGTTAAAGTCTTAAGGAGGCTACAAACCAAATTACAGCTTCATACAGTGAATAGCATAGAAATTAGCTTTAGGAGCCACTCAGCTGATCCCGGCCCTATGCTGCTTAAGTGTAAGTCCTAAGGAGGCTACCTACCAAATTACAGCTTCATACAGTGAATAGCATAGAAATTAGCTTTAGGTGCCACTCAGCTGATCAGGGGCCTGGGCAGCGTCAAGTTAAAGTCCTAAGGAGGCTACAAACCAAATTACAGCTTCATACAGCGAATAGCATAGAAATTAGCTTTAGGAGCCACTCAGCTGATCCCGGCCCTATGCTGCTTAAAGTGTAAGTCCTAAGGAGGCTACCTACCAAATTACAGCTTCATACAGTGAATAGCATAGAAATTAGCTTTAGGTGCCACTCAGCTGATCAGGGGCCTGGGCAGCGTCAAGTTAAAGTCCTAAGGAGGCTACAAACCAAATTACAGCTTCATACAGCGAATAGCATAGAAATTAGCTTTAGGAGCCACTCAGCTGATCCCGGCCCTATGCTGCTTAAAGTGTAAGTCCTAAGGAGGCGACATGCCAAATTTCAAGTCTCTACCGCCACGGGAATTGCGAAAAAAACCTCACATTTTTTTGCATCACGCAAATTTGTATAACGCAAAATATCAATGTACCTACTTGCGAAGGCAATTCAAGAAATTGTGTTTGTTTGAAGAAGACAGAAGGAAATTTAAGCTTTGAGCTTCTGGAAGGGATTGCCTGAAACGATCTATGGCCACTGGTCGTAAATCAAACTCTGCCATTTTGAATGAATTTATTGGGACTTACACGAGTGGAAAGGAATGTTGGTAGGTACCCTGTTAATATAAAATTTGAAACCATTCTCACGAGTGTTATAAATCGTCATCGTACATAAAACGCGAGATTTCTTCAAAGCCAAACCGATACGTCAAGATGAAGATAATTACTACCATTTGTAGATAACACTTTTATGCTTCATAATCTTTCTAACCACTGTCAGGAAAGGGCACTTGGAGCGCCGAATAAAGGAGGAAAATAGTGGAAAATGAAATATGAGGTGCAGGGAGTAGGTACATCATCGGAGGAAAAAATATAGCGTAGCTGTCCATTATATCGTCAGACGAGCGGACGTGGGGGAACTCATTTCTCATTTCTCCACCGCTTGAGGAAAGATAAGATAGCCCGTGCCATTCTTCGCTAGTCAACCCGGTAATTTGACAGGCCGACGCAGTTCTGCGATTCTTATCTGATGCACGAAAATCGATCGTTGATAATTACCTAGTAGATATACGAGTGATTAGATACTGTGGGAGGGGAACGGTTGGCGTGAACTCATTTTTCCATCAAACTGAGGTCGATACATGAACTCGCTTACCTCATAATGTCAGATGGTGTGCAAAACAATATTGACCAGTGAATGTACCAAGATAAAAACCATTTACAACAGAATAGAAATAATTCATGAAATAGACACATACGCCTACACTGATACATTTAAAACGTGATTCAAACACTTGAAGGATAGATTCGATTCTTCAGGTTTTGCCCATGTTGTCGAGCTTTATTATGCCTTCAGGTTTTTTATGGTATTTCTCTTCAATTATAAATAATATTCTTACACAGCTTATTTGTTTGCACACAGTTTGTGTTGACGAGAACTTGTGCTAAAACTTCTTCAAGCCAATATTCATCCAGAATACAATAACCAAAAATGATAGGTAGAAGTAATGTAATATAATGGAAGCTTCTCAGCTAACAACCGCTTTCTTCGCTCAACACGACGTATCCTCTCTGATAAATAAATAACAAAGCGGATTAGGGCTACAGGTCCGTAACTGAATTATGGCTCAGCCTCTTCTTTGGAATACTTGATGAAAACTGTAAAACGCGTCTCAAAGGAAGGCTTAGCTGGATATCGTCTTTTCCCTTCGAGCTCCTCCTTTAGTGAACGGGGGAATAAAAGGGCATTTATTATAAGATTCATAAATACGCCTCACGAATAATCGAATTGCCCTATTATTAATAAACTGCTAAAGTCACAAGCTGAGCGTACAATAAAATGACGAATTATAAGATTGAGGTCATTAGATTTATATAACTGAATCCTTTTGATGTCTTTGGGGGATTTGAATACTTCATTATTACATTAAAAGCTACTCCTCCTGATAGGACATTAGATTAATCTGCTCCATTACTATGTGTGAGTGAAGACCATTATAAGTGGAAATCCATATAAATATGATTGTTTGATGCATACTGTCATGAGATACGTGGACGGAAAATTATAGGTTATTATGGATAACTAATAAAAAGACCCCAACGTATGTACTCTTTTGCCGTTTCCCAACTTATATATGTAAGGCCAAAATGCACATACGTGTTGCGTTGAAGTGGAACTTGGTATTGAAGGCGCAATACAACGATAGCTGCTATTGTATTATTTACGATATAGGTCCTAAAAGGTAACCTATATCATTATGTATTTTACGTATTGAATGTATATATATAGCATATCTTGACCTGTACTTTATTGTCTTTATTACTTGCTTGTTGTGTTGCTTGCTTGTCATGTCTTCTTTCTTTTTTTGTCTTTTTCGTTTTTTTTGCGTTGTCTTTATTACATTTTTTTAAAACCCTACACATAAAATTTGGATGAGGATTTTTTCAAACATTCCGGTGACCCCCCCCCCCCTCCTCCCATTCCAAATCATCGATCCGCCACTGGAAGTAGTTGCTCTCCAAGGTACCTACTGTGGTTTCCATTTTACGGGCGCACTCCAATCGACTGATCATATTGCGGTTTGCGGCCCCAAGTTGTTTCACTGATCAATAGTTTTTATGACTAATAGGTAGGTAATACGGATCTAATAAGTACTAATGATTCCTCAACACTTTTATAATTCAACCTATTTATTCAGAGATATTAACTCATCCAGGTAGGTAGGTTGGGCTGATACCCCTTATTATCTCGTCTTACACTTTTATCAGGTAGGTTTACGTACCCTTATGCGTCCCTCTGAAGTAAGGAATGTACTTTATTATAGCATAATAATATTATTTGCATTTACTTTATTGTATGCATTTAATATAGCATATCTTGATCTGTACTTTATTGTCCTTATTACTTGCTTGTTGTGTTGCTTGCTTTGTTACTTGCTTGCTTGTCTTGTCTTCTTTATTTTTTTGTCTTTTTCTTTTTTTTTCTTTGTCTTTATTACATTTTTTTGTAACCCTACACATGAAATTTGGATGAGGATTTTTTCAAACATTCCGGTGACCCCCCCCCCCCCCCCCTCCTCCCATTCCAAATCATCGATCCGCCACTGGAAGTAGTTGCTCTCCAAGGTACAGAGCTACTGTGGTTTCCATTTTACGGACGCACTCCAATCGACTGACCATTTTGCGGTTTGCGGGCCCAAGTTGTTTCACTGATCAATAGTTTTTATGACTAACATGTAGGTAATACGGATCTAATAAGTACTAACAATTCCTCAACACTTTTATAATTCAACCTATTTATTCAGAGATATTAACTCAACAAGGTAGGTACGTTGCGCTAATACCCCTTATTATCTCGTCTTACAGACTTTTATCAGGTAGGTTTACGTACCCTTATACGTCCCTCTGAAGTAAGGAATGTACTTAAACCTCTCTCGATAGCTATGTCATAATCAATCAACTCAACCTATGTCGTAAGACCTACTTAATTTTTTTCCCGGTCCTCAACTGAATAGCTATAATAAGGAAAATATGGCTATGGTAAGGGGAAAAATACAGCCTAGAACCTGATATTTTTATATCAATGCTTTCTAGTTTTTAGTTCGGGTCAGTTGGACTCCGTGTGAAACTTGAATTATAAGCAGTGCTGAGGGCTTGGGAGTTGCAACCAGTTCGCGTTTCGGGTTCAATAATAACAGGGTGGTTTTATGCAGAGTTCCATCGGCAACTGGATGGCTCTCTGTCACGCTCTGGGGTAAACTACCATCCACCACAACCCGTTCAACCCCTTGTACCAGCTGAGACCATACCACCAGATCTACTGCTACTAAGCGATCGAACGTCATCTTCTTCGTAATAACTGTCTTTACGTCCTGTTCGATACCTATCGTCGATTATTGCGTGTCCGCGCCCAAGCGACGGACAAATAATTTGAGTTTGCGATATTTGAGTAAAATGAAGATGAAACCGATAAACCATTGAGCGATTCTGAGAGCCATCTCGATCATCATCGACTACTTAAGCGACTTCGCACGGCTGTCAAATAGTATTTTATTGGTGAACAACATATTGGTTCCAAGGAACGCTCATTATGGGTAGGTATTCGCCGATGGAACGTTTTTGACGTCGAAGAACGTTTTAAACTTCAGAATAATCAGTCGACAAATTTTGAGTATTTGACATACGAGTATATTCACCATATGACTCGACACCATATTAAACGTTATTCAACCAATAGGGCGCCCCCGTAACAGCTTCGACGAGACAATAGGTGCCATTGATCATAATTATTGAACTAACGCCCGAAACATGAACAGGACACATCTCGAACAAATAGATAAGACTGATGACGCCTTCAAGGAAACGCTGCAGATTATTACACAACGGTTTATTATTTACCTGTATAGATGTCCCTTCTGCGTAGACCACTGTTTTCTGTGGTCAATACTGGAGTATTGGAGTCAATCGAGTACTGGAGCCGGCCCGGGGATTACAGTTTCACAACAATGCGCGGGATTCAATAATTCAATAATTAAATATTTGTTGTTATTCATGAAGCAGATCGTTTGTTCAAGATATAAAAAGTACCTATCAATAAAATCCAAAATAAATGCAAAATCCATCATTCTTCAAATTAAATTATATCACAGAACAACCAGCTTGACCTCATTCAGCCATCCGTGCTTATAATCAGGTGTTCCCTGGCAACGATATCTGCATCTGGGCTGGATTTATACCGCTTCAATCACGATCATGTTGACGAAGCTTTTTGGCGCATACGAACGGCTGGACGTACGCTCCGGCAAGGTCTCGAATAATTCTTTATTTCGAGATCAACTTAAAAACGTAGTAAAAACCCATACCCTTCTACTGGAAGTTTTCGAGCTACGGCGTTCTGAAAATTTCAACCCAGAGATGACTGACAGTAACGCCGAGCTTCGCGGACCGACTGTTGCTAATATACGATTGCTATATTATTTGCTAAAGTAGGTGCGTAGGTAGCAGTCAGTATTAGCAGTTCAAGTAGGTAAGTAACGAACCAATCCATGGAGTTAGGTCCTAGCACTCGACCCTACGACCTCCAACATCAATTTTCTTGAGAAAATATCATCAATATCCATCTCGTGATTTTTTTTTCTCTCTCGATATATCCATTCGTAATCGTGTGAGTACCCACTGTACTCACCCAATAGTACAGGAGATATTCATAACATTATGAACTATGTAAATCAATTTCACTCACCTTTCCATCTTCTTTCTTCATACTTATTACCATTATTAGTGTTTATTAACACTAATTATTGCTAAGCTTTTCATGTTTTCGCACGTGTCAACGGACGATATCGACCCATTTTGATGAAATTCATTTGGCACCATCCAGGGTCGAATCAACACCTACTATCCAAATTTCAACTTATTACTACTTACCATTCTTTGGTATCCATAGTTATGGGTGTTTCAAGGAACACACGGCGGACAGATAAACGCGGAACCGAATTTATTCAGAGTTCTAAAATTGAAATTCAATTGGAAATTTTGATTTTGCAATACAACTTTGTTTTCCCTCCCAAAAGTCATCACGTAACCTAACGAACTAAATCACTCGCGATGAAAGAGGCGGCAGACAGGAAAATAAGTAAGTATACTCAAGATTATTTCTAAGAATGCTGAAAACACATTTTTAATATAAACTTAAAAATTTCAAATTTCGTACAATATGAAAAATTATAGAATATATACATATATTATTTAATGTACACATTTATACACCACCATTAATTTTTGTGTGAATACAATCCAAATTTTTTTATGGCTAGAGATAGCTTGTAATGAAATGTACACCTATAAAGGGGAATATAAATTGATAAATGATCTACCGTAGGGCCATTTGATGGACCGATAGCAATATTTAAAATTTTCTTCTTCCTATTATAGACAGAGACTAAATGACCTACTTTTTTATTTTTTATAATTTTTTTTTTAGAGAAGGTTACAAAGTCCTTCTACTTATTACATTTGAGGCATTACCAACTATATTTTTACTTTCTCTTTTTCACTTTATAAATCAACAACTGATGTTTACCACATCAATAACGGCAACGAATCGACTAATTCAAACGAAAATGTATTCAAAACCACTATTAGTGTCAGAACTGAAAAATTTTCATTCTTACAGCTTTCAAAGGTCAATCCTTGAAAATCGCAACCCTTTTTTGTACAGTGCAATTCCGGATAACATAAAAATAACTAGTATTGAAGAAGATAATTCAGCTTGAAAACTTTTTTCAATGAACAAATAGAAGGGAGACGTGAGAAGCTCAGGAATGTATAAGGTGGTTTTGTCATTTCGTGGTCAAGAAAGCGTTTCAAACCACCATCTACTCATTAAATGAGGCGTTTTAAGCTCTGGCTTTGATTCGGTAAAATGTATTCAACATTTTCGTAAACGTATGAAAAATATTGTTAACACCAGGAAGAAAATAACTGGCAATCGTTTTTTTTTCTCTCGTTAAAATTATCGTTCGTAATTCTTTTTCTTGATAGAGCAAATGTAACGAGTGGAAGGTTGAATCACATTGCAGGGATGACAGGTGAAGAGGATGAAGGGTAAGGACGGGGTTAAGGAATAGAATTGTAATACAAAATGTATAAGCCGTGGTCCCTTTCTATATTAACTTTAGGCCTGTTCAATTTTGCGCCCTTTTTCGCACTAATTTTGTTTAAATATATTTTTTAAATTCATTTATTTATATTTATTTTTCCTGAAAAAAGTATAAAATAATCCAAGTGACGCAAATTATGTATTTTCGGAACCACGGCGTTTTAAATATTTATCTTTGTTTCACAACAACAAATTTAATACATTTTTTTCTTTTGATAATAATTGTATTGATATTTCGGACTGAGACCTCAGTTCAAACTTCGAGGAATTTCATCAGCAGGTACATATGCAGTTTGAGGTCAAAATCCAAAATCCAACAGCGGCATCTAATGCCTATGTAGGTATTTGTTATGAATATATATTTTGCTGTAGGTATACAGCTATATAATATAAAATATAAACAGTGCTTTATTACATAGTACAATTCCACAATTTGTTTCATCTCTCAATCTAAATCCGTCAACAGTATACATCGATAACTGTGTCGCTTCATGGCAAGCAATTGCTTTGATCCGGTCTTCTTTCAGGGGAGCCATATGTGACAAATTCACGATTTCATTCAAGTATGAACTGTTTGGAATTCCTCAGAGATGAGGTGCATATGAGATCAACTGATGTGTGTGTCTGTACAACAGTGCACACTACTTACCTGAATGCAGCAGAACATTTGAACGGCGAGTGAAGAGTGAGTTTTCAAAAATTTTGAGCTGAACACCTGATTAAATTAGTACAATGAATTTGAATTTTGAGTCTGGATACAACACAGATGATCAAATAATTATCAGCAGATTATTTGGTTTTTGACCATTTGAGAGAAAAAATGGTGTAACACTGAAATTTATAGAGGTGAGAATCTGAAAACAAAAATTACAAATTGCTATCACAGTTACTACTTTAGTAATTGGTCGGTCAGCTACTAGGTACTTCCCCATAGTCCCATTACATGAATTACAAAAATGTGGCAATTCATGTAATCGCACTGGCAATTAACTGTGACGGTGCGGTCTTTCAAAATGACAGTAAATTGTAAACACAAAAAGTCCTTTTCGTTACTTCTCTTTGATGTGACAAGAAGCGAGAATTTTTAGTGGCTACGATGTTCATCGGAAATCGTGAATGACGTTGAGAGCAACTTGAAGGTGGCCATATCGATTCCTGCCAATCGATACCCACTACAAGGGGAAAGCGCCACTTTCGGTAGGTTAGCAAGGATTGCTCTAAACGATTCATCAGCAAATAGCCCCCTTGATCTGATCCGAAAAAATTATATTTTGAAAACCAATGTACAATTTGATGCCACACAAGCAAAACCGTTCGAAGTTTATAAGGCGCAAAACACATTAGAAATCAAGAAAAGAAACAAAAAAACCAAAATTCAAACATAAATTTATTTCAGAAAATCAAGAATAGAAATACATTACAAAAATAATAACAATGGATCTATAAACTACGGTATTAAAATAAAAAATATATTATATACTTTATATAAAATAAAACTAGCTATACATACATATACACCATAAACGTGATAAGTGATTTTTCCCTATAAAATTCTTTATCTACATGGATGTAATAACAATCCCCTAGGTAACTTTAACACCGCATTGGTCTGACATAAAAACACAAACATAATGTTGAACGTCCATTGTATATTTTTCCACATACCAATATCAATAAAATTTGTTATTTTAATCACGATTCACCCAAAAATACAATCCAAATGACTTTTAAACTGCAATTAAGTTCATTTAAAGTGGAGGGGGTACGGGGAATGTATGTTATTACTCGTAAAGTTACAATTTCATGATGAAGAGGACTACAACACTGGTAGGAATATTGTTTCGATATTGAACAACAAACCACAACCCGACCGGAAATCTTTGCAGGGATTTGTCAGATGGTTGAAGACCTACTGGAAAAGAAGTTCAGGGGTTACACGATCCGCTCTGACAAGGTTTATCACATAGACATTTTCGCTATCGCAAACAAAGCTGACTAGTGGCAAGACACCATTTGAGCCAAATCCAATATTCGAGGTTTGACGTACATATCCACAGATTTTGAATGACTGACGGAAATAGCTGATTTTTCACTTTTGAAGAAATCATTTGATGTGTTTATAGTACAAAGGAGGAGAAAGTGCGATCAAAACTAAGTAGGAGGGAGCTAATCGAAAAATGGCACACATAACACTTCAGTAGTATTCACGGGTTCCGCAGCTGAATTGGTTCACTCGATACATATATAGTATTTAGAATGTACTATCCTGAGTTGTTTCTATGGCTCGTGAAAAAAATGATGTATATAAATTGGAAGAAACAAGGAAACTAAAGAGGAAAGGCTGAAACTAAATTAAAAACACAAGCTTGCGACACTCTCAGGCTGATATTCACATCGGTGAATTTGGACACATTTCACTTGCCAAATTAGAATAAGTAATTAACTAAATAAATTTTGAGCTGCAGATGATACAAGAAAAACAGACAACCAAAGCATGTGAACTGAAAACAGAAGAATATTTCAATGTTACAATGAACGTTCTAAAACAATGAGTAGAGGTTCACTCCATTATCATATTACACCAAATAATCTTTTTCATTACTCTAACTAGAAATGCTCACATCAAAAGGACATTGAAAAATTTGCCTAGTGATATTCAAAAATAGAAAAGCTTCTAAAACTCCTAATATAAAATATAGTATTACACTCTTTTGAAATAACAGAAAGATACAAAAAAAAGAAGAAGAAAAGATAATGCATAAACAAAATAAGTGAGAAAAAGGAACACAACCACAAAACAATGTAATTTATACTAAATTGTCTTAGTCTAGATTTATAAAATGTTGTCACAGTACAAAAATACTAAAGTACAAATATTTTATCTTCAATGAAATTAATATTCATATCATACGAATATTCCATGCATGATTAACATAGTGCAAACTCTTTAATAAAAAATATATGCATATGTTCAATATATATATGTATGTATATATATATAAAACCGCTCTATATTATATATGAGATGAAGGTTAATATTACCTAGTTGTTAACAATCACATTTATATATAAAAAAGAACATGCAAGAGAAGATGAGAAGACAAATTTCCTTTCATTTCTCCAGAATAAGTAGTCTTACGCACTTTTACATTCAGAGTAAAAAATTTTTTGTTTTTTAATTATTTTTTTTCTTATCTTATTGAAACATAGCCTCTAACAACTATGCGTGTTGAAGACGCTGCTATTGAGATAAGATATAAAATTTGATTAACCATCAATGCCTCCTTTTTTTCTGAAGGAAAACTGAAAAAAGAATGAATAGCAGAACGCAACCTTTTGTCACCAACTTTTACGACTGATTGACATGAAAAAGGAGGGAAACATTAAGTATTTTGCAACGATACGAAGTCGCTGCAAATGATGCGTTAAATTATTGGAAACATTGGGTAAAAGATAAGGAATCACAATTTCCTGCTAGAACGCCTACCACTCTAGTTTTTTTTTTTGATCTTCGCATTACATTACATGTATTGTTTACCAACTAGCTTCTAAAATGTAAAGTATTGTAACGACAGTATAAAAATATTGAAACGAGTTTGTCTACAAAAAACGGTTTAACAATTTTTTTTTCGCTTGAATTTTTATTGTTTTTATATATTTTTATTATAAAAAGAATAGAAAAATTATCCAACCAAGAAAATATAAAAAGGCTCATGGGGCCTAATTGATTTTTTTTCCATTTCATATAAAAGAATACAAAAAACTTTGAAAAATTAAATAAATATAAAAATCTAGTGTTTTTAATACTCCATAGTAAAAAAAAAGTGGCATTTAATACACAAAAATGATTGAAGAGAATACTGCTGTATAAAAACACGGGGGAAGAACTGCAATTTTACTTATTTTCAGTTTTTTGGTTTATAGTTTTCTGTTATCAAACTAAAGCAGCTTTAAACAATAAGTTCGCTCGCGTTACATAGGACATTGATTCACTTCTCAGGGACGCGAAAATTTCCACGAAAAAATGAGTTTCACGCGTAAGTATACAAGTGGGAATAGTCATATATATCTGATATTTAAAGAAAAAACAAATTTTTCAGGTACCGTACTTTTTTTTCTATTAGGATGGTGGTTTGTTTTTGTTTTTTTCCTTTTAAAGGTGGACTTTTGCCCCCCCAAAACGGCGTTCAGAGCGAATATGTACACACAAACCTCCACTAAACCGTGTCAATCACAACTGAATCATTACAAAAATTATGTCTCATTTTTTTTCATTTTTATTATACCGCTTGTGAAAAAATACGCTATTTACACCGCAACATAGTATTTTTTTAAGTAATACTATAATCTCACTAAAATAATTGAACTATTTGTATGGTGAAAAAATAAATAATTTCATTACAAATCTTCTAATTTTTTTTCGTCTCTCTTTTTGCATAGAACGAATTCAAATTGTCTGAGATGTCTGAAATTCTTTTTACCATTCCTTCAATTATATTCGTTTTTGAAAAAAATCAATTGTGGCTTCTCTGTTAAATTTTTTTCAAGTGAATATTTTTTGTACAACAACCAGGTGACACGATTTTCGATTATACAAACAAATAATGAACACAGTAATATAATTTTTCTTTTTTCAAATTTATCAGTCACCCGTAAGAAAATGTGTGTTTTTTCCGTGAAGCCTAATATAGGGGGCGCCTTCACCCTTAGTACAGGAACGACGGTACTTTAGTTTCAATCGAAAATTTAACAAAAATATAAGAAAGACATAATAAGGACTTTTTTAAAGGACACTGGGAACACGAGGAGTTCACCTACAAGGATGAGGTTTTAAGAGAAAGGGAATCGAAAACGAGCCAAGAATCGTCGCGTTGAGGAGCGGGAACACATGCTTTACAGTTTTTTTTTAAAAAGATTCTTTGTTTTTTTGGCTCGGCATTACATCAGACGCAAAGGTACTGTTTATCACTTCGAATTTTGTTTATATTATCACCTTGTGTTTCATAGTTACCGTGTTAACGGTAGTTTTTTGTTAAATCGTATATTCCTTATAAACAGATCTTAGTACAAAGAAATAAGTGAAAGGAAGTCTACAGAAGTTTGCGCTACACATACAAACTACTTATACAAAATGAGAAACTTGAAAAAAGGTACCTAAATTGAGTGAGGAGTGGAGGGAGGGGGAGAGTACAAGTCCATACAGGGAGGTTACTAAAACTGAAAAAAAAAGCAGAAAAGGAGACTAACGCAATAGGGTTATTGCATGTTAATCAGACTTTTGTTTCGCATTCCGCTGAAGATCACAATAACGCGAAGCCGCGAAGTGTTAGTGAATTGCGTAATAAAAACGGGGGGGGGGGGGGGGGATTAAACGAAAAATGTTAATCTTTACAGTTGAGCATTAATGGTTGCGTTGCGAAATCGTAGGTTCGAAACCCGGAGATCAAAAGTTTTTTTTTTTTAAATTACTTTTTCCTAAATCGATTAAACAAAATGAAAAAGGATTATGGTTGAAGTCTGTTTCAAGAATCGGAATTTCTTATCCGTCAGAACATTTTGAATTAAAAGTCAGATTGAGTTATTGAAAAGAAATTGGTAGAGAAAAAACCTTCAAATAATTTTTTTTTCAATAAACAACAAAACAACAGTCGCTTTTCATTTAAGTATAAAATCGTATACTCAATGTTTATTCCGATTAAGTACTTGCAACAACCCCATTCAAATGTGGATTATGATTAATTTAAAAATAATGGGTCCGAGAAAAAATCGCGGGGCATGAAGTGCTTATTGACGGTTTAAGCTCGGCCACGGCTGCCAAAGTTGAGATCACCGCCGGAAACAAAGAATCGTTTCACATTCGAAGTTCAAATTAAATAACTGACCGCACTTCACAGACTCACACACTGCTCTGAGAATAATTTGAGTGGCAAATTTGATGTATTGAATGCCTGAATGGTCGGTTGATAAAAAAAGAATAAAAATAAATAAATAAAGAGATTTAAGCTACATTCAACAGAGATTTATGCTTCATTCAACTCGAGTCTTTGTCAGCCAAGCGTGACTGGATCGTGGTGACATCTAACTCGAGTTTATAGTGTCATCAAAATTTTCAAGATTCGTCTTTAGTTATTTGAGAGTATTTGCATACCTACGTACAACGAAACTATAAGAGTTATGATCGTGCAATCATACGCCCATCTATTGATCTTTCAGTTACTGATTTATGAACTACTTATTCTCCTCGAAATGAAGCAGAAGCGGCTGTCATTATTATCATTATTCCTCGTACAGTCCTACTGAATACTCAAGTCCGATTTGAGAGCAAGTGGCGATTCAGGTAAAAGCGCGGAAAGCTGTAGGAATGGTATTAACTACAAAAAAGGATTATAATAGTCTACAGAAAGTGCCAAGGTGCGTATAAAAAAGAAGAAACGCAATAAAAAATAATAACGTAAGTGAAATTGTGCTATGAAGTGCATAAGGCAAGTAAAACGTTGCTAGCTTGGGCAACTTCCCGCTCCTCGGACGTTTCTAATGAGACCATACCCTGGATCAGTGAAAGAGTCAAGGACAGATACAGCGAACGGCGTTTCCACTCGTGTGGGGAGTTAGTTGGCGACGAGGAGATGTTGATAGTTGGGAGAGTAGCTGCTGAAGTTGGAGAGGGTGTCGAGGAGCTGCTGTTTGTTGTCTTGCTGCGACTGCTGAGGAGCTGGTGGCGTGTTGGGGGCGACTGGGTAGTACTGGGAAGGCTCCAGGTAGGGGAGCTTCGGATAGAGCTCGGCTCCGCTTGGGTAGTTGTCGAAGATGGTCGGCCTGAAGTAGGGCGGGTACATGAAGTCCTGGGGATTGACGCTGGGCGAGAGCGACCTTCCTGGGGAACCGCCGCTACCGTGGCTGCCCGCCTGCTGCTGCATGGCTCGCTGTTTGATGTAGTTGGAGAACTCAGTAGGCGACATTCTGCATGAACAATAAGCAAACAACAGAGATGATTAGTGAAATCCAGTTAAATCAGGAGAATAATGCCCAAGAAAATTTAAAGAACAGTTCTTTGGTAGCTCATCTACAGACCAACATACAGACCATTACATCATCATACCACTCAGTACATACAAAGTCAGTTCCATGCTACTAAGTACTGGAGGAAACATAAGAACTCCACGACACTGGGCCCACAATCAGTAAGGGCTGAAATTAGGGGACTGATAGCACATGGACTAAGAAGGAGATAGGTAATATATTGGGTCAGTCCATCAATTAGCAAAAATAGAGGGACGCGGAGGAAGCGCAGAGACAAAACTGCTACAGTTAGGGCGAAACTCTGGGTACAGATGGAGGCTTTAAATCACTAGTAGTTGAGGCTTTAAATCGAGAATTATTTTCCCACGAGAACCTCCCACGATACTTCGAGGGTATTTTGATAAAAACTCGCTATTTCAACCTCCTCCAACGAACCACCAATATCGCTTTTAGCCATTTTGTTTCTTATTTCTTCCCCTCACGCCATCCTAATTGACTCACCAAATGTTTTCTACATCTTTTCTAGGTTGTACCCCTGTCGTCGCCCTTGAATTTCAATCCTTTCTGAGACCTTGAACGGTCCAATGTGAAGAAACTCTTATACCTATTTCCTCCACTTCTGAAGTGCTTTCCTAAATTCACTAAACAACTGAACATTCAACAGTACACTATTCCTGTATTGCTTTAGTTTAATCATGCATACCGCATTCAACCTAAGCAGCAGTTTGAATATCCTCATGCCAGTTATGGTTGGCAACAATAAAATAGTACTACTGCACGAGCACTATCAATCAGCAAATTCGGGCGTTGCGATCATTCCGGATAACCGTACAGTAATTCCAAGTTGCTTAATAAACAACTATGCATTAGGACATGTTTGTGTCTTCTTCCAACTAAGTACCGTCGAAATAGTTTCCATTGGTTTCATTCATGGCTCTGACAATTTGTTCCAGTTTGAACTAGTCTCTACCGACGAAGGTACCGAATGAGTAACTAGGGTCAGCTTACTCCAAGACCAATAAATAAATATACACTCAACATAATCCTTATCATCCTGTAGGACTAACATATTTGACTGAATCTCGACAACAAAATCGCGTTTTATCCATCCAACAAGAAGTTACGTCACAGACAAGGTCTGTTAAAAAGCTAACAATGAGGACTACTTAGTCCGTGAGAAACCACGTTAATCGTACTAAATCCACCGTTGTATCAACATCGATTCCCACACGCAAAGGTCGACGCTTCACACGAACATGTTCATCTCGCATCCTTCAAATATTTTTACAGGCGTTTCCCGCACTGCACATTGTTAAACAAAAAAAAACTACAATTTCACATGTAATGTTGATCTGTCAGCTATTGTGCTTTCATTGAGGTACACGTTGTTTTCAATGGCTGTTCCCAGGGCCCTTCAGATACAATTTTAATTCAACTTGGACGGAATGATTTAGCGAAATGACAACGAAACTGCGATTCACGACAGGTTACCCATTGTTTTGCTACTTGTTTCATCGCTATTTAAAACTCCATAGTGTTATTTTTAGCTAGCTATTTAGCTTATTAGTCCTATTAATATACATGTGAACTATTTACGACACAGAAAAAATAAGGTAGGTTGATCAATATACCCCCATCACCACTATTATAGTGACGCAGCGAACTTTACGGCAGCTCATCTTAACTGCCCGGCTACCTAATTTCCACCGAAAAATGTTCCGAAGTTCTTAATTCAAAGTTGATACCTAATGAGTTTTGGAACAAAATCATAATGAGGATTCGTCGTCAATTTTTTAATTATCATGGTTATTTTAGTCATTTATTTTTTCTGATATTTATCAAGTATACACAGTTATACAAACTAGATTTGAACAACAATTCGCAACTACTGATTATGATAGCCCGATGAACTAAGTACTGACTCACAGAGAGATCTAGCGAATTTCCTACAGCGTTTTCGCCACGCACCAAGAACACTGAGAGACCTGTTCATTGGGTAAATCCTATCGCTTCGAAACTCTCGAATAATCTAGACTGACGCCAATTGTTGAGTGATTCCATGATTTCCAGCGGATTGACGAATTTGTTTGAGATCTAATCGTACTCTTTTCTTGTTTTTTTTTTTTTTTGCATTCGCACGGTCATTTTTCCGTTCGGTCCCAATGGATTTATCGTTATCTGAAGAACGTTTTATCACAGCCAATATCCCATGGGCCGCCGAGTGTCCCTGGCCTCAGTCTACAGCCGATCAAATTGAATTAAATTATCAACTTTTTGTCTCTGGTTTTTCCCATCTGGATAAAAAAAAAACCTTCACACAAATCCGCCTTTCTTGATAAGGCAATAAAAGCCTTGTAAATGGCCAATGTTTAGATGTACCCTGCTATCCACGATAGCAAAAAACTGATTCTTAGCGGAGTTTTTTGCTCCTGACTTCATAACTCTCAATTATTTTATAAATTCAAGGAACTACGAAGGCAAATTTCGGTCTCTTTAGAAGTGTATATCGAATAATTTCAATAGCATAGGTAGTATAATCAATACAGAAGTTGGCCAACCATAACATGCGCAAACACAAAGGAACATCTACATGTCATGATCTACAAAACACAGAAAACATGCAGAATTACAACCTAATGCAAAATGTACTGGTGTTCATTGTATCTAGCATAAAAATCATGTAGGATGTGATCGACAAGTGAGAGGGTATGTTGTCAAAAATAAACATCAACATAATATTGAATTGACTGGTTTTTGAATGTGAACAAGGAAGATAAAACTCATGTTGAACTCATTCGATTATAAAGTTAATGGCATCCAATATGGCAATATCAATCAATTAATTACATTCAACTATCTCGTGAAATATTTAGAGTTGTTAAATCAGTACGTTAACTAGCGGTTATAATCTTTTGCGGTTTTTCAGCACTTTAAGCTGTTCCCTAACATTAAGTCGGGGCCTCCATAACAATTATTTTCCTTCCACTGACTTTTACTGCTCCCCAACCTCTATATAATGGCCTGTTTGCATGGGGAGTATCCTTTTATTTTCTCCATTCAAAACGTCATAATCTCGACACCAAAGGAAAAAAATTCATCTGTTTTAATAAGCACGTTTTAAAAATAATACCTAGGAAAGTTCTGGAATATATCGCCTTTCTTGACCTGCAGATCTTTATCACACCTGAAACATGTTATTACGTTTTTTATAACTAGAAATAATAATAATTAAAACAAGTCAGTCAAAAATGGTGAATTTTTCTCCAAAAACACCGCTCGATAAAAAAATCTTCAAAGTTTGTCACACGAAAATAACTGTGAGCTGTACCAGTTATTGACATGCAAACAGACCATTTGCATGATGGTATATTGGAATGTTCAGTTGCAATCAAGATGACTTGCTATTTTCATTGTGTTAGCTACGTTTGATCAAATACCAATTAGATTGGGCTGTAGCTTGAATGGAGCTGGTAGTGAACACACATGAGAAGCACTAGCTGGATAGGATGATTTCTAAATGGTTGGATGGATTTAACGTTTAATGCAATGAGAAAAATAAAGAGGGGTATCGCTGATGAGTCGGTGCATCTAAGGAGACAATACAAACTACACAAGTCATTGATAAGGTGAATGTGTGGGCTGAATGGCAGTGAATAATTCAATATGTAACAGTGAGTGTTGAGCGTCTCTACCTGCGGCTTTCAGAATGTATCTCGATTTGAGGCATTCAAGGTCTATAATATGATGATTAAGTGATATTGCCCAGTGGCAACGATATTGAGATAAATTACTGCATTGGTTAGATTCTGGGGTCATGACTGCACGCGTGACTGATAAATGGCGCGTATAAATGTGACCCAGCCTGAGTTGGCTTTATGACCATCCTATGACTCCCGTAAATGGAGCATGAAGTGGAGCTTATAAAGAAGTGGAACGTTGGCATACTGGGTGGGCACCACACTCTTTCTGATCATGTGAATATGTGAGAGCAAGTCTGAGGCCCACAAAGAATATAATTATCTGCTCTAATTAACTAGGTAACTGGAAATTGAGGTTGTCATTCCGCGAAGTGAATAATTGAGGAAGAGTTGGCATTCCAAAATACATACCAACATAACAATAACATCTGGTGCTTTTCATACCCACTCATTCAGTAAATACGGATTCAGAAAGATATGATTTGGAGCATTTCAGATTTTGATTATCAATCAGGTAGGCAGGGTGCGAAAATGCCTGATCGCTGAAGATGGTAGCAAACGGAGCTTGAATTCTGCTCGAATTCCTGAATTGCAATTGCCATTGTGGACTTGCATGCCTGAATAGATTTGACCGATATATTCTGTTGCAGTCAAAAGTTATATTATTAATATCTTGTTAGTTTTTCGGTGGGTATGACGCTCAAAGTTTGGTAAAATATGACCACCCTATCAATCTACATTTAATTCCGAAACTGGTAATTTAAGATGATAATCTAATAAAACAAGGAAGTACCTATTTGCTCGCTTGCTGTTGGTCTTGAGTTTGGTACTGCCGAACTTGGTTTGGGCAAAGGTAGCAGTGGTGAAGGTCAGCGGCGCAGTCGTCCTGGGAAGGAAAGCAGCGGACGGCGCAACTGGGCTCGGCGATCCCGGACCTTTGAACCCAGAGGTCGGCGAGACATCTGGCGGGAGCGGAGGCGAACCTTTGGGTGACAGGCTGAGAGCTCCCAAAACGGCGTCGATCGGCCTGAAGCACTGGGCCTCAGGGTTGAACGTTTTGATCACCTCCCGATCCGTTTCCCTGTCCTCGTGAACATCCGTCATTTCGTTGTATAGGATTTTGATGGTACCCTTTTCGCCTATCCTGTAACTGACCTCACCAGGGTCGACCCAGACGGCAAGTTCTTGTGGGAGGTTTTCCAGAATATCTTGAATTGGGACGCCACTCTCGCGAGCCGCCCTTTCGAACGAGCTGTCCACCGGATCTCCAGTCTTCAAGCATCTGAACGCCGACCCTTTCATCGGCTTGTCGGGGTACCAGTGACCCCGGAACTTCTCTTTGAGTGCTTTTTCGAGCTCCTCCCCGAAGATATTGACTCTCCTCCTTGGAAGCTTATTGTACAGGTATGATATGACGAAGTTCAGAGCCACTTGTACTTCTATATGCATCTCGATTTCAGTTGTGTTCTCTCTCCTATTGGTAGTTTCGCATAGAACGGGAGCTGTTTACTCCTGTTTTTCGTTATGTCGAGGTCGACGAGCGTAGGAACAGCTTTCCGCAAATCTCAAGTCCAAGATTTATCTTAAAGCCTGCAACAAACAAAAAACACCACCGATTAGAATTTTCAGCAAGGAAAACCCGATAAAATGATCTAAGCAGTCACTTGAACGTAGTATCATTAGAATGACAATGGAAGAGCGGTCGCTACATTATTCATATCTCCTTACATAGTTTGTTCAGTTGACTCAAACGAGTCAACATCCCAGAAACATTCACGGAGGTTCATCGAGTTGGAAATTCAGAATGGCCCGAAGGTTTTATTCGCAGTTTTTGAATGCATTTCGGAAGCTGAACTGCTGGAGACCGTAAACCACTAATTGAGTTAGGATTATGTTCGAAAGAACGACGATGAAGGATTCTGAGTTACTCCCTTTTATAAATGTCTGTCGCCCCGTTTGAACTATTTCTAACTAGATAGGTTGAGAAACAAAATAAAAGGTTCTTGGACTTTAAAACTTCCTTCGAAAGCATAAAGAACTTGACCAAGTAAACATTTGTTAAAACTTCATCGTTTAATTATCAACTGGAAACAGTAATGTTTTCTTAAGTTTAGCTTTTATCAGTTGAAGAACGCGTTATAGTTTCTAAAAACGAAGAAACGTTATAGTATGTACTTATAGATATAGAAGATTCCCTTAGTATTCTAGAAATGATTTGACCTCTTGCAATACTTTTGAAAAGGAACTTCGTCTACAGACAATACAACAAAAAAAGTAATCAGAAGGTGAAGGAAGAAACTATATACAAAAATGCCTTTATACACTTTCCTTTATACGGTTCTGTAGGCATTTTTCTATAGGTAGGTTTTTTTTTTGAACCGTATAAAGGCAAGTGTAGAAACCACCTTGGAATCAAGATAGCAGTCAAGATGATGACAGATTTTTGTGGCCAAGAATCAACAGTGACGTTCGAGAATGGACCAAAGCCTATGTATTGCATGTCAAAGAAGTAAAGTGAATTGACATAACTACCAAATCGCCATCAGTAACTTCACAGAACCACATGAACGATTGACATAGTGGGCCCACTGCCACCGTCGTCAGATGGAAACCACTACTGCTTGACCTGTACTGACAGATTTTCAAACTCCATGGAAATCACACTGATGCCTGACATCCCCGCAGAAACAGTCGCAAGGACTTTCTTCCGTCAGAGGAAATCAAGAATCGGCGTTCCCTCTATGGTTATCACAGATCAAGGTCACCAGTTTGAATCATCCCAGCTCAAACATCTCAGCGAACTTTGCGGCATTAAATTACAGCGCACCACACCGTATCAGCCGCAACTAATGGGAAAACTGAAAGGCTGCTTAGGACACTCAAAGCTGCACGGAAAGCCCAACAAGAACATCAGCTGGACCATGACACTACCAACAATCTTACTGGAACTTCGTGCTGCGACCCATGATGAATCTCAAGCCTCAATAGGCTAGATGGTGTATGGTACAACTATTGAGTTACCAGGTAATGTCTTCAGCGAAAATTACAAACATCAGAACCCTGGAACTTCTTGATTCATCTTCAATCAACGATAGATTTACTCAGACCTGTTCCTGTCAACCACAAGACTAACTGGAGTATATTTGTACATCAAGACTTGCCAAAACCTCAGATGTATTTTTGCACATTGATCGTGTGAAGAAACCACTTCTTATGAAAGCCCTTATCAAATCACGGCTCTTACTGTTGAATGACAGACTGCACATCAAGGGTAAAGAAGTTAATATTTCAGTAGACAGACTGAAACCTGCCCATTTAATGGACAGTGAAGACCAGACTACCCAAGTGTCAAAACCACAAGCGACACCGCAGAATGATTCTGAACGTCCCTCGTCATCATCAGCAAACGATGAAAAACCACAGGTGAACTCAACTGCGCATTGCGATCTCCCAAATGTAAACCCAACTGTCCCGCTGAAACCCACACGTGGAAGAAATGTGCGATTTCCAACGCGATATTTAGAAGTGATACGTAAAACAATAATTAATAAGTCTGAATTCGATCTCTAAAAGGAATTAGTCTGAAAAACAACATTTTACGTATAAAAACCAGTCTACATTTGATTTACAACTCAAAATTTAAAGTTTGGAAGTCATAATAATTGTATCGATCACACAGTGTTTAGAATGAATAACTTTTCTATTATTTAGACCATTTGAGACAGCAATATTTTGTTAAAATTTAATGCAATAAGAATGTTTCAATACTGGAAATTTGAATCCTTTAAATGTTTATGTACAAGTGAATTACCTTAAATTTTGTGGAATGTGTTCAACTAAAAGTGTCATTACGTGCCTATTTCATTACGGTATGATTATTTTTTTGTGATTTTGCAACGCTTTTTTGAATTTTACAAAAAGTTTGTATCGCGACCGCAGTCACGAAGAGAGGAGTGGTGTAGATGTTCACATGGTGACGGCATTAATGACAAAACTGTGGAAATTTTTTTTTCATTTGCACAATTTTAGACTTTAAAACTATTGTTAAAATGTATAATTTTTTTCTCTCAACAAGTTGTTTTGTTTTTGAATTTGTTCATAATTGTTCGCAGCACAAGGTGATTGTTAGATTGCCGCACTGCTGAGCCAATGGGTATCCTTTCGAAGTTTCTGAGACTGTTGTGCTGATGTATGGTAGAAAAGGCATGAATGTGATCTCCCCAAGAAAGTTGATTGCAACAAATATAATTTCGTAAAAACCAAAAATCTGGAGTCAGATCTTCATGGAACACCCCCCACAATCCTATTCTTGCAGTATACATTACCTCTCAAGGGTAGGCCAGTGGAGTTACAAGACAAGAGATCTCGTATATAATAGCAGTTACTTATCGGGGTGGTCTGTCTGTTATATAAAGAATTTAAACATCACTGGAATCTCAACGGACCTGGTCAGGTAGACCAGGAGCAGTATTCGTCGCCCCTGAGCAACGCACGGGTAATCCAATTATGTTGTAATTTATCTAGGTCAAGAAAAGTTTGTGAAGAACGGAACAGGAAAAAGTCCCGAGGGAAAAAAAAGGTCGAGCCCACGGGCTTCATCCCTCCTCGAGTCAATTATTCCAGTCATCTAAATGTGTAGGCCTGTCCCTTTGTACCCAGCGGCTATTCATCCTCAAGCTCCAGCGAGAGCAGTGCACGCTCACGCCATTAAACTTTGAAATTAACCCCTTCCCCATCATCCAAAAGACGCCCACTTGAGTTACCCATCCATTTTGGGTGGAAACTTGAAAACGTATTGTCTGAAGGGGTATTACAAGTGAGAAATGTGGTGCATCTTTCCGACAAGTTTTCTTCACATGACAGAAAATAATTTTCTGTTGTAAAGAAAAGTAGTGTGGGTACATGAAGTATACATCTTGAGTGACGTAGTGTCATGAAAGCACACAAAATACAATGTGAGCCGTTACGTGATGAAAGAGGAATATATATATCCATTTTTTCAAACTTTTGAATCAACGTGGAAGTTGGAAATCAAACCGGTTGAATCAAACTAACCAGTTGTCTTAGTATTGTGCACTGTATGGATAAATATATAAGATAACTAAGTATTAAGACAGTACCCAGCCACTCAACCCGATTAAAACGAGGTTGTTTCATGAATCGTTCAAATCCCGAGATCTCCGCCGGGCTTAACGTTCTGTGGCCTAGCTCGACCCATTCCGTGTGTGGTAGCATAAATTTCATCCTATTTATAGCGCTCAATTACCTACGTACAATAGGAAAACCGTGTGGAGCCTAGCATTTCTCTAGCATCGCGTGCTCCGGGAAGCTTTGCTATAACTTCCCAGGTGGATATCGCCGTTCAATATCTGCAATACAAAAAACGTTTCGGTCCCGAGTTGTATCATTTCTTCAAAATATATCTATTTATGTGAGATGAGAAACACAACGCCGTAACAGATTGACACAAAACATCGCCAAGTTACGATAAAGATTTCTCGTACACTTACGATAAAGCTTACAAAGGTGTTCTTATACAAACATTACGCAGTTTCCGTTTCACGAAACATACTCTTTCGGAAGTTCCCAATTAATAACATCAAAACCCTCATCTTTTACTTATTGATTCATCATTTTGATTCGTATAGAATACACAGCATGTCCCAAAAATGTTCTCACCTCCACCTATTATTTTCCTCACGAAGGTTCACCATCTATCTTTTTCAAAGTTCAAAAATTCAAAAACCCGATCTTATTTTGATGAAATATCAGAATCTGAAATATTGAATTATAATATTGTAGAAAGAAACTTTTTGAACGCCGATTTCTATAAACTGACAATCCCCTTTAATTTTATTTTTCACCGGGAAGTACTGGACGTTAATCAACCGTATTAATTAAGGTAAATTACGACACAGGTTCGGCAGCATTTTAATGTATTTTCAAGCCTTGGGTTTAATCAACAATATTTATTATGCAGCACACTCAGTCCTACATTCTTCACCCCAATATCAAAATACGCCCTCCTGAATCGTAAAACACAATGTTATCACGGCACAGAACGCGGTCATCCTCTCCACAAAATTCACCATTCGCTGCCCAGCAACGCAGTCTACTCGATTTGGACGTTCATTACCTCCGTAAAACCCGGCGGTCCGTCAGTCATACGAATTAATTCAGTCACAATAGATGTCTCGCCGTTTCTCTGTATACATATTCAAACATGTTGGTATTCAAGACAACAATCGTACGTGTGGGCGCATAACGTCCCTCAGGGTTTTGCTGTACCCACATATTGCACCGTCTGCTCCAAGGGCCGTTGCGTAATTGGAAATTTCGACTTTTCGGTTGACAATACGGGACCGCCCTACTGTGGTAACCTGTGTGCAATGCTCATTGTTTTCTACCATTTAAGCTCTCGGATCTGGGGCAACAGCCTGGACGATGATGTTTCTTAATACCACGGCTCTCCCTAACAAGGAATGAAGCAACTGGAACAATAATAATTTATAAATTAAATGCTTTCAGCCTCTGACAAGTAAACAGCTCTGTAATTATTAAGATGCACGTAGGATTGATCCGATTTCGATATTCTGACACAAATCTGCTATGTTTCACGGCTATTCCGGTTTCCTATTCGAACGAACTGTCAAATAAAATAAACTAGGTATCAAAATGCGTCCAAAGTGTGTATTACACGGATTTGTCCACACAAATCTACTTCAGAGTATTTAGAATGGAAACTACTCAATATTATATTAAAGTACAGCTTTAGATGAGTTTGTACCTACTTAGGATTCGTGTAAGATACTCGTTATTAATTCATTAAAAATTGGTTGACGCCATGAATGCCTCCAGAAGATACTCGACAGGCTGGTATAACCATTGAATAGGTTGAGGCCGGATTACCAATGTTCAATCATCGTATCCACGAAGTTCCTCATATTATTAACACAGATAGGTAATTACTGTCGGAGCGCGGACTAATTCAATTTCCACATAAATAAACAGGAAACATACATAATAAGATAATCCTCTTACTTTCCCTGCGCATTATGTTTATACTCGATCCAAAACTGATCTTTCTCTGGTGCTGCCCCTCGTACGTACTACTTTTGCACAAAACTCATATTCATATAGGGGAACAACAATATTTAATTCATTCAACTATAAGCTTAAATCTGAGTTGTTAAAATCAAAAAATACGAATAAAACATTAAAAAAATATTATCTAAGCTGCTTAAATGATAGGAATACATAATTCTATGGATTATAAAATTAGTCTAGGGTTACAAATTATTAATAAACAACTTAATGTCTAACAATTCTAAGATTAGGTAGTTAAAAGACTCGTCTCCTAACACGGGCATTAGCCCATATTGGAGACTAATTTCCTGTAAATTAAAATTAGAATTGTTTGTAATTATTATAACTTATAATTTAATCTTGTAATTATTATTCTTACATTCAATACTCCAATGTAAACTTATAAAGGAAATAAACGAAAAAAAATAACTTTGGGGGAGGTGACCTGTAACCCATTCAATTCCAGTATTCTATAACGAGAGCACCCACTCATTATAATAATCCAACATTTGTGTATGGTTTATGAATAAAAACCTCTAATGTATTAATAGCAGTACAAATGGTTAATTTTCGTGCAATATTCTTATATTCAATCGATCCGTAAAGCCGGGTAGTTTGCTAAGCTATCAGCGAGGTGATATTATAACATCTCAAAATGATCAAGATGAACCATATACGCACTGATACGATATTATACCGGCCTACCATTAAAAGCAGAAAACAAAAGAAGGGGGCTCAGAAACCTGTTTTTCATACAAAAGAGCATTTAGGCCAAACCACGAAGACCGGGGAGAAATTTAGCGATCTAAGGAGCATGCGAATTGCTTCACTTACCTACCGCTGGAAGTTTCTACCCTTAGCGAAGAGCTGGAGCTTCCAATAAACCATTTGTACCATACCTTCAACCAAGTTGAGCCCCGTGGTCCCATATTTAGTTTCCAACTAGTAAATATTATTAATGAATTCTATTTGGGAGATTTGATTTCGATGCAGTTTCAGTACTGACAGTCGTCCCCAGGAAAGTTAGAGCCACATTTTTGAGCTTGAACGGTGCTTGGTCGTCAAGTCCTTAACTATTTATTTAGGTATATATTTTTTTCATAACGGTAACTAATATAAAACTGAATGCCAACTATGTCTAGTCCCAGAATCACGGGTTACCATTCGAGACTAAACCTTGCATGATACATTGGTAACTAATGAACCACTTTTCCGAGGTATCTTCTAAGGAACATGATCGAAGTTGTAAGACGAGCAATTTTGGATTGCAAAAACATCTATGCAAAGTTGATAAATAGTTGATAAATGGCCTTCTCCAGACTCGAAAATGTTTCGCCGGAACAGAATTGACACACTACCGCTTATGTTACTTTGCCGAATTTAATGAATTTTCTAGTGAATCCGGTGATGTGAATTTCAAGCAGAAAATTCAGATGGGTACAGCAGATGGAAATGATAGGGTATGGGAAAGTCAATGGAAGGATCCAAAACATTAACCCAACGAGATAGATTACCCATGAGATCAACCGGGTAGTAATAATTCATTCATAAAATATGTACAGAAGGGGTATAGAAGGTATAGAATATTATATTCAACGGCTATGTATATATACTGGGTGTCCCAGTTCCTTCTGGAGAAACTCAGGGAATCGATTCTGCTCTTCATTTGGAACAAAAAATGCTCAGTAGAAATTTTTCGAAAAGTTCTTCTTTTTAAAGATATCCGACAATTTGTGTTTTTACAACTTTTCATTTACCTTACCACATAAAAACGCTAATAAATTCGAAAATATTGAGACTACAACAAATCCAATTACACTGTTTGAAAGTTTTGTTTTCAATGGTCAGAGTTACTTAAAATGTTGGCCAGTAACAGGTGGAACATTTGAAAATTTCAAAATTTAAAATTGTGAAAAAGATTGAACGTTCTACTGAAGTTACAAAAAAATACCTACAACTTGTCAAGTTTCACAAAAACTTCTTCATCTAATAGGCTTTACATTGATACACTTGGATTTAAAAATAACGTTGTAGTAGAGTTAAAAAATGATAATTGAACGTTTGAAAACATGAGCAGACGTTAATTGGGGGGTGGGGGGGAATGGGGGAGGGGGGGAGTATGAATTAAACCTCGTAAAATAAAACTAACGCTTCCATGGCTGGTTAAATAAAAATAATGCTGGAATATGAAGGATGGAAGTTTTATTTACGAGGTCTAATTAATCCCCCCCCCCCCCCACCAATTCTTCACCTCTGCTCATGTTTTCAAACGTTCAATTATTTCAACGTTATTTTAAAATCTAAGTATATCAATGTAAAGCCTATTATATGAAGAATTTTTTGTGAAACCTGATAAGTTGTAGGTTTTTTTTGGTAACTTCAGTAGAACATACAATCTTTTTCACAATTTTAAATTTTCAAATTTTCAAATGTTCCAACTGATACTGGCCAACATTTTATGTAAATCTGACCACTGAAAACAGAAGAATCTTACAGGCAATTTATTGTTCTTTCAAACGGTGTAATTGGCTTTGTTGTAGTCTCAATATTTTCGAATTTATTTGCGTTTTTATGTGGTAAGGTAATGAAAAGTTGGAAAAACACAAATTGTCGGATATCTTTAATAAGAAGAACTTTTTGAAAAATTTCTACTCAGCATTTTTTGTTCCAAACGAAGAGCACAATCGATTCCCTGAGTTTCTCCAGAAAGAACTGGGACACCCTGCATATATTATAGATTTATACACATCCAGTGATCCATTATTGGTGTTCCATTATTGGAATGCTCACTCAGTTCTTTATTTATTATTCGTATAAACTTCATCGTCTTTTCGGACACTCGAGTTCACCATTTGTTCGGGTTGGCTTGGAAAAGTGTCTCGATCTAGTTACTGGTTGAAAATTCACGTGTAGTCCAGAAGCGACTCGGACGATGCAAGGTCCGATATTCATAGCAACGGCAGGTGAACTATTTTCGTGGGCCGTCCTCCGATCCTGAAGGATGATTCACCTATCCGAAAAAAATAAAAATAAATAAAAGAAGAAAAAACTCGATCGTGGTCCGGTTGCGTGTCTGGTTGGCGGGGGAGGTGAAAAATTCTTGGCACTGAGCGCCAGGTTGACTTTTGGCAGAGATTCGCGGTAAACAAACAGGGAGCCCAAAGGCGTCTATTCATATCATGGATTGTGCGGTGAGCTTGAGGAGGGGGTTACCGGAATCGTAAAAGAAGGAAATGAAAGGGAGGGTTATTCACCGAAAAACAAACGGAAGCTGGGGACCAAATACCGGCAGATATTAGATTGTGGTAAATATATATGAATTCTGCGAGTAAAACAACCTAAATCGTGGATCTGATAGAGGTCTAGTCCAAATCTGAAGAAAGTCAGTAATGAAGAGGTTATAGGGGCACCACGCTCTTTTTCTTTCGAAATAAGATCCTCTCGTCAATTTTCATGAATATGCTCTCAACGGATTGAGTTTTTTTCGGGCATTTCTTTTCTTATAAATCCATTTACCGAGTTACTTAAATCCAGACCATCAGCCTCAGCATCATTTGAAACAGTACCTACTGAGAAGTGAAGGTTCATATCCATCATGTACCTATAATATATTCATTGTCACTAGTATAGCGAAAAACATTATCTACGAACATCTCTCTAATTTTTTTAGTATAACTGAAGACCTTATTGACGATTGCACACAGGTCTACTACTTCACGTTGCATTATGAGAGGCCGTCATTCCATTGTTTAATTCGCTATTTTCCAAGATTTACTCGTCTTTTTACAGCATATTGATCAATTTAAAATGGTCTACTGATGCCAGTTTTGTGAACCGCAATAAAACAGAGTATTAATCGTAAGATCTCAAGTAAAATGGATATGATTCTCAAACGGAGAGACTGTGAGCAATGAAAAACACTTCACCTGGTCCACAAAGATAACGAAATATCGGCGCCTGAGATCGTTGACCCCCGACGCTGGCTCTAGCGGGATGGCGCCTCCTATTCTGTCCCAGTTCTACCTACCACAGAACTTTGGGTTCTCTTCAGAAATTAACATGCTAAATTGCTTTCTAACAATTGGTTCAAGTTATATGTTTATGGAGATATTCATTCATCCTCTTCTGTAAATTAATACGAGAACCAATTTAAATAATAAAACTACGAATATACCTTCATTATCAATAACAATGAAATAGTCATATTCTGGTTTCGGGTTGAGACCGAGGAGGTTATGTTAGATTCAAGTGTATTATGTAAAATAATATATGAAGACGATAAAATCTGTATTTTTAAAATACCAATATATGCAGTGTTCTTTTCCTGCTTCCTATCCACATCACTGTTACAACGTACAACTCTAAACTAACGAGTAAACACAGCCACCTCCCCAACGACTTCTGCTGTAGGCAGTTAAAATCCCACGTGCTTTCCTTTCCTGTTATCTCTTCTGAATGAGGATGCGCGCCTATTTATATTGTTTTTTGTTTTTTCAAATCCCCCCCCCCCCCCCCGGATGGGCGGGACCGCCCTGACCACTGTGACGTCAGAATTTGTGGAAATTTTGAAAAATCATATAAAAGAACTACTTATCGTAGGTCAGTGAGGTTGGTGTCAAGGTTCTCAGGATGGAATCTAAAAAACCATGCGAATATCCCAATGTTGTATTGTGAACATCGACTCACTAGAAATTGGATCAAAACTATCAGAATATGTGGAAATTACATAGACAGTATTACGAGCACAAACAAACCAGCTGAACATAACTAATCGACAATTAATGTTTACCTGTGTATTCCCTACACAATTAAATGAAATTATGACTGAACTCAAATGGTACTTGCTACACTTTACTCGAAAGAAATCGTAAGTAGGCACGTAGGTACTTAGAAGTACAAATAGCATGACAAAAATAACTTTTCTGTTGCCTAGCTATTTTATAAATTCCGATGCTACCTACAATATAATACGCTCTGAGACTAAAAGGATATCGAGTTTTGGAGGTGATCCACCTTCAACAATTCAGTATCATTCAGCACCTCAAGTCTGACCAAGTTAAACTACAGCTGATGCCCGTACGCTACAGGGATCTTCTATCTAATGAAATTCTAATGAAAAAACTCATCAGACCTTTCCTCAGGATTTCCCTTCACAGCTGCTCTCATTTCGTAGTTCTTCGCTCGGGCGAATTTTCGAATGAGAAATAAAGTCGTATAGAACCGTTAGCACACCTGACCGCACCCCAGAGGGCAGAGGCCAATGATTCAAATAGGTCTTGAGTTGCGTGTGAAACCAGTTCAGTCCCATTCAAGACGACAGGGCGGGGCAGCGTACTTACAGGCGTCAAGTGCAACAACCTGCTTCAATTTTTTCACAATAACGCCAGACCGTTTTATGCTAAAAGATGCAATGTCGAAATCCCTTTGAGAGGCCTTGCCCTTCCGAAGATAAACCGCGGGTTGCACCACAGCCTCGGGTTTTGACCGATGACTTTGAGAGTTGAGGAGTGCCGCGAAACCTGATCCTAAATGTTACCTCCATTTAAGGTTTCTCATTGGAGTTGACATTCTTCCAAGTTGAGTTATCCTAGTGTCATCGATTGTGGCCGTGCCTACAACACAATCGGCTGAGGTACTGAAAGCCCAGTCTAAGGTTCGCATGTAAGTTGGATGAACGGGGTATTGTACAAAGGTGGATCATTATTATGGTCAAATAAAGGTACTGTTTCAAAGGGCCAGACATCAGCTGTAGTTGAACTTCGTGAATTTAAGATACGTGGTGTAGGCACTGAATTTATTGTAGAAGATAGGCAAGTGGTTGTAGGACGGCCAATCCAGAAAGATAAAAATTTAATATTAGAGGCTAATTTTAGAGAAATTCTGTGCTGACTCACAACACATATATCCCTAAAATCGCTCAACAGCCACAAACCTCAGAACATTTCAGACACACGTTGTACCTGTCCACCAGGTAACGCCAATAAGAAGAATTTGGTATTGCCATTACTACATTTGGAGAAAGAATAAGTATTTGATATTTTCTTGTCTGGGTTCTCAACTGAATTGCCGAACTTTATAGAAAAGAAAATACCGCTCATTTGGTGCAGTCCGCCACATTCCGTACATGCCTTTAAACTATGCTCATTAAATTTATGTTACTTACCTCAAAATTTGGCTCTGAACTTGCTCTTCTGATCCCTCGAACTTCCGGCTAGTCCATTCTAATTATTATAATTATAAATATACCTAGGAACAATTAAGTGGCTACCTACGTGAGCCCTATTTCATTTCCGTAAAATTCACAATAATGCAGAATTTTTTAAATTGCTCTTCCTGGTGCTACTGATACCAATAAAAATACTTATTATCTATCCTTTTTTTTGTCTTTTTTTAAGCCTAAGTGAAGCTCTTGGTCAGTGGAGCCACTGGTTACTGTGAGTTACTACAAGTAAATCTGCTAATGCACATTACTACCTATGAGCTCATTCCGTTGGTACGTACATCAACTTAATCTAAATAAAATAATATCTTAACCCCCCATCACGTTCATGGCCTTACGGTGGGACGAGTTCGCCACGCGAGGGTACGTTTCAATTAAGCAGAAAACCGCCTCCAGGAACGTCGGCCACCCTTTAAAATCACCGCTAATTGGCGGCTGGCGCTCGGTTAATTATCGCTTAGCGTCCCCACCGGTCCCTGTTGGAGGTGGTTGACGCTGGAGGACCTTCGTCGATTTTATAATCGTAGAAGATATTTTCATCAGAAAAAATGTGAGACCGTTTAGAATAGGTGGCAGTTCTTAATAGATTAGCGGTATTGAGACTAGTTACAGCCATCCACTTACTAACAGCAATTTGACTAGGTTTGATAATGACTAGCGTACCTAAAAGCCATCATCAGCAATGTGTTACTATGGGTAGATAATGGAGAAATTCTCTCACAATCTTCTAGATTCTGCATCAGCTAGGTTTTTACAGCCTAATTTTGGTTTATTTTTTCAATAATTAGGTAACCTTAGGAATCGACATGAATATAAAAATTTACCCCCCTCAACACTTTATGGTCTGCGTTTCAAGGTACGCAGAACCTGAAAATGGAAAACAAAATTCTGTCCATCCGCCGCGCCGTACCAGGCACTTTCCCAAGTTTTTCTCACGAATGAATAAATGGTCCGATTTTGCTCAATTTCGCTGGGTAGTTGTGTGTGTAGCTTCTGGATGGTCCCCTATGAATTTCAAAACGCTTGGATCATGCGTAAACGCGAAAAAAGAGGCAGTAAATTTTTCATGAGCCTATGGCCTGATTTTTATAAAACACTTCAAATTACACGTTATGCTTCATCCACAACAATTACGGATATAATTCTTGAATCCACAGCATACATACTTATCAGTGATTGCCCGACCGGCTCTAGTACTCGATTTAGGGCTTTCCGGGGACCAGCTTGGGTATTTACCACGGAAAACAGTGATCTAAGCAGAAGATACCCGGAAAAACAAGCAATAGGGGTATCGAAACAGGAAAAACAAACCGCTGTATAATAATGTCAGGCGTTTTTGGTGAAGGATCTTGTTATACCGAGTGAAGGGTATAGAGGTAAGTAGGTTTGATGGGAGGTAGGTAAAGTGAGATATTCTGAGTTAGGTACTCTACTAAATGAGTACAGCAGTGGGATTCTACCATACTAAGCCGTTATCTCGCTGTAACACTATCCCACTATCAAAGAGTGTTAAAATCAGAAACTGATTATGTCAACACTCAACAGTCGGAAAATTGAAACATTTCGACGATGGAAAGACAGTTTTTTCCTCGGTGCCTATGACGTTGGGCGATCCTAACCATATCCTAACTAACGAGATTTTCCATTGCGCAACTCGGTTTTGTATTTAGAACTTAGAACTAACGTAATACGAGGCCAACTGAGGGCCTTCGGATCTTGCGAGCTGAACTGTCGCTAAACCGTTTAGCTTGCCCTCCCAATCGTATGCGAGTTCACGACAAGTCGCTAACAATCGTTGAGACGGTCGGCAAAAAGATTGACGATCACGCTCTGCTCTATAAACGTTAAGGCCATCTCTAACAACAACTACAACGCACTTGAAACTGCATTACTACCTTCACAACCAGCATCCAAACATTCTATCCTATTTCCTGTATGAAATCAACAAACTATACAGCAATATCTGATGGTTCAATGAGTGGACAACACCCATTCGGAAGGCAATCTTTTTCGGAACAAATAAATTACGTAGAAGTATAAGCAAATTCCTTTCTTTGCACGGCGATTATACAGGGTGTAACATGAGTGATGCAAAACCTCTCTCCCACGTGTTCTACATCTAATTTCCGACCAAAAGTGTCCTATAACATTTTTTTTTTACTCCGCTTAATACCCCACTTTTTTCACTTTAACATTTTTTTCGAGTTTCCGACCTCGTCTCACTAAAGCAGCTATAATTTCCTTAATTTAAAAAGTAAATTCAAATTTAGAGATACCGCTGGAAAGAGCGTTAAATTTCCTGTCTCTCTAATGTCTGACAAAATTTTTTTAGGATTTGAGGAGTGAGAATGGAGTTCGAAAAGTGAAGTTGGTCAACATCTTAAAATCGTCTGTTTTTTCAAACGCTTGGTGATCCTATTAATTCTTGTAGCAGAATGGTGAAGGTAAGCTAAAAAATGCGCCAAAACGTCAGCTTTCCGAGGGACTAATCAAAACGTTTTTTGGAATTGATTTCAAGAGAGAAAATGAGGTTTGAATACGAAAAAACGTGTTGTTTCCGGCTAAATCGTGGGTTTTTCATGAAAAATGTACCTATTGTGAAGTAGTGAGTCAACTATGGGGTAATTTTCAAATCGAATGGTGACACCCTCACATCATCTCCCAGTCAGTATTTCGTCGTTATTTTCATTTTAGTCCAAGGGTGTTGGCATTACAAAGAATGGAACTATGGAAATCAAGCGAAGAGGATTGAAAGATCCGTGAGACGACTGTTGTTCCTCTACGAATGATTGGGATGAGTGCTTATATTTTTCGCTGCCACCTTTGGACCCTTCACAAACGAACCGGTCTCTGTATTCGCCAAAACGGAGGGCATTTTGAGGAAATACAGGATTGAACAGAGTCCCGCTTAACTTTCATAGTTCCATTCGTTGTAATGCCAAAACCCTTGGACTAAAATGAAAATAAAGACCAAATACTTACCGGGAGATGATGTGAGGGTGTCACCATTCGATTTGAAAATTACCCCACAGTCGACTCACTACTTCACAAAAGGTACCTTTTTCATGAAAACCCCACATTTAGCCGGAAACAACACGTTTTTTCGTATTCAAACTTCATTTTCTCTCTTGAAATCAATTCCAAAAAACGTTTTGATTAGTCCCTTGGAAAGCTGACGTTTTGGCGCATTTTTTAGCTTACCTTCACCATTCTGCTACAAGAATTAATAGGAACACCAAGCGTTTGAAAAAACAGAAGATTTTGACCTAATTCACTTTTCTAACTCCATTTTCACTCCTCAAATCCTCCTAAAAAATTTTTGTTAGGCATTAGAGAGACAGGAAATTTAACGTTCTTTCCAGCGGTATCTCTAAATTTGAATTTACTTGTTAAATTAAGGAAATTATAGCTGCTTTAGTGAGACGAGGTCGGAAACTCGAAAAAAATGTTAAAAGTGAAAAAAGTGGGGTATTAAGCGGAGTAAAAAAAAAAGTTATATGACACTTTTGGTCGGAAATTAGATGTAGAACACGTGGGAGAGAGGTTGTGCATCACTCATGTTCCACCCTGTATACACCCATCACTGAACTGAAGTACTAAGTACTGGCTCTTATGTGAGGGACTTTGAAGAGCTCCTCATTGGAATGAAAACAATAGTAAAATTTCTTAAGAGATTTTTAAGAAATTGTCATCTTATTAAACATGCAATCAGGAAAAAATGCACACATATTTTCACACAGCTGGGCATTGTGTGTTTAACTATATTTTTAAACTAATCGAAATTGTTGTTTTTTTCTTGCATGTTGCAAAGCTATTACTGGCGCCGCCGTGACACCAAAGACAAATTCTGTTGGTCAAACGAGTAGACCAAGTTAAAACTCAAGTATCATAATCCCCAACCGGAAGACTGTTGTCTACAAATAGACAGACTAACACCGCTGAAATGTTCGGCAATTCAATGCTTGTTGGATATCCAAAAATTAGAATGGCAATTAGATGTGCTCATACTTGTGCTCATGTTTGTACTACGTCTTGATTTCATTAATTATGCACCATTTAGATTGTTGTTTACATGTAACTGGACATGTGTTGTATGTTCGAGCGTGCGATAAGCCACGTCCCTCTACATATCGGTACCACAGTATGATTTGTTAACGGGTTCGTTAACGTTTGTTTGGTAAGATTATGAAATGACCAGAACAAAACTAGGACGCAGATGACGATATTAACAATAATGAAGAGGCTCAATATTTAAAGGATTCGACTGATAAGGAACACAAATACGATATTTTTATATTTGAAATAGATCAAGATTATCCTATCTTGATTGATGGATGTAAAAGTACGCGTGGCATTATAGGTACCATTATCAATGTAGGGCAAACTATCTGTCGTAATGACATTGATACAGCTACTTATGAATTCTACACGACGTATAATTGAAAGAGGGCTTTTAACTAATCAAATATCCAACAAGTAGAGGACATTCTTCAAATTGGAAACCTTGTAACTTCATCAATGTTCATGATAATACAAATAGTGACAGGTGCCTCCTGATCTCGGAGGGCCAATTAGGAAAGTGAATCAACATTCAGAGTAGGGTGTTGGGTGTCTAATTTACACTATCCAAATACTATTATTGAGAGGCGGTTCCTCAACGACAACGTTACCCCTGAAGCCGGCTAACCGCTGATTAGATCTGGATCCCCGTACCAGCGGGTCTTCTATAAAAGTTGGGCCTGTACACGTTCGGTCTATTTCCGTCGCGGTATGCGCTCCTTGATGAATGGGATTTGGGTTACAGAACAGGCGGCCGAATAGGTCTTAGCCACCAAGTTTAGTCTCGATGTGCTGAAACTTTGTTTCTGAGAGAATTTGCAACAAAATCTTCTAGTGGTGGCACCGGTGGTGCTACCGAACTGTACGCCAATACATACTACGTGAATTGGGTTGAATTAGACATTTCATCAGAATGAAACGGAGTAATTAGATTACTGGCCACAACGAACTTTCCAGTAAACTTATTTTGATCTCCTCTTCAGAGCCTATAGAGAACGAAAAAAAATAAAATAAATATACGTTGGTACAATTAAAAAATCCATGTATGTACCAAAAATGAATAATTATGTTCATCCCAAAATTACACGAATAAAAAAAAAATTAATTGTTTACCGTTTCACTACCTGAGGTCATGTAACGAAGACACGCCAACCTAATTTGTAAATGAGTTATAACACAAGTTCACCTATGAAAATGTCATTCAAAATCATTCTTTACACATCCATGAAATTCAATGTTTTCTGGATGGATATAATTTACGTATGATTGATTATCTGGCTGATGAAAAGAATAAACTATTTTTCGAAACGCTGCTTTTCATCTGCATAATCGACCGAAACTGAAGAAACCAACTCAATGAAAAATTAAATTTTAAGCCAAATCAGCAGTGCCGCCTTGATTTTTTTGGGATTTGGGAGAATTGTGCTCATACCGTGGACTCCGAAAGTGGTTTCCTATCAAAGGCATTTTTGCTAATTAATTTATACTATCAAGAGCACTCAGGACCGGAATGCGTGAACGGACGAAAATTTGCCCACTAAAACCAAAATCTATAGAAAAAACAAGATAAATATATTTAGAGTGGACAATTTGATGAAATTCACTGGCGTGGGATATATAGTAACTCTAACATCAGTGTCAGACATTTATGGCTGTTTGTTGCAATGGTCCCCACCAACAATGCATTGATGCTCCTTGAAATGTGAATGGGAATCAGCGGTCATGGGAGTTGCAAGGAGTGACAAACTAGGCCACAAACCATCGATCCGCCTTGCAATATTGGCAAAGGCTCCAGTTCCCCGGCTTCTGTAGTCGCGTCCCATATAACCCATACAACCGTGTTTATAAATGTTAGCCGCCCTCCTTTTGTCTTGTGCAACTGTTCAATCCTCTCGCTCAGGCTGGTGAGGGTACAGTTTACGGGGTTTTGATATACAAATGTCAAATGGTCGTGGAGGAGAGCGCTCTCAACGCCACAGTGCGATTTACTTCGCATCAAGGCGTTTCGAGGCCGAATCAATCCTTAGGAACAGAATGAGCTCGCAGGCCGTAACTCCTCAGCTTTTCCGCATTGTGCGCTGGCTCAGTATCGTGGTTTTCCGGAAGATGATAAAATAAATCTTTTGATTTGGTGGCAACAGAGGTCGCATGACGTTAGATTCACTCTTGAATATGTTACCGGTAAATTATATACATCAAAAATGCAATATATACAACCGGAGGCATTATTAATCTCCCTGCCTACTTTAGGCAACGCAGGAGACTTAAATCATATTCCAGTTGCCTAACATACATTGTCCAAGTCCCAAAGAATTTTATTTACTACGCTCACCGTCGATCGCAAATGCATGCGGTAGTCAGCACCAAGACCGCTTATCCCCTCGGAATGGTACCATAAACGATTCTATTATTTCTCACTTGACTGACGATACCCAAAAATGGCCTGAGAAGAAGTGTCTTTTATTTCACATACACAAACACTTTTCATATTGCATAAAATACCTGAGCAAAACAAAAATGCTGCAAAATCCTTGTCCCACAGGTTTATTATTCTATTGGACATACAAAAATGTTTGCTATTCATTTATTGTTTCTTTCATGTGGAATAATATTGACATAGCTATTTATGACGGTTTTCACAAACGCTGGCACCAAAAACTCGAATTGGGCTTCTATTTTTGATATATTATCATCGACCATCGAAGCTGTCATTGAATGTCATGATACACCTTAACACTACCTCATGTGTTATTATACAAATTTTCGGTGATTACAGCCATTTTCACAGGTTAAAACTTCGTTAGAACCTCAATCCTTCACTCAGTGGTCAAAATCAACTTCATATTATTTGGTCTCCTCAGCCTAAAAAAACAAGGAAAACGAAACCTCGCCAGCCCAAGTTCACAAAACAATTGCAACAATTTTTCGCCCATTTTTTTCCGATCGGGGGCTGCCGAGATAGGGGTCTAAATAGAGCCTGTGTGAGCATTTTTTATTTTTTATTTTTGGACCAAAAATTAAGGTAGACATTGATGACACGGCGGACGGATATTGCATTTTCCACACCTTGAAACGTAAAAGAAAAAACGCCTGCCTAGCTGGGTGGGTAGTATAGCTTCCTCACCTCTGTAACACGGGCGTATAGGATCAGTTGGTAAAATATTGATTTTGATTAATGCATTGGAGACCAGCCTACACCTCACCTCCACCTATTCCCAAATATCACCGCTTTACGATGATCTGCAGAGTAGTTACGGGCGTTTCAAGTAGTTCCCGTTTGCGCAAGTGCAGACGGAAGTTACGGTACGATTCCAATGGTACTAATAATGCGACCATCTGCGGGAGTTTTTTGAGACCACCGGGAGCATCGTACGTCCAGCCGTTCGTTCACAGTAAGACCCTGAATTTTGCACCGACAGGCTTCGTCAACAGGAGTATGAATCAAAAATAGTATAGATTCAGCCCAGATATCATTGCTAGGAACGCCGCAACAATATGGTCCTCAATATTTGGAAGGCGGTTTAACTGGCACCAATATTGGGGGTGTTCATAGTTTTCAATGGGCCGCAATTTATTACTGCCACCGATTGAGGCCCTACATAGAGGTTATTGGGAATTGACCCTATATACCATTGCCAGGGAAAACCTGATTATAATCACAGATGGCTGTATGAAGTCCAGTTGGTTGTTCTGTGATATTACTTCATTTGAAAAATGATGGCTTTTTTGGATTTTGTTGATAGGTACTTTTGTAACTTGAATAAACGTTATATACATCATGAATAACAACAAATAATTAATGATTTAATTATTGAATCCTGCGCATTTTTATGAAAATGTAATTCCCGGGCCGGCTCTAGTACTCGATTTAGTGCGTTCCTGGTAGAAGCACGAGGGTAGGTACAGACCACAGAAAACCCTCACCTACGCAAGGAGCATCGATACAGGTAAATAATAAACCGCTTTGTAATAATTTGCAGCTTTTTTTGTTTAATTTTTTTTCCTTTAATCAATCACGAATCCAGTGCTTACCTACCTTCCCCGGCAGTGAGGAAGCAAAATTCTGATGGGCAGTTCCAAAAAAATTTTCCGAACCGAATACATAGGGGTATTATTCAGAAAGTAATAAACCAAACAACCCCGTCGGTGCATACACTATCCAACTAAAACGGTCCTATTGCGGTCGCACAGACCTGAAACGTTTCGAAGTATTCCTACATTTCACGAAGGTATTAATGGGGGAGGGGGGAGTCAGTAAGTCAGAGGAACCCTTATAAATATAACCCTTAGGAGTAATATGCCCATTCCCTTCAATATTTCAACGTAAATATTCATTGATTTTTCACGTTTTGAAAATCACCTTACAACGGAATTAAATTAAGTTTGAAATCAGAATTTTTGTGAAATGAGCCGAATATTGTCGATGAGGGGCTAGGTATATCTGAAACGCTTCAGAAGTAGGTAGCCAAGACGATAGCCAATCTGAAAACTTGTAAGCGCTGACTGAAATTTATTACATCGTCAACGCCACAAGAAACGTCAACAGGTTGACGGTCAAAAGACGAGGGGCCTAATTGAAGTTGAGAAAATTAATTACGCTCTCTCAAGTTCCTTTGATGAAAACGACGTTTTGAATGCGACAAGGAAAAGGCGTTGAATGTTTGACAAACTAAATTAGGAGTTTCTTGCCGAAGAACTATTTTTTGAGAGGACCTGAGAAGGCCAAGATTTAACCCAAACGTTCAGATTGAAAGTACGACGAATTCTGAGCAACGGATAACGTCTATGAGAAACAACGAATAAAATGACGATGAGCAATAAAGATGATGTTATAATATAAAAGAAAGCAATTAAATTTAAGTGGACTGGTGAAGGTGATTCATGATAAGGGAGACCTTCAATAGATGGAGACCTTTGTGCTTATCATTAATCCAAGGACTTTGTCGGAAAGTAAATAACAGATATCTAAATAGCAATAAGCTGTATGGGATGATACTCATAAGTAGTCGAATCGCACCATCATTCATTCTACATCAAACTGATGAAAAATATAAGGTTTGAAAAGAATCACCTGACTTATAACCAGGAGAAGGTCGGTCGCTTGGATATCGCATGAGTAATCCGCCTACAAAGAATGGAACCAATGATTAATATCGAAGATACAATTAAATGATGAACATTGTACATAGACCACTTATTGACACACGATGGCGATGTCGGAGAACCTCGGCAGGTAACACGGATATATGGAGCGCGCATTGCCGCGTCCAGAAGTCAATCCCTCTGGCTTCAAAGCAATGCCAAGCAATTGTAAAATCGTATAATCTATATTGGAAGTGACCGCAACACAAAACATCGCTTCATGATTTTGAAATGGAACATTAATTCCCCACATAAGTTACCTCTTGTTTTGTCTTATATGATTATGGAAATGAATGCACAGGTGTATTTCCTGTTCATTTATTTGATTTTGCCCAAGAGTAAACGGGGGAAAGCTTGTTCTGTAGGAAGTGATTTATCATCTTGCCAGACGATTTGCCGATCGGGGCTATGGCGAGATACTGTGACGGCTCAGGTAGTTGCAACAGATACAGCACACCAAAGCTGCAGTAATTGAGCACCACAATACCGCAAAAAACTGCATAACCAAATGAAGAAGGTTCGAGGCGGTTTTATGGTTTGAATCCAGGTTATGTGGTGCATTTTTCTTCCTCCCTGAGTAGGAAGGATGTTTTTGCGATTCGTCACAAATCAACGGCGATCCTTCACTCGGATGAGAGGTTACGCCGATTGTGCAAAAGAGGATGCAAAGGCACGGTGACTTCCTCCAACCATTATCTGTCTAACGTCGACCCAGCTTATCGTTGTCAGCCATCTCTTCCAGCCTCTGCATCATTCGTACTGTAATAATCTCTGAGGCTTAGTAATGATGTCATCATCCCCATCATCGACCCTCTCGATCTTGATGGTCGTGATGACCGGTCCCCACCGGGAGTCGCTAGTAAAACCTCGCCTTGACCCCACCGCATCCCGCATAATGAATTAGCTGTGTATTTAAATGTGTACGCGAACATCGCGCTTGTCACGGCTTAACTACCATGACGTGCTGCCTAGCGACTGTTTTCATGGTTAGAATGTGACCCCTAGCCCCACAACCACTCTTACAAGGTATACTTTCTTGTGAAACAATACTGAACTATACTGAATTCATATAAGTTGAAGCAGCAACCTCTGGTCTGATTTCAAGAATCTACATCGTTCATATGGGTACGTAAAATGACAACTCTCTATGACAAATCTCGCCGACCATACGTGGGTTGTAAAAACTCAATTCAACAATTCGCTTCATCGTTGACTATTAAATTCCATTAGCGTAATTTAATTGATTAGTAATATCCAGTGTTTTAAAATTTGGTGCTCCTTCTTTCAGCGATCATCCAACTAATTGTCACGTTTCACCGCCAGCCTTTAAAACATCACGAAACTTGATATTGTCAAATTTCAGAAACCATTTCACGTGATATCTTTACTGCCTTCTCGTTTGTCGTAACTGAGGTTCATTTGGCCCAATATAAGGTATTCGGTGACACTCTCTTGATTATTTTCGGAGCATTACGTGAATGAAAATAAAAATTGGGCCATTCCGCGGACGACAAAACAATCCCTGGGTTTATGGCCCCATTGTTAGCTGCGGAGGATTTTTCGGTTGTCGGTGGAGCGCGACGAGCGACCTTGGGCCCCTTGACAACTGCGACTCTTCTCGAACCGAAAAATAATTTCATCCTAACTCTGGGAAAGTTGCGAGTTAATTAACGAATATTATCAGCGATGTTACTCAAAACAGCTTATATGTTAATTATCGTAAATAACAAATGTATGCTACTCAAGTGACAGCATATTTATGTCCTTGAGAAAATTTATTAACAATAATGCTTAATCTAGGAAGATGCTGATGTTTCCGTAAAAAAGTGTTCAACTGATACAATCGTTTAGGTAACTACGTATGCTGAATCATAACAGTAGGAAAGGGAAGGGAAAGGACGAAGAGAAAGGGCGTCAAATTGGTCAAAGAAAATCGGTCACGTTTAGAAAATTCGACCCCCAGTGCCCGAGGGTAGGGAGTGACCACAGAAAACAGAAATTACGCAGAAGGGGCATCTACACGGGGAAATAATAAAACGTTGTGTAATAATTTGCAGCTTTTTCCTTATTTGGCGGAAATTTGGTCATGATTCACATATGGCATGATAATTTGGTGTTGTAAAAATGGGGGATTGAAGTGAAATTCAACTGCACGTCACTGTCGTGAATGGTGTTTTAGGTAATTGGGGATGCTGAATCTAAGTCGCACCAGAATAAAACACCACCCAGGAAAAGTAAGGGTCAAATTGGACAAATTCAATTCGGTCACGTTTTGAAAATTCCACCCCCAGTGATAACACATGTACTTGTCAATACTGTTAACAGGAATCGATTTAGCTTCATTATTTGTATTCCATTTAACATGCATACCGACAAATGAACATGGAAGTGACGCGTAAAACTGCATTTTATCAGCAAATTTTGAAACCTAATGCAAATTTTTCATAAATGTCGAAATTGTTGATCAACTTCACAGCACATAAATCATAGGAGCACATCTCTATGATGGGGCAGCCAACCAACTAAAACCTGCAGGGGGGGCATCAGGCAATTCCTCTCCTACAGCCTGGTATCGGAAAAAAATGTTATCTTTTACGGCCCACAGATGAGAGTTGAGTATATGAAGTAGGGGGAAGGGGGCAATCGTTATCAGTTCACCTGCCGAGTGGGTCGCGGGGGGCGATAATTTTGAGCGTAACCCGAGAAGCTTGGACGAGAGCCAGAAACCGCGAGCTCCTCCCGAGACAGGAAAGCGATGTTACACCCCCAGCCACACACTCTTATCGGCCGTACCACGATGTATATTTATATATAGATTTTCACGAGCTATAATAGATACGCCTCTTGCGACAGTTAAGCCACGGGCTGTTCGTGACGCCTAAATTTGACACGTTTAGTGGAACCTCCCCCAACCATTTTCTAAAGGGTTTCCGTCAAAAGTGACAAGCGCTCGTAATTTTCACGTGTTTTCACTGGCGGTGGAGATTGTGTTACCTGATAACCCTCAGGGAGGGCTCGAATTTCGACGATACATTACGTGAAGAGTGATGATGTGATAAAACGATATTTGCTTTCTATTTTTAGGACCAATCGTTACCCTCTAGTTTAGCAGAGTTACACACACCACGAAATAACCGTAACTTACCAACCACTATCGGAATATGATTACATTGATCACAGCTTTTTCAAGTGAAATTCTTACTCGATCCAACCAAATTCGTCATTTTTCTACTAATACAAGATTTTTCTATTTTCTTCTTCTTCTTCTTCTTTTAGCACTACAGACTCAATCGGTCTTTGGCTTGAATAACCGTACGCTTCCAAACTGACCTGTCATCACTCCAGCTGATTCCAGCGCGCCTCATGTCACTCTCCACCTCTTCTCGCCACCTAGCCCTAGGGCGCCCTCTCGGTCGTGTACGCTCATCTTTGAGGTCAAACACTCTTCTTACATGCCGATCGGTTTTCATCCTCTTCACGTGGCCATACCATTTAAGGCGCATTGTGCGGATATGAGCAGAAATGGATGGTTCGTTGAATAGCTCAGTGAGCTCCCGGTTCTTCCTCCTCCTCCAGATTCCATTCTCACAAACTGGGCCATAGATCCTCCTCAAGACTGCGCTCGAAGCATTCCATTTTCCGGCTATTGGTTTTCGTGAGGACCCAAGTCTCACATCCATAGGTTGCCACTGGTCGTATGAGAGTCTTATAAATACGGAGTTTGGTCGTCTTAGATATGTTCCTATCCTTTAGTAACTTGACATTTGCGAAATAGCTTCGGTTAGCTGCAGCAATTCTTCTTTTCACCTCAGGATCTTCTTCGCATCTGCGTGTAACCAGCGAACCTAGGTATACAAACTCATCCACAATCTGGAATTTACGATCCTGCACGCTGTACGCATCCTGAAGGCTTTCATTTCTTGACACTATCATCACTTTAGTCTTGCCATCATTGACTTCTAGGCCGTGCTGATTTGCCTTTTCTTCGAATGCCCTAAAGGCCTCTCCAAGTTCCCGTTTTGAACGGCCATATTATGTCCAATCATCAGCGAAGCCTAATAGAACTTTGGACTTATTGAAGATGGTTCCTCTCCTGGTATCTAAGGTGGCGTCAGAAACCACTTTCTGGAGGAGTATGTTGAAGAGTACCGGAGAGATTGGGTCCCCCTGTCTAAGGCCATTATATACTACAAATTCATTAGACAGGGCTCTACCCACTTTCAATTGGAGGGACATAGCTTTCATAGATTTTTCTATATAAACCTAAAAATGAAAAAAATATGATGAAATAATGAAAACGTTATTTCAAACCCAACCTTTTCATACGAGTAATACAAATTTATGGAAAAAATATCGAATAAGTAAAATCCGAAATAGAAAAACTTGAAACCTAAATTTTATTTACCATTTATTGATTAACACGGAATTGGGCAGTTTTAGACAAGCAAACACTTATTACCAGCCCAACTTTCCTTAGGCATATTTTATATTATGAAAAGGGAGAATTAATTCCGATTAATACATAACTACAGTTCATTTTAACGAAACGAACTTCCACGGAATTATTTAGTGGAATAACGTGGTTCTCACAAAGGGATATACGTTATGGCAAAAGTCAAGTCCTCTCTCTGGGGGGTTTCCTGGCCGTTCTGCAGTGATTCTGCGTAGTTATACAAGATAGTACGACATTCAGAGAATGCGATTTCCTCCGAGTACTTATTCATCCAACAATGGCTGCTACTTGACTAAGCACAAAGATAGGTAACTCGAGTACGCACCTACCGTCTACTACAATCGCGAATTTTGAAGATTTACTTACAATGAAAAAAGGGTGGCATCGGATCCAAATGCACTTGTGCAGTGAGTTTTCAAGTTCAGGGTAGGTAATTTAGTAGCAGACTGCCGTTGTTCCCTTGATCCCCATACGTCCACGATTGCAAAAAACGTTCCCCTCGGATGTTCTCGCCTGGGGATTGTAACTTGCACTCACGCTAATGGGTTTCAACTTGAGAGTTGGGAAAAAGCGGGTTTCCAAGTTCAAATTATGTGGCACCTAAACCGAGAGGGGAAGTGGATCGAGCTAACTCTCGCCTGCCCTCAGAACTTGAGTAGATGTAGGTATGCGCCCTGTGTACATACCTACCTACTTGCGCGAAAAGAAAAAAAGCGCAGCAAATTATCATACAACCGTTTATTATCTGCCTGTATAGATGCCTCTTCTGCGTAGATCACTGTTTTCTGTGGTCAACACCCTCGAACTCTCCCCAGGAAAAACCTAAATGGAGTACTGGAGCCGGCCCGGGAATCAAAGTATCACACAAATGCGCGGGATTCAATAATTCAGTCACTAATTATTTGTATTTATTGGTAAATAATAAACCGCTGTGTAATAATTTACCTGTATAGATGCCCCTTCTGCGTAGATAGTATAATAAATCTTCGTGTAATAATTTACGATGGTGGAATAATTTACCTTTGTGTAATAATTTACCGTTGTGCAATAATTTACCGTTTTGTAATAATTTACCCAGTAATACTTCAACGTTTGTTCAAGTTCCTAAAGTACCCATCGACAAAATCCAAAAGATCCATCATTTTTCAAATGAAATAACATCACAGAACAACCAACTCGACTTCATACAGCCATCCGTGATTATAATCAGGTGCTCCCCAGCGATGATAGGTATCTGGGCCGGATTTATACAGTTTGATTCACGATCATGTTGACGAAGCTTTTCGTTGCAAACGAACAGCTGGTCGTGCAATGCCCTGCGTGGTCTCAAAACATTCTTCAGTTCAAGGTCAATTTAAAAACGGTAAAAAAAACCATACCCTTCCATCGGAAGTTTTCGAGCTACAGCGTTCTGAAAATTTCAGCCCCTATTTTGAACCCCTTAGAGATGACTGACAGTATAACGCCGAGCTTCGAGGACCAACTAGACCCCAAACGGGACCTACAAACCAAATTTCATCAAGTTTGGTTCATGGTAACTAAGAAGCGTGCTAAGTACGGCGTACGGAGGACAGACAGAAAATTTTTTACTGCATTTTCGGATTCTATATATCTTGAAACGTATACCGTCAAATTTTGAGGGGAGGGGGGGGGGGGGGGCTAAACTTTTGTTTTAGTGCTCGATTCCAAAGGTTCATTATTGGTAATAATAAACCATAATACTGTTTATACCAATTCTTACATCAGTTGTAGATTAGGCGAAACTTATGACAAATTAAAAAAAATAATAATAATAATTCGAGCTGACTCATTCATCTGATTTCCATTGATTTTGATTGTCGATTTTGATGTGAACGTGAATGAAAATGTAATTTTTTGCTACTTGTTAAATAAATACTAAAATTGGGATGTTGTACAGTTGTTTCGTTAGAGAAAAAATTTCTTCAGCAACTATAACACAGGTTGGTATCTATAAAATATAATTCGCCGGACCCGTTTACCGTGGATCATGAAAAAGAAAGTATAACTACCTACACGAGTAAATGTAGTTTGTGTTGTATTCTGTAGGTACTACTGAGCGTATGAACTGGATCACCTTAAAGCCGCTGCAGATTGGCACAATAGGCAATTTCAGTGAATTCCCCTTCAAACTAACGAACATTAGAAACAGCTTTTGAGAGGCAAAAGAAGTGAGATTTGAAAAACCGCCCAACTGCACCACATCCTCGGATTGGTTTGACAGCAGTCAGGCAGTTGTCTGGCCTAACAAAGAGTTGACGTCAGCAGTTTTCACTCGCCCGATTCAAACGTTGTCTTTCTCATCTTGCATTTTTAATTAGAACAATCTAAAATCCGACCGACTCGCACTTTTCTCTCGTTCCACACGGGCGTTGCAGAGAAATTCCAAAAATCAGACCCACTCAATTACCATTTCACGGAATTTCCCATTCGGTGTGGAGCGGACATATCTACTAAAGACATCAAGACATCGCTTGAGACAACAAAATTATGATATCTACGCACAGCTACCGAAAACGAGGTGAATGATTTGTGAACCTAATTTGCAGTTGCTTCCTCGATAAAAGAATGCGATTTCAACGGGCTCTCTTAATACTGTTGTTCTCACACTTTCACACGGTCGCGTCGTCATGGGTTCAAAAGGCTAGACCATCATTTCCTGGTTCAGTGTCCTCCCATGTCTAGTACTGTTGTCGAGCGATTTAGTTTCGAGAGATCAAGTCAATTCTGTTGGGTGGAACGACAGATATATCCACTGATCGTTGAATAATTTTGATATCAACACGAAACACTTACGATACGGGTAGATATTGGTGAATTTATAAATTTGTTATGAATTGAAGAAATTGCAGTTAAGGCAATTTACCAGTCATCGAGTATAATACTAGTATCATGAGTGTACTCATGCATAAGTCATACGAACTAACACTGCAGTAGGTAAACTTATAGGTAGGTACTGTACTAGGTATACTAACTAAAGTACCATTTTTATTAAGTACCAACTACAAGACCACTTTTCGGCATTCATTTCCAAGATTAGGTAAGAAAGTACATCCATTCAACCAATGTTGAGCGTAGTTCGAAATATATCATATCCCTTGGTCGTGGGGTTCACAGTTGAGTGCCTACTATATATAAACAATAGAACGAACGAATTGTCAGGCCAGTATCTCTATTCGATATTAGCTCCATTGTGGAAAGACGGACTTCATGCTCTCAAAAATGCTAAAAAAGCTGTTCCAATTTGCATTTTATCCAATATTCCCAAGTTTAGCTTTCCATTCACACTATTCACAGCACTTTTCATGAAATTGAGTATCATTGTAAGGGCTCCACAGGTTTTGAGTATAAGAATAGTCATACAAAGTCAGGTACAAGCAATTAGCTGAAACCATTTGGACGTAGGGCCTATTAAAAAAAAGCTCAGCATAATTCTCACATGATTCTTTCTTAATTTTGGTCTTCGACAGTAACTGCGATAACTTGCGATAACTCGTCCATGGTGAACAACAGAGGTTTTCACAATAAACGTATCATTGCTTCAAACCTTAAGTAGTGTTTTCGAATTGTGTCTTCCTTTTACTTCATTCGTCACTCTTCTTGACAGTAAAATCAAGATTAGTGTGTAGTATTCCAGTGTTCATCCAAATAATGTTGAATATTGGTCTGAGTAGCTGTTGCCTTAAAAATAAGGTAGTTCAGCTATTCTGTTTGATAAACGGGCTTAATACCGAACAGAAAAAATCAGCGTTGTTCACTTTATTCCTGGCTTCGATAATTGGGGTAACTCGTTAGACACAAAAGGGAATTCTCGGATCAACAGCTTCACCAGAGAAATCCGATTACAGTTGAACGTATTTGGAATGCGACTGGCTGACAGAGCGAAATGTTATTAGTTATGTAAATTAGAAATGCGATTCCGATTAGCGGTTGAGCCAGTCGGGAAAACGAGGCGAGGACTCGTCTGTTTGTTTGAATCGATATCTCTGCAGTCGAGCGAAAAACAAGCTGATACTGAAAGCCATTTCCTTGTCGTAGTTGGCCAGCGAGCTGGCTGGCTGGATTGGGTACAGCTGGCTGATTACTTTCCGGTAATGGAGTGAACCGTGAAAATGTGTTGGGGAAGAAGATAATGAGTCTGAATTGTGCAGTCAATACAAAACAATTTTGCGGTATTATTTAGCTCTGTTTGTGTATGGTTCTAGAGAATAATAAAGTACTGGTACTTATACAGGTTATTCCATTTTCATACTATACAGATTTTTGTCCAAATGATAAGATAAAATAAACAGTAAAAACAACAATTTAAATAATACACCTTTCGGCGCCTTCTCTGTAAAGGAGTTTATGTACGGAATCACAACAGTCTCAGTTTGACCTAAACAATTACCTACCTCTACCTTCTGCATTCATCAAGAGGAAACTATATTTAAAAAACCAGTCATGCAGCATGACTTAATGAGCGAATTTTCAAAGAAATATTCGAATTAATGGCTATGGTTTTGAATAAAGGAAAACTTCTTCCTCCTACTGTTAGTACCTAAATTGAATAATTTGAAATAGATTTTTTCTTTCGTCTTCCTTCTAGTAATACGTGGGCCGGTACTTGTCTATCTATGAAGGTATCATAACAATTATATGTCAAATGGGAAATTCAAGGAGTTGTACTAATCGTTTGCCTCCCCCTTTTTTGCTTCGAACTCTCGTCTTCAATTAATACTTCTCACATTTTTCAATCTGACCACTCTAAGGGGGTGGGGGGGGGGGGGTAAGAGTTTAAAGATTATCCTAGTTTTGGGTAATTTTTGCGCACTTTAAATGCTCTAATTTAAGAACGGATTTAGATATCTAAAATCCGATTTCACCATCGTGTTCAGCGTGCAAAAACCTTTAAAATGAGGGGTCACTTGTTAGAAAATAACATTTTGGGGATTTTTGGGTAATTTTTGCGCACTTTAAATGCTCTAATTTGAGAACGGATCAAGATATCTAAAATCCGATTCCACCATCGTGTTCAGCGTGCAAAAACCTTTAAAATGAGGGGTCACTTGTTGGAAAATAACATTTTGGGGATTTTTGGGTAATTTTTGCGCACTTTAAATGCGCCAAAACCCTCCTTAGAGTAGGCCAATTTCGCCCATCTTCGAACTTAGCCTTTCGATTGCCAAGATAGATTTTTTGTGCAAATTTGAGCTGTTTATCTCAATTCTATCGAGAGTTATCGTCTGGAGTGACACATATATATATATATATATATATATACATATAAAAAAGTGTTAAATTTCAGGAATCGTTTTAGAATGGTCTGAAACGGATTTCTATGAAGAAAATTTCCAAAAATTTATATTATTTAAATTTCGAAGCCATTGCAATAGCTTCATTTTCTTTGAAAATTCGCTAAAAGAACTCGAAGCTGGGCTTATTGTAGGTCAAACTAACCGGCCGTTGGTAGGTACCAAGTCAAACAAAGCCCAGCAGTCATGATTATATGCGTAACGTATTACAAATATTCTCATATGGTCATTCAACATGACTGGAACTTTTAGTATTTTTGTCATTTAAGGTAAGATGTCGGCTGCTGTTGCTATACAATTCTGTGGGGAGAACAGAGAATCGAGAACGCCGAGGGCAAGTCTCGTACCTCAGGTAGGTACTGTGCCGTCGATTCGGTTTATTTTTAAAGCTTCATGAGGGTGTAATATTGTTTTGGAAACTGCTGCATTTGAAATAGAAAATGACAATAAAACTGAAGGTTCCAGTCATGCAGCATAACAATATGAGCAAATTTATGAATTTAACTATTTTTGATTGATGAATTTAACTTATTTTTTTAAATTCATATTCCACCTTCCTAAGGGCGAACATTTTGGACTTCATGTTCTGAGTCACCATTATAATATCAACTTTGGTGAATTATCACTGTCCCATGGCCGAGAGATAGGACATTAGATACGACTTATATAGCTAACTTATATAGGGACAGGAGGATTAGGCTTAAATAGGACTTATATAGCTCGTACAGGAAAATACGCAAGTACATCATTTGTGTACGTCATTTTCTCCAATAGTTTGTTCGTCTCTGTGGAAACTCCTCTCTAATAAAGCGGGGGGAAGGCCCTGGCTATGTTTGGGTTCCGTTGGGTAAACCATCCTAACGACCTATTGTGACCATTAATCACATCTGTTAATCAACCCGTCATTCTTGAGTTACTGGAAAATAATGTGAAAAAATAGCCCCCCCCCCCCCCCCCAACAGCGGAAGGAGTAAATAGAAAAATGATATAATGCTCTTGTAGGAAAGAGTGGGAGTGGGGCGATGAAGGCAACGTGGCTACCTCAATAAATCTTCATTTTATAAACCTCGTGCATTCCTACTTGTATGACGGAAAAACCAAACATAAACTTTAAAATACAGTCGAAAAAAGTTCATCAAGAAGTGGTGCAACTCGTTCGATTCTAAAGTTAGTACCCACCTAATAACCAGTTGGTACCCCAATTTGTACCAGTTGGTACAAATAAGATGTGAGATAATTGAGCAAATATACGTGAGTTTCAAAAATTGGCACATTTTACGATATTATATACCGTAAAAATCTATTACAGATATTGTAATCATAAAATGTTACACTTAAGTTTTATTATGAACTTGGAATCAATGTTCTACGATATTCTATTTTCTTTCCAAGTTTTTCTGATATCACTCATCAAGTGGATGCAATGAGTTCATTGCATCAACTTTTAACAGGGAGTATCCCGCAGTATGATTCTTTCTGAATACATCTTTAAAAGATTCAAGTGCCTGTTCATATTTTACCGTTAAACTGAAGTTCGCTCGATTTCATTTCTATAAATATGAATTAGTTATAATAAATTCTGAGGAAGTGATCCCAACATTATAGTACGCCTCAACCACCATGTAGTGGGTAACTGTTAGAGTTCCTAGTCAAAACGAAAAATAAGTCGGTCGCCTTTATTTCCATTAACAATGTCTGACATTCGTTCAAACAGATTTGAAGACAAATTTTTTCCTGTCATAAAATTCGTATTTTACCTTGGTTTATTCGCGCGATGTTTACCTTTATTTATTCTCGAAAGCGTACGTCAAGGGTACTGCTGGAAATAGCGGAGCAATGCCAGAAAAACTGATGAAATATCACCGATGAAATTTAACTCATATAATTATGTAACAATGTTGTGTATTACTTTTAAACCAGAATTAAGTTTGGTGAATAAAATTAAACCTCTCAAACTTTTTCACCGCAAATCCGAGACAAAACTAAATGCATATTTGAAGGGGTTTCTTCAAAATCCTCCTTTGAAGAAGCAGATTTCCTTGAGAGCCTGGGCTCAACAATTTGTCAAAAGCCTACACTGCTTATCATTTTTTATGTACCGCAATTAATTATCATTAACTCAAACGAACTCCGATTTGAGTAACTCGAGAAAGAAAGGGAGGGTATAAGCTAACGGCAGGAAATTATCGTATTTATGTGAGAAATTACTCTCGACACTTTCGTCGGCACAACATGTATCACATCAATGAACAAGCTACAACACAATTTCTTCGCCATCAACCCCAGGTATGTTAACCATAATAATCAGCTGGGAGAGAAATAAAACGTGAGTAGTGGATATGAATAGACATGAGCATTCGTGTTCCCTTGCATTACAAATACCAATACTATTAGAATACTGAAAGCTTGGGGTGCCAAATAATATGCGTTAACATTTTCGGAATGTCACGTGATTAGGGCTCTCCGTTTCTCGTGATATAAAACTATATTTAAAAAAAAACTAACCGAACCCAGGCACGTAGCCCACGTTCTAGGCTACGTTCGAAAAAATATAACGTTATAATGTCTCCATAAAGTGCGTCGTAGACTTTTTTTTATACTAAGGCTTCTTCTTCCCTTATTTTATCGCAAGGGAGGGGACTTTTTGTGAGATTCACCACCCAAAGGCGATGAAAGTTTAAAGTAGGTATTTGCTTTTCTAGCCACGCTCGTCCCGGTGGTTCTCCTGTGAATGGGATCCGAGAGACGAGGATTTCGTGGGTGACGGCAGAGGCACGTCATGGCCTCCGAGTTTTTCGACCGAGTTTCCGCCCATCTGGGCGTCCACTAACCGAGGAAAATACGGGCGTTTCGTTTGTCCATTTTCATGCGGGAACTTTCACTGCTATGTGTGTAAAAACGGAAAAAAGTACCACCTAATCAGGAAAGACCTTGGGAAGGAATGATGAATGCAAAACCGAGTCGAGAGTCTTCTCTGAAAAGAGAGACATTTTACTTGACCACTTTCAGATAGTTTCGGATGGAATTCAGACTCCACAAATCCAAAAATCAATGGACTACTTGGCTCGGCCCGGCATTAGATTGGCGATAGTAAAACACCACCCCTAAACTTTATATAAGGAGAAAAGGATAACTGTCAGAATTTTATGCAACGAGTCCTATCTCTCCAACCCAAGCTAACACGCACATCCAATAAATTCCAGCTAATTTGTTCTCGTAATTTTTTCGAGGACAACACTACGGTTGCTAGCTTTCACCTATCTGCAGAAGCTGGAATTTCGAATTTTAATCGTCACATTCGTGTTCTGGATGGTCAAAAATGGAGCAAAACGTGTTTCGCATTAATCAAACTTTCAAGAGAACGTGGAAAATCGAACACATAAAGCCATTTCTGATGGCCAAGCTTTCCCAGAAATACTTGAACCTGGTGACTATGATTATGTATGTGGAGGGTAGTTGGAAACTGACTCACTTGTGAGTTCATTAAATTTCTAAATTCCGGGCCATTTAGATATATTACAATAATTTCGTAGGCACTTTGTTCAGTCGAAATTTTTAAAATATTATCACTACATTTGTGTCTATGGCTCGTGGAATTATTTTTGGTAATTTCTCGGTCCCAGCACCAAAAAATTTGGACACCCCGACATGGGCATACAAGTATTCAGATGAAATATCTATGTTGTAACAAGCATGCGATGTCGCGAATGCGCGCATGTATCATTCGTTGAAGCGCTCGTTTCCTGAAACTATGACCAAGAGACGTCCCCAAACTCCAAACATCCTTTTCCTCATATTCATCTCCCTCGATTGCTCAGCTTCGATAAGCGGGCGATAGGCAGTGACGCTGCCTATCTCGGGGCTTACCTCATTATACTATCAAAACCAGCACAACTGTCTTGAAAAGGACGGTCGGAATAATGGATATAATGGAATCGCCCGTCTCCTTCAGCTTCAAAAACTGAGGATAGTGGTAAAGTGCTGAAATTACTCGATGACGAGAAACAAGTTTAATGGAGACATATCGATCCATGGGTTAATGATCAAATTATTCAATCAAGCAAAATTTTTTCAATTCATTGCCTATTTTTACAGTACGCTGATTCCGAATACACCATATCTACACTACATAACCACATAGCTGACGTGTTTTTCCTCAAACAATTTCAAAACTTTTTCAGCGGACGTCTACATATTTTTGATACACGTAGCGACCTTTAGGGCAATCAGAAAGTTGTTTTACACAAAATAAAAGTTGAAAAGGATAATTGATTTCTGCGTATTCCTGCCTTTAAACTTTTAAATATGGGAGCCTATTTTAATCCGTGTATACAACGATCATCTTCAGGTTACTCGGTAGCCCAGAAATAGGATAAATAGGAAGGATTCGTTTCATAAAACATTTTAAGGTAGTAACGAAGGAATTGCAGAGACAGCCCATCCAAAACAGGTTGTGGAAGCCTGTTTTAGGTTGTATCAGGTGCTATTGCAGGTAAGCACATGCATATAGAGCATACTCGGGAAGAGCGTACAATTTCCTCTTATGGAAGTAGCATGTCTTCTTCTTAAGAAATTAGGTAGTTGATAAAATCAAAGTTACGATAGCGCGACAGTAACGAATCCATGCATCATGGTACTTTTTACGTGGGAAAAAACGGAGGCAATCGGTAAATCAATTTCAGGTGTTACTGCCTACAGAGCACTTGACAGATGGAGGTTCGTACTGATTGAATAGTTGAACGATATTGATATTGGACGGGACAATTAGATACCTCATAGTCGGGGAACTGAGGATAAAGAGTTGAACTCTTTCGAAAACGTTGGAAAATTCCTGGGAGTAGGTTGACGCTAAATTTAGAAACCCCCCTCCCACCACCACTTGCTTCCCAAGGCCCAAATCGGGAGCTTTATATAGGTCAAACATTCAACAAGAGGAGCAAAGAAGGGGGGAAAAACTATTCAAACCTACATCTCCCCATTGAGGGGGACGAACATGCACTTTCGTGCAAGGAATTGAATTCGGCAAGTGGTTTGGAACAATTCGCCCGTACCTAACCAGTCCACTGCGCCAGAATTCACTGAAATTCTTCCGATGCGGGACTAGAAACGCGATAATTGGATACATCCATCAGTGGACTTCCGTGATATTTTCGTAAAATCAATTCATCTGGGAAATACTTATAAATGATAAATTATTGCGATGTTGTTCTTCCTTACCTTTTCGTGAATAGCGCTTGGTATTTGGGATTTCAGGTCACAGAGTCTGCAAAGAAAAGAAAAAAAATTGTGAAACTTGTTAACAATACATTTTACATACAATTTACTCTGTACTGTATACATTTTACTCTGTACAATACATTTTACTCTGTAAATACTGTTGGTTCTTGATCAATGTAACTCATTCTCCAAATACTTACGGTGTGTTTTTTCAAGGAAACTGCTGGTACATACATAAGCAGTAATAAATAGTGGTGGAAGAGACGAGCCTGGACGGGTCATTGACCTTAGGCTCATAAACCAAAATAAGTTTAGATCTTGTATTATGTATGTAGACTCTCTAAAAATCATTATATTTGTTGTATAAAGTATTTGCTGAATAAAAAAATTGAAATTGAATTAAAATTTGAAACATTCTATATAATATAATTCGACAAGAAAACGTGGGGATACTGATAATGAGCTGGTAAGGTGCACATTACAACGAGGATGAATTTAATCCGTAAGTGGCTAATGAAGGATAATCAAATTTGAACAAACATGGTTGTTCATTACGTTTCTGGTTTAAATCAAACAAACCGCAGGAAACCGATGGAGCGTGTCACTGGGATTTGAAAATTGTATTTTCTATTTGCTTCAAAACTTCTAGGTAGTACTTTTTAGTGCTTGTGGAACATTCATCCAGCGTTCCATAGAAATGTAATTCATATGTATAAATCGAAGAGGGGATACTACGTGTATCTGAATACTCGTACATAATACAGTAATGACGATTGATGAAACATGATTACTATGATGACTAACCGCCAAATTTTCGATATCCATCAGCGTTTCACGTAAGAGTAATACAGATCACTGGGGTTTGTGTTCACTCGCAGCACAGATGAGTGAAGGTCAAATACTGCCTACGCGTTGATTCGTTTGCCACAGACGTCGAGCTTATTTCAATCAGCTATGTACACATCTTTCGTCATCTGCCTGCACCTAGTTCAGAACCAGTAATAGCTGAATACAAATTAATAATTGACGAAGATGATTTACCGTTCACAGATACTATGAACCAGCTGCGTCACGCACTGTCGTTAGAAAAACCTTGTACATGAATATCACGAAAACTCTTGGCAGGAAGAATGCTCAGAGGTAAAACTTGCAAATGTGACGAACAGAAGGAGGAAAAAAGTGTTAGCAGAAAGCTTTCCACTCGTCATTGTTGACTCAGCGACCGGGTTGACAGATCGCATTGCTCCCTACTTCTACACAGAACCCGTTGAAGAGTCGACGCGACTTCTCAACATTCCGCCCTGGAATGAAAATTACAAGGAGGAAATATATTACTCCGAGCTAAATTAAACTTTTCAGCAGCAGCCGAATGATTTATCAAGCACCTACGACATTTCTTGCGAAGTAAAATACTGCTGATTGGATGATTTGACCGGTTTGGTCGCATCAATGAGGTTTGTTTACATGACGGTTTATAGAAGATACAACTGACGCATAGGCAATAACTGTACCGGTGTTTGTGTGGAACCATACACCATGGACACTCCCATTTTATTCAGTTTGATCACCCGTTTCATTAGAATGAAGATCCCTGTTATTATAATTCAAAATAAAAATGAATTTCGTTTCAGACACGATTGCATGCAACTGAGTAAAAAAATATATATATTATATTAAAATGATAAAAATGAATTGAGTGCCCAGTCAAATTACGATATACATATCTATTCATATAAGGTATCTCATAAATTATACCTAGGCACCCTAAAATGTTGTGCAAGGAGGCTGCTATTAATACTGTCACGAAGTTGAAAATTACGTATTTTCTGATGAATTAACAATTCAGTTGGGCTCACACACAATTATAATAGCAACCAGCTGTTGAATGTGGGAGACATTCTTCAATTTGAATTTTAGCAATTTGGGAGAATCGATTCTCTAGCTCCGTAACGAAAATCGATTATATTTTAATGAAACTGAGGTGAGAGTGAAACTTTGTTGTCGATAAATCACGAAATATCAAGGGTAAACTGGATGCTTAAATACTGGAGTGGCGTACAGTAGTGGCGTAGGTATAATGATTTATTGCTTAGTGCAGCGAGTCGTCACAGGTCAACTGGGTTGGGTAGAGTGCGCCTGCACAAGGAACCTCAACGAGTTACGGTTGAGTAATTAGCGAGCATTGAGTTGAAGAAAGATAAATGTCGGCTCTGCATTTCAACGCAAAAAGAAGCAGAAGAGAAGGAATAATGAATCTTGTAAATGTTCGGAACAGAATAGGTCCGAACAGAGCTTTTTGTCTTCAGGGGCTCCGTCAAAAGTACACTCTGTAAGAAATAGTTCGTTCCAAACTAATTAGAGTAAAATATTCTTCCGTGTTCGGGCTGAAATATAAAACCGGCGAATTCTCGTGGCGGAATTAAAGCATAGGCCAAGGTCGCTATGACCGTTCGATAAACCGGGTCTTCAGCTATAAGATCAATAGCGACAGAGCCACGATGAAGTTTTGATTGTTTTCACCTATAGGTGAACGTCATAATAGAAAACGTCTCCTTTGCTTGAATACCCTAATAGGTACACAGGGACTACTTATGACAGGAGGTATAATGGGAACTTTGATTGAATTTCCCCAATTTCTCCCTGAGGAAAAAATTATATTCTGCTATCTACTCGTATTGCTGCTCAGTGAGTCTGTATAGAATATATAACGTGAAGAACCCATGCGGAAAACGTCGTTTGTTTACTCCTGCTACGTGCGTAGGTGTTGTAGGCATTTTTAATGACCAAGTGATAAATTGACGAAATTAAAATATTTATTACGAAAATCGAAATGAGAATACACAACTTACAGGGTTTATTTTTAACTTGCTTGTACTGTAAAATTCTGATAATCACTGCCCAACAAAGAAATATTTTTTGGAAGTTTCGGGGATCTAAATAGCCAAATTTTACTAATTTCGGGTCAAGGAACACGAATATGACAATGAAAATTTTTTATTAGCTCTTGTTCTCTAGATACAAACATAGCTGGTTGAAGGGGAGTTTACTGTAAACATATTTGTTCCTGCCTGAGAAATTCGGTATAATTGACTCATTTTTCGTTTTTTATTAGCTTGTACTTAATCTCCAATAGTAGAGGGGTTGGTTGGAACCTATTCTTGAGAATGTTTCCTCTTCGATTGCCTCTTGTACGTCATACCAGGTGCATCTCTTGTAATTGTCCAGCAGTAGTCGGCGAGCATTGACTCGTTCCAACGACCCTGATACCTGCGTTCCATTACAGAAATGTCCTGGTGGAATCTTTCACCGTGCTCATCACTTAAAGCCCCACAATTCTCAGGGAAAATATCAAGATGGGAGTGGAGGAAATGAATTTTTAGGGACATGTTGCAATCAAGGTCTTGGTACTTTTGAAAGAGTTCACTCACTAACTGTTGGTAGTTGTCTTCTTTCCTGTTGCCGAGAAATCCTCTTAATACATTTCTGAAAGCTTCCCAGGCTGCTTTCGCTTTTCCCTCCAAAATTTCATCAAAAGCAGGGTCCTTCAAAATTTCGCGAATTTGAGGGCGAATGAAGACTTCCTCCTTCACCTTTGCGTCACTCGATCTTGGGAATTTCGCTCTCAGGTATTTGAAGGCGTCTCTACCCTGATCCATGGCTTTCACAAAGTTCTTCATTAATCCAAGCTTAATATGCAAAGGAGGAAGTAGGATCTTACGTGGATCTACTAGACCCTCATTTTGGACATTTTTCTCCCCTGGATTTAGTGTGCGTGAAGGCCATTTGTCCTTAATGTAGTGAGATTTCCGATATCGGCTGTCCCACAAACATAGAAAACAACGGTACTTTACATAGCCCAACTGCATTCCTAAAAGAAAAGCAACTACTTTCAAGTCACCACAGATCTGCCACTTGTGATCTTCGTATTTGATTAAATCGAGAAGTACTTTCATGTTCCCGTAAGTTTCTTATGTGGCGCCCAAGGCTTATCCTGGTCACCTACCTTCACACCAAAATAATGTAAGTAAGCTGGTGATGGTTCGCTTCTGGGCTGAAAAATTTATTTCACCACAAATATAGTTGTCTACGGTATTAACACACTTCCGCGGCATTTCGATTTTATACGACAAAATTAGCTTTACTACTGATGTAAACGAGTGAGTAAACAAAAGAGCACCTAAAAGTTGATTCCATAGTTCAAACAGAGAGTCAAACAATAGGAATGACAGCTGTCAGGTGTACCAACCTTCGGAAATGCAATAACCCTCGATCCCGCTATATTCATCACTTATCACCCGCGCAGGGTTCTGTACCTTTAAAACAAGAGCTAAAAGGAACTTTTCTTGGTGTTTTCCGGCATCAGCATGAAAAATACTTCGGAAATGGCTATGTTTAAGCCCGAAACATTTTCTGTGTTGTTCAGTATAAGTGAAGTTGAAAATGAGTATAAAACATTATTTTATCAGACTGAGATACCGTGTACACTGTGCAAACTTGCTGCGCATTATGCCTTGTTGCAGTACGTTTCAATACTGAACCACTATCTTGGAGTTTATCTTTCTCGAAAACAAAAAGGAAGCCAAGTGGGTGAAATCGTAAAGGAGGTAATGAAGATTTCATTTATAACAAGGTCCTTCCAGAGTCTAATACAATGAGATACTAACATTTCATATTTCTGAACTGTATAATGATCTAATTCAAATTTTGGTGTTTTCTCTCGAGGGTCGTTCTGTGAAGCGAACACATAACGTGCAACTAAATTAGTTGTGAAAATACCTGGAGTTGAGGCCCCTGAATCTTGGGGGGACTGACCAAGGCGAGTACAGAGAAGGTAGCTCTACTCGCCTTGGGGACTGAGGGCAGCTATAATTATTAATAGGCCTACCTAATCTTTCACTGGTGTAATAATTTATTTTTCAATGTTCAACAGTATTGACGGAGCAGAGCAATGTGAGTTATCGAAACTAGCAACTAGCAGTCAAAATTGAATAATAGAATAAAAACTATTCCAAGTTTTTTTTTTACCAGCCGCAGAATATTGAAAGATATTATCAGTTAATAATATATTCGATCTATTCAAAAATAAAGAGAAGGGAGGCAGGAATGACCTTTATCCAACAAAAAATATCGAGCGCCCCAGATACTCGTATTTCCAATTGCGTGAGGCGTTAATAACATGTGAATAGCAGCTACGACTATCGGAGGAATGAGAACGTCCGCCGCGACCCCGGTAGCGTTTTTCGAGAGGTCTTCGAACCTTTACTAGGTAGGTACCTTCTCATTCAGGCCTGCACGCATCCATTATTCACAACCCTTCAATCGGAAATTCGGTCGTCAACGTACGAAAATAATACGGTAAATTGGCAGGTCGGTTCCACAAAGGCCCCTGCGAAACATATAGTAGGACTCACGTTTAAATTGGAATCGAGCTCACGGTATGGCAAAGCCTCTCTAAAACACAGGTATATCGGGGAAGTTGATGCTGACGGAAGAGCTCTTCTGCTTGGTTGTAAATGAACACCGGAGAATTTCATTACGTAGGTAATACCTACAATAAATCTCGGATTTGTATCAAACCCAAAAATATAGGAAAACTGAAAACAACTCAGATATTGCGATGCGGTTTAGGAAAAATGGGCGGGTGAAGAATTCGTTGACCTTGATTCCTACAGTTTTCATACAATTGAACGTACCTATCACAGATGAACGGCAATTAATTTTACCCCTGGGGGTGAAATCAAGTAGGTATTGAACCAATCTCTCGCGAACGACCAGTTTAACCTTCGATTCATTCTAGTGTGTAATGCAGTTATTTACAGCCCGGAACTGTCCACTTTATTTTACCCAACTGATTCTATCAGTAGCGCGAGTTGGTGATTGTTGAAATAGCAATTTGAACGTCCATTCTGACACTTTCTATTCTCTTACTATCCTCTTAATATACAAGTAAATATGGTAACGGTTGTTGGATGGATGAAAAATACCGTAATCTCATCGACCAAAACGTGAATTAGGTTGTTGAGTAGTCTGATAGTTGGTCCGCAAAAATAAATAAGAAACAAACAACCATTACCAAAATAATATCGTGCAACTTCTACGATACTATTTACCTAATTTTATATCTCCCCACAACAACTGTGCACAGCACAAATTTGTGCCCGTAAACGAATCGTTCAAAAAACCAAAAAACAAAAAAAAACGGAACTTCCATAGTTTATTATGGAGTTTTTCCTGAAATAAAGGACGAGGGAAACATGTGCCAAACGATCTGTCCGAAATATCTTTCATAATGACTCGACCATAACGACTGTCAATTCCCAACTTCTGAGCGACGCGAATGATTTTGGACGAACAATTCTAATGATACCACTAAAGGAAATTACCACGCTGAGTTCTAGCGTTCGCCAAGGACTCTCCTCTGTTGCGAGTTAAAAATAAAATATTCCCTCCTATTCGACTTTCCACGGACTTACAGCTGTTTTTAAATTGAGTGTGAACCTCGAGAAAAACCTGTTTATTTTTCTCAATAGCGTCAGACATTCATTCTGAAGTCAACTGCATTATTTGCACTCGTGAACTGTTGGGATCGGAAATAAAGAGTAACAAATGCTGTTCTATACTGTAAGAACGTTTTTATTTGAAATAATTTCATTTTTATCGGAATCCCGACCCATTTCGTTAGAACCAAATCCAAATACGAGTAGTCAACTAACATTCCCTTGAATCTACGGCCAAGTCATCTAATATAATATAGATACACCCACTGAAGTGTGGCAATGCCAACAGGCTTCAGCCAGTAACTTCATATAAATAATCTGTAATAAAATTAATATCCTGTATCCTATAAATCCTTTTAAAATGCCTGTAATATCCTATAAATCAAACAGGCGATCAACAACCACAACACTAGCCTAAATATTTCGTCACACCTCCGAAGCCTCTATAGAACTCAAAAACATATACCTGTATTACCGTGTGTATTCTCTAACTTTCCCTTCGTAACAATAACAGTGACAATGCACGCTAGCAAGATGGAACGGTGTACTGTTTCCCAAATTCACTAAAGACTACTTTCCATCTACTTGCCGAGAACACCGATAACCGCAATCAGCAGGTAGATACCGAACGGGCAACTCATAGACATTTGACCTGGAACTGGAAAAAGAAGAAGACCAGAGCGATTACCACGATTCTTGTACTAAACGCATCCGTTCGCCCCAAACGAGGTTTTCCCGAAGGTAGGGTAACTTCGACAAGCTTTCAAACAGTCACGAAATCAAACATATCTACTGTTATTTCACAAACAACTCCACAGATGGAAACAGGAAATAGGTAAAATGTTAGCTAATTTCTACTTCCAAATAAATAAAGACAATAAATACACATTTATGTCGTGGCTATAACCCACTGGTCTGTGATACGGGTGAACTGGACAGTTGTTTTCCAAATTATTACGTCCGTCGAAGTCAAATATATATATTTTTTTCCTGGCAAAGATCCAGCGCAGCTAAAGTCTGACATGCACGTAACACTCCCCCTCCTGTCCTTAACGTCGCTGCGACCAGCCTCACATCTATTTTATTTTTCTTTCCTATTTTTTAGCCGTAACCGATCTCTTTCGAGTGTATTAATACGCGTTCATAATTTTCTGCGCTGTGAACATAGCGGGTTCTAAATAACTCCAATCTCGTGCGCTCCATTTAAGCTGCACAGGACCTTCGGTCGAGATCGAGGGGCCAATAGCGTATTATAATATGCTAATATTATAGATAATATCTATATATATCTAGATAAATTAAGCTAGACATAAGTGTATTGATCATCACTTTTCAAATTATCATCCATTAGAATTTCGTAAGAAACCTGCGAGTGATTTGCAGTTAAATACGCCTATGTCGTACGACTCATTAGGACAGTATCTGGGAATTCCACATAAGGTGTGAAGATACATTTTCCTCAGTTAGATACTTTTTTAAACTTACTTATACATTGTTCTACAGCGTTTTGATCTCACTCTCTAACTATTATAATTCTCCCTGAAAGGATGGATAGGAGGGTTTTTGATATTTCTAGATCGTCAGCGAGCATCCACGCCAACAAAGTTGAGGGTTTAACACCCACAAGTGAATTATTCCTTCTCTTGATGGAAATTACAAAACCCCAATCCACCACAATTCCCCACAGATCACGCTCGCGAATTTGCTATCAACACTGAACCACAGGTATTGAACTCCTAGAAAGTAATTATGGATCGAAATATTTTGTTTTTGTATGGTTTTCCGACAAAATACTTATGGAGTATTATTTTTGCCATTCGCATGAATGGTTATTTTTCAACAGATACTATCAACAAGGAAAATGTGGAATGTGAATAACTGTTAAATATAGTGAGTAAATACATTACAGTATAATACCTACATGTTATTATAATCGGACATAGTCGTACTACATTAGTGCTTAATAACACTATCATTCACATCCGTTAAAAATACCTCAATATCATCTTAAGTACTATAATGTACCTTTACCTATGCAACTAACTTAAAGCTTCCACTCCCTTTCTGCAGAGAATCTGTCGTATGGGTTCTAAAATGGATTTTTATCTCACGGGAAAATTAATATTAAACCATCTACCTATATGCGTCATATATATCAGTTCTCCTGGGGAAGCCAGCAAAAAAACTATTGAGGAATAACTACAACATTAGTTCAAACGGCCTCTGTCAAAGTAGTTTTGTAACGAGCATGACGGTTGTTAGCGGTATAGTTATTATACAGATATCAAAACATGTAGGACCTACATTGTAGGTACTGAAATAAGCATCATGGAACACTTAGCTCTCGTAAATAAGACACGAGGAAAGGACGGTAATGATAGTCACGTTTCAGTATCTGGGTGAGGTAGTTGAACTGATTAGAGCACTCAATGCCGATACCATTCGGTAATGTGGGGCTGTTCAAGTGTTTTCATGATTGTTATTAGGTTTCTTATGATTAGAAACCATCACGTTCCATCAAGTCACGAAATTTAGGAAGCGTTTGCCCAAAAAACGTTTACATAAGAAAATGACTACTGAACTTTGAGGCTTCCACAGCACCAAATTCATTCGATGTATCCATGAATTGTAGGTATAATATCAAGTGTTGAATCGATTAATTATTGACCTGCCCGACCGCGATGAATGCCATCGTACTGAACCGGATGAAGCTGATAGAAGCCCATGCTGAAGAGATTGAAAACTATACTGCAGATTATCTTAGCCAAAAAAGGCTCAAGACGAATATTTTGATACCCAACTAACACAAAAAAAGTACACAAATTCACCCTATTGTGATTCTGGGAATAGGCGGACATGGGTGAAAGTAAAGTGGCCTACTGGAGAGAAGTGAATTTTACCACCTAATGGCGAAACGATTCGATTGTAGGTAGTCCCTATCCAGGAGCAGAATGGAGTTGATGTACCTTCTGTCAACTCGGCATTTTCTGTGAGATGTTGAATGTGGTGGAAGGCTCCGGCGAGTACAACTCACGATCATGATTGAAATTAATTATTACGCTCCCACCAACTTTTGGGCAAAAACCACTCGGGAGAGGAACTTCCTCGAACACCCAACCACCACTTTTCTTCATTAGCGACAAAATTTTCCATTATGGATCCACCCCCAAGCCATGTTCACAAAAGTTCAACAAAAAGATTGTAATTGCTGAATGATCATGATCATTTAATAAGGTCGAAACTGGACAATAAAGTTTCTTCCATGCTTCTTTATTGTCGATGTCCGACAGGCAGGTATAGCCTGTAATTCATTTTCGGTGAATAGGGAAAGGTCGAGATAGGCGGGATTGGAAGGTCGAAGCTAGGAGTGGCAGTGATCTTATCCATGAACGGCAGGTGGTGCTCGTACTTGGCCAACCTTCCATTTCGATTGGGTGAACGCAACGAGGTGACAGTAATAATTCATTTACAGAATACAATCGACAGAATATGATCCGACGTATTCTGTCAGAGGTCAGATATACCGAATGAACCAATGTAGGGAGTATAACAAATATAGGTTTCAACGGAAATCCATGATTCGAGACAAACATGCGACAGATGCGGTACCTGCTTCTTGTAAATTAACGGCAGAACACAGGGTACAGTATGTAAAGCCTTGTTCGAACACCAACATGGCTCAATTTTGTCTATAAATGTCCACGTCAGTTACCAGACTGCTGTATTCTGTATTAATAACCAGCAGAATGTTGTATTTACTATTCGCTTTTCCTTCCTTCCACAAGAAGAGAAATTTGATGGGAATTATGAACGTCAAATAAATATTTTTTGAAAGATGCTAAGCTTTGGATACTTTCAACTAATTTCCACTTATTATGATTTTTATATACCTACCTAGTACTTACACAGATGGATGACAAACACAATTTCTAGGTACCATTATACATTATACTCATTTTAAAATGGCCATGCCTCCTCCGATTGATTGAACTATTCTTCCATCACAGGATATCTAAGCGCAAACTATCCTAAGCAACTAGTTGTAAGCCCTTAAATATCACTATAGCACTACTAGTAAATCAGGCTGATAAATTCACTTTGAATTTGGTATTGCTATTTTTGACGGAGTCACATTATGATCCATGTTAGTATACAGTATACAAACTCGTACAACAGCATTCAGTTATTGTTCCGTCAACATTTTCTGGAACTTGGAATTACCTTCCATTCTGCATCCGGGATTATCCTTTAGGGACTTACCTAATTCTCATTTGGGGACTGCTGCATCTTCATTTGAACTTGATGGGACTCCAAAATTGTATAATACATTTACTTGAAAGTTAAAAATTTTGTTGTTATTTTATGAAAAAAGCCCCACCCTTTTCTGGTTGGGGAAAAAGAAAAAGAGTGCATTTGTGAGGTTTTAGGGATGGCGGTCAACTAAGTAGTCTGCAATTCATTTTCCTTGAACCTAAATAATTTCTAATCTTATGTTTCTCTTATACCCTCAGAGAAACGTTACGATATATATAAATTATGGCACACATATGCAACGAAAAATACAGATTGATATAAAGATTTTTACACGAAAGACTGTTGCTATTTACAACTGTTGATATTTCGACGTGCCTTTTTCAAAATGAAAAAATTGCCTATAAAACAATTTCAAAAATTCATTTTCTGAAAATTCTGGACCCATTGCAATAACTTCATTTCCTTTGAAAATTCTAAAAAAAAAAATAAATAAATAAAGAAGTTAACTAAAATCCATGAACAGTAAATCCCTAGTTCCAGCAGTTTGTTCCATTTTATATAATCTGAAGAGAAAACGAGTTTAAGTTAAGGTGTATTCCTCGCCACTTCTTCCATAATAGAATGACAGTGACGTCAAGAAATAAATTACCAGCGGGAGCCGAGCTTCTGGCTCTTTCAGAGGAGAAATATTTTCCAACTTTGAAGGAAGAAAGGTCTCTTTGAATGCAAACCCTGAAAATGTTCGGCGAAGCGAAAAATGTCTTTATGGGGAAGACCAGGCTAAGCATCAACAAGTTGTAGATGCCTGGAAAGAGCTTGCCGTTCTATCTTCGCCCCCCACCAAACCGTGCGAGCAGCTAAGGCAGTAATACTCTGTAGTTTATCAAGCTTTTCATCCCCTTAGTTAAGGGAGTTTCCCACAAACTCTGAGCCTCCAGCGTTGAACTTTGGGAGAGGTGCAAGGGAAACGCTGTTGGGCTCGTCAATTACGAGTTCGATATCCCCGAACGCTTTTCACGTTGACCCTCTCAATCTCAACCCTCAGGCGGTTTCCCACAAACTTCGATTCTGGTGAATTTAATTCCATTTACTTTCCGTTCACTCCACATAACTCGAGCTGGTTTTTTTTTCTACCCGTTTTCTCGAATTTCTCGGGTAGGATATACACAAGTTCAACGACAGAGCCCATCAAGCACGTGGTGGACATCACGGTCTGATAGAGCAGGTCCCATAAAAGCTCACAGCCTTCACCGGTTTTATGGGTTTTCCTAGTCGCTAGCTAGGTGCATTTGAATAACCATCTTACTCAAAATAGCATAAGAAACATCTCTCTTCATCTCAGTCAATATATTAATATATCAGTCATAATAATCACTCATAACCAGTGATACGTGGGTATCGATCTATCATTAGAAAAACAACACAACTGCACATATGCAGAGATCGACGTTGGTCCCTCGTGGTTTTGGTTTATTTTCAATACCTCACCTTTGGAAACGGATAAGAAAAAAAAAAAGAAAACAAAATAGCACCCTCAACGTTGGATGGTTTCCGTTTCAAGGTACGTGGAATCCGAAAATGGAATTTAACAAATTCTGTCCGTCCGCGGCACATCGCATTTTCTTCAGTTACCATGAACCAAAATAATGACATCTGGCTGTTTGTCCCATTTCGGGTCTAGTTGGTCCGCGAAGCACGGCGTTACCATTGAGTCACCTCTAAGGAGTGAAAAATATGGGCTGAAATTACCAGGGCGATGCTATCTCGTTTTACGTTTTTAAATTGATCTCGAACTGTTTGAGACCATCCGAAGCATTGCACGTCCAGCCGTTCGTTCACATTAAGGCCCTGAAATTCGCACAGAAAACCTTCGTCAACACAATGGTGAATGATACAGTATACATCCAGCCCAGGTATCTATAATTTCAAGGGAACACCTGATTATAATCACTCATGGCTGTATGAAATAGAGTTGGTTGTTCCGTGATATTAATTATTTCCTTTCAAGAATAATGGTTATTTTGTGTTTTGTTGATTATTCTTTAACTTGAAAAAAGTTTTGATTCATGAAAACAAATACCTAATAATTAATTATAGAATTCTTGAATCCATCGCATATTTATAAAACTATAATTGCCCGGCCGGCTTCAGTACTCGATTTTGGGCTTTCCTGGGGGGTGGTGGTGGGGGGCTACCTGGGTAGGTACTGACCACAGAAAACAGTGATCTTCGCAGAAGAGGCATCTCTATACAGGAAATTAATAAACCGTTGCATAATAATTTGCAGCGTTTTTAACTAAAATACTGTTATCTAACTGAGGATGAAAAATGAATAGAAAAAGTGTTGCCCCAACTGCACGTTATCCCAATTGCATAGGCCACGTTTTAAACTTTCAAACGAAATACAACCTAAGGGGACCAGTGTAACCAACATTTTTCTTCTTATAAAACTCATATTCCCGTATAATAATGAGCTGACAAAATATCACGAGCAGATGCAGGTCGGTCCTCCATATTAGTCCCACGTTCTTCAAGGATACCCTTGGAATGTCCACAACTATAGGAAAGAACGCATAAGGTACTCGCACATAATTATAATAATGATTTGAATCACTTGCTGCACCTACGAAGAAACTGAGCTCAAGTTTTTCCGATGGATTCTGATTTTGTTTTGCAGATGAAGCTAACTTCATCACGAAGTTCTTATTAAACATTTGACAGCAGAAGACAAAAGCAACAACATCCAATTCATTAGAATGTTTCAGAAATAGAATGAAATTCACTAGTGTTTGAATTTTATCAGAATGCTTGAAGTTCAGTGAAATACATTAGAATTTTTGAAGTAAAACTGAATAATATACCAAGGCAACTCGCCTTAATCGATAAATGTTGAAGATGTGTCAATAGCTTTATAGAGCGAGAATGGTTTAACGAGTTAGAACTCATGAAAATTGCTCTCTTCGATCTCATCCTTTCGCTTGCCATTAAAAATATTGGTCTTTACTAGGTAAATTTTGAGGGCGAGGAATTTATCCAGCCCCTTTTCATTAATCTCACGATTCAAGTAGGTACTTTCGACCGCAAATGACCTCTTCAGGGATCTGTACGTACGTAATAGGAAGATAGGAATTACTTACTATGAAACGTGTTTTTGTTAGTTGGATCATAATGTTAATAAAAAGGTAACATAACTGGCTGGATGAACTCCTCGCCCTTTGAAACCAACGTAGCAATCTGCAGTAAACCGCTTACAAACAAAATAATGAAAATTGTTACGTAAAATTTGGAATTTTTTGTTTCGTAGCCAAGGCTAGAGTGACACACGAACAATACGTACACATATGGAAACTGAATTATATTTCAGAAGGTAAGAAAATTGCTGCAAGTTTTTCCACAACAGTCTACCATTTTCTATGCATGCATGAGGAGAAATGGTAGGGCAGGCCCACGTTCATTCCATATAAACTCATCATTTCTGACGGATTCATGGATTTTCCCAAATTAGGGCCACATCATTCGTGAACTGCAGTGGATCCAACTATTTTTATTGGTACTGGCCACCAAGTACCTAACCGTGATTTTATTCAGCAGTTCCCTAGCAATGATATCTGAGCTGAGAGAGATATATATGAGATCTGAGAATTTATACTCTATGATTCACAGACACATGCTGATGATACTTTTCGGTTCATACTTCAGGACCTTACAGTGAAGGAACTGCTCGACGTACAATACTCCGGGTGGTCTCAAAAAAATCCTCAAGTTCGGAATCAATTCACAAACGTCATAAAAACCGTACCCTTCTACTGAAAGTTTTCGAGATACGGCATTCTGAAAACGTCAGCCCCTATTTTTCAGTCCTTAGATGTGACTAACAGTAACGCCGAGCTTCGCGGACCAACAAAAGCCGACAAACCGAATTTCATTAATATTTTTGTTCATAATATACATGTAACTGAGAAATGGCGAAGTCCGGCGTAGAGTATTCCCTCACAGGATTTTACGTATGTGCCTACCTGGAAACGCAAGCCATCTTATTTTTGGGGTGGTTGACATTAAGTTTAGCGAATTTTCGAGGAAAGTGAAGCTATCGCAATGGGTTAAAAATTTTTCAGAACACGAAGTTTTGAAATTTTTCAATAGGCGAATCCGTTTCAGAGCAACCTGAATTCATCCCTAGATTTTAATAAAAATGTGTATGTATATAATCTTTATATATCTATTTATTTGTGACACTCAAGATTATGTCCTTGGATACATGATAACAATTCCAAATTGCGCCAAAACGTACTGCCCTGAAGTTAGCTGCATATTCAAAATCGAAAACTTTAAACGTTTGCCACGGCTCGTCAGGTCAAAATTTTTGAATTTTGATCATGGGAATGAATTCAGCTACTCAAATGCTAGGAGGTATACCTTTTAGAATTTCGAAATTTTGATCCAAAATTTTAAAATTTTGCCCAACTTTAAACGTTTGCCCTGACCTTATCAATGACATATTTGATGTTCTGATTTCAAATTCTGTTAGTATATATTCTCCTCTCGATGGTATATCTTCCGGATTTTCGAAATTCGACCTTGAAATGGTAATATTCATGCCCTGAAGTTAGCTGCATATTCAAAAAGTTTAAACGTTTGCCACGGCTCGTCAGGTCAAAATTTTTGAATTTTGATCATGGGAATGAATTCAGCTACTCAAATGCTAGGAGGTATACCTTTTAGAATTTCGAAATTTTGATCCAAAATTTTAAAATTTTGCCCAACTTTAAACGTTTGCCCTGACCTTATCAATGACATATTTGATGTTCTGATTTCAAATTCTGTTAGTATATATTCTCCTCTCGATGGTATATCTTCCAGATTTTCGAAATTCGACCTTGAAATGGTAATATTCATGCCCTGAAGTTAGCTGCATATTCAAAAAGTTTAAACGTTTGCCACGGCTCGTCAGGTCAAAATTTTTGAATTTTGATCATGGGAATGAATTCAGCTACTCAAATGCTAGGAGGTATACCTTTTAGAATTTCGAAATTTTGATCCAAAAGTTTAAAATTTTGCCCAACTTTAAACGTTTGCCCTGACCTTATCGATGACATATTTGATGTTCTGATTTCAAATTCTGTTAGTATATATTCTCCTCTCGATGGTATATCTTCCGGATTTTCGAAATTCGACCTTGAAATGGTAATATTCATGCCCTGAAGTTAGCTGCATATTAAAAAAGTTTAAACGTTTGCCACGGCTCGTCAGGTCAAAATTTTTGAATTTTGATCACGGGAATGAATTTAGCTACTAAAATGCTAGGAGGTATACCGTTTAGAATTTCGAAATTTTGATCCAAAATTTTAAAATTTTGCCCAACTTTAAACGTTTGCCCTGACCTTATCAATGACATATTTGATGTTCTGATTTCAAATTCTGAAAGCTTATACCTTCCTCTAGATGGTATATCTTCCGGATTTTCGAAATTCGACCTAGAAATAGTCAGCTGCAACAACTGAGGCAAACATGATACACGGAAAATGGCTGTATGCTGACTTTAAACGCTTGCCCTGACCTTATCAGTGACATGTTTGATGTTCTGATTTCAAATTCTGAAAGCTTATACCTTTCTCTAGATGGTATATCTTCCGGATTTTTGAAATTTGACCTAGAAATAGTCAGCTGCAACAACTGAGACAAACATGATACACGGAAAATGGCCGTATGCTGACTTTAAACGCTTGCCCTGACCTTATCAATGACATATTTGATGTTCTGATTTCAAATTCTGAAAGCTTATACCTTCCTCTAGATGGTATATCTTCCGGATTTTCGAAATTCGACCTAGAAATAGTCAGCTGCAACAACTGAGGCAAACATGATACACGGAAAATGGCTGTATGCTGACTTTAAACGCTTGCCCTGACCTTATCAGTGACATATTTGATGTTCTGATTTCAAATTCTGAAAGCTTATACCTTCCTCTAGATGGTATATCTTCCGGATTTTTGAAATTCGACCTAGAAATAGTCAGCTGCAACAACTGAGGCAAACATGATACACGGAAAATGGCCGTATGCTGACTTTAAACGCTTGCCCCAACCTTATCAGTGACATATTTGATGTTCTGATTTCAAATTCTGAAAGCTTATACCTTTCTCTAGATGGTATATCTTCCGGATTTTTGAAATTTGACCTAGAAATAGTCAGCTGCAACAACTGAGGCAAACATGATACACGGAAAATGGCCGTATGCTGACTTTAAACGCTTGCCCCAACCTTATCAGTGACATATTTGATGTTCTGATTTCAAATTCTGAAAGCTTATACCTTTCTCTAGATGGTATATCTTCCGGATTTTTGAAATTTGACCTAGAAATAGTCAGCTGCAACAACTGAGGCATACATGATACACGGAAAATGGCCGTATGCTGACTTTAAACGCTTGCCCCAACCTTATCAAAGACATATTTGATGGTCTGATTTCAAATTCTGAAAGCTTATACCTTTCTCTAGATGGTATATCTTCCGGATTTTTGAAATTTGACCTAGAAATAGTCAGCTGGAACAACTGAGGCAAACATGATACACGGAAAATGGCCGTATGCTGACTTTAAACGCTTGCCCCAACCTTATCAGTGACATGTTTGATGTTCTGATTTCAAATTCTGAAAGCTTATACCTTTCTCTAGATGGTATATCTTCCGGATTTTTGAAATTTGACCTAGAAATAGTCAGCTGCAACAACTGAGGCAAACATGATACACGGAAAATGGCCGTATGCTGACTTTAAACGTTTGCCCTGACCTTATCAATGACATATTTGATGTTCTGATTTCAAATTCTGTTAGTATATATTCTCCTCTCGATGGTATATCTTCCGGATTTTCGAAATTCGACCTTGAAATGGTAATATTCATGCCCTGAAGTTAGCTGCATATTCAAAAAGTTTAAACGTTTGCCACGGCTCGTCAGGTCAAAATTTTTGAATTTTGATCACGGGAATGAATTTAGCTACTAAAATGCTAGGAGGTATACCGTTTAGAATTTCGAAATTTTGATCCAAAATTTTAAAATTTTGCCCAACTTTAAACGTTTGCCTTGACCTAAACAATGACATATTTGATGTTCTGATTTCAAATTCTGAAAGCTTATACCTTCCTCTAGATGGTATATCTTCCGGATTTTCGAAATTCGACCTAGAAGTAGTCAGCTGCAACAACTGAGGCAAACATGATACACGGAAAATGGCTGTATGCTGACTTTAAACGCTTGCCCTGACCTTATCAGTGACATATTTGATGTTCTGATTTCAAATTCTGAAAGCTTATACCTTCCTCTAGATGGTATATCTTCCGGATTTTTGAAATTCGACCTAGAAATAGTCAGCTGCAACAACTGAGGCAAACATGATACACGGAAAATGGCCGTATGCTGACTTTAAACGCTTGCCCCAACCTTATCAGTGACATGTTTGATGTTCTGATTTCAAATTCTGAAAGCTTATGCCTTTCTCTAGATGGTATATCTTCCGGATTTTTGAAATTTGACCTAGAAATAGTCAGCTGCAACAACTGAGGCAAACATGATACACGGAAAATGGCCGTATGCTGACTTTAAACGCTTGCCCCAACCTTATCAGTGACATATTTGATGTTCTGATTTCAAATTCTGAAAGCTTATACCTTTCTCTAGATGGTATATCTTCCGGATTTTTGAAATTTGACCTAGAAATAGTCAGCTGCAACAACTGAGGCAAACATGATACACGGGAAATGGCCGTATGCTGACTTTAAACGCTTGCCCCAACCTTATCAGTGACATATTTGATGTTCTGATTTCAAATTCTGAAAGCTTATACCTTCCTCTAGATGGTATATCTTCCGGATTTTTGAAATTCGACCTAGAAATAGTCAGCTGCAACAACTGAGGCAAACATGATACACGGAAAATGGCCGTATGCTGACTTTAAACGCTAGCCCCAACCTTATCAGTGACATGTTTGATGTTCTGATTTCAAATTCTGAAAGCTTATGCCTTTCTCTAGATGGTATATCTTCCGGATTTTTGAAATTTGACCTAGAAATAGTCAGCTGCAACAACTGAGGCAAACATGATACACGGAAAATGGCCGTATGCTGACTTTAAACGCTTGCCCCAACCTTATCAGTGACATATTTGATGTTCTGATTTCAAATTCTGAAAGCTTATACCTTTCTCTAGATGGTATATCTTCCGGATTTTTGAAATTTGACCTAGAAATAGTCAGCTGCAACAACTGAGGCAAACATGATACACGGAAAATGGCCGTATGCTGACTTTAAACGCTTGCCCCAACCTTATCAGTGACATATTTGATGTTCTGATTTCAAATTCTGAAAGCTTATACCTTTCTCTAGATGGTATATCTTCCGGATTTTTGAAATTTGACCTAGAAATAGTCAGCTGCAACAACTGAGGCATACATGATACACGGAAAATGGCCGTATGCTGACTTTAAACGCTTGCCCCAACCTTATCAAAGACATATTTGATGGTCTGATTTCAAATTCTGAAAGCTTATACCTTTCTCTAGATGGTATATCTTCCGGATTTTTGAAATTTGACCTAGAAATAGTCAGCTGGAACAACTGAGGCAAACATGATACACGGAAAATGGCCGTATGCTGACTTTAAACGCTTGCCCCAACCTTATCAGTGACATGTTTGATGTTCTGATTTCAAATTCTGAAAGCTTATACCTTTCTCTAGATGGTATATCTTCCGGATTTTTGAAATTTGACCTAGAAATAGTCAGCTGCAACAACTGAGGCAAACATGATACACGGAAAATGGCCGTATGCTGACTTTAAACGTTTGCCCTGACCTTATCAATGACATATTTGATGTTCTGATTTCAAATTCTGTTAGTATATATTCTCCTCTCGATGGTATATCTTCCGGATTTTCGAAATTCGACCTTGAAATGGTAATATTCATGCCCTGAAGTTAGCTGCATATTCAAAAAGTTTAAACGTTTGCCACGGCTCGTCAGGTCAAAATTTTTGAATTTTGATCACGGGAATGAATTTAGCTACTAAAATGCTAGGAGGTATACCGTTTAGAATTTCGAAATTTTGATCCAAAATTTTAAAATTTTGCCCAACTTTAAACGTTTGCCTTGACCTAAACAATGACATATTTGATGTTCTGATTTCAAATTCTGAAAGCTTATACCTTCCTCTAGATGGTATATCTTCCGGATTTTCGAAATTCGACCTAGAAGTAGTCAGCTGCAACAACTGAGGCAAACATGATACACGGAAAATGGCTGTATGCTGACTTTAAACGCTTGCCCTGACCTTATCAGTGACATATTTGATGTTCTGATTTCAAATTCTGAAAGCTTATACCTTCCTCTAGATGGTATATCTTCCGGATTTTTGAAATTCGACCTAGAAATAGTCAGCTGCAACAACTGAGGCAAACATGATACACGGAAAATGGCCGTATGCTGACTTTAAACGCTTGCCCCAACCTTATCAGTGACATGTTTGATGTTCTGATTTCAAATTCTGAAAGCTTATACCTTTCTCTAGATGGTATATCTTCCGGATTTTTGAAATTTGACCTAGAAATAGTCAGCTGCAACAACTGAGGCAAACATGATACACGGGAAATGGCCGTATGCTGACTTTAAACGCTTGCCCCAACCTTATCAGTGACATATTTGATGTTCTGATTTCAAATTCTGAAAGCTTATACCTTCCTCTAGATGGTATATCTTCCGGATTTTTGAAATTCGACCTAGAAATAGTCAGCTGCAACAACTGAGGCAAACATGATACACGGAAAATGGCCGTATGCTGACTTTAAACGCTAGCCCCAACCTTATCAGTGACATGTTTGATGTTCTGATTTCAAATTCTGAAAGCTTATGCCTTTCTCTAGATGGTATATCTTCCGGATTTTTGAAATTTGACCTAGAAATAGTCAGCTGCAACAACTGAGGCAAACATGATACACGGAAAATGGCCGTATGCTGACTTTAAACGCTTGCCCCAACCTTATCAGTGACATATTTGATGTTCTGATTTCAAATTCTGAAAGCTTATGCCTTTCTCTAGATGGTATATCTTCCGGATTTTTGAAATTTGACCTAGAAATAGTCAGCTGCAACAACTGAGGCAAACATGATACACGGAAAATGGCCGTATGCTGACTTTAAACGCTTGCCCCAACCTTATCAGTGACATATTTGATGTTCTGATTTCAAATTCTGAAAGCTTATACCTTTCTCTAGATGGTATATCTTCCGGATTTTTGAAATTTGACCTAGAAATAGTCAGCTGCAACAACTGAGGCAAACATGATACACGGAAAATGGCCGTATGCTGACTTTAAACGCTTGCCCCAACCTTATCAGTGACATATTTGATGTTCTGATTTCAAATTCTGAAAGCTTATACCTTTCTCAAGATGGTATATCTTCCATATTTTTGAAATTTGACCTAGAAATAGTCAGCTGCAACAACTGAGGCAAACATGATACACGGAAAATGGCCGTATGCTGACTTTAAACGCTTGCCCTGACCTTATCAATGACATATTTGATGTTCTGATTTCAAATTCTGAAAGCTTATACCTTCCTCTAGATGGTATATCTTCCGGATTTTCGAAATTCGACCTAGAAATAGTCAGCTGCAACAACTGAGGCAAACATGATACACGGAAAATGGCTGTATGCTGACTTTAAACGCTTGCCCTGACCTTATCAGTGACATGTTCGATGTTCTGATTTCAAATTCTGAAAGCTTATACCTTTCTCTAGATGGTATATCTTCCGGATTTTTGAAATTTGACCTTGAAATAGTCAGCTGCAACAACTGAGGCAAACATGATACACGGAAAATGGCCGTATGCTGACTTTAAACGCTTGCCCTGACCTTATCAATGACATATTTGATGTTCTGATTTCAAATTCTGAAAGCTTATACCTTCCTCTAGATGGCATATCTTCCGGATTTTTGAAATTTGACCTAGAAATAGTCAGCTGCAACAACTGAGGCAAACATGATACACGGAAAATGGCCGTATGCTGACTTTAAACGCTTGCCCCAACCTTATCAAAGACATATTTGATGGTCTGATTTCAAATTCTGAAAGCTTATACCTTTCTCTAGATGGTATATCTTCCGGATTTTTGAAATTTGACCTAGAAATAGTCAGCTGCAACAACTGAGGCAAACATGATACACGGAAAATGGCCGTATGCTGACTTTAAACGCTTGCCCCAACCTTATCAGTGACATGTTTGATGTTCTGATTTCAAATTCTGAAAGCTTATACCTTTCTCTAGATGGTATATCTTCCGGATTTTTGAAATTTGACCTAGAAATAGTCAGCTGCAACAACTGAGGCAAACATGATACACGGAAAATGGCCGTATGCTGACTTTAAACGTTTGCCCTGACCTTATCAATGACATATTTGATGTTCTGATTTCAAATTCTGTTAGTATATATTCTCCTCTCGATGGTATATCTTCCGGATTTTCGAAATTCGACCTTGAAATGGTAATATTCATGCCCTGAAGTTAGCTGCATATTCAAAAAGTTTAAACGTTTGCCACGGCTCGTCAGGTCAAAATTTTTGAATTTTGATCACGGGAATGAATTTAGCTACTAAAATGCTAGGAGGTATACCGTTTAGAATTTCGAAATTTTGATCCAAAATTTTAAAATTTTGCCCAACTTTAAACGTTTGCCTTGACCTAAACAATGACATATTTGATGTTCTGATTTCAAATTCTGAAAGCTTATACCTTCCTCTAGATGGTATATCTTCCGGATTTTTGAAATTCGACCTAGAAATAGTCAGCTGCAACAACTGAGGCAAACATGATACACGGAAAATGGCCGTATGCTGACTTTAAACGCTTGCCCCAACCTTATCAGTGACATGTTTGATGTTCTGATTTCAAATTCTGAAAGCTTATGCCTTTCTCTAGATGGTATATCTTCCGGATTTTTGAAATTTGACCTAGAAATAGTCAGCTGCAACAACTGAGGCAAACATGATACACGGAAAATGGCCGTATGCTGACTTTAAACGCTTGCCCCAACCTTATCAGTGACATATTTGATGTTCTGATTTCAAATTCTGAAAGCTTATACCTTTCTCTAGATGGTATATCTTCCGGATTTTTGAAATTTGACCTAGAAATAGTCAGCTGCAACAACTGAGGCAAACATGATACACGGGAAATGGCCGTATGCTGACTTTAAACGCTTGCCCCAACCTTATCAGTGACATATTTGATGTTCTGATTTCAAATTCTGAAAGCTTATACCTTCCTCTAGATGGTATATCTTCCGGATTTTTGAAATTCGACCTAGAAATAGTCAGCTGCAACAACTGAGGCAAACATGATACACAGAAAATGGCCGTATGCTGACTTTAAACGCTAGCCCCAACCTTATCAGTGACATGTTTGATGTTCTGATTTCAAATTCTGAAAGCTTATGCCTTTCTCTAGATGGTATATCTTCCGGATTTTTGAAATTTGACCTAGAAATAGTCAGCTGCAACAACTGAGGCAAACATGATACACGGAAAATGGCCGTATGCTAACTTTAAACGCTTGCCCCAACCTTATCAGTGACATATTTGATGTTCTGATTTCAAATTCTGAAAGCTTATGCCTTTCTCTAGATGGTATATCTTCCGGATTTTTGAAATTTGACCTAGAAATAGTCAGCTGCAACAACTGAGGCAAACATGATACACGGAAAATGGCCGTATGCTGACTTTAAACGCTTGCCCCAACCTTATCAGTGACATATTTGATGTTCTGATTTCAAATTCTGAAAGCTTATACCTTTCTCTAGATGGTATATCTTCCGGATTTTTGAAATTTGACCTAGAAATAGTCAGCTGCAACAACTGAGGCAAACATGATACACGGAAAATGGCCGTATGCTGACTTTAAACGCTTGCCCCAACCTTATCAGTGACATATTTGATGTTCTGATTTCAAATTCTGAAAGCTTATACCTTTCTCAAGATGGTATATCTTCCATATTTTTGAAATTTGACCTAGAAATAGTCAGCTGCAACAACTGAGGCAAACATGATACACGGAAAATGGCCGTATGCTGACTTTAAACGCTTGCCCTGACCTTATCAATGACATATTTGATGTTCTGATTTCAAATTCTGAAAGCTTATACCTTCCTCTAGATGGTATATCTTCCGGATTTTCGAAATTCGACCTAGAAATAGTCAGCTGCAACAACTGAGGCAAACATGATACACGGAAAATGGCTGTATGCTGACTTTAAACGCTTGCCCTGACCTTATCAGTGACATGTTCGATGTTCTGATTTCAAATTCTGAAAGCTTATACCTTTCTCTAGATGGTATATCTTCCGGATTTTTGAAATTTGACCTTGAAATAGTCAGCTGCAACAACTGAGGCAAACATGATACACGGAAAATGGCCGTATGCTGACTTTAAACGCTTGCCCTGACCTTATCAATGACATATTTGATGTTCTGATTTCAAATTCTGAAAGCTTATACCTTCCTCTAGATGGCATATCTTCCGGATTTTTGAAATTTGACCTAGAAATAGTCAGCTGCAACAACTGAGGCAAACATGATACACGGAAAATGGCCGTATGCTGACTTTAAACGCTTGCCCCAACCTTATCAGTGACATATTTGATGTTCTGATTTCAAATTCTGAAAGCTTATACCTTCCTCTAGATGGTATATCTTCCGGATTTTTGAAATTCGACCTAGAAATAGTCAGCTGCAGAGGCCCCCCGAGGCAGGCAGAGCGTGTGTGGTGTTGTACGTGTACCTATGTTGTGCGCGGTGTACTGGATTGAATAACAGAACAATGTATTCGGTTAGTAAAAATTTTTGGGACGGTGGGTAAAGTTTTTTGTGGGTGGATTCCAAAAATCCAATGTCCGTCCGCCGCCCGCCGTATCATCGATATCTACCTTAATTTTCGGTCTAAAAATATCGTTCTTTCACACACAGGCTCCATTTGGGTCCTAGCTGTGTCCCATATCTCGGCAGTCCGATCGGGAAAAATCTAGGATTGTTATGGATGAAAAATGGTGCACAATTAGGCATTTTTGAGGTTTTAGTGAATTGGGGCTTGTGAGGTTTTTTTTTCTATGTTTTTAGGGTAAGGAGAATAATAATGGAGTTGATTTTGACCACTGAGTGAAGGATTGAGGTTCTAACGAAGTTTTAACGCTCAAAATTCAATGTTTATGGGTCAGAAACCGTGAAAATGGCTGTAATTACCAGAAATTTGTATAATAACACAGGAGGTAATATTAACAGGTGAATCAAGACAATTCAATGACAATTTTACTGATCTAAAATAATTTATCAGACATAGCAACTATTTGGAATCTATACACCTTGAAACAAAAAGAAAAAATGTTGAGGGGGTGTTCCATAAAATTATCGGAACCGAATACGCAGGTGTATTATTCGGAGAATAATAAACCAAAATGCGATGTCCGTCCGCCGCATCATCTATATCTACCTTAAATTTCGGTCTAAAAAAAAATCGTTGTGCTCTGAAGCTCGGCAGCCCGATCGGAAAACAACCAGGGGTGTTATGGGTGAAAAACGGGTGCAAAAATATTTTTGAGATTTAAGTGAGCTTCGGCTTGTTAGGAATCGTTTTCCATGTTTTTTAGGGTGAGGAAGCAAAATATGAAGTTGATTTTGACAACTCACTGAAAGTTGTGATTCTAACGAAGTTTTAACTCTCATCATTCAATATTTATGGGTCAAAAACCTGTGAAAACGGCTGTAATCAACACAAATTTGTATAATAATAAGAGGAGGTAATATTAACAGGCGAGTCAAGACAATTTTACCGATCGAATAATTTGTCAGAAATAGTAACCTAATATTCGAGTTTAAAACCGTCAAATTAGCTTTGTGGGTCTCCACTGAAGTCCCAATCTGTATTCATTCAAGAATAATAAACCGATGTGACAAGGACTTAGCAGCGTTTTTGGAATCTACGCATGCACCTTGAAACGTAAAAAGAAAAAATTTTTTTAACATTTTATGTCTTTACTTTGCTACATAAACTCGAAAATGAAACGTGGGACATGCAACGGAGACATGCAACGGAAACAACGTCACGAAAATATTTCTGATGATTTTCGCTTACAACCGATTCGTTGCTACGGAACTTTATCTTCGCCAGTTATCATCGTACAAAAATCGTTCACCACTCGTTGGATAGCTCTCAATTTAATTTAACCACTGCGGACTGCGTGGCCAACAAGCTGCGGTATGAGCGTGATTGTTTAAATGAATGTTTACGTACATTTATTATAAAAGACAACAGTCAAACGGAAACGTTTTAAGGCGAAACACAGTTGAGCATCATAGAGTAATAGAAGTAGAGATGGAGCAACCTCTCGGACGAACAATTTAAAGTGCCAATGGTGCCAACACAACAGCAGCTATTAGAATGATTATCTTATCCCTATCAATAATACTGGAAGGTGGGTGGGTAGGTAATAAAGGAAGGTAGGTGGGTTTTTCATGCACCTACCTCGTCAAGATTCACCTTGACCAAAACACTACTCCATCAACGGCAACAATGGTCCCGCCATTCATATCCTACTGATAAGACATCAATCTGCCATATCCCAAGAAACAGTTCAATTCATTATACTCAAAGAATACATGAACTCCTATCCTTATCTTACTTCCACACAACAGTACGGGATGTGCATGTCACCACCTTCATGACGATGACACAAGGATTGCAAAACTATATAATCTTCTTTTACTGACTCCTTCGCCTTCTTCCTGTTAGGGGCGCGGCCAGTGGCACGTAAGAGAACTTCGGAAGTACACCTCTATGATGACTATTACTCTGAGGGAGTGTGTGTATTCTCCCACGATATGTGTCGTTAGTTGACATGTATGTAAAAGCCTTGTGTTCAAAAATAAAGAGCGTTCGTTTCCTGCTTGTAAATAATTAGAGTCATTTCTATATCGAACTTGTGATAAAGCAGATCCTCAACACACCATCAATGCCCCTCCATATTCGTCCATCCATGCTTCCTCATACAATGCCATGCTTCTTTGAATCCATTTGAATCCATTTGCCTTTTTTATCTGACTCATGGAAAAACAGGGGAAAAACATGGGCGGGGCGTGACAGTTTGACTTTGGCGCTATCTTTACAACACTCCTTGGTAGTTACAGGGTTTCCAAGAGGATAGATGAAAGCAGCCTAGTAGAACGGTAGAATAATTACAGGCCTAGCAGTACCCATTTGAGCGTTTTCAATACTGGCGGGAACCAGGATGACGCGCGATCATGCGGCTTCTATGATTCACTGATGAACTACACTAACTCCGAAGAGTGACATAAAGGTAGCAATGCAAAATGTATAGTATCCACCCATCGGACAATTTAACACAGAGTGAGACTTCCTTACATACTTCTTCCTCTACACACTATCCATGAGCTCGTGGAATCCTCTTTGATAAGGTTAAAACAAACCTGCAAAGTCAGCATACGGCCATTTTCCGTGTATCATGTTTGCCTCAGTTGTTGCAGCTGACTATTTCTAGGTCGAATTTCAAAAATCTGGAAGATATACCATCTAGAGAAAGGTATAAGCTTTCAGAATTTGAAATCAGAACATCAAATATGTCACTGATAAGGTCAGGGCAAGCGTTTAAAGTCAGCATACGGCCGTTTTCTGTGTATCATGTTTGCCTCAGTTGTTGCAGCTGACTATTTCTAGGTCGAATTTCAAAAATCCGGAAGATATACCATCTAGAGGAAGGTATAAGCTTTCAGAATTTGAAATCAGAACATCAAATATGTCACTGATAAGGTCAAGGCAAGCGTTTAAAGTCAGCATACGGCCATTTTCCGTGTATCATGTTTGCCTCAGTTGTTGCAGCTGACTATTTCTAGGTCGAATTTCAAAAATCCGGAAGATATACCATCTAGAGGAAGGTATAAGCTTTCAGAATTTGAAATCCGAAAATCAAATATGTCACTGATAAGGTTGGGGCAAGCGTTTAAACTCAGCATACGGCCATTTTCCGAGTATCATGTTTGCCTCAGTTGTTGCAGCTGACTATTTCTAGGTCAAATTTCAAAAATCCGGAAGATATACCATCTAGAGAAAGGTATAAGCTTTCAGAATTTGAAATCAGAACATCAAACATGTCACTGATAAGGTTGGGGCAAGCGTTTAAAGTCAGCATACGACCATTTTCCGTGTATCATGTTTGCCTCAGTTGTTGCAGCTGACTATTTCTAGGTCAAATTTCAAAAATCCGGAAGATATACCATCTAGAGAAAGGTATAAGCTTTCAGAATTTGAAATCAGAACATCAAACATGTCACTGATAAGGTCAGGGCAAGCGTTTAAAGTCAGCATACAGCCATTTTCCGTGTATCATGTTTGCCTCAGTTGTTGCAGCTGACTATTTCTAGGTCAAATTTCAAAAATCCGGAAGATATACCATCTTGAGAAAGGTATAAGCTTTCAGAATTTGAAATCAGAACATCAAATATGTCACTGATAAGGTTGGGGCAAGCGTTTAAAGTCAGCATACGGCCATTTTCCGTGTATCATGTTTGCCTCAGTTGTTGCAGCTGACTATTTCTAGGTCAAATTTCAAAAATCCGGAAGATATACCATCTAGAGAAAGGTATAAGCTTTCAGAATTTGAAATCAGAACATCAAACATGTCACTGATAAGGTTGGGGCAAGCGTTTAAAGTCAGCATACGGCCATTTTCCGTGTATCATGTTTGCCTCAGTTGTTGCAGCTGACTATTTCTAGGTCGAATTTCAAAAATCCGGAAGATATACCATCTAGAGGAAGGTATAAGCTTTCAAAATTTGAAATCAGAACATCAAATATGTCACTGATAAGGTCAGGGCAAGCGTTTAAAGTCAGCATACAGCCATTTTCCGTGTATCATGTTTGCCTCAGTTGTTGCAGCTGACTATTTCTAGGTCGAATTTCGAAAATCCGGAAGATATACCATCTAGAGGAAGGTATAAGCTTTCAGAATTTGAAATCAGAACATCAAATATGTCATTGATAAGGTCAGGGCAAACGTTTAAAGTTGGGCAAAATTTTAAAATTTTGGATCAAAATTTCGAAATTCTAAACGGTATACCTCCTAGCATTTTAGTAGCTAAGTTCATTCCCGTGATCAAAATTCAAAAATTTTGACCTGACGAGCCGTGGCAAACGTTTAAACTTTTTGAATATGCAGCTAACTTCAGGGCATGAATATTACCATTTCAAGGTCGAATTTCGAAAATCCGGAAGATATACCATCGAGAGGAGAATATATACTAACAGAATTTGAAATCAGAACATCAAATATGTCATTGATAAGGTCAGGGCAAACGTTTAAAGTTGGGCAAAATTTTAAAATTTTGGATCAAAATTTCGAAATTCTAAAAGGTATACCTCCTAGCATTTGAGTAGCTGAATTCATTCCCATGATCAAAATTCAAAAATTTTGACCTGACGAGCCGTGGCAAACGTTTAAACTTTTTGAATATGCAGCTAACTTCAGGGCATGAATATTACCATTTCAAGGTCGAATTTCGAAAATCCGGAAGATATACCATCGAGAGGAGAATATATACTAACAGAATTTGAAATCAGAACATCAAATATGTCATTGATAAGGTCAGGGCAAACGTTTAAAGTTGGGCAAAATTTTAAAATTTTGGATCAAAATTTCGAAATTCTAAAAGGTATACCTCCTAGCATTTGAGTAGCTGAATTCATTCCCATGATCAAAATTCAAAAATTTTGACCTGACGAGCCGTGGCAAACGTTTAAAGTTTTCGATTTTGAATATGCAGCTAACTTCAGGGCAGTCAAAACGTTTGTATAGCCAAACAAAAGGATGAGTTCGAAGAAGAGCGATTTTCAGAAATTTTAGGGGGTTCAAATTTGAGTTTTTACCGTTTTTCAAATCGGTAAAACGGAATCGGGAACAGCTTATACAAAATCGCTGAACGTGGAATGGTAGGGTGATTAAAGACAGAAAAATAACATTTCAGTTGTTTTTCATAAAGAACAGGGGTGTAATTTGGATTCGTTGGTCGAGGGGGGCGGGGGGTAAAATTTGGTATTAAGGGCTAAAGTAAATATTAATTCACCTGACGTCGTGTGGGATGGTGATAACGACGGAGGAACTATTTCGATATTTTTCTCAAAAAAGAATAGGTAAATTTGACTTTGCAGGGTCAAAAATTGGTAAAAATGGTTAAAATCACGAAAAAAAAGTATATAACTTTACGAAAAGTGGTATGGTTTCTCGCTATACCATCTTTCTACGCAATAGCACGAATGTTTCTTTGGCAATTCGCTCTTACAGCTGTGCTGCATGACTTGAATTTTATTTGTCAATTTATTTTATTTTTTAATTTTTTTTCCATGCTCGATTCTAATGGTTTATTACTGAAATAAACCAAAAATGGCTAAACATGAACTACTTCAAAAACTTGTTCATGCAGTCATGCTGCATGACTGGCATTTTAATTATGTAAGAGGGTCAAATGTACCCCACTGTAATACCTCTTACATAAATAAACTTAAGTGTCGTTTATTGTAAGAAATTAAGAAATTTAAGAGTGGTATCTAATTTTAAAAAACACCATGAAATTTTGATGTTTACCTTCAGATAATTTGGTGAGTTGACGTGCGACGTGGACGAGGATTTTCCAGTAACCAAGTTTTCCTTATGACAACGAGTGACTGCAGCAGACTAGGAACTGTTCACTTTTCGTATTTACTTCCAGTGACGAATACGAAATTTAAAAAAATTGTATGAAAAGGTACCTAACAATTATCGTGAATAAAATTTTTACAAAACCTCACTGTACTATTAGTTGCAAACGAACAACAAGGAACTTGGCATAAAAAAATTTTTAAATTGACGACTTTGTAAACAATATTTGGGAGACGGACTGATATGAAAGTGGGAAGCTCCACCGCGAATCACCGCCGAAGCCGACAGAGAAGCTACTGATGCGCCGACACGGCACCTCCAATTATCTCTGATGTTCCCTATCAATTTTCGCCCTTCCACTCGGCCTGTGACGCCGATGAGAGGGGAGGGTGGTGGAGGGGGAAGAGGAAGGAGGCCGCGGAGTCCCCTCCCCACCCGTACAGCCGGTCATCGAGGTCTCGGAACCGCTCAGAGGGGCACCGGGCCACTGGGCGCATCCTTGGAGTTGCACAATCCCACTGCTCTGAGAAGCCGACTTCGTTGTTTACTCTCCCGGATCGTCTTCCGATTGTGCGGCTTGATCGGGCCATCTCCGAGTTGGGTTGGGTTGGGCTGGTATTGGTAACACGGAATAGAAAACGCTGCAAATCCCTGCACAACGGTTTATTATTTTGTACAGAATACCCTCCTGTTACAGATCACAGCTCTCCCTATAGATAACCCTTCTATATAAAATATGTACTATTCTACACATATTATGTAGATCTCGGACCCTCCGTAGGTTAGTACCTAACTCCGTACTCGTTACTAGGTACCTATCTAAACCGTTGTGTAATAATTTGCCCATCAATAATAAGTACTTCAACGGTTGTTCAAGTTGCAAAAGTACCTATCAACAAAATCCAGCCCCTTCTTGGTAGATGAGCCGTTGTGTAGTAATTTACCGTTGTGTAATAATAATTTACCGTTGTGTAATAATTTGCCGTTGTGTAATAATTTGCCATTGTGCAATAATTTACCCATCAATAATACTTCAACGGTTGTTCAAGTTGCAAAAGTACCTATCAACAAAATCCAGCCCCTTCTGGGTAGATCAGCCGTTGTGTAATAATTTACCGTTGTGTAATAATTTATCGTGGTGTAATAATTTACCGTTGTGTAATAATTTGCCGGTGTGTAATAATTTGCCATTGCGTAATAATTTACCCATCAATAATACTTCAACGTTTCTTCAAGTTTCAGAAGTACCTACCTACAAAATCCAATAGTCCATCACTTGTCAAATGAAATAATATCGCAGAACAAACAACTCGACTGCATACAGCCATCCTTGATTATAATCAGATGCTCCGTAGTTATGATATCCGGGCCGGATTTATACCGTTTGATTCACGATCGTGTTGACGAAGCTTTTTGGTGCTCACGAACGGCTGGACGTACGAGGCTCCGGGTGGTCTCAAAAATTTTTTTAGCTCAAGACAAATTTAATAACGTAAAAAAAAACCATACCCTTCTATCGGAAGTTTACGAGCTACGTCGCTCTGAAAATTTCAACCCCCATTTTGAACCCCTTAGAGATGACTGACAGTAACGTCGAGCTTCGAGGACCAACTAGACCCCGAACGGAACCTATAACCCGAATTTCATCAATTTTGTTTTATGGTAACTAAGAAAAGTGGCCCGTACGGCGTACGGCGGACAAACGGAAATATTTTTATCGCAGTTTTGGATTCTACATACCTTGAAACGTAAGTAAACCATCAAACTTTGAGGGGGGTAAGAATTTTTTGTTTCATGCTCGATTCCAATGGTTCATTATTGAAAATAATAAACCAACAAGTAACATAAGAATGAAATCACATTAATTAAAAATGTATACGAGTAGGAAATGTATGGAATCGGGATCTACTCTGTGCCAGTACCTATGTATTTGGTTTAACCTAGGCAGCATTCAACAATCCCCCAGCAGCAACACAGACCTCAGTCTAGCGCTGTGGGGTAATTGCCGCTGCGAACAAATACACTTGAACGGAACCTATAACCCGAATTTCATCGATTTTTTTTTTCATTAAGAAAAGTGGCCAGTGACCTTGAAACGCAAACCATCAAAATTTGAGGGGGGTTAGAATTTTTTTTTTTTTTTCATGCTCGATTCCAATGGTTCCGTATTGAACATAATAAACCAAAATTATGATAATGATACATAAATAAATAACAGGCTATGCGAATTATTTACAAAATTTCAGAGAGAAAAATTGTATATTTGAAAAATTTTCGACTTTCATGAAAATTTACAAGGAGAATCTGCCCGAGGAATATGGACGGGGGAAAAAGAATAATAAAATAACTGAGACATTGATTGGTAAAATTGAGGGGAAAGGAAAATATAAATTAAATAACTTGAAAAACTAAGGGGAAAACCAATAAATAACGAGAATGAATTAATGATACTGCAATCTAAACACGACAAAAACGTGTGAGTTGAGATTTATTGTTTCCAGTTCTTGAAATGTGGTCTCAACAAGACATTTGATGTTATTTTCGGTAGGTATTTGATGGGATAAAAGTGATGTCATACAAAAATGCGAGGCACGACTTGTAGGAATTTCGCCGGTACATGGAGGCTGCGGCATTTATATGGAAAATTTGGTCAGCACGATTTCGGATCCCTCCTAGAAATGAAAATGATTAACGGGCGGTTCAGAGCGGCAGATCCAACTTTTTTGGAGTTTTCCGCCGCTTGACGCGCGTACAGGCTCATATATACGCTTGATTCCGCCCGCTCGTATACGCTTGCAGTGGACGATACGTAGATACCTAATAGAAATCAACTGAGTAGGATCTGACGCTCGTTGCAGCTTGTATACGCTTGCAGTGGACCCATTTTAATTTTGGATCAAATTTCTCATCTTTTTCAGTTTTTGTAATTATTTTACTACCTACTTGCTTTCTTACTCCCGTTGTTCGACGTAGGTATTAGAGTAGTAATATTACTTCACATCTAGGAGCGACGCAAAAAGTACCAACCACTAAAACAGTGTCACACTCACATAAAAATGGTAGATTCCGACGCGTAGTAAAAAATATTGATTCGTGCACGATGCCAACATGCACAAAATCTTCTTGAGTGCTCGGCTTGTACTGCTCCGATATAGCTTGAGGAAGTAACTTCTTCCTACTCTCAGGACAGCTCTCGATAGATTTCCATAGCTGCCTTACAGCCTAAGGCTTCGAATGAACTGAAGGAAATGGGAGGACAGTCAGAGCTGAGAACGGAGCGAATGGCAGAGCCATCAATAAACAGCGGTTCATGTTGACAAAAGTGTAGCTACTTCAAAAACTTGCCCTTACGGATTCATTCAAATCGCGCTTATCGACCAGAGGGTCGCGCTTATTAGATACGAACTTCTACGGATTACCAAAGATTAGCGCTTTTGGGTTTCACCGGCTGTTTCAGTCGTACAGCACGACTATATGAGCGAATTTTAAATATAAGATTTTGAATTTGAGTGTTTATAGCTATTTTTTGCAACCCAACAATTTATGAAAAAATGAATGTATATTGCAACAGACCAAGTCACCATTCTATTCTAATTTTATTGAATACATTATACATCCTTCAGTGCCCATTTTTTGCGAGTTTGGATATTTGATACGCTCTAAAATAAAATTAAAATAAATATATTTTTGATAAACTGGAACAGTCTTGTTTTGTATCGATTTACCATTCTGTAAAATCTGCAACTTTACGTAAAAGTTTATTATATACATTTTTGGTAGTTTCAGCCATTTCATTTTTATTGGAACAGTCTTTTTCTGTGCCGAGTCTTATTACGTACAACTCGGTGGAGTTATTTCAACTTTTGGTGATTTGAGTGATCGATACAGATTTTCAACGATTTTTACCACACAAAACTCAAGTTCGACATTTTTGGGTGAAATCTTTTTGTCAACTGAAATAGTCTTCTCTGCCTCGAATCACCATTGTACGCCACATCTGGTGGTTAAATATGGCAACTTTTGTTGTTGTTTTTTTTTTAAAGCTATTTTCAGCGATTTTTGAACTACTGAACTTGAATTTCATAAAATTTCTGTTTTCAAAATTCGCGGCTCATCGAACCCATCCTCCCGTTTGAGAATTGAAACATACTGTCAAAATCTGCTATTTTTCTTTTCGTAGCCAATATATCTCGCGGAGTGACATTTATGTAAATATAAATAATACATATAAATAACGTTTGTTAAAATATACCTAGGGTTGAATTCAGAATTCTCTGAAAGGCGAAAGAATGGCAATGAAGAATTCTCTCGACTATTGCCCTGAATATCGGATCCTTTGCAGTATTTTCGATAATTCGCTAATTGGGGGATTCTAATCATTGTACAGGCATATTGAATGCACTTTTAATTATTACACAGATATCTATCTACTGTATCACTGCAATTCTGGGAAAACCTTCCGATGATGCTATCCTTGTTGTATATACAACCATAGATTCATCAATTGCCCGCTCTACGTCTTTCCAAGACACCCGATAGAAATCCTTAGCATCGTGTATCAAAAACCCCGAAGGGTACCCACTGTAACGAGAAAACGTCTCCAGGCGGCCTAACTCAGATTGATTTCCCGGCTGAACATCAGTATACCAATCAGAGTTCAATTGTTCGTCCCCACTCCGGGCGTGAAAATGGTCGTCCCAGAAGACGGTTTCCTATCCTTCAACCAGGAGATCATCCCGATACGGCGGGAATACGAAGATTAGGAGGATAATATGAAATACGACGAGGAATATCATTCCAGCAATTATCCCGAGTTAGTGAATCTACGGGAGTTAGTACGAGGATAACCGGAATAACACAATAGGTCGCCTTGCAGAGCCCGTAGCGTGTGGAACACGTTTCAAGGCCGTTTCGTGAGTGATTAGGTAGGTATCGCCCGACCAGTTTTTCTCAAGATGCACAGGCTGTTTTCTGCCGTCTTTCCCAGCGAATCCCAACAATAGTAAATACTTACAATTTACGTCCCGGAAACGGATACATTACTACAGCGCATTAATTAACGAATGATTGGATCCACCAATGCAGTTTACATATTGGTGACTGGAACTGATTATTTCCTCTCCTTTTTTCTCCGCTTATGTGGGCTTACACCCGAAGTTCCCAATACTAGGATTTATTTATTTATTGGTTTATCATTTTCAATACCTTTAGGATCGAGAATGAAAAAAAATAAATAAATAAGCCCCCCCCCCCCCCCCACCCACCACACCACAATTTGACTGTTTCCGTTTCAAGGTATGTAAAATCCGAAAATGGAATTAAAAACGCTGCAAAGTCCTTGTCAAAAGGGTTTATTATTCTATTGGACGTACCTACAGAAATGCTGGCTGTTCATTTATTGCTTCATTCATGAGAAATAATTGAAATAGCTATTTCTGTTTGTTTCCACCAATTTTAGCCCCCAAAACACGAATAAGGTAAGCTCCTTTTTTCCAAATTATCTTTGATCATTGGTAGTGCCATTTAATCGTCTTGATTCGCTTGCTGGCACTTTTGCTAGTGTTATTATACAAATTGATGGTGATTTCAGACGATTTCCCACTCTTTGGTCAAAATCTACTTCCTATTCGGTCTTCTCGTCCTCAAAAACATGGAAAACGATACCTCAAAAGCTCATGCTACTAAAATGTTACTAAAACACAAAAACGCTGCAAAGTCCTTGTCACATGGGTTTATTATTCTATTGGACATACCTACAGAAACGTTGGCTGTTTATTTATTGTTTCTTTCATATAAAATAATTGAAATAGCTATTTCTGGTGGTTTCCACCAATTTTGGCCCCCAAAACACGAATTAGGTACGCTCCTTTTTTTTCAAATTATCTTTGATCATTGATAGTACCATTTAATCGTCTTGATCCACCTGTTGATACTTTTTCTAGTGTTATTCTACAAATTGATGGTGATTTCAGACGATTTCGCAGGTTTTTGACTCATAAAAAATCAATTTTGGGAGCTGAACATCTGGTACAACCTCAATTTTCCACTCATTGGTCAAAATCGACTTCATATTCGGTCTTCTCGTCCCCAAAACATGGAAAACGATAACTCAAAAGCTCATTTTACTAACATGTTACTAAAACACAAAAAGTACCTATTTTTATACACATTTTCACTCATAACACCCCTGGGTATATTCCGATCGGGCTGAAAAGTTTCGGGACACAACTAGGGCCAAATGGAGCATGTGTGCGAAAGAAAGAATTTTTTAGACCGAAAATGAAGCCAGTATGCATGATACGGCGGACGGCGGACGAACATTGCATTTTTGGAATCTACGCACCTTGAAACGGAAAAGAAATAAAGATTTTGAGGAGGGTGTTATAAAAATTTTTTGCTGAGCGAATACATAGGTGTATTATTCACAGAATAATAAACCAAAAATTGCTGTCCGTCCGCCGTACGCCGTAATTTGCACTTTCCTTAGTTCCATAATACGGTCTGAACCCCCATGATAGGGGTAGAAAATAGTGATGATAGTAGTACGGGAACCAAAAGCTTTTACCATTGCATTTGGTGGATCTGAAAAATGCTAAAAACCTGAATAGTTTTTTCCCTGAATAAAGTACCATTATTTTAGCAGTATAAGTGGCATGGATCAAACTTTCATAAGCCGCCAGAACAAAAATCCGTTTCGTCAGGAATGTGTTGATTTTGGTTCAAGAAACCGAGTTTGTTCTTCGTAGATTCTCTGCTGGGAGAGAGATGTAGTTGGGTACTTGGCATTCAATGTACCTTTCACATTGAATGTTATTGGCATTTCAAGGGCATTGTGCACAGAACAATGACAAACACTATAGACAGAAGATTTGATTTATCTTTTTCCCAAGTTGAGCAGTAGCTTTTGTATCATACTGAATTTGTTTAAGAACTCAAGGCGTTTTGGAAGTACCTATTTGGTTCTCTTCGTGCAGAAACTCATCTCGGCCCGCGCAATAACATTATCTTATTTCAACAGGGGCTTACTATGGTGTGCACTCTGCCAGTATTATTGCTTATCAACAAGGTACATCATGAAAGGACCACAATTCCAACATACTCACCGCTATCTACCCATTAATTTCTCTTCAGATTCCTCTGATTGGTCGTTGGCTAACTTCGATGGGTGGCATCGGGACTACTACCAATCTACCAGTGGTATAACATCGTCCCCTCCAATGTAATTCTACAACTTACTCCTTAGTACCCAAGCACTGCATAGGTGTAAAATAGTAATTCTAACTTGATGTACGTACTTGTCTATTTACGTAGGTACTTGCAATGCGCGTACATAGGTATATAGTGTAGTTTCAACTTAATGAGTGATGGAGGTATCAATAAAAATACAATCTTTGCATCCAATTCACACTTCGGAGGCCCTCATACACTATCAAACTGGCTTGACAAACCTGGGCTGTCAAACATGTTTGACAGACCCACACGTTCAAACTTGATTGTTGAACTTCTGTCTAACAAGCTTCAGTTTCAATTAGCCAGATGATTGAGTTGGTTGTTCATGTTGTTTTAAAAATGGATTTCAATAAGTTAAGCTATGCGTATTGCCTGACGAGGAATGGAACAGCAAAGAGAGAGCAAGGCCGCAGACGGAACAGGTCCATGTGGGGTAAACAGTGGCTGAAAAAGTATAATTATGGCCACGTGAATCTCTTGAATGAGCTGAGGGGTGCCCCGCAAGACTGGCACAATTGTATGAGGATGGACGAGGAAACGTATTTGTATGTGCTCTCTCTGGTTGCCCCTAAAATAAAAAAAGAAGACACAGTCTTGAGGAGTTCAGTTTCCCCCTACGAACTCATATATGCGTGTTTTTTATCATAGTTTGCATAAATGAATCCCCACGATATATCGATGTTTTTACAACCGATATTTTTCCTCGATATTTACATCCCTAGGCCTTCTACTCAGTGAATCACAGGGGGAAAAAACTTTGTTTGAAGGTTTCAAGCTCCCACACACGCGATTAAAGCTTGTCAAACCTGTGGTTTGCAAACACATTTTCTAGCAGAGCCTGAAACCTTTGATAACGCCTTCATACCTTCCAACATGAACCCAAGCACGATCAAATTTGCCTGACAAACATGTCTGACAAACCAGGTTTGTCAAGCCGATTTGATTGCGTATGGAGGCCTTAAATAAAATGGTTCACCAGCAATAGAGTAATCCGTTCATGGCTGGAGAAACAGAAGAATGCCGTTTTCATTGTTTACTACTGAAATCGCAACGCAATTACGAACGTGTTATTTGTTATTCATAACCTGGAAAAAAACTCATTCTCAGATGAACGGGGATCAATGCCTGGGGGTTTCCTTCTTCCATCTACGGAATGAATGGCTTTCCTTTTCCTCATACCTCAAGGGAGACGTAACAAAATAAGAAGAAAAGAAAAATCGAGCAAACAGTGGACTCTGATAGAAATAAGGTAGGAACAAAAATGTCGTCCAGGAAACTATTGGAAATTATTTCGAAAGAGGACAGCGGGAGATATTAGAAGGTTTTGCCGGCACAATAGTAAGTGGGAAGGGAAAACGTGCTTGGCAAGCGAAAATGCTTTTGTGCCTTGGATGTCACTTCAGTAAATGGCCAGCTTTGTCCTATGAGGAGGGAGTTTACGGTTCATTTCTCTTTTAGCATTTACTGGTTAATGCTTTCCGGTAGCTTCATTTTTCGAATTGGGGACGACCAGAACAGACGAGTGGTCTCAAAGGGGAATTGACAGCACAAGAGCTTGAAAATGACGATATTATTAAAGTTTAATTCCTAGTTGACTTTAAACCTAGTAAAATTTAGGAAAGAGAATCTAGAACATTTGGAACTACTACTTTTTGGAACTTGATTTCTTAACACTGTCTCCTATGTTAAAACTCGAATTAGACAAATTTTTGGTTTATTATTTTCAATAATAAACATTTGGAATCATTGCATGAAAAAAAAAAAACGCTGCAAACATTATGCAACGGTTTATTATTTACCTGCATAGATGCTCCTTCTGCGTAGATCACTGTTTTCTGTGGTCAGTGCCCTCGAGCTCCCCCCAGGAAAGCCCTAAATGGAGTACTGGGGCCGGCCAGGGAATTGAAGGTTCATACAAATGCGGGGGGTTCAATAATTCAATCATTAATTATTATCTGTGGTTATTCATGAAGCATAAGGTAAATAATAATCCGTTGTGTAATAATTTACCTGCACAGATGCCCCTACTGCGTAGATAGTATAATAAACCGCTGTGCAATAATTTACCGTTGCGTAATGATTTACCGTTGAGCAATAATTTACCCAATAATACTTCAACGTTTGTTCATGTTACAAAAGTACCTATCAACAAAATCCAAAAGATCCATCATTTTTCAAATGAAATTATATCACAGAACAACCAACTCAGCTTCATACAGCCATCCTTGATTATAATCAGGTAATCCCTAGCAATGATATCTGGGCCGGATTTACACCGTTTGATTCAGGATCATGTTGAAGAAGCTTTTCGGTGCAAACGAACGGCTGGTCGTACAACGCTCCGGGTGGTCTAAAAAAATTCTCTAGGGGAAACACCAGAACGTTCCCCAGGACAGTGAATGAACAAGAATCAATGCAGCCATAAAGTTTACACATTAAAATCCGTTTTCTCGATTTAAAAAAAATCGGACCTTTGGCTGACGAGCATACCTCAGAATTCCTGATCGGTAGGATGAATTTGAAGGGCCTGATGCACAATTTCATTTGAAATGTCTGCAAACCTATTCAACTACTACAAATTCTACCCGACGTTTAATGTAACTAGATCAAGTTCATACACAAGCCCAACCACATTGATATTGTTCAACAGTACGAAGTTCAACAGTAGGAAATGGAAATTTCGTAAAATCCCACACAACCAAATCTGCTTTTGCAAATCTGCAGCCAAAATCCTTGTAATGACTGAAAAAGAATGGAAAATGTCAATCTCATCAACGAAATGATGAGACGATGCGAAATTAAATGAATGAATTGTGGAAGGATAAAAAGGAACAAATTAATTGAAGTGATTGAATTTACATTCAAAGGTACCTATTTAATTCTTAAAAACAGGTCATTTGAGAAAATGTAGACAGATCTTGACGCCGACATCAAGGCGTCTTTTCGCCCTCTTCAGAAGGAATGAGCAGTACTCATGACTTCTGCTTAGGTATATTACTTTTACATTTTTAAATTTTAGTAGATTCCATTATAATTTCCTATTTATTTTTTATATATCTACTAGTTCATATTATCAACCTGTGTTGGCTGTATAGTAAAACATCTCGTAAACTGATGCCAATTTTTTTAAAATCGATTCTACGAATTTTGAGACCAACCGCACTCTTTTATGATGCATAGTTCTTTTTCTATACATGAGCTTTCAATGTTTCGACAACAAGTGACGTCAATGCACCCCTCCCGACAGTGTGACGTCACTTCTCGCCGAAATTCTGAAAGCTCATAGAAAAAGAACTATTCATCCTAGGAGAGTGCGGCTGGTCTCAAAATTCAAAAATATAAACAGAAGTCATGGGTACTCCTCGTTGTAGTTAGGAGAGAAAAGAAGCATTAAAGAGTGTGTGAGCTTTTTTCGAATTTAACGAACACTGTACTAGGTACCCAGGTGCACCGATTTACATGAGCCTGCATAAATTTGAATCATTCATTATCGACTATTATTTTATGGAAAAACCAGAACTTTTTAATTACCTGGACATAGAGAACTTCGAAAGGACGTCACAGCAGACATACCTGAAACAAAATAAGCAGGTAGTTTGTTAGTTAATATTACCTAATGCCCGATAGAAAAGAAGAGTCCTACAGCTTTGCAATCATTGGCTTCGTAAAGAGAGCTTAGAGAATCGAACTGCCTGTTCATCAGTTTTCAGAACCGTTCCAAGACAAAGTATTCTTATTCCACCACCTGGCCGCTGCTTCATCTCTCGCGTCATTGCCTAGTTAACTGATTCTTTTGCCCTCAGCTCTAGCCAGATGACGTCCTCATCCGGTTACGGACCCTCCCGCTGTCATACTTGACCAAAAGACTGTACAATGGGCATTATATTGTTCAAACAAGTACGCGGTGTACGTACAACATCCTGAAAATAACTCGGAACCTGATCTAATCAGCATTACGCGCACAAATCAAATCAGAGTTCAGTACCTACCTAAGAGTTTGTTCCCGTGTAAGCAAAGCTTGTAGATACTATTCGGTTGCCACGTCTCAGAAGTATTAAACATCTTACAGGTGTAAATTTATTACATATAGGCAGGTACTCTTTTTGAAAACGTACTTTTCTTTCGTCGGGCTGATGAATTTTTTAAATGTTGGTATTAGGTACGAGAGTTGTTTGAGTAGGGAAACAGGTTTGCACGTCACTGGTTTACAAACAGTGACACTGCTCCTGTGTTATGTAGACATCTGAATCAAGAGCAAATCCGTCAGTGTCAGATTACTAATTAGCTTGAAATGAAATGTAATTAGTAATCATCTCAGCTGTTGTCGATATCGTCCCTTCCACTCGGAAACACGGCTTTCAAAATGTCAAATGACATGAGATGTCATTTTATTTATTTAATTATTTAACAAACATCCCTATTACGCGAAAACAACATTTTCTTGCGTTGGTCATTTTACAGAATTGCCAGAATACAATAAAATTAATACACACACGAACAAAACGATAAATGACATAATAATAATTAAATAGTACGCAGAATGCAAAAATCGTAAACAAGGGACCACCCAGCAGGCGCAGACAGCTAGCTGCAGGTACATTTAAATGAACTTGATTAAATCTGTTAGTGTTCACTATTTTGACAGTGGTACTCAAAATTGCAGAAGCGCTAATTTTGCATTTCACTACCGGCCAGGACTGAGTAAAATAATCAGTCGAATGATCATTCTGACACAATAGACTAACATACGCGGAGCATTCTATGAAGTGGGTAATTGTAGAGATATTTATATTATAAGGCGAGAAGGGAACTTGAAAGAGGTTCATTGATCTAGTGTAGAACTGTGGAACAAGTGTAATGGGGCCAGTAGATGAGGGGATTCAAGATGAGAATTGACCAGTTTATGGAAGGACGATTGATCAGCTAGCATCCCACGGGCAACCAAGAATTTAAGCCTGCGTAGGATCATCAATTCTTCATAGCAAGTACCGTCATCTTGGATTCAAATTAATAATGGGGACGTACGTCTGTTTCAGGTGCAACACAGATGTCTTCCGACGATAAACGTCTGGTTACTTCCTGATGAATAATCACAAATAAGTAATACGACACCGCTCACGACAGTTCAGTTTGAGTTGAGAACGTTAAAACACAAGCTGCAGTCGAAGAAAATGCGAAGTGAGTACCATCGATCGGTATATAATAATAACCTTTTCAAAACCCTGCGAGTTCTCGACGGTTCTCCCAATCGCCGGTTTTCTATGTCAAGTTCGAGGATACAACAAGCTCCCCGAGGGCTCCGCCTCAAGGTCGGGGTAACGCAGAGGTTGGCTAGCGGTGTTATTTAACGCGATCTTCTCATGTCTCTGCGTCGAACGTGTCCAAACAGAAGTCTAGATGAGGTATCCAGTCTTAGAAAATTTCTTATTTCTCTGATAATAAGTGGGGTTTTCCACCGAACGTTAGAGAGGTTCCTACTTTGACTTGGGGCCCTTTGTCTCGCAGAAAACAAACCTCAGCATGGGTCTTATGACTTGACATATTGCCAGTCCGTATCTTTCAAAATTAGCTGTTTAGTTTTGGTTTATTATTACCAACCATAATGAACCGTTGGAATCGAGGATTGACCCCCCCCCCCCCCCCCCCCAGCCAAAAATTTGATGGTTTCCGTTTCATGGTACGCAGAATCTGAAAAAGCAATTTAAAAAAAACGCTGCAGGGCTTTCCTGGAGAAAGCTCGAGGGTATTGACAACAGAAAACAGTGATCTACGCAGAAAAGGCACCTATACAGGTTGCGTAAAAATCTGCAGCGTTTTTAGTCTCATGACGGCACCATGGAAGACATGAAATACCGGCGCCGCAACATCAAAACTGGTAATAATTTTGGATTGAGGGTCTACTCAAGGATTATATGATTTTGGAGTGTCTGGATGTAAAAATTGATTTGCGTGTCTCCGATTTGGTTGTCTTGTCTCCTGCTAAACATTGAAGGTAGTTTTCTTTATTAGATAAGAGTGATATCAAATTTCTTCCTCTACATTTACTATTCAAACTTTTCAGAAAAACTGCTGTCCTGAAAAATCACTTTTTTTCAAATTAGGGTGTATTTCTTCTCAAGAACGGGTCGTCGCAACGGCATGCTCTTATTTTTGCCTGATAGAGGAAGAAAATAGCTTCAAACAAGTCAGATAGTTTCCGAGTACGAAATCGGGGCCAAAAAGGCCTTTTGGATCGCCTATAATTTTAAAAAATAAAATAAATAAATAAATAAAATAAAATAAAGGTACAAGTTAGCAATTAGATAGCACTGGTAGCAACTGTGGAAAAGGTGCCTACTTGAAAATCGCCAGTGTACCTATTATGGTAGTTACCCACTACTCTGCTGTATTAATGTGGCGTTTTAGGATGGTGGAGGATGTGTCTATCAACCAGAGATCGAGCTTTCAATCTTACCCAGGGCACCATTTTTTTTCGTCTTTACCATCCACAGATCCACAGATCCAAAGGTCCCTCTATAAAAGCATTGGCAGGCAACCATCCAGCCCCCTAACCAACTTCACCCTATACGATCAAATAACTTTCGAACTTGGTCCATTAAGCAAGCTTGACGACTGTGAACCTCTTCGATCGTGCGGGTTTTCAGTGCCCGGGAAATATCGTAGCAGCCTAACTACATCAACACGTCTATCTACTATGTCTTTCGTATCAGGCGCTAAGTGTAGTAGTAGACTTCGACTTCATTCTAAATGATAACATGATAAATGATGAACTGAACCTCTTAATCCAAAGATCCACGATTTTCCCCCTCAGCTCCTGCTAACTGATTTCAAACTACTTCGTGGAACCTCCATTGCGTCTCCATTCACCACGATCAACGTGATGTATACCTTGCAAACAATTTGCTCGGTTGGGAAGACCATCAACCGAATCGTGCTACAAAGATCCCTCTCGAAGCGCTTCTCGGAAACTTCACGAAGATGGAGGTTTTTGTACTAAAACGTCCATTAAAGGCGCATAATTATTGTTGTTATTTTTTTATTCTCGTGCTTCGGAATGTAAAGATACCAACGTTTCACGTTTGACAATGAGAGAGAATTGTGGCATTTTTGGTTTATTATGTTCAATAATGAACCTTTGGAATCGGCCATGAAAAAAAATGTTAACCTTCATGGGTTACGTTTCAAGGGACGTAGAATACGAAATATATCGAATTAAAAACAATTCCGTCCTTCCGCCGTACGCGGCTTCTTCCTTAGATCCCATGAACCAAAATTCACAAAATTTGGTATATCGGTCCCCCGATTGGGCTCTGGTTGGTCCTCGAAGCTCGGCGTTATTGTCACTCAAATCTAAGGTTGAAAAATAGGGGTTCAAATATCCGGAGTATCCCTATCTCAGAAAATTGTATTTTGAGGTGTGGGTTTCTCGCATTTTTAAATGTTTTTTTTCAATTTTGAGACCATCTGGAGCATTCTCCATGTTTGTTTTGAGACCACTATGGCACTCGATGTTACCATAAAATTGAATTTTCTCTAAAGAGCAGCCAGCGTGAATGCAGGCATCAACCTGGATTGAGACATCACCTGCCTCGTACCCATGCGCCCCATAGCTCAGTGGGCTATGGGTTGGATCTCACGCTGAAGGTCGCAGGTTCGAATCCCAGCCGGGACCAAAAAAAAATGTTCCACTCCAGATCAACAATTTACCTTCAGAGCTACATTTGAATTTTGCCATTCTACATACTGGTTTTTATGAAACTTCCCCGGGCGGCTCTACTAATCGATTCAAACTTTCCTGGGGGAAAGCAGTGATCTACGCAGAAGGAGCATCTATACATGTACTTAAATAATGAACCGATGTGTAATGATTTGCAGCATTTTAAAATAACAATCAGTATTTTCGGGAACATTCATTACTCAAATCAATATTCCAATCCAAATATATTCCAATCAACGTGCGAAGGGCATCAGGTATTGGCTCATTGATGATTCACTGCCAGTTGAAATGCAAACAGAGGGGCAGAACGAATCGTAAAACTGACTCCTGCATTTTCCAAAATCCAGAGCATAAATTGTTTTAGACTTCACAGTACTTAATGGTGGGAATCGCTACGTACATCAAGTGTAGAACCTCCCACTGTCTATTTCTGGAAAGAAATTTGCTTACGCTACCTACACAACCCTAGATTCGCATATAAATGTCCACTGCCCTAGACAACGCAACTGATTATTTTGATAAGAGGAAATAATTGTGTGACGTGAGACGCACGACCTCCAAGGACGGGACTTCTAGACAGATGGCAAATACTTGAGGGGACCTCCTGCCGTTCAGTTGGCATTATACAGTCCACGTAATGACCTCTGAACAGCACGAGCCTTGACATGGGGAATAAATCTCGGCGGTACTCGGTTGCAGGTGGAACGGTTACAAAATAACAAGTTCATTGCAGGGCTCATCATTGTGCTTAATCATTCTTTCGAGACGGGCCCCGATGGGAAGGAAGAAAATGCATGGCAGCTACATCGATAGTAATACAGATAAATCGAAAAAGTTAGTAGTAAAACGACACGTCGCAAAAATTAATTTCATGGTGCGTGGAGGATGATTAGAAGTTACCTCGGCAGTATGAGCGGAATACAATATGTACCTATACGAATTAAACGAAATGCCAATTTCAGTAAAATGTTTCGAAAAACGAAGTGAAATCTATTTTCGCCAAAATTTATAAATCTAGACTGAAGATTCTGGAATTAAATGACCTTACCTCCTGTTACTTCCTCTCATGGCGACGCCAGTCTATCCCGAGATCTACGATACTAATGAAACCGCACTACCAAGCCAGTCTGTATGCTTACACATCACTGTCAAACAAATAATCCAATTCAGATGGAACAAAGGGAATATAACAGGAATACAGCTTGGTGGTGAAAGGGTGGTGGGCGAAGGAGGGGGGGGGGGGGCTCATTACAATTTGTTCAAATGCCTAGATAAATGTTTCAATTTGTATGAAACTGTGCGATATTGTCAGGGCCGTTTAGCTTGAAATCTAAGATCATTAGAAGAACTTGAGGATTTTTTTTTAGACGACCCAGAGCACTGTACGTCCAGCCGTTCGTTCAACGTATGGCACCAAAAAAGCTTGGCCAACATGAGTGTGAATGAAACTTTATGCATCCAGCACAGGTATCATCGCTAGGGAACAGCTGGAACAGCCTATAATCACGCATGGCTGTATGAAATCGAGATGGCTGTTCCGTGATAATATTATTATTTCATGTGAAAAAATATGTTTTTTTTTTTGAATTTGTTTAAAGGTAGGTGCTTTTGTGACTCGATCAAAATAACATGCATAACAACATGCATAACATAACATGCATAACATGCATAAGTTAGAATTCCTGAATCCACCGCATATTTATAAAATGTAATTTATTGCCTGTCCGGCTCCACTACTCGATTTAGGGCTCTCCAGGGGGAAGCACGAGGGCAGGTATTGACCACAGAAAACAGTGACCTACGTAGAAGGGGCATCTACACTGAAGATAATAAACCCTTGTGTAATAATTTGTAGCGTTTCTATTACAGAAGAAATCACTTCTCTCGCATGTGGAAGTTGTGAAATGCATGGCTCACCCGGCTAGGTTCCTGTAGGTATAAGTTCAGATAAGGCGCCCCCGTTATTCAAGAGGCTAAAAAGGGCGATTTGTAGTCGGCAAATCCTGGTCTAGTTGAATTTGGTTTAGGTACTTACTCGACCCGATATTTTGGTTCAGCAAGCCCGAACGTAAACGTGGCGCGTTCGGTCTACTGTAAGAGATAAGTTTCATGGTAGAGAAGAAGTAAGAGAAGTGGCAGTAACCCCTCACCCTTCATATGCCACGTTTCACGAACTAAAACGAAAAACGGTTTACGAGTGGTCGCCACGAATCTCGACAAGGGAGAGAAAGATGGGAAAGGAAGTCCGTAAATGCTTTTTTGATTGAAGGAAAACTTGCGGCCGTCGAGAAACGTTTTTCCCTCCTTTCCCCACTCCTACCATCAATATTATAGCGATCTTTTATCAATACGACAAGCTCTGGAGACGCATAAGAGGTTTTTCTTTCTACTGCCGAAGAAAGAACTATAAGACGGAAAAACCAACAAGTTTATATTGGGGAAGAAACAGCTACTGTTTCTTACAGCCTTCCATCCCACCAATGCCCATTTTCTTCTCTTCAATGTTTCCCTTTTTCCCCCGTAGAACCCAATAATGTGAGTGGTTTCGTGCGTTACAGATATACGCCGGGCTGAAGAATTACTGGATAAATCTACAGCCCAACTGTTACCGTGGTCTGAAAGGAAAATCCAGTCTGAGAAATCCTTCCTAGCCTCGTTTGTTTTGACAAATTAGGAGAGAAATTGGATTTGAAATGGGGAGAATTCGATGTAGAGATATTATGATACCAGTGAGTAGGGAGGTAAAAACCGCATTGAGCTGCGCTGCTTTCTCCAGCTACATGCAGGTCTTAAACACCTTCCAGCAGGTAAGCTTAACGTCAACACCATAAAACGTGAAATTCACTGATATTCATGGAAAATATTACACATTCAACTAGGTAATTACGAGTACACTCACATTTTTTAGTTTCTGATTTTCTGAAGAACTGGAAATCGTTATTTTTGAGAAGTCTATCATCCTTGGATTGAGCACCGAAGTGATAAAGCTAGAGATTTTTGAGAAGTCTTTCATCCTCGGATTAAACACTAAACAAGAGAAGAACGAGGAGAAAGTTCAAGATCGAAATAAACCAGAATTCTGATACCCCATCTTAAAACAAGCATAGGCAACTAGAGGGGTTAAGACATGGTCAACGTCAATTTAACTCATGAATTTAAAAAACTTGAGTATTCCAGAATGAAATGATGAACTACACGAATATTACACCGAAATCTATGAATTTTTATAAGATCGCATTCCCCCTCCTTCCAAAAACAACCCTGTTGTAAAAATTTACCCGCCAACAAAACCTCCTCAGCCGCTAAAAGGATTGATATCCATCCCCCCCCCCCCCCCCCCGAAGTAGCTCTTGGATGTGCCTGTAGAAACCTGTTCCTTCCCCCCAAACCTTGGAACTTCTTTGAACACTGTTTGGCGGGGGCTTTTCGCCTTGGGGTGAGTAGGCATTACCGGATGCGCGTTCATTTTTTATCGCCATACAGTCCTACTATTAGGTAATGCAGTGGAATGTGGTAAAGTTTTACCTGGGAAGCACGGCTAGAATGAAAATGATCAATTTTGGCCGGATAATAACTAACGTTTTAACTACGAAGCTACTGCTGTTTGGACTTTAAATTTTGGGTACGTGCCTTGAAAATTTCGAAAATCATACACACTCAAAAGATACGAGGACAGCGAATAATTTTTCAGCATCATTTCTATTCACAAATGGTCATAGCACTTATTTATTACTCCCATACTCATGATTGTGTATTACCTATACATTTTCTGTCGAAACCTTTTACTTTTGAAGAATTAACAATTGACGCAAATTAATCAACAGCTATCCGCAATATTATCGTTGCGCAGCCCACAAATGCGGTTGGGCGGGAGTTGGTGGGAGAGTTGTGACGACATCCGGAACTTTAAAAACGTGACGTAGGTCAATAGTTAAATTGCTTCGCGCTCTCGGCGTCTCTCTCTTCAAAGGCCGGTTTAATCCGGTACGAAACGATATTCTTCCCGTAGGATTATTTTCAAACTACATTGCGAAAGCTACAGCGGCTTAAGTGGCGAGCTGCTCAATTAGGGGGTAAATCGATTTTTAATCATTCACAGGCGTATACCAACAATCTCAGGCTGGGAGAATAGAGAACCAACCACGGCTACTATCCGTGGTACAATGTCAAACAATGTTAGTTGTTTATATACAAGAGTGTTGGTAGCTAGTATGGCTTTGAATCGTACAGATGACTTTTAACCTGACCCTTCAGGTTTTTGCGATGGGACCCCCCGCCGAAAAGCGACAGGAAAAAGTGAGACCAAATAGTGAGATAAAAGTAGCGCGTATTTTATAAACCGAACGTTGCTAAGGAAATTCACTCTACAAAGCTGTAATTTGGTATGTAGGCTCCTTAGGACTTTAAATTGACACTGCCCAGGCCCCGGATCAGCTGGGTGGCTCCTAAAGCTAATTTCTATGCTATTCACTCTACGAAGCTGTAATTTGGTATGTGGGCACCTTAGGACTTTAATTTGACACTGCCCAGGCCCCTAAAGCTAATTTCTATGATATTCACTCTACGAAGCTGTAATTTGGTATGTGGGCACCTTAGGACTTTAACTTGACACTGCCCAGGCCCCGGATCAGCTGAGTGGCTCCTAAAGCTAATTTATATGCTATTCACTCTTATATGCTATGCACTCTTTGGTGCATCCTCGATAGCCTTAGCCTTACTAGAGTTCTCCGCAACTTCTGGACTACTTATTTTAGTAGTCCACTAAAATAAGTTATGTAGTTTTTCGAATCGATATTGTCAATATGACGAGCGAAGATCATATCAATAAAACAGGTTAATTTGTTTTTTATCCATTAAAAAATTATTTGCACATGGATACACCGGTAAGAAACAGCCGATCTTATATATATAATACAGCGAGGGGGACAAAAACCTGAAGGGTCAGGTACACCACATTTTAGCCGTCAGGCTTTAAGCGGAAGTCATCCGGGGGTGCAGGGGGCGAAGCCCCCGCCGAGGCGCGCAGCGCCGAGTTTATATTTATTTATTTATTTATTTATTTATTTTTAATGCGGTATGCCATAAATATGTAGTGATCTAGAGAAGGCAAGAAGAGATACAGAGGGCAATCGCTATCCAGTGGCCTGACAAAATGAAACGCGGAAATTCCTGTCATGATGTGGAGTGAAAATGATGTAGAAATCCAGTCTTATGGCTCGTTGGAAGCTAGAGAATCAAGAGCGTGAAAAACGAGGGAATACACAGGAATGTTTCGAATGAATATTATTTAACCGATTGCCTATACATCGACATGTTCCTATAGCTGTCTTGGTAGATTCCTTGTAAACACCGTTCTGCCTTCTTTATTTTCCTTTTCTTGCTAAACGAAATCCACCTGTGGAAAACTCCGGAATCCTTGATGCGGTTTTTTCCGTCTTGACCTTGGACGTTGGCATTCTCGGTCAACCTACACATTTGTTGTGATGGAAAACCCTATCTTGCACAATCTTTCTGAAGTGAACCCCTTATTAATGCGTATTAGAAGTATAATTTCTGGACATCACAACAGTCACTAATCACGATATATTCTAATCATTTTGTTCTTGAGACTTGCTGCAGTCAAACGAACGTCTGCGAGCGACTAATGAAAGGTCTCGTGTCCCAGCTCACAACCTTCGCGTCAGCAGTTGATGGCACCCCATTCCGAATGCAGGTCCTCCAAGAGGTGTTATTATGATTTACGACCACCTCATCTCGTCTTCGCTGAATGAAGATTCGCCCATTACCGTGCTCGACCGTCCGCGGTCACTTTAATCTCGGCGTTTAGACCCGTAAACCCGGGCAGGAAACCGTCCGTTTGCGGCGTCGCACTTCCGAGGCCGCTGTGATGCACGGATGGGAAGCAGCAGAGCGGACGTGAGTCAATAGGAAGGAGCGATGAAAAGGTTCTCTCGTTTGTTCGAGCCAAAAGCGTGAAAAAGGTGACGGCTGTTTTGAAGGCCTCGGCCGTGTGAAGGGTCTTCGTCTTATTTCGTTTTTATTCTTTAGTGTGTTTTTCCTTTCCACCTTGAGGCATCCACTTGAAAATCCTGTTCGAGCTCGCTTTGCTCTGACAGTTTTCCTTTTCATTAGATTCACCCAAAGTTAAATGAACATTAGCGAAATGGACTCCTGCTAACCGACCTACCCCATATCGACCTTTCCCGAAAACTCAAGCGTGGTTCGGAAAATACATTCGACCAGATTGCAGAGTTACAGTGAGACCACTTCTTCCGTTATGGAGCAGACGATAAGGGAAACAAAGTGGGGTCCTGCTCCACAAAGGAAATATACCAATACACCTAGATCCAGAGTATAACGATCAATAAATGCATATGAACTCACCTAGAAACTGGAGTTTCTGTACCGCTAGATTGAAATCACCTGATCGCTAAACTCCAATATAACAATGATCCAGGATATATTCTATTTCCATTTCATTGTGTCATCTTTCCCTTGTACTGATGTGTCAAAAACGCAGAATCTTCTTTCAAAGTAGTACATCCTTCTGATATCAGAATTGCACTTGAGTAGTTCCCGGTACAATACAGCAGGATCACGACCTCTCTTCGTCAGCTTGCTCCATATGATTTTTCAGTCATTTCGCCCTTCTGTGTCAGTAATACAATTGTTATTCATGATGCGCCCACCGCTTAAATTAGCAATTAACAATTAAGTTAGTGTTGATTCATGAAGAGGCTCCATCAATCTACGAGCAATTCATTCCACGAAAAAAAATTGGCGTACCGGAAGAATGAAGAGCCCGATTTTCTTTCGGCACGGTTAGTTTTCCTCGACCGACAAACGCCTTCTCGGGCTGAGGGCACATTAGCCGCGTCTCCTTGACATCGTTGTAACAGAGGCGACAAGCGAATTATTACGCCGCAGGGGCCACAGGATCGGATCCATCTCTGGAACGATGGGTATTCAACGGAATATGTTGGACAATTTTGAATAGGTACCTATTATAAACCCCGAACACCGAAAATAAATATGGCTCTTGGAATTTAAAGCTGCTCACCGTTCAATCCATTTAACATAATATTTAACATTTAACACCTAGATTTAATTATTTTAACATAGATTAAATACCTATAGATTCAAACAGTCCAACACATTTCAGGACGATTTCATGTTTACCTGATATTATCTTAAGACTTGACTGAACACAAACTGCCGTTCCAACACCAATACTAATGCAAAACCAGATGGAGTCTGTACTATGAATTGATATTTTTCATGTTTTTAAATCTTGATATTTTCTTTGTTACCTATTGTTTTGCCTAAAATACAGACAGGACAGGTGGATTTGATCCTTTCACGATTGAATCGAATAGTTTGATCAGTAGAAATTGCTGATCCGTAGTACTGCAGTATCCTAGTATCCATCGTATAATTTTTTCACTCGGTTCTTCGTTCTTTCGATATAACCACAGATGTTGTAACGACGCTTATTGGAAGCAGGAGGTAGAAAATGAGTAAGGGTGACTAAAAGGCACCTGTTTATCGAAGTCGATCTCCTTCAAAATAGTCTTCCATAACGTGCAGGGATGTCCATAAAGTGAAATTTCGTAACGTTGAGCTGAAAGGTAAGCTTGAAGGGTGCACTTCGGTAAAGTTAGACCCAAGAAACCCCCAAGAAACTTTCATACAATATTTACCGCTCATAGCCTTATGTTCGAGTTTTAAACCCGTTCGGATTTTCATTTTTCTTTCGTCGCAACTTTTCCCCAGCAGCTCTGATCGGTTTTGCGAAGTTTCAATATTACCAAAGATGTTAATATATCAACTGGGTTCAAAGGTTTACGTGGCGGTAAAGAAGTGACGTCGAATCTTGTGATAAAACGATCCGAACAAGACGTTCGTAATAACTGACTCCTTTTATCACTTCACGAGCTCAAACGGGAAAGTCGACGAGAAAGGAGCCCGGCGGGTTCAATTCCCTCCCGTCACCCTCAGTTTCCTTTTCCTTCCGCAACCGTGAAAACCCGACCTTGGTCGTCGTATCGAACGCCGGGTCGACAACCTTCCGGGCCGTAGATTCTTCTTTCAACCCCTGTGCGATCTCTGAAGTAATAATGAGTGGCGGTCAACCTTCCGCTCGTGTTTCTAAGTAGTCCGCCCCTCTTCCGTTTTCAAATATCATGAACACCAAAAATACCACTGCTCGTATAAAACGGAGAAATTCAATTTGTATTACATATCCAACCATCAAACTGAATCAGCCGCCGCATTTAAACCGAAGAATCCCATAGGCAGTCAGCCAATCAGCCGGATTTTTAAGCATAATAACTAGCACATTCCCTTCAAACAAATATTTTTTGATAAGATGAAACGAATGGAGTGGCCATCATACTTCTCGACCACATACAGATCTAGGGCCGCCCGCCAATAAACAGAAGAACCTGACGCGTCCAAGAGTGTTAACGACAGAAAAACGCTGCTAAGTCTTTGTCACATGGGTTTATTATTCTACTGGACATACCTACAGAAATGCTGGCTGTTCATTTATTGTTTCTTTCACGTGAAATAATTCGAATAGCCATTTCTGATGGTTTCCACCAATTTTGGCCCCCAAAATACGAATTAGGTATTGTGCTCCTTTTTTTTTTAACTCTCTTTGATCATTGGTAGTGCCATTTAATCGTCTTGATCCACGTGTTGACACTTTTTCCAGTGTTATTATACAAACTGATGATGATTTCAGACGATTTCCCAGGTTTTTCACTCATAAAAAATCAATTTTGGGAGCTGAACATTTGGTAGAACTCAATTTTCCACTCTTGGTCAAAACCGACTTCATAATATTCAGTCTTCTCGTCCCCAAAAACATGGAAAACGATATCTCAGAAGCTCATGTTACCAACATGGTGCTTAAACGCAAAAAGTACCAATTTTTGCACACATTTTCACTCATAACACCCCTGGGTATATTCCGATCGGGCTGAAAAGTTTCGGGACACAACTGGGGCCCAAATGGAGCATGTGTGAGAAAGTAAGACATTTTTAGACCTAAAATGAAGCCGGTACACGTGATACGGCGTACGGCGGACGGACATTGCATTTTTGAAATCTACGCACCTTGAAACGGAAAAGAAAAAAGTTTGAGGGAAAAATTGTTTGCTGAGCGAATACATAGGTGTATTATTCGCAGAATAATAAATCAAAAGTAGGGTCTTTTACCCATTAACTCGCCCCCTGCGGGTCAACGGTGTTGATTTTTCGTGCACACATTCTCGAGAGGCCCCTGAGGAAATTTAGTGCCAGAATTCTAGGAAGTTAAATATGCTCGTCGTAGCCTGAACGACATAACTTAGATAATTTTGTAAGAATAATCACAAAAAATAAAAATAATTATAATATCGAAACTCTGTTTTTACTCTGATTGTATTCTGTATCTAAAACTTTCTAATACAAGCAGGAGAAGAATTTTACCAACAATGAAACCACCATCTCCAAAGGCCTAGCACAGATACAAAATCTCAAAGACAAGACTATGAAAGGGGAACTGACAAAAATGACCGTTTGTGGAATCTGACAATTTGGGGGCCCTTGGACAGATATTGGTACTGGTCTAAATTCACCTTCAGTTTAACTTCACAGACAATTAATATCAAACGTTACATCTTTTCGTTCATTATGCTAATAATAGTTGTACGATTGATACACAGGATTGAATACGTTACTTGTATATATCGTAAAAATTAGTTTCCCACCCAAAACCAACTATTTCGTATGTATTATACCAATCTAAAATCCACTTTTACCTCACATAGCAAGAACAGGTTTACCTCATGCTTACCTAATTTTTCTAGCCATTTATGTTGTTATGGTTCACAGTAACATCCCCTTTAGTTTTTACCGTTATCTTTACTCAGTACCTAGGTTTTTCACCTATCTTTGTTGAACCTTCTGCCACCATCTCAGTAGGTAATTTTCCTTATGACAATACCTGTTTTGGTTATCCACCTAGATATATGTTTTCTCAAGATGCACCTACCAGAAGGGGTAGGTGCATCTACCTACCTGAAGGCCTGAGGGGGCCTATACCTGAAGTGGTTCTAAGCTATGTTTTCGTTAGGGTAGTAAACCTAATTGATTGTAAACAAATTCAGACAGTTTATAACAGCTCGTTTCCTCCGGGCATGACCCTTGTAGTTGAGGCACAGTGAGGTGACGTGCAGTAAATCATGTTCAGGAGCACCAATTACTGCTCAACGTTCAGGTTTTGATAATCATTTTGGAACCATCAAAGTCCTCGCTAATTTGTTGTCAGAAGTAATCGTGATGCATTGGGGCGTCGGATTCAGGTGCCGCGGAACGTTCCACACATTGACATTAACCGGCATATTGACATTTTAAAGGATTGACTCCGGCTATAATATATAGGAGTGGGACGAGGTTTGATTTCGGGGACTGCTGTAAAGGTCAGAGGATCACCTTGGCATGATGTTGATGATCTGAGGCCGGCCTGGGCGTCTCGAGACGAGAAAAATATGATTATCGAATGAGGGAGGGGTTTGCTCCAAATTTGTATTTGATAAAACAAAACACCTAAAGGATTCCCATTTAAAAAATCAATTTACACCGTCAGCTCGGTCGAATCAAGACACCTTTTTTTCCTTTAGCGAAGACCACATTTCCACTTTCTGTGTCAACAGATCTTGTGATAATTACAGTGTCTTGAACTAAATAAATATAATAATGGAGTACGCCAATAACAGACGGTAAAGAAACCAACTACTGGCGAGTTCTGCCTCTTGTACTAAACCTCTTGTTTTGATAATAATTTTGCGCAGTAGGTACTACTTATTGAATGGCTTTTCAACATTTTACCACATTACTGAATCATAATAATACTGCCAAGTGCAATCGCCTGAAAAGTCATGTCACGTAAACACTTACGCCTCAGAATTTGGTGGATTCAGAGATTTTTGAATGGAACATTGGGCAAAAACCCCCCACAATTTGATGGTTTACATTTCGAGGTATGCAGAATCCTCACAAGTATGTATTCCTAGTATTAACAATTTCTGTCCGTCCGCCGCACTTCGCACTTTCCTTAGTTACAACACACGAAAATTATTGAAATTTGGTTAGTGGGCCCCATTTGGGGTCTAGTTGGTCTGCGAAGCTCGGCGTTAATTTCAGTCATTTCCAAGGGGTGAAATATAGGCGGTTGACATTTCCAGTGCCGTTACCTCAAATTTTTTAACGTTTTTAAATTTGATCTCGAACTTGGGAATTTTTTGAGACCGCCAGAGCATTGTACGTCCAGCCGTTCGTTCACAGTAAAGCTCTGAAGTTTGCAACTAAAAGCTTCGTCAACTTGATCGTGAATGAAACGGTATAAATCCGGCCCAGGTAAATGCCATTGCAAGAGAACACCTGATTATAATCATGCATAGCTGTATGGCATCGAGTTGGGTGTTCCGTGATATTATTATTTCATTTGAAGAATGATGGTTATTTTTGATTTTGTTGATAAGTACATACTTCTTCAACGTGAAAAAAACGTTATGTTTCATGAATAACAACAAATATAATATTATTAATGATAGAATTCTTAAATCCACCGCATATTGATCAATCTGTATGTAACTGTCCAGTACTCAATTTAGGGCTTTCCTGGGGGGAGAATGAAGGTAGGTACTGACCTCAGAAAACTGTGATTGAGTGAATTTGCAGCGTTTTTCAACCAATGTCGAGTTTAATTAAGACACTAGTAGAAATGCGCTACTTTTTAACTACTTGAATGTTATTGACAGTCTCCTTGCAGCTCATGCGGCAGGTTGCGTACTCGCACGTCCTTCGGTCGCCTTCTTATCAAAATAGGTTAACATTGCGTAACAATAGCGCGACGCGACGTTTTGGTGTCGGTCGCTTCTTCAGACCCACGTGCGTTCTCCTTCTTGGAGGCCGAGCATTCAACTGGTAGAATAATTCGGAAACATCATGGTTAATTTTATGATAGAAGAATTTCATGTAGCCATCTGCAGTAGGATATATTAATAAACATTCTGAATATGCGGTATGGGTTCATGAATCGGTCAACAGCATATGACCAGTGGATGGGCAAAAATTATTGTTACGTATTCACTATCCCACGTACCCGCAATACCTATTCGTCAAATTCCTGGCACTTATAAGATTCAGGTAAACATCGGATAAGGTACAGGAGAAGTTTGGTGCGATTTCAATTATTCCAAGTTTGTGATTCCCACTACTACCGATGCTCCATTTCTAAAGCATTCAAATTAATTCACTCGTAGTTTCACATAGCCCCATTAAATTTGAATGCCTTAGAAATATATGGAGCATCGGTATTAGAGGGAACGCATAAACTTAGATAATTAACAAAGCACCAAACTTCTCCTGTACCTCGTCCGGTAACCTCGTTTCACGCGCATGTAGGTATGTGGTATAACGTATTATGCTGCACTGCAGGTCTTTCCTTCTCTTATTTGACTGGTCTGAGGAGTAGCAGCCCAAAACGTTGCCCGATAATGACACAATGAGTCAAATCCCGACATTATGGAAAATGAAGAGGAGTGAGAAAGACCTGCTGAAAATTTAGATCCGTGCTGAAATACAGCCAGTTTTGAGGTCGCCTTGAGCCTTTTGGAACTCTGTTCTCTACTCCTAGCGAAAGAATTCATTACTGCTGAGAACACGAAGTTAATTCAAAACGAAAAAGTTATTTCGCTGATTGATTAGAATCGGTATAGATTTTGTGTAAGTGGAGCTCTCACCTACAGTTTTCACTGATTTACATGCAGTGTCAGCGCTAGTATCAGCATTCGCTCATAACCTCTTGAGATCGGTGTCAAGTTTTCTAAACTCCAGCGCTCTAGTTAATCCTGGATATTCCAGATAATCATACCTGACACTTCAGAGGCCTTGGTAGCGGCACCGTTGCGGCCGCAGATAAAGAAGGATATAGCCCTTCTCAGTGCTCATAATAAATAAGTCGTGAAGAATGGGTGGGTGCTCTACGGATTTGGAGTGTACCTCAACGGGTTGCTCAACCTCTTAAATTCCCCTAATTACATTCACTATCGAAGCTCTCGAATTCGATCTCCACCACGAAAAAGTTGACCTTTTCCAGGCAGCAGGGTGCGCCGTGATTCAGACTTGATTGTTGCATTTGGAGAGTTGCAACATGAACTGCTGAATCAATTCGGCTTAACTCATCATTCTACCTCAATCAAACTTCATCAACAACAGCGTTTATCAGATAGTTAGTTACACAGTCACACCTAACACCAAAGCGATTCCTCTAATAATTATTATAATTAGGGTATGTTCAGTGAATGAGTTCAATACCGTCTCATACAACTTGGCGCCTGTCTTGCTATAGGCTGTTTTACGATAGAAGAGCGTTATGAACTTCGAAATGTTACCTTTTTTGAAAGTAAACGTTTTGGGTTAGTTCTTCGAACTTCAAAAATCCACGTTTTTAGCGAATTTTCAAAGAAAATGAAGCTATTGCAATGGCTTCGAAATTTAAATAATATAAATTTTTGGAAATTTTCTTCATATAAATCCGTTTCAGACCATTCTAAAACGATTCCTGAAATTTAACACTTTTTTATATGTATATATATATATATATATGTGTCACTCCAGACGATAACTCTCGATAGAATTGAGATAAACAGCTCAAATTTGCACAAAAAATCTATCTTGGCAATCGAAAGGCTAAGTTCGAAGATGGGCGAAATTGGCCTACTCTAAGGAGGGTTTTGGCGCATTTAAAGTGCGCAAAAATTACCCAAAAATCCCCAAAATGTTATTTTCCAACAAGTGACCCCTCATTTTAAAGGTTTTTGAACGCTGAACACGATGGTGGAATCTGATTTTAGATATCTTGATCCGTTCTCAAATTAGAGCATTTAAAGTGCGCAAAAATTACCCAAAAATCCCCAAAATGTTATTTTCTAACAAGTGACCCCTCATTTTAAAGGTTTTTGCACGCTGAACACGATGGTGAAATCGGATTTTAGATAACTAAATCCGTTCTTAAATTAGAGCATTTAAAGTGCGCAAAAATTACCCAAAACTAGGATAATCTTTAAACTCTTACCCCCCCCCCCCCCCCACCCCCTTAGAGTGGTCAGATTGAAAAATGTGAGAAGTATTAATTGAAGACGAGAGTTCGAAGCAAAACAAAACCATAGCCATTAATTCGAATATTTCTTTGAAAATTCGCTCATTAAGTCATGCTGCCACGTTTTTTAACATTCAATCCAAAAAATCCACGTTTTTTAACATTCAAATCGTTGCGGCTGCCAGCGGCCTCCCGGTTTACGCCTTTATGCTAGGTATTCTTGCATTCCTACGTTCAAGTTTGTATTTCAGAAATTTGCTTTCTATTCAACAGCTTATTCATTCAGTTAAATCGTTTTAGTACCCACATGTTGACCCTTTCTGTTCAACAGTTTACTAGTTCACTTATATCGTTTTGGTTCCTACATTTTGATACCCTTTTGATGTCCTTTTTTCTAATAGTTTCCTCATTAATTCCGCTTCAGTTATCAATTTTATTCGTTCTTTATCTGTTACCATTCGTCCCTCACTATTATAGATTTAAAATGTTTGGTTACCCTTCCTTTGTGCTCGATGTCCCAAACCGCTTTGTAGACCACCGAATTGCATCCAAATCCCCGGACGCGAGTGATAAATCCTCAATTCCACTCAAAATAATCACGTGACACCTCTAAGCTCGTATTCGCAGTACTCTCGGCAATCTTTAGTAATACGGTTATACGCTTCACGCCCGGACCCAAAGTTGGCGGTGAAATGCTGTCCAGAGCTTCCTCAACCGAGATTTATGGCCACGCCGCCAACGCTTTCCAATGACATACGACCCCTTGTCGAGACCGTCGTATGTGGTGTTATCAGTAGTAACCTTTGCATCTCCCCTCCACTGTTTATCTACCAGAGGAGACGGGAAAATGTTTTGAACCGCGGAAGTCCCTATGCTGAAGTCAGCTCCTGGGGTCACTGGGGCCCCCTAGTGAGCAGTTAGCAGCGAATACCACTTAAAAGCTCTAACGAGAGTCATCCTGCGGGGAATTTTGCTTTCCGATCCTGCGAAGTCTACTCTGAGAGACCTAGTCAGTTGTGGGATCCATTTTGGAGTCAGGGTCTGCCGTGAGGGCTATGCAGGAGCTCGAGTAAGCAGATTCAGCTGCGACTGGGAGCTCAACTCTGTAAATTCATGTGGGAATTTCTTAGGCCAAGTTCAAGTCAGTAAGAAGGTAGGTACCTATAAGTATATCGCACATTTTAGCTTCACAAAAACCCTCAAATGAAAACAACATATTTTTAAGGATATGCATTCGGATTTTGAACCTCTCCGTAGCTATTCCGGTCGTCATCCCCGAATTTTTCACGCACAGTCCTGCTTTGTCATGTGATCCTCTCAGTCATGCAGACATAGAGTCTGTATGGAAATAACTTAGCTACTTCCCAACCGAGGAAAATCTACCAGCACGCGGTGAAGCCTAAACGGGCGCCCGGCGACAAGCTGAAACGGCAGGTGTGTTCAACGGAGAACATTGACAAATGGGTCAAAGCGTGACTGGTAGAGAGGAATGAGGAAAAATATTTAGGTGGCAAAGAACAACTCAGCGGACCTCCGTGACACGTTTCTCGGCCTGTTCATTTGTGTCAGGCGATACGGAGTTGATTAGAAGGGTTTGTTTGGATTCAAACAACCACAGAATCCAACTGTTTTGATGCGGGAGGGCCACGAAGTTTTCAATCCTTTTGAAACTCGCGTTAGAAACTTTCCACTTTTAGAACCGATGCTCATCATCATCAAACAAAGTTGGTTGGCACGTTCTTCACTTGCAACTGCAATACAACATTGTACGGAATAAATCAAAATCAAAAGTTTTGTTTAGCGGATCTCCAGTAACTTATTCATTTAAGTCTCTTGATTGGCAAATCAATTGTTCAAAAGGTCAACCCGACAGAAACACATGAAGAAAAATTTCAATACTGTAACAACAGTTTTCAGCGAACTTTCCTTGGGAAGAGACATAAAAAAGTATATTAGGTAGGTACTCGGCCTGATTACTACAAATTTCGAGAATTCCAAAAAGGTTCTTTTTCTCCACAAAATTAGGGCCAGTACATTTATGTAACTTCTTCTCGTAAATATACCTACCAGATTACACGAACCACACAAGTTCCAACAAGATTAGGACATTTTCGATTTCAGAGCTTGATTTCTAAATGCGCGCGAGAACGTTTCTGTAGAAAGATCAGCTTTCACTTACCATTACTGAGAGACAGAACTCAAACTAATAAGGGAAAAACTTAGATCCTAGCACTCACTTTGTGCAAAGTTTGCATACATTATGATCTACGACGGAAATCACATAAAACAAAGGTAATTTCTGCATTTCGCCCTTTCAGAAAAGGATGTTTTGGATCATGCACACATGTCCATACAGACAAATTACTCCCAGCCTTATTTTTCCAGCTTTAGATTATTATATTTTTACTTCCCCGTCCGATAAATTTCCACAGTTACTAGTACAAAGCAGTAATTTTTATTTATGATCTTTATTACAGAAGGAAGTACCACATGATTATAAGTAATTCATCATTCGCTATCTTCCCAACAGTTGCCCAGAAGAAAAATTTTCAACAAAGAAACTCGTAAAACGGGATTTGTTAATCCGATACTACCATTCAACGCCAGTAGCATGACGTTGTTCAACAAAAGGTGATAAGACAATGGAAAAGATAATGCTGTCTTCTTTTGTAGGTAGGTACCGTAAAAGACGGGGAATATTGCAGTAGTTATTTAAGTATGATGGGTTCAAGTCGAGTTAGAAGATTCGAAAAATCCGTGGTGTTCCATGAGTTTTTCCTGTACGAAGTTTTTAGTATCCACAGCTGAAGTTTTACCCCCTTTCATGTTTATTATGTTATAGACGTACAACAAAAATGGAAACAAAATTTCATTTTTTGGTAGCATATGCTTTTTGGTAGAGGAAAAATCAATATTTAACACTTGATAGGATAAGACAGCAACTGAATGCCAGTGTTTTTATGAATGAATCATCGTCAGTAGTTTGACCTTGACGATTACTTCCACATATTATGTTTCAAAATTTGTCAAAAATTTCATCAGAGCGATCACAACAGAAGCACTACACGTCCTAGGAGAATAGCAGTGAATAATATCGCCGTCTATTTCGGGAGTGGCGATATGAGGAGCTGAGTGGTACACGAGTTGGCACCCTTTGTTCCGCGGTATCTGCCACCAGGGAATCGGGCTAGAGCGTGTAGATCTCCTATCTAGTTCATGGGCAGTGACAAATTAAAGGGACTGTTAGGCGGTCACTTTCGTAGTTCTCTTTTATTCGTTTCTGTCTTCCGAGGCTTTCTGGTTAATTCAGTTCGACCCACAGTGAATTTTTTACTTTTTCGCTTTCCTTCGAGATTGGGCCGATCAAGATTACGGTTCGTCTCATTTATTCACGTCTTAATGTTGGATGTGATCCGGGTTGCTTCTGATACATTATTTTCTAGTGTTGCTCGTTTGAAAGATACATCGATGAATGAATAATGCGTGGGCGACACGCAGGTGTACCTAATCTACCGGGTGGTTCCAAACTCGTAGCAAACGTTTTTCAACACGCGACTTCAGGAATTGAGGATGGACTTTAACGTGATTTTTGAGGCTGGATTGAATGAAGTCCCTATGCCTGACATTCTGAAAAAAATATTTAAAAAATCTACCTACGTATCTGCACGACTTGTTGAATGCATGCATTAATACATGATTTTTGGTCATGCTTCATCTTAATGAAATTTCCACTCAAAAATTAATTTTCTGATTCACGGAAAAACATTCAACCAGCCTAGATTTGAGTTTTGAGCCTAGATTTTAGCAGCTGCGGGAATTTTGGCAGCGTAAATTTTATGATAAACTGAGATCTGTCCAATGATTTTCACTTGAATTCTCTCACTTGATGGTGCTGTTAGGTGCAACTTCATTTTTCTCTAAAACATAATAATGTTCTTACAACTGAATCATCATTGAAGTGGTTGATGTTTGTGACGCCTACCAATAATTATTTATTATTTTCGACAAAAAATGCTTGTTCAAATCATTACATCCACGTGTCATCGAGAACGGGAAGGAAGGCCCCGAGAAGGGAGGCCGCGTGAGGGACGGTAATGTGGTAGGTGCTCCTCGGGCAAGAGCCTTCTACCTATTCCGTTGGCGGCATGTTCAATTCCTTGAGATTTGACGCATCTCCCGTTGCCGATTACGCAAAAACGGTTGATAATAAGAACCTGGCCACAAGAAATTCGGTTTCAGCAAATTAATGTTTTAACATGTACCATGTTTTAGCCCTGGGGTACTAGCATTTTTTGCGAGTCGATTTTGCGCGTCAATTTTGAGCGTCAAATTTGAGCGTCAAATTTGAGCGTCAATTTTAAGCGTCAAATTTTTTCGCGCACAATGCATAGTGGTTTTCACGTACAACCGAGTAGTTGCTAGGGAAATGAAACTTCTTTCATTTTCATCGGACAAAAATCGTTTTCCATTCGTTGGAAAGCTCTTGATTTATCACGAATTTATTTCGTATTTGTTCTTGGTATTTATTTCCTAGTTTCATACTATAACTATATAAATTAATGTTATAAATGGATAGTAAATAATGACGCTTGTTTGGTTGTCACGTTTTAACATGTATCATCTATGGTGCTCAAGAAATGTAGACAAGACATCGTCAGAAGAAACGAGCACATACGTTTCAAGTAGTAGATTTCTACCTAGCCTTCACTTTTCGAGTTAATAACATGATACATGGTTGCAATTTTTGGTTCTTAAACATAAATAAATTTCAGGTTTTCATAAAGCATAACGTTTGCTTAAGTTGCAGTACCTATCAGCAAAATCCAAAAGAGCCATCGTTCTTCAAATGAAATAATGGAGTTTGGCTACTAGCCCGTTGTCGGGCTAAGGCCTACGTGTGTACGAAGGAAAGTGCGAACTGCGCATGCGCACGTTTGGGTGGGAATTTTAGCGATGGTTTTCACACGGATTTCCTCCCCACTTCCAAGAGAATAACTGATGAAAATTGAAATTCCTAGAGTGAATTTGGTAGAGGAAAACGGAGTTATTGAAAAAAAACCACAGTCATGCAGCATGGCTATAAGAGCGAATTTTCGAAGTTTTCGGCATCTTTCTCCTCCGCCTAAAATTTTCTGAAAATTAATTTTCGGCCAATGTTTTCCCAACTTGATACCATACAAAATTAAAACAGGAGTAGTTTTACGCAAAGTAAAATTTGGGGTGGAGGGAGGGGGAGAGGGAAATCAAAAATGTTTTGAATACCAGAAGAGTAGGTAGGTATTGGGTAGGTACCTACGTAACAAATTTTTTGTTCCATTTTTTGCCGAGTAACACCTCGGTTTGTAGATTTTCCAACGCTGAACACGATGGTGAAGTCAGAATTGCGATATCCCATTCCGTTATCAGATTAGAGCAGACGAACCAGGAAGAACATCTCAAGAAATAACCACGTTCCTTCATCTTCAAAGTGCTCCAGTTTGAGAATGGAATGAGATATCGCAATTCTGATTTCACCATCGTGTTCAGCGTACAAAAACCTTTAAAATGAGGTGTCACTTGTCAGACTTTTTCATTTTGGGAATTTATGGGTAATTTCCCCCCCCTAAAACTCCCCAAAACTCCCCCTTAGGGTGACCCGATTCTGCCCATCTTCGAACTTAGCCTGTCGATTGCCAAGACAGATTTTTCGTGCAAATTTGAACTTTTTATCTCAATTCTTTCGAGAGTTATCGTCTGGAATGACACATACATATATAAATATATATATAAATATATAAATATATAAATATAAATATATATATATATATATATACATATAATTTTTGGTGTCTTTCGGCAGGGAATTCAGGATGGTCTGAAACGGATTTTGGTATAAAAATCTTTCGGAAATTCGAGTTTTAAAAATTTTGGACCAAGAACAATAGCTTCCTTTTCTTCGAAAATTCGCTAATAGTCTATTTCCACTGATTCACGAAAAAACGCGAAAAATACGCTGTTATACCGGTTTCGGTGATCAAACCATCGTCCGTGACAAACAGAAAAAATCACAACAGTTTTCCGCGAGTGATTTAGTTCGTAGTGAATTTTGTCATGAGGTCATAACTGGGTACACCAAATACTGGGTTCGTAATAATCAGGAACACAGTAAGTTGACCTAATATGAACTAGGTGAGGTAGGCGTATCTCCTCATTACACCGCTTGCCCATGCTGACCAACTATTCAAGCGCTAACTCTAGCTCGTTACCTACATAGGATGAAGTAGTTACGAAGCGGCTATTGTTTATTTTTTTCTAATTTTGGTTCAAGATTTACAGGGCGCTAAGTCCACCGATTTTCAAACTTCCATCCCATGTTCTGACAAATTAGTGTAAAAAAGCAAACTAGTACAAACTAATAAAATGGGAATATTAATTGCTTAATTACCAAATTCCTGGGCCATTTTTCGGAAATCTAACGACATAGCGGCCTTTAGATTGACAGATAGCAAAAGGAATCACAGGAATCTGTCAATAACTGGCTTAATATTTTGTCGGCAACAAAATGCATTGGTTAGCACAGGGGGCAGCCCCAGGGAATCCCCATCTAACGGCGTTACAGTCCCCGAACTAGGAAGTGGATGTACCTACTCGAAAATCATCAGAAATATGACTAACATAAAATATGTCGTATCGCAAAATGTCATGTAGCAAAAACGGTTGTAGATCTCGAGTTGTTGAACAACTAAACGAATAGTTTGCTGTTAATCGACTTCCGAGTCTGAGCTACTATTTAGGCAATAACTTGACACCCAGGTACTCATTTCTTGCCCATTTACGCCTACGTTGTTAAATAAGTTCTGTGATGGATGTATATGTTGCGCACATCCACCACGAGAGGGGTGTGGGAGGATGTGCCCGGTTTGGTTATGGGCGGACCACCACCATGCCCGGGATCTTTTAGGTTAAGGAGAGAGATGAGGAGCTAGGAGAGAGAGAGAGTAGTCGGTGACTGGAGGAGAGCGTAGAGTGGCTAGAAAGGCGAAAGAGGCGAGTTTTTATAGGCCTGGAAGTCGTCTCCCTCCATCCTCCAGCTAATGGAGGATGGTGGGGATCCCCAGGTTGTTCCTCGGCTCTCCTGCGTCTTCCGCCCCCACTTCTAGGTTTATTTCGCGAGATCTTAATTTCACATTGTAAGGTTGTGGTTCTGGGAGGATACCACGACAAGTTCGTTCGATTATGAAGAAGCATGTTTGAATTGAGAATTGCGTGCTGAACGGAGAAGTATGCATGTTCTAGAAAAATGTTCTACTGTAAAATATTCCTTGGCAAGTAAAACTTTAAGATCAACAAAAAATATCAAAAAAGTTTGAAACTTGAACCGATCAAGGATTATGAAGAACTCTACTTGGGTTCTTTTGACTATCAATTCCTAGATAGAGTTTCTAATCAGACTTTTAAACCACAGCAGTCCACGGTGAGTTATTACTTCTTCCTGAAACTCATAACATCTATCTATTTATATAGGTCGGTAAAGCCAAGGTTTCGTTGAGAACACTTTATAAAGTATGATATAAAACAATGTCGCGGGAGATGAAAGTCTTACGAAACTTGAGTAGGGCTCAACCTCCCGGGAGAGGGAATAACAATACGAGAAAGTAATATAAAGAAATAGAAGGAAGAAAGTTATAAGGAACTGGCTGAGGTATTTTATCTAAACTAATATAGACAGTTTATATTGCGTCGGTATCCAGAACCCTAATGTATTTCAGATGGGCTTTTTCGTTTTTATTGGATAAAAATGCAATGCGAGTACTCCCCTATCGATTCGGATTTGGTGAAATGGATTCAGCTGTCAGATATACTGAATTTCCAAATGGTAGGACATCTTTCAGTGATTGAACTTCCCGTAACGTTCAGTGACTGGTGACGTTGATTTTACACCGACACATGATGAGACACTTTATACGTACATAAGAACAGTTGGATACATTCGGCTCAATTTTCGCTTGTTTTCCGTTATTTTCTAGTCATCTTTTAGTTTCTTATTCCAAATAAAAATATCAGAAATGAGAATGAAAGTGTGTAGTCATGATTCCTTGCAAGACACTTACCAACCCAAGTTGCATAGGTACGAGGTGGACTGTGGTGAATCAAGTAAAATCCCTACCTGAAACAAAAAAAAGCAATGGAGTAACACTAATTTTAAATTCTACCAATACCACAACCTGCATCATGTTTAAATGATACTCACTAGACCACTACAATAGGCACACCATACCGTTATAATATTTCATGATAAAAAAACACAAATACTGACAAGTTGATATATCTATATTAATAAACTTATAATTTTATTCTGATCAATCACGATTTAAATATTCAAGTTCCACTCAAGCGCCAAAGTAGGCTGGAATTTTAGAAATATGTCACTGTCAACATATCTCGGTTTTAGAAGCTACCTCCCTGATATCTATTGCGTGATGGTCCGACTTGAATTAAACACGAACACTGGTATTTCATTTATAGAACCAGTTTGTAAGTACAATAATTTAGTGTAAAGCCGATGAACGTTGGAAAATTAATTTGTTCCAGCACCAGAAGAACTGATGTTCCTATTTAAATGTCATAATTATTAACATAACTTCACCGATGCAAGAAGGAGAAACAATGCATGGTTGTTCACATGATTTAGGAGAAGTGATTATTCGTTTATCTACAATTAAATCGGACTATAAGAAATAAGTTAACAGTTTTAAAATGATCGGTAACATAAAATCGAATTTCATCAATTTCAAGCAGAATTTGGATATTTACCTTTGAATCTATGCGCTATGTGAACATGTACCTAATATAATACATTTTTCGATACCTGTAATTCCAGTTATGATCTGATTGATGACTATCAAGCTCCGTCACACGGCGCCCCTAGGGCGCGTCAACGTAGGTTTTTTTCTGCAAGGCTGGTTCCTTCGGAGAAAATCGTTTTAGATGATAATGTTTCGCGATAGGCCAAGAAGTGTTTTCCCTAGAGGTTCTCTCTTTCGTCCTCTTCCCTCTCGGTACAGCCTCCTTCCTTGATAGAATTGAGATACGATGAAAACACCCGGCCCGTGACGGGAATGATGAAAAAATATCTATGCCGCTCTGTCGTCCTCTCGTGTCGAGTTGAAATATTTATTAAGATGACCTGGTTTACGGGCCACATCAACGCCGGTAGCTGAGGAGAATTCCATTCCCAGAGCAATTTATTTATTTATATTCGCTACTCAAAGGATGCAGTTTCAGGAATAGGTCAGAAATCAGAAATAGGTATTAAATTCCAAAAATTCAAAACATAGTTTACCCCCATTATCTTATTTTGAACCGTATACCTACAATGTATTTGGCGCATAGATGTATGCGCAATTCTGCCTATTGCTTCCCATTCCTTCTCCTTTATTCCCAGACTCGTCTCTCAGATATCACTGTTCATTAGGGCTAACATTATTTTAAGAACTGCGTGTGATGAAGAGTTCGCAAATATAAATAATGACTGAATGATTTGAAATCATGCATCATTCAGAGAACACCAGTAAGGTATAATAATTATGTTTCAGTGAATCCTAGTGGGAATATTAACGCGGGGAACCTGTTTCCAACGAGTCAATGGTCAATGTCAGTCGAAGTGACTCACTATAATTACAATAATATTATTCCTTCTAGCTTTTGCCTGCCTCCCCAGTCCCTACCGCAGCGCCGCTTCGACGAATTTATGCTAACTTCTCAATTATAAACAACTTTCCTGTTCAAGACGAAGAGAGGCATAACATACTTTCGTGAATAGCTTCCAAGTAATAAAAGTTAACTGCCCTCACAACTCACGGTGTCGATTGCTGTGAAGATGAGTGGAGACTGAAAACCGGTTTTTCAAGAAGATCCGTCTCGATAAACAAAACATGATGGCTATGTTGTCCAAGAAATTTCCAGGATGACGCGATTCAATATTCCCATCTGTAATACCGAGAAAACCAGCTGGGAATTACTATTCAACTGGTTCTTCACTGAAGAGGTATTTTATGTAAGACATTACTAATGAAATATGAATAACGAACTAAATCACTCGCGACGAAATCGTGGAAACCCATTTCAAAGAAAAACGGAGTTATCGAAAAAATAGTCTATTTCCACTAATACACGAAAAACGCAAAAAACACTGTTATACCGGTTTCGGTAATCAAACCATCGTCAGTAACACACAATAACCGTTATTGTGTGTTACTGACGATGGTTTGATCACCGAAACCGGTATAACAGTGTTTTTTGCGTTTTTCGTGTATTAGTAGAAATAGACTTTTTTTCGATAACTCCGTTTCTCTTTGAAATATGAATAACCCTGATATGAAAGTATGTTAATTAATGAAATAGACGATTCGTAAGTTGATTTCATATTTTAATACAATTTGCGGACGACTGGTACAATTAGTTCATGTTTTTCTGTATACTGACTTCACGTTTGTTCCCTTGAATACTGTTAGATGCAATATCTCGAGTGGTAGTCCAATTTGTAGTCTGCGATCACCGTAACCTTGAAAATCCGAGATGTGTTACTGTACGAGGGAGGACAGAATTAAACGGTATGATTATAGTAAAATAGGTACTGATTTAGCACCATCTTTGGTAATTATCGTAATTTCCTTTACGGGCCTAATACTGTTGTAAATTAGGTACAGTAAGTAGAGGAGGTAGGGGAATAGTTTATCAATTCATCGAATTTTATCACACACGTTTTGTGGTAAGCCATTTTGCAATGTGGAATAATCAAACAGAAAATAAACCTTCAGCTTACCACCAATTTGTTAATAAATTGGGGCCCATTCATGAACTTGGTTTTCACATGCTTCTGCACTTATATTCTTCATTATGTACTAAATATGTGTTTTAATAAATAATTGAATTGAATAGATGTTTTTTCAGCAAGAGCGAAAGAAGTCTTCTCTCCCGTATAAAATGAGGCATTACATTTTATTCTACCATATTGCAATCAGACTTTATATAGATGATTACAACTGCTGGACAGCTATTTTTCACCTCGGTTATAGTAATTATTAATTTGTGATTAGATACGGCCTTGTTGCACTGGGGAACTTGTGAAACTTGCGCGAGTTATGGCCCATCACTTGAAAACCAAAAGATGTTTTCTTTCGTAATTCACCGTTTCTCAACATACCTACTTCGCGGGTACCAACTATTTTTCTCTTGATTTTTATATTCGGTTATATTATTATTTAAAAAAAAAAAAGCAAACAAAAAACGCTGTAAATTATAACACAACGGTCTTGACAAGTGGAGGTATTAAACTAAAAATTTGTTCAAAATTTTCAATTCCATAAGAACCGATTTGTATTTAACTGCTGCTAAGTTACAAACAACGAAATTTTGCTTCGAGGTATTGAAAGAAAAAATGCTGCAAATTATTACACAAAGGTTTATTATTCCCCTGTATAGATGCCCCTTCTGCGTGGATCACGATTTTCTGTGGTCAATGCCCTCAAGCTCCCCGAGGAAAGCCCTAAATCGAGTACTGGAGCCCGCTCCAAAATTGAATTTTCCTACAAATACGCGGGATTCAATGATTCAATAATTAATTATTTGTAGTTATTCATGAAGCATAAGGCAAATAATAAACCTTTGCGTAATAATTTACCTGTATAGGTTCCCCTTCTACGTAGATAGTATAATGAACCTTTGCATAATAATTTACCGTTGTGTAATAATATGCCAATACGCTTGTTCAAGTTGCAAAGTACCTATCAACAATATCCAGCCCCTTCTAGGTAGATGAACCGTTGTGTAATACTTTGCCGTTGTGTAATAATTTACTGTTGTGTAATAATTTGCCGCTGTGTACAATTTACCATTGCGTAACAATTTACCCATCAATAATACTTCAACGTTTGTTCAAGTTTCAAAAGTACCTACCAACAAAATCCAATAGATCCATCTTTTTTCAAATGAAATAATATCGCAGAACAACCAACTCGACTTCATACAGCCACCGGTGATATAATCAGGTGCACCCTAGTGATGATATTTGGGCTGGATTTATACCGTTTGATTCACGATCGTGTTGACGAAGCTTTTTGTGCAAACTAACTGTTGAACGTACAACGCTCCGGGTGGTCTCAAAAAATTCTTTAGTTCAAGATCACTTTAAAAATGTTAAAATAGCAGTACCCTTCTATCGAAGGTTTTCGAACTACGGCGTTCTGAAAATTTCAACCCCCTTTTTTCACCCCTTAGAGATGAGTGACAGTAACGTCGAGCTTCGAGGACCAACTAGACCCCGAACGGAACCTATAACCCGAATTTCATCAATTTTTTTTTTCACGGCAACTAAGAAAAGTGCTAAGTACGGCGTACGGCGGACAGACACACATTTTTTTATTGCATTTTCGGATTCTACATTCCTTGAAAAGTAAACCATCAAATTTTGTGAGGAGGAGGGGGGGGGGGGGGGGGGTTAGATTTTTCTTTTTTTTTCATGCTCGATTCCAATGGTTCATTATTGAAAATAATAAACGAAAATTAGTTGAAGTGTTTTACATTAAAAACCCAAAAACGACTATTTCGAGTTGTGGCCTTATTATTCTGGGGGTGCGAAATATGAAAAACGGCATTTAAAACTTGGGTGGTGTCATTTATCTCCTCATGAAATTGAGAGACGTTGTGCGAAACAGACGAAGATGGCACAAAACGAGTCTAAATGAATGATAGATTTATGTTTTTCTAGTGATAACTTGGAGGGAGTCGCAAATAAAAATTAGGTATACCAGCTTCCTTCATTCAAACTGCGCATTATCTTTATTCAGCTCATTTGGGTATTTGAAACATTTCTGTGGATTTGCATCAATGCGGAAGATCAGCTTTGAGACTTTAAACCTCTGAATATACGAAAGAGGTAGAGTACCCATGATGCTCTGTCACAGACTCAGTTTTGACTCATGAAATTCATTCAACGAACTATCATAAAACATATTATCACGAGATGATTATTCATCAGTACAAGCAGGTTAACAACTTTTCAGATGATGGATAGAAATACGGGCTACAGTTTCCTATTGTCATCCACCACACGAGAAGATATAATAGGTATTAACCGCCACCACCACCTCCTCCTACTGATGATCTTGGCTGTGTGTTAGTGAAGATGGCTTAGGATACAAACCAGAATGTGACTGCATACTTTTGCAAAAACTCATCCGTTGACAACATGAACAGGTACTTAAGACAAACCTGCCATCTCTGAGCCACAGTTTTACATCTGAGTCTGCCAGTTCGCAGCATCTGTCGGCTACCCCACCAGGCCAGGGTATATCTAAACGATACCCCATACCTGCACCTTTTCCCCCCCCTGTACGGATAAGGCAATTCGAATTCAACTAAGGGAAATTTTCAAGTTTAGTTTAACTTGCAACTGATCACCGAAATTCTAGAAATCGAACGATTGGTGTACAAGAAACGCGTTCTCTTAATGAGGTTGATGCCACAATGAGCGCATTCCAAGTTATCAACGAAACACGAACTAATGAAGAAGAACAGTATGAAAGTTGAACAATTCGAAAGAGACATCGTAACTATTCACACATACAGGTACCTAACCGCTTTCTTAGTTGTGTCCAATACGATAATATTTAACAACCTTCTTGGATAAGAGAGGCGAGACTTCTGCAAATCGGTCGTTACTCCTCAAATGGAGGAAGGAATTTCTAGCTTATCCTCGCGGCTGCCAGTATAAGATTCTTTTCCCGTATCCTACAAAAAGGCATGGTTTGATGGAATAACGGGCACAAACCCCAAAGCCTTCTTAAAAACCATAACCAGGTTGCGCACGGGTCACTGCAAGACCAACTCTTATTTACATAAAATAAACCCCGCCAACTCATCACTCTGCAGAAATTGTTCTCTCACTGAAGAATCCCCCGAACACATCATCCTGGAATGTCCAATCCATCAGGCTGCTCGCCTACAACTCCTGGAAGCATGTGAAAACAGGGCGGCACGCCCCTACAACCTCAACTCGCTACTAGGCGAATGTAATATGGTTATTTACTTAGAAATTTACAAGTTTTTGAGCCATGCGAACATTTCGATTTAAAATAATTCCCTATATATTGTTCATGATGTATTGAAGTACCTACCTTTAATTTTGTAGAATCCACTGTTATGTTTGCGGCTGTATGAATTTATTTCGAAGCCAATAAAAGGGGAAAAAAAACGCTGCAAAGTCCTTGTCACATGGGTTTATTATTCTATTATTTTATTGGTCTACAGAAATGCCGGCTGTTTATTTATTGTTTCTTTCATGTAAATTAATTGAAATGGCTATTTCTGGTGGTTTCCACAAATTTTGGCTCCCAGAACTTGAATTAGGTACTACGCTCCTTTTTTTTCTTCAAATTACCCTTGATCATTGATTGTACCATTTAATCGTCTTGATCCACGTGTTGACATTTTTTCTAGTGTTATTATACAAATTGATGGTGATTTCAGACGATTTCGCAGGTTTTTGACTCATAAAAAATCAATTTTGGGAGCTGAACATCTGGTACAACCTCAATTTTCCACTCCTTGGTCAAAATCGACTTGATATTCGGTCTTCTCGTCCCCAAAAACATGGAATACTATACCTCAAAAGCTCATTTTACTAACATGTTACTAAAACACAAAACGTACCTATTTTAATTCACATTTTCACTCATAACTCCCCTGGGTATATTCCGATCGAGCTGAAAAGTTTCGGGACACAACTAGGGCCCAAATGGAGCATGTGTGCGGAAGAACGATTTTTTTAGACCGAAAATGAAGCCTGTAGACGTGATACGGCGTACGGCGGCCGGTGGACGGACATTGCATTTTTGGAATCTACGCACCTTGAAACGGAAAAGAAAAAATTTTGAGGGGGTGTTGTAAAATTTTTTTGCTGAGCGAATACATAGGTGTATTATTCACAGAATAATAAACCAAAATCAATTTTGGGAGCTGAACATTTGGTAGAACTCAATTTTCCACTCTTTGGTCAAAATCGACTTCATATTCGGTGTTCTCGTCCCCAAAAACATGGAAAACGATATCTCAGAAGCTCATTTTACCAACATGTTGCTAAAACGCAAAAAGTACCTATTTTTACACACATTTTCACTCATAACACCCCTGGGTATATTCCGATCGGGCTGAAAAGTTTCGGGACACAACTAGGGCCCGAATGGAGCATGTGTGCGAAAGAGCGACTTTTTTAGACCGAAAATGAAGCCTGTACACGTGATACGGCGTACGGCGGACGGCGGACGGACATTGCATTTTTGGAATCTACGCACCTTGAAACGGAAAAGAAAAAATTTTTAGGGGGTGTTATAAAAATTTTTTGCTGAGCGAATACATAGGTGTATTATTCACAGAATAATAAACCAAAAGAGAGGCGAACGAACTTCGGGGCTCAAGAAGGTCAAAAACAAAACTGAATGGACGGCTGTCCCGAGACCCAAGGCAATTGACGTTGGATGACTCGTCGCTATTAACAAGCACGACAGGTAGGTAGGTAGTTATTAGTAGCGGGAGGGCAACTCATTTCCACCGCGTATCTTGTAAAACCCAGATCAGGAACCACTTCGTATTCCTTCTGTATGGGACTCTTCGCGGTTTCTTTTCAATTTCAAGCGAGGGCCGCCTCCAACCTCCAGCGGACATAAAAGCCCGTGAACTTGAAGCGTTCCAGGACATCGTCGGTTCAACCTTCTTTTGTGCTCAGGGAACGAGCTATTGTTGCTCGGGCCTACCGGTGGACAGGGGGGAATTTTTCTTTTTCACATCGCCTTGACATCGTAAGACCTCTGCATATTAATTCTCGAACCACCTGATGGCATAATTGCCACTTTTGAAGGCTTCCTCACAAAAAACCGAGGGCCTACTTCCTCGAGTGTCAACACCATATCGTTGGCCCTACAAGTTGGTCCATGGAAACTATTTCATCCATAATATAAATTTCAATACCACACCTGATGACATAGTCATCTTCCTTGCTCACTACGTTTGATCAGTTCAGTTGAAGAATTGTGATTTACGTACGTTACTGATCGTAATTTAGAGTACCAAAACGAATAAAAACTTAGGTGAATTAAACAATCAAAATTGTCCCCTGTTCACGAATACTTACACAATATCTTCACAAAGCAATGACGGAGAAAAACTTTGTTGAAGGCCAATCAAAGACTTTCACCTAACCTATCAGACTATTATAGCTGCTATGCTTTTGATAGTCAACTAAAGGTTCACGTTACCGGAGTTGAATTTGGTAAATGTACATAAATAAGCTATGTTAACTTTGATCAACCGTGGAAAGCACCATGTTCTAGAACAAGCGGATCATGAGGCGTGTGGAAACAGGCAAATTTTCAACCCTCCAGAAACAACCCTTTTGTAAAAATTCACCCGCCAAAAAAACCTCCTCAGCCGCAAAAATGATTGATATCCATTTTGCCCGCCAAAGTGGCGTGCTCGGTCCTTTTTACATTGCTCTTGGATGTGCATAAATATAGAAACATGTCCCTTTATGCATAATCCAACAGAGGGGGAAGGAACAGGCTTCTATAGGCACATCCACTTGCCACTTCGGCGGGCAAAATGGCCATATGGATATCAATCCTTTTTGTGGCTGAGGAGGTTTTGTTGGAGGTTGAATTTTTACAACAGGGTTTTTGAGAGGGGGGGGATCATATCTTTTTGCATCGACGAAGTAAACATTTTTTCCCATTAGGTACCTAAAATTTTTCTCTGTACCTAGCTACTACCTACTCAGTACTACCTACTTAGAACCTACTCATTACTACATACTTATGTACCTACTCAATACCTACTTACTTTTTTGGCGAGTAAATTTTTACAACAGGGTTGTAGGGGGTGGGGGTCCACATTTTCTTGCATAGACTGATAGGAGTAAACATTTTTTCCCAGGACCTACCTAAACATTGCTTCTCAGTACCTACCTTCTTAAATAAAATTGTTCAAAATGGTGTTGGGGGGGGGGGGGACAACATTCATAGAAGTCACTTCCTTTGGAGCATAACAAATGTGTGTGCAAAATTTCAGCTCGACCCGTTCTGTCTGTGAGGCTGTATACCCGTAAAAAAAAATTTCTCAGTACCTACTTACTTATACCTAAAAATTTCAAGGGGGGGGGGGGGGATGTATAAAAGGCACCTTCTTGGAGCATAACGAAAGTTTGTGCAAAATTGCAGCAAGATCCGTTGCCTGTGAGGCTGTAGCCCGGTCAAAGAAGAACAAGAAGAAGACGACAACGAAGAAGCAGAAAAAATTCCAAAATAGCGATTTTCGAACTTCCAAACTCCGCCAGTTGATGGTCCTAGGGTTAAATTTGGTACACGTCCTCAGGGGCCCCTTTGAAAAATCAACGCCGGAGACGCTCAGGGGGCGTTATGTCTTGCGCTGTAGGTAGGTATGGCGGTTTTCGGTATTCTTGGCGGGCGGGACGCTCCCGCATCCCAAGATAACTCCCATTTACGTTAAAACTGAGTGATTTAGACCGCGAATTGATGCTGCATCAGCTATTTAAAAACCAAACAACCACTCAATAATTTAATCAATTTAAACATCCATTAGAAATCACCAAAAATGTTGAAAAATCTACACGCTTTTTACAATTACAGCTCGAAGTGGAAAAACATCGATAAATCCGGGCACGATTCGAGCTTGGTAATAGGAACGTAGGACCGTTTACGGCCAAGTTTCCTTTAACAGTTGTCTGGCGAAGTTGTGGAACGCAAACAAAAGCCATTGGTTGTTCAGCAGTCTGTTGGGAACATTGAGGAAGTTGGCCGAGGGATTCACTAACCGCGCTTTGCTCTGGGATGGGCTCCTGTTATTCTGTTATTTACGCCCTGTTGCTTGTCTGCTAACAGTACACTCTCTCTGGTGGTGGTAGAAATTGGGAGTTGACGGGTTGGAATTAGCGATCCGGATAATCCTAGCAACTGTGCGCGCCTAGGTGTGGTAAAGAGTCCTGTATCCCTGAAACGAATTAGAACAATGGAGACGATTTCTAACCGCATCTCGAGTAGGTAACGTTATGACGACAAAGGTACATAGGGTACTGGTGGAAAGCTAAGGTGGAATATACTACCAAGTGGTAGTAGGGTTCTATGACCGGGAGCCTCACATGTATGCCCAGAAAAAACGACGCCGTAATGACAACGTTACTATTGGTCTGTACTATTGTAACATCTACAAGTTACAGAGGCAACTACTAACAAATAATGGTTTTCATATTGTATCTATACTATAAATTATTGATGATTCTGTTCGAACCACCGAAAAACGGCTAGATGGATTCTTGTGAGGTTTGTCGCAAAATTCTCGGAGTTGGCCGGGGAAGGTTTATTGCCGGTAGTATCCTTTCCAGATTTCCTATTTCTCTGTAAAGCGGCCGCCACCCCTCCGAACGGCGTCTTGGCAAAATGATTCGGGAAATGGGTCGGGTGTATAGTGCATATTTGTATACTGTACCTACATACTGTATATTTGTATATTCTGTAAAGGAATATGTAAACAGATGATGGATTTAACCGACCATACGAAATAAACACTCATCAACAAAAGGGTTTTTTCAACTTTACACACATTTTCTAACAGGTTTATAATATAAAGAATAATACAGTATTATATAGCTAATAGCTGTAAGTACGTGTTTATTAGTCCAGTGCCGATAATTAAATTGTTGAAATGCAGTATCGCAAACCGAGTTGCTTGCCTTCACCCAGATTTATGGCGCCATTGGTTGGAAACGTGATCCTGAAAATATGGGAGAAGGACAAAGTGAGGAGTGAAGTTGGATGAAAAAAGGCATATTTTCATTCACGCAGTATTCTACTTGTTGCATGACCTCGCCGTATACCTTCAAGGTTGTTATGCCGATTATCTAGCCTCCTACTACTGTGAAACCCAAAGTGGTATGATTTTAACGGTTTTCCTAAAGAATCTGTGCCGAGTGTAACTCGTTTAGTCACCAAATTCGTGGACGGGGCTAGGAAAACATATTCCAAGTTCTATTAGAGAAGAGGCATTCAAAGAACTTCGGCGGTACCATGAAACCAAAATCCTGTGGTACTCCCAGCAAAAATGAATACAAGAGGATCACTCATAGTCCTTTCTTATCCAGTATAGTCTTTATTAAATAATCATCAAAGATTGATCGAAATGGGCAATACAATGGGGTTAACGATACTGGTGTTGAGGTTGGTACCTACTATTATTTTACGGTTGTTTTACTTAATTTTACTCACCACTCCCACGGATATAGGTAACAGTACTTGTTTATGAAATCCAATGGTCATAACTTCTTCAGGGTCGAATTACAGTAATGTATAGTAAATTCATACATGATTCTGACAGGTGGATTGTTCCAACGTTTGAGATCCAGATACGAGTACAATGGGTTATGCGCAATGGTCATAAGAGCAGTTTATATTACTTTTTAATAAAACTATATTCCATTCTAGGAACTTTGACAGCAACCGCACTGTCATTCGCAGTTCTTTTCTATGATTTTTCAAAGTTTCCAGAAGTTTCGATGTAACAAGGGCAGGGGTGGTCCCGCCAGGCGAGAGGGGTGTAATGACGTCAGAACTTCCGGAATCTTTTTAAAATCATAGAAAAAGAACTACTAATCGTAGGACAGTTCGGCTGATGCCAAAATTCTCCGGGTGAAATTTACTTTAATTTACAAATAAATAAATAAATACGTATGTAGGTATACCTCATTTCCACAGTCTACCTACGCAAGTGTGATGAAATTGAGGTTTTTTAAAAATCTTGAAGGTGCTTTTGGCTTCCTTCCGACTCATTCTCGCAACTGACTTCCGATTTCTGAGTCAAAATCAGGGATAAGGTATATATTTCACGTATATCGATTGACATAGTGTCTCAGTTACACGTCACTGATTCGCATTCGCGAACAAAGGAATGCTCGATATGGTTGATTTTACCGTGTAGACGTATTTTCAATAGAAAAAAATCTCAGGATTTCTCATTCAAACAGACGGGTGGAGCTGATCAATCAAGAAAAATATTGGATGGGAAAATAAATACAAAGCGAAAAAACACGAGATAAAACCACGTGATATTCCTTCTAAAGAATGGCGCTGTGGTTTCTTTTGTTGGAGATTAGATTGAATAAACGCCAGGCGTTATGTAATGGCTGGTCATTAAACGGGGTTTTTCCTTTTTTCATCACAGAAATACATTTAATAAAAAATTGTTAAAGCCGATGCAAAAAAAGCGATGAGCTGCTAACAACGACAGCTAGTTTGATGCCCGTGATACTCAGCCAATAAATTGCTACCGAAGCCTTAATAAGAGGCCTCTCCGTAATAAACATAACATTTAAATGAAAAAAATAAATAAATAAAGGAACAGCTATGCTAGCCGATGATTTGTAAATTTGCTTATTACCAGAAATAAAACAAAATTATATTTTATGTGAGTGATGTCAACAATATTTTATCGATATATTCTAATATTTCTAAGCTGTCTGAGTTTGCGTATCACAAGCCAACATGGAGAATTCAATTCCAATATTTGACAAAACAAGGGGGGTTGGGGGGGGGGGGGGGGGGCATTTTTACTGCCTTATCGAGAACCTCTGATTATCATCTGGGGTAACTGATTGTTAGTATTTCTCTGAAGGGATCAATATTTAAATTTCCTCGTCGTAGAACTTAATTTTCTGGGGAAACGAGTTTTTGGGTATCTAATCATCGATATATGTATATAACTAGTGGATTACTATCAAATAACGAGCGCAATAAACACAGTCAATGATTATTTTCCTATCGCAAAATTCCTGTGAAGGAAAACCGCCGTAAAAAATAATAACCCAACTATGGCGGTTTGTTATCAAATACTAATTATCTATAATTATAAACTGGACAAAATTTTTCTGTGCTGCACATGCTGAGAACGCGAATTACACTGAAGTTTGATTATGGTAGTTTGGTAGGTAGCACTAACAATACGACTAGGACATCCAGCCGGTAGAACTGACATTATTCAAGGTCGTGGAGAAATGGGCACACAAATAAAACATTAGTATTGTTATAAATAGTTTCTCTTTCATCCTGTTGAGTGTCATAGTGCGATTCTTTCGGTTGAATAAAAACGAAGCAACGTAACAATATCTTCGACCTGGTCGAAAATGGAACACGTAATGTACTATATCATTAATACCTAACACTTAGTTTGGTTAAGTATTAGCTCTTATCCTGCCTAGAAATTCGTATTACATTTTCTTTTTGCACCTATGAACATTTGAGAAAACGACTGCTTCAGACGCTTTTGAGTTCCACATTTCACCTGCGACGTCTTGTACGTCAAATCCTGCGATGCTCAGTCTCGAAGAAAATGGGAATTGGTTATCAACATTTGTGTGAAATGTGTGAACTCATTAATTACGCACGTTAATTCCATCCTGGAATTTATATTCCAGTACAGTCTAGTATTTCCGATTATCCATTTTCAAATTCGCTCACAATATACCAAGTGTTCCTTCACATATGCAGCATCTGTTCACCTGTTGATGTTATCATAGTTTCTCAATAACGTTTGGATGAATCCGAGTTGCTAGCGCAAGCACTTGGAATCGCCTTCTTCCTGCTTTCACGTATAAAATGTTGAAAAATTGTCAGTATTCTGTTTGGTAACCCAATTACTGTACCAAAACTACTACCTAGTATTACAGAAGGTATATGAGTATTATACCTGCCATGATGCTAGAAAGGTTGAGATAAAATTAAGAGCTATAATATGTAAGATCTGTCTACTAACCAGATCTTACAGCTCATCTGACTTGGGATACGAGAAACAGTGACGAGTGGATGAACGCCTCTCATGATAAGCAAACTGTATATTGCGCTCAAGTGCAGACCGCTCAATCCGTGATTTCAGATTAACTATCACAGCGTCAAATATATCACACCGTATGTACACTGCCACGTAGGTACGAGTTATAGTTGAATGTTGACTGTTCCACTGGCCAATTTCGTACTTTGAAAGTCCTTGTGGTACGTCACTTGGTAAAAGAAGCACTCCCGTCGAGTGGTATGTCCAAATCGTGGCGTCCTAATTTGAACGAATTTTTATCAAATTCATTTTTCAATTATCCAATTTAATAAAAGCGAATGGGCGCACAGGTATAACTAGTTTTTTTCCCACAAGTCGTCCATCAAAATTCCATTCGTCTCCGGATAACACCCGGAGGGCACGTTTGATGATATTTCCTTCCATTTTAACGAAGTCAGTCGGACCTCCGAAGGGCTCAAATGGAAGGGAATCACGTGGTAGGGCCGCACTCTGATCTATCACGCTTACAGCAACGTGTGCACATTACCGGTTCACCGCAAGGCACAACCGCGGACTGAGAGGTCACGTATTTGATACGAAGCTATCAAAAAACTCGCTTGATAGGTTTCAATAAAATGTGTTACGCGGAAGTGGTAGCCATAGCGAAATCATCAGGTTATACCAACAGTTCAACGCTGGTATCATCATCACGTAGTGTAATCGGAAGGAAGAAGAAACGAGGTCGAGAGCTCCCGTATCGTAATCGATGTAGTGCACGTTACCAGCGACCATAACAACCGTGGGGAAAAAACTACCAAGTTTAATGGCACATAACATCCTCGTATCGATAACATTATGAAAGTTCTATAGACAATTGGGTTTGCGCTTGCGCAGTGGTCCGCAATGATCCGATCGTTCTGAAATTCATAGGGGACCATCTAGGGGCCAACCCCCATGATTCATGAAATTTTCAGCAAAATCCCATTGGAATTCAGGAAGCTATGCTTGTGGAAGTTAGGCGTGTGGAACTTAAGTCGTTAAGGTAGTTCCGCGACCTTAGAAACTCGGAAGTAGCTAGGCAATTATTGAGTTTGGTGCCAACCAGTTTGATATTCGAACATCAAAATCCGACATCAAAAAATTGTAGTTGGAAACAACACGTGGATAGTTTTCTGCTGTTTTCACGCCCATACCCGCTCTGAAGGTGATATAATTTACAGGGAAATGTGGCTAATCGCGTTAACGTTGAATGCTTGGAATTGCAGATTATTCGAGTGACATTGACCGTAAAGTATCGCTTGTTCTAAGACGCAACCGTTGTTTTTAGGTGGGTAGAATTAATAGTTAGCCTTGGACCTTTCTGTTTATATTCTGTTTTTTGCCTCGTTAGGATGAAGGTCTCTAAAATTTGAATGACGGCACGTGACTTTATCAGGAGTGTAAACACGTGGATGAAATGTATTAAATAGATTAGGAGAAGTTAATGATCACGGAGTGATTCAAGACAAGTTACCTGTAGATTCATAGACATTATATGGAGTCGCAGTCAACTAGGTGAATATGATATGCTCGCTGTTTACGACTGTCGAACGAACTACTTGGTCGCTAGACTGCACTGCTGCTCACATTATAAGTGCATATTTACGTATATAAAAACTTTCGTATGGTGGAAGGGAGGGAACAGCTCAACATCAATTCATGAAGAGGAGGGAATACGGGCAAGATACAGATTATGAGAACCCTTGAGTAGCATAAACTGATGGTGGGTAACGGGTAATTTACGCTATTCATTGTGAACGTGTACATGAAAAAATGACCTACCAAGAACCTGTTTGTTCCTACCGACCCAAAAATCTCTTTACTCCACATTGTCCTTTTGTGTGACAAATATGACCTTCAAATGTGTAGCTGTGTTGAGGCAGACAGTTATTTTCATGCAGAAAACAGACTCGCACCAAATGTAACATGTGAAGAGTTTATGAGATTCTTTTTCGATTCAAATAAAGACAAATAAAATTCTGTAATCGACACTCGTTCCAGATGGCTGTTTCATGATGTAATCACTGCAGCTAAATGATAAATTCCCTGGGACTGCTATCACAACTGTCAAAATACGCGGCTGTTTCTATGAACAATTATCTCGGTCCTTTGTCTCGGGTTATCTGACGTGATGCTCTCTTAACCAATCCCACTTGCGTAGGATCCAGGTTACAAAAAATATTTGCTCGGGGTTTTTAATTACAGCGGTTCCCCCACCCGTACACCACACCTATCTTTTGTCGACGCATTTTTTAAATATTTTTTTCGTCTTCATTTTAGAGTGGATGTTGTTTCTTGTCACATGACCTCAACAAGCGCCAGCAAACAACTCCGAATCCCCACTGTGACTGCGCAAATACACTTTTTTGTTCGCCTAAACCTTCCTCGCCTGGTATATATTTCTACAGTACGTATTACGACTAGTGAGCTGGCAATAACTGGTTTTGGAAACAAGAAACTAGAAAAACGCCGCCAACCCTTCCACAATGGTTTATTATTTACTGCACAGATAAATCTTCAATCCGTGAAATATGCAATCCTATAGGACAAAATGGTCTAGATGTTTAGCAATATTGGGTATATGAAGGTTGGTCGCTAAGTGGAGGATGATTCAACTTTCAGAAACGCCAAATTGTGCGTTCTGTGAGGACATCATAGAGGACATTGACCATAAAATCTCACACTGTCCACTTTATGAAGAGGAACGGAGAGAGCAGGCCCCACCAGCATCCGAAAATCTGGCTCACTTTTTAAAAAGTTGCTCAACGACTGAACGAAAGCAGCTGCTTATCTTCATGAGGGAAGCCGGAATACGGCTGTGAAACCTGCATCCCTGCTATGTTATTCTTCACTATTCTGGTCATTCTTATTGTTCGTTATTAGCCATTCTTACTGTTCATTATTAGACATTCTTATTGTTCATCATTCTTAGTTATTATCATCGCTCTTAATAATTAGACTTAACTTGAAGTACTTCTCTGTAACTCTGTATAAGTGACTGGTTATATGCTACCTGCAAAGGAGCGCAACCAAATAAAATACAAAAAAAAAGTGGAGGATAGTCGGTAACTGGCCTAGTGATGAGTTGATGACAGCTCATCAGACATGAATCATGACAGTACCCCAACAGTTTTGTGGGTACCTACTAAACACTAAGTAACACTGATCACACAATAACAACAAACAAGCAGGGACATACCAAAATCATTTCAAATTATATTTTCTTGGACTCGGTGAATAACTCGGGACATGAACACGATTTCATAAAATCACATGTGATTTGCATTAGCCCTGCTCTACGATAACTGGGCAACTTAATGATGCTGCGTTACACCGTTTTGTTCAAACTCATGTTAACAATGTTTTTCATCTTTTTTGTTTCATACTTTGGGCATCTATTAGGAACAAACGGCTCGTTAATTTGAAAGGGCTTGTGCGGACATACGGTTTTTCCTCAGGAAGTAGATACATAACGTTAGTGGATACAAGTTATTGGATTTTGGTTTTGACGTTAGTAGGTAGGTAGGGTCCTAGAAACAAAAACCAAAAACTTTGAGGGAAGTTAAAAGTGTCCCAATGGGGATTCCGCTGTTCATTGCTGAAAATAATAAGATCGTGAACCCCAAAAATTACGTTGGAACTTACTGGTGTTAATTCATCAAGTTCAACTTTTAATTAATTATTCATTCGTTTTCAATCACTTTCTGCTCGTTCTCATGCGCCATGAGCATTCACAAAAAGTCCCTCTCTCGCAGCTAAACGATCCGTCGCTTCAATGCTCCATTTCATTCGTATTGAACTGAAAAATCAATCGGTATACTTAACGTCGTCAGTACCGTCATTAATTTTTTCCGAAGCAATTTCTCAAAAAGGGTCCACCCAAAATCGTGAAAGCAGATCAGGTTTTATTCTCTTCGTCCTCTTCAGAAAAAAACTCGATCCCTCTCCACTCTCCTCGATACCTCACCTACTCACTCCTATCTCTCTCCTCGCCGTTTTATTCAATGAGCAAACACGGAGCGAAACAAACTTGTTTTTTCAAACGAGGGACCTTTTTCCAGCTATTCCGCTACCCCCGGGACTAAACACTGACCGCTGCTTTCAATTTCCGGTCCGGCGAATCTCTTTTGCCAGATGAATCTCGCGTTAGCCAGAGTGGACTTTTTCGAGTTTGCTGTAACGAATAGATGCTCTGTATTTTCACTCCAAGGTAAAAAAATTGTGTTTCTGTTTTCGCAATCGCTTTACTACAATACAGATAGGCGTTGAATCACAGGACCAAGCTAATCTCCGACGGAAAAGAATAGGTAGACACAATCAAATTAAATTCCTGCTTGAGTTGTGAATAATAATAATAGGCTGATGTTGGAATGAGTAGGTAGAGGTACCTGAAGATGCTATCAATGGTGGTCCTAATACACAGGGTGGACCCGAACTAGCAGAAAAAAGTTTGTTCCGCGATATTAATTGATCTGAAGAATTACGATTCTTTTGTATTTTGTGGATGGGAACTTTTTTAACTTGAACAAACGGTATTGTCCTCCACGAATAACAGCAAATAGTTAATTAATGAAAGAATTCTTGTATCCACCGTTTTTAAAATTTGTTTAACACTTTTTATTATTTGTATTATGAAACTGTAATTGTGCCCGGCCGGTTCCAGTACTCGATTTATGGCTTTCTGGGGAGGGGGGGGGAGGTATTGACAATACGAGGGGTACTGACCACAGAAAACAGTGATCTACGTAGAAGGGGCATCTTAAAGGGTAAATAATAAACCGCTGAGTACCTAATAATTTGCAGCGTTTTTTTTATCTTTTCGATGTTTTCTATAAAGGAACTTCCAAATAAAGGTGGGAAATTGCTGATTTTACAAAGTTTTATCAAAAATTTAGAAAGTCGAACTTCTTAATTTTTGTAAGCAAACAATTAAGACGGTCCGACCGACTCAGTGGACGCGGACCATTATTTCCCTAATGGTTGCATTTCACGATCCATGACAGCGATCCGTGAACTATTTATGATTTACTGTATGCGAGAGCGATTTGCTGTACAATTTCCTATAAGACCTGAGTTTGTGCGGACAATTTGGGACCACTCCATACAGTGCCAAGCAAATTGCCTTGTCTAACTGAAGTCTTTACCGAACACAGAAAAAGTAGATACCATTATTGCAACAGGAAAAACGTTGGAAATTCTTCCATAACTGATATAATCATTTCTTATTTACCTACACAAATGATCGTTAGGTATGTATAGAAATCTACACTGCGCTAATACCCTTGAAATGTCCATACCATACGAAAGAATGATCTCAATTAGCTGAAAAGTCGAGGGTAGGAAAGGGGTCGTCCTCCAACTGGTTGAGTACAAATAATATGTAATCAAAATCTGACTGTAATTTTCGCAAACGTTTCGTTGAAACACTAACACTTTGTGCCCAAATGTAGAGGACACGTGAAATACTGTGAATTCATGAAAATTCCACTGATTTCAGTAAGCATACCATGATTTTTGATGGCAGTGGACACCAATTCCTACCGACCGCTACCAAAACAAGGTTAAAAGTACCGAACGAGCAATATAATTATGTCTACGTATAGTCACCTTCTTTCCGTGGAACGGAAAAGTCCCTATCTCGGAACAAGAACTCAATGTCACCAAACCTCGAGTAGTTTGAACCAGCTGTCTCTTTCGGACAGGCACACAGGACTCCTGCAATCTTTCTGGGTTGGTTCCAAAAACAATATTGCAAGACATTGTTCTTTGGTTGGTCGAAGTTCTTTTATAACGTCACATTCCTTTTCTCAGTTACAGGCGACAAGCTCGCTAGCGTAGCAGCCAGGAGGAATAATCAACCAAGTAACCTACTCGCTCGTTCCGTAGCCCTACTTGGCACGAGTCTGAAAGAGGGGCGGGTGTTGGAAAGAATGTGACTTTTCGTTGACCTATACAACACGGGGAACCTACTTGGCCGAACGTACGGGATCCGAAAACGAATCGATACTTACTGGAGATTCAGCCAATATGAGGCGAACATGTAGGGCTTCAAGAGAGGTGTATTATGTACTATCCAACGTCGGCTTACTGTGTGTAAATAGGTCAACCCACGTGGAATTAACCCCTGTTTTACGCTGGTCACGGTTTTTCAACACACGTGAAATAGCTATACCTAAGCCAACACCGATGTGACAGGTAACATTTCGCGTCGAATGATTCCTCAACTGTTCCCATTGGTTGGATCACATTTTCGAAACAGGTATTAAAATCATATTTTTTTAACCTTTGGATACAATGGTCGGTGATTCTTAAATACGCTTCTTGCATGAATAACGAAATCTTGTTGAAGCAAGTACCTACCAATTTGTATTTACCTAGTAATAATTTGGATATACCTATAACAAAATATAGAAAAATAATTGACACAGCCACTTCCTCACGCTATGCTTCATGAATAACAACAAATAATATTAATGACAGAATTCTTGAATCCACCGCATATTTAAACTGTAATTGACGGTTCCAGTACTCGATTTAGGGCTTTCCTGGGGGGAGCACGAGATTAGTGTGGTGACCACAGAAAACATAGTGATCTACGCATCTATAAAGGGAAATAATAAGCCGTTGTGTATTTTTTTTTCTTTAGTAGTAATAATTCGATAGCCCTCTAACGTAGAACTCTGATGCATTTTTTTTCCCCTCCACGAATTGTCCCATCTACCAGGAAATTTCGTATACCACCTCTCCCAGTGCCACAAGAACTCTCCATGTGCCACTAGGACCATTTAAAGAAGATTCAGTGATTTCTGAGAGATCTTCAGCTTTCTCTACCCTGGGAAAACAGAAATTCTGGATCTCCTCGACCTGCCACGTCTACCGCCACACCTGACGAAGTAGGATATTTAGCTGTCTCAGGACACACAACTTACCCTGGCCCAAGGCTGCAAGTTGATTCCAATTTACCCATTTTATCAAATTCTACTATCGGAGAATACCAGGTCCTATCTTTATTGAGAGCCCTCTCGGACTATAATAATATCACTTCAATTTAAACAATCCTTGTACAGAATATCATTTTGAAATATTTAAGAAAGAAGCTTCTATTAACGATTTTAATCTTTTGTCGGTGCGTTTCATTTTTTAAATTGATTCATCTTTCTTTTTTTCTTCTTTCTAGTACAAGTTGTCAGTATCGTGAATATTACCCATATTATTGCTTATCATCGTGAATTATTTTCAAATTTCATCACATACCTAATCTAAATTTATTGAAGTATCGAAATGCTCGAATAAGTGAGATTTATACCAACATCAATTTAAAACACCAATTTTTACTCACCACCTTACGGCGTTTCTCTCTGTGGTAGTTGTATCAATGTGTAGTTATATCTTCTTTCGAAGGGTTTGAAAACACGTATATTATGCAAGTTCAGAACTGTATCCAGTTGGACTGAATAGTAGATACATATATGGTGTATGAATGAATGTATAGCCATTTCACTGGCAGGATTCTACCCGTGCTAATGTTGCATACATACGTATACATAGCTACAAAAAGGTCGACAAAATGTAGGAAGAGGCTCACCTATAGATAGGTAACGTTGTCACTACAATGTTGCTTTTTAGCGGTTTGTCGAAGAAATTTTCTTCAAGAAAACTGCCATGAGTAAGTACAACAACATTTTGAGTAGGTGGTACATGAATTTCTAAGTTTTAATAATCGAACCTCTCCCGTAATATCATGACTCTGACTCACTGCACTTGACGAAGTATTTGAAACATACCTACGCTCCGTAAGCAAAGCTCCGCGTTGGAACGAGTAGGAAGGGTTTGACAAGATAATTCACCACAATAGCCGAATCGCTATAATTGATGAGGCCTCCAACTCCGAGAAACCCCGTTTCTGGAAAGGCCGAGGGCAAAGAAGTCGAAAGGTGGGGCTCAAGTTGCACAAAAGTACGATTCTGTACACGCCCTTCTATGTTCCGTTCGTGCGCGTTATAACTGCACGTCAAGCTCACAAATTCCCACTTACACAACGCTTACTACTATCAGATAAGAAATCTGCAAGACTGGAAAGAACCACTCAACACGCCCTACCGCGGTCAACTTGCAAAATATACTTTTGGCCCTCTCGTCATTCCGATTTACTATCGGTGGTTTTTGAAACGCGCTTAGAAACCAAACTATGCAAACAAGCTCATACGTTGAGGATATTTTTGATACGCCGCTTATATAAATGAAACGGGGAGGCCAACGCCGCCGGTACTCGGTTGGCGATTAGTCTATCGAAGGTTGTATCAGAAAATATAATGGTCGCGCTTGCACTTCGAGACATAAATTACGAGTGAAGTCACCGTTTGCGTTTACAGTGCATTCGTTTACAGATCCTTACATCATCGTGGGTGAAAATTTATTAGTAGGTAGCTGTTCTACTGTGTCAACAAGGAATTCGGTAATTGTAAGTCAAGTGAAGTTGGATTTCTGATAGGGCCAGTCATTACTAGGCGATGCAGGTTTCACTTCATATGGGATGCACTTTGAAAGAGACTGCGGCGCATGTTATGATAAGATATCGGATAACTGATCGCACTATCTCGTAGAAGTATATCTAAGTGAAATAATACACGTGAAACCTATCAAATAACAGTCATATTGACGGATTTATTGCAACTGACTTCCATGACACAAAATTATTGCTCAACCTGCTGACTCTCGGTACTATATTGGTAGGCAGATTGGAACTGATGTTTTACGGAAACAAGTGGCCGTTTGGAGTATTGGACCCATCAATTATGGCCTCCAAATAATCTCAGGCCTCAACAGCCTTCGGCCCGGTTTGTGTATCATGTCTGTTAACCCTCAACATCTTAACGTCTATGCTGAAAAGTAATAAGAGGAAATTTCTTTTAATGTGACCCTAGAATTATACTATATTACATGTTATTACCTGCTCCCGCATTGATCAAAACCGGCTCCCACAAGAAAATTGATACGTGCTCAGCTTTAATTGTCATTTACTTGGATTACAGATCAGGTTCCTGGCTTCAAGTTGATAGTGAATGCACTTTCTTACCAAACAACCTTCGAGGTTTGACCCTTATAAATCAAGGTTGTCGCTACTATTTTTTTTCAAATGTTCGCTTAGTTTTTTAAAATTACTTTTCCTCCTTGAGGGACGAGAAAGTTTGCGGTTTAATGCAGAAGGTGTGTACCGCTTTACACGCCCTTAGAGTGTTGGAATCGAAAAAAAAGGCAGTGGTTTTGGGCGTGGCGTCTTTTCAAATTAATCGGCCACCTTCAATTCCCCTTAGGGGCTAAATCCTGAAGGCCCTCCTCTAATATTTGATGTTTCTGCGATATTTCGGGATGAGGGATCCAGTAAATTGCAACAGCTCTGGGGGTGAGCCATCTGTTTTTATTTGTGTCGTAATATTTGACTGTTAATGAGAGGTCAAGTTCCCGTAACGATCGAAATGCCAGGGCACTTGATCGAGGAGGTGGTTGATATCATGTTGCGTCAATCAGCTGGTCACGCCCACGTTATGTTCACAATTCCTATCCGTCTTCTAGCTTACGGATCTCTTTACAGATGTTGAAATCAATTTAGTACACACAAACCAATATAAATATGACATAAGTAGACAACACAACAGTCGGCAAACTCATTTAAGTTCATGAAAAGGACTTACTTCGTAGTAATAGGAAATCGAGGTTATCATAATTGGGACTGCGAGATACTTAACATTTCAAATACTTGGGTATGAAGAAGAGTTTCAATTCGACATCGTGTAATATTTAGCCGATTTCGAGCTCGAAATACCGTGAAAAGATAGTGGACACGGTAAATCAGGTAGGATTTACAAGAAACATTTCTGTCACGTTTTGGAAAGCACTCACTGAGGAGTATCATTTTATAAACAAAGAATGCAAACCAGGTTGAATATCTCACTCGACACTCTTTCCTTTTTCCTAGTCAGCTCTACCTGCCCAACGAGAATTTGATTACGACTCCTCTTTCAGAATTTCCTAAATTAAATTGGGAGTATCCTGGTACAGAATATCCTCCTGAACTGATCTAAGGATTCCCCCGAAAAAACTGTTATGTAGCAGACTACTAGAAAATTGAAAAAAATTGTCCGAATTGAAATGTTCTATTTGCTTCGGTGTAAGTCTGACGATGCTGACCAATCCTAATGCCGGCGATGACCACATTGGCATTTTGACAGTTGATATGATATACCATGTCAGATGATAATAATCATTACGACACAACGTCAGCTTACATAAAACACATTCATCTTTTCACACAGGTACTTAACCTCGAAATGTGGTTGGTGCACAATGGTTTTGAGGATTCCTAATTCAAATGGAAACGACCGAACAACCACTACGATAGGTTCAAATTGTATTTGAAAATGCTTGCCTTTTTGGAAACACCTCTTTCGAACAGCACTTCCAACGACATAGCTAAGTGGGAATGCTACAAAACTAAGTGTGATGAATTTAGAATTTTCATCACGGCGGTGTGGAAATAAGGAGAGTGAGTGAATTTAGGTAAGGAAGGAAAAGTCGCAGGCGGCTGTAGTCAACCGAACATCTACGACTTTAGGAGGAGAGAGAGGTGGATGAGGGAATTTCACCTAGGCGGCTGTAGTCAACCGTTCATCTAGGTGAAGGAGAGGAAAGGAGAGGTCCCTTGTCTAGGCGGCTGTATTCAACCGATCATCTAGACAAGGAGGAAGAGGAGAGGAGGTGAATTTCCCAGGCGGCTGTAGTCAACCGATCATCTGGGAGGTAAGGTAAGAGAGAGAAGAGAGAGCTGGTTAGAGGAAGTGTCGAATGAAGCTTGAGCGCCAGGATCCGGGGTTTTATAGTACTTGGGGGCCTCTCCCTCCAGCTCCTTGCAGGGAGCTGGTAGTGGGGCCCCAGGTTGAGTAACCCTGGGTTCTGTCGCCTGTCCCCACTCATATCTTTATTTACGGAGCTTTAGTTTGGCGTTTGAATGTTGGTGAGAACTTAATAATATAGGAGTGTTCCCGGGAGGGACTCACGACAGAGGTCCCCCCAGTTTGAACCAATATTTGTGGAGCTGAAGGCGCAAGGTGACAGGAGCTGAGGGCTACGGCAAACAAAAGGTGGAGCTGAAGGCGCAAGGTGACAGGAGCTGAGGGCTACGGCAAACAAAGGTGGTGCTGAAGGCGTAAGGTGACAGGGGCTGAAGGCCGATGCAAACAGGCAGTTGGGCTGAAGGCCAGTCTAAAAGCTAGAAGGCTTAAGAGTATGTAAGTAGATAGGAAGTATGGTATATAGAAGGTAAGTACATGGTAACCTAGAGTAAGTAGATGGTAAGTAGAGTATAAGATAGAGTGTATGGCAAGTAGAGTATAAGATAGGTTAAGTAGAGTATAAGACATGGTAAGGAGAGTATAAGATAGAGTAAGTATGAGGCAAAAATATTGGGTTTCAGGATTTACAATGATGAGGATGGAGTATTTACAATTGTTGGGTGAGTATTTACAGATGATGGATGAGTATGTACAAAAGATGAAGGAGCAGTTACAGAAGATAAAGAGGTATTTACAAAAGTTGAGGGGTGTGAAAAAATTTGGTCAACATGTGGGAGGCGGCCGTGAGAATCCGCCGTTTCCTGGGTGTGGTAAGTGTGTGGCGAGTGGTTGTGTGTGTGTGAAGTGTGTGAGTGAGGGAGGCGACCCCCTCTAACAGTCTTCACGTTAGTGAAGTCTGATAGAGGGGTCCCTTCACTGCCAGGGTGGCGGTGAAGGGGAAGAGCCGGTGGGAGCCGGTACCCGGGGCGTCGCGGAGAGAGGCGGCGACGCCGGGGTCCGGCGGGTGAAATGGAGGCGATGTGTGGTGTAGGGCTGGGTGTGGGATTGGTGCAGTGAGAGTGGTCGGGGAGGACTGGGGCTGGTTTGCACCGTGCTAATGGCACGGTGTGGGGCTTCCCGTCAATTAACAGGGTAGCGGTGGAGTGTGTTGTGCGGATGACCTGAAAGGGCCCGGCATACAGGGGTCGGAAAGTTTTATGGATGCCGGGCTCTTTCAGGTACATGTGTGTGGTGGTGAAGAAGCGTTTGGGATATGTGGTGTCGTTTGTGGGTGTTGTGGAGTGTAGAGGCTCCCTGTTAATTGACGGGGTGTGGTTTGGGATGAATATGTCGGCCGGTAAACGTAGTGGGTCCTTAAAGGCGTTTTGTGCGGGGCTAGTTTGGTCTGATGGACGGGCGGATGTTCGAAGGCTGAGTAAAATGTAGGGGAGAGATTTTGTCCAGGAAGGGGAATTTGCTGATGTGGAAATGGCTTGCTTCAGGACCGAGTGCCACCGCTCTATTTTCCCGTTGGACTGGGGATGGTAAGGGGTAGTGTGGATTTTTTGGATCCCGAGGGAGCGTAGCAATTCGGAGAAGTGGGCCGATTCAAACTGCCTCCCTTGATCGACCGTGACTGTCCGCGGACAACCGTAACGGCTAACCCATTGAGAGAGGAAAGCCGTTGCGACGGTGTCCGCGGTGATGGTGGAGAGGGGAATGCACTCCACCCAGTTGGTGGCACGATCGATCATCGTGAGGCAGTATTTTTTCCCCTCGGACGGGGGAAGGGGGCCCACTAGATCCAAATGTATATGCTCCCACGGGAGGGAGTCGGGGATTGGTTGAGGAGGGACATGCGGGTGGGCCGAGACTTTGAAACGCTGGCACTTCTGGCACCCTAGAACCCAGTTACGAATATCTGTATTCATATGGGGCCAGAAGTACCGCGTTTTGATGAGGTCCCGGCTCGCCCGAATGCCAGGGTGGTGAAGGGAATGGTAGTGGAGGAACAACTGCCTCCTCAACCCCGGTGGGACGTAAGGGCGCGGTGAGTCGGCCGTTACGTCGCACCAGAGGTCGAGGGGAGGCAGCTGTTCCAACTTGGATGCGGAAATAAGGTTGGAGAGGGCGGGGTCAGAGGTTGGATCTTGGTGTGATTTGATGGATTGAGGGGAAGGGAATGGCAGCAACTCCGCCACCGGCGCCGGGATAGGGGTGGGTCGGGAGAGTGCGTCCGCCACGCAGTTGTCGGCCCCCGGCAGATATCGTATATCGGACGTGAACTGTCCGATAAACTCGAGCTGCCGGAGGCGACGCGGGGAGGCGGACTTGCGATTTTGAAGGAGGGCGTGGGTCAGGGGCTTGTGGTCTGTAATGACAGAGAACTGCCTGCCCTCCACGAAGTCACGAAAGTGCTTTATGGCTTCGTGGATGGCGAGGAGTTCTCTGTCGAAGGTAGAGTAGTTTTTCTGGGTGGGGGATAAGGTTTTAGAAAAGAAGCCAATGGGTTGGGGGGTGGCGCCGGTGTGCTGTTGGAGCACTGCCCCGATGGCCCAATCGGACGCATCGGTAGTGATGGAAAGGGGAGCGTGAGGGTCGGGGTGGGCTAATAGAGCGGCGTCTACTAGGTCCTGTTTGCAAATTTTGAAGGAGGCGGAAAGTTGGGGGGTCCAGGTGATGGGGCGGTTATCATTTTTTTTGGAGGGTTGGGGAATGGCGTGTATGAGTGGTTGTTGATGTTGAGCGGCGTGTTTTATGTGTCTACGGTAAAAATTGAGCATACCCAGGAAGCGGCGGAGCTCGGTGACCGTGCGAGGTTGCGGGAAGTCAATAATCGCGTGGACCTTGTCCGGGAGGGGGGTGATGCCGTCCGAGGATACTTGGTGGCCGAGGCAGCGGACAGAGGGTTGGCCGAGGACACATTTGTCTGTGTTGACTAGGAGGCCTTCGGTGGAAAAGATGTTGAGGACTTGCTGTAGGTGGGCGAGGTGTTCTTCCTGGGTCTTGGAGGCGATCAGTATATCGTCGAGGAAGCAAAATACGAAAGGCAGGCCTCGCAAGATACTGTCCATATACCGCTGCCAAGTTTGCGCCGCGTTCCTTAATCCGAAGCCCATCTTCACATATTCAAATAACCCGAACGGGGTAATTATAGCGGTTTTCGGGACGTCGGGGGGGTGGATGTTGATGTGATGGAACGCTCGCGAAATATCAAGGGTGGAAAAGACAGTGGCGCCATGGAGATGTGACGAAAAGTCACGCAGGTGGGGGACATTATAGAGGTCCGGTGTGGTTTTTGAGTTGAGCCGCCGGTAGTCCCCGCAGGGGCGGATATCCCCATTGGGCTTCTGTACGATGTGGAGTGGAGAAGCCCAAGGGGATTTTGAGGGGCGTATGATACCGTCGGCGATGAGTTTGTCGAAGTGTTGGCGGGTCTTCGACAACTGAAGGGGATGTAGGCGGCGGGCTTTTGCGGTGATGGGTGGTCCTGTGGTCTCAATGTGGTGCTGGACAGTGGAGATGTGTGCAGAGGGGCGGCGCTGGGGACGGTAGGTGAGGAGGAGGCGTTCAAACTGTGTTGGGGGGTGGTTGATGGCGTGAATGAATCCGGGTATGGGTGTTTTGGTGGCGGGGTCAATCAGGCGCGCGTTCCGGACGTCGACCTGGAGACCGAAATAGGCAAGAAAATCGGCCCCCAGGATCGCCTTCTCCACGTCCGCCACGGTAAACTCCCACTCGTACGCGAGCCCGCTCATATGAACTGAGGAGCGGTACGTCCCGTACGAGGGGATGGTGGTACCGTTGGCGGCGTAGAGAAGCTGCCGGTAGCAGCGCGCCTGACGACGGAGGATGTTGTTGGGGAATATCGACAGCGCCGCCCCCGTGTCCACCAGGAAAGGAACATTAGTCTTCCTGCAGCGCAGGAAGAGTCGTTGGTGGGTCGGCAGGGCGTTGTGTTTGATGGCGGAGGTAGGGACGTGTGTTGGTGTTGGCTGGTCCGCCGCGAAGGAGACGCGGGGCGGTTTGTTGCCGTTCCGGAGGGGGGGAACGGTGGGGTCTGTAGGGGTTTTGGCCGGGCTGGTAGGAGGTGGCTTCGCTCCGTTCCGGGGAGGGGGAATGGTAGCGGCCGGGTGAGTGGTGGCCGGAGGGGGTTGCGCCCTGGAGGCGGGCTTGGAGGGTCCGTTCCGAGGTGGGGGAACGGTAGCGGCGGCGAGAGTGGCGGCCGGGAGGTTTGCTGCCCTGGTGGCGGGCGGGGAGGTTCCGTTCCGAGGTGGGGGAACGGTAGCGGCGGCGTGAGTGGCGGCCGGAAGGTTGGTAGCCCTGGTGGCGGGCGGGGAGGTTCCGTTGCGTCGGTGGTGGGGCGAGGGTTTCGGCGGCGCTGTAGGCGCGGCCGGGAGGTTGGCAGCCGTGGCGGCGGCGTAGGAGGGGTAGCGGGGCTTGGTGGTGGTGGCTGTGTGAATGCGGGCGGGGGGGGTATGTCCATGGTCCCCCCCGTGTTGGCGAGGAGGGGGGCCCGCCGGATTCACCGGCGGGCGGCTGCGTTTCCCTGCTTAGGGGCGAAGGAGCAGGGGGGTTGGCACTTGCGGGCCTCCCCACCGAAGTTTACGTGATAGAAACAACGGTGGGGGGGGTCCGCAGGGAGGTAGTCGGTTGTGGTGGGGCGGGCCGAGTTGGAAGCGCGCGCAGCTGCTGGGGATCGTCCTCTGCGCTGGCGGGGAGGGGATGCGTTGCGGCGCTCGGGTGAGCGCTGGCGGCGGCGGTCGGCGGACGAGTCGCGTCGGCGATCCGCCGAAAGGGGTCGACGTCCGTCGAGGGAGGGCGCCCGGCCGCGGTCCTGGGATTTTGTGCGGTCCCGGAACGGCGGGGGGTGGCGCGGCGTACGCACCTCACCGACGGCGGCCGCAGCGGCCAAGTCGTGCACGGTGTCCGCGAGCCGCAGGAGGGGATCGTCGGGACCGTCGAGATGGCTGGCCAGGGCCATCTGGATGGGGTGGGGAAGGGCACGTAACCAGAACGTGCGTGCGATGTCGGCGGTCATAATCCCCTGCAGCTGGTGTCGCAGCCGTCGGTAGAGGTGGGAGGGCTTCTGGTCGCCGAGGTGTTGAGGTTGGGAGAGGGCGGCGACTCTGGCGATTTTTGACGGCTGGTAGGTGTTGATGAGGCGGCTGCGGAGGTCGTCGTACGCAGCGGTGGCGTCGGGGGAGATATCAGAGGTCTGCAGCAGGATCTCGTAGGGCAGTAGCGAAATGATCCGGGAATATCGGGTTTTCTGGCTGCGGATGTTGGCGGCCGAAAACGCTGCGTCCACTTGGAAAAACCAAAGTGCCGGGTCGTGCGTGTAGAAGGGGGGCAGCGACAGAGGGAACGCAGCGGACGCCGTCATGACGTTGGCGGCGGCTGCGGCCGTAGCGGCGGCGGCGGCGGCGGCGGCGGCGGTGTCAGATGTTGCAGAGGTCGGCGGGGAGAGTGTGGAGAAAGGGTTGTCGGCCAATGCGTCGGATGTCGCAGCGGCGGGCGGCTGCAGTGTGGCTGGTCGCAGGAGCGGCGGCGTCGGTGAGTTCGGGTCCATTTCTGTAACTAAAATTCAAAAATTTGACGTGGTTTTGAATTTTGAAATTCGCAATCGGCGGGAGCGGTGGTGCGTTGAGTTGAGAGTTGAGCGGTGAGGTTTGGGCCAAAAATTGCGAATTTGCACTGACTGGTTGAAGTTTTGAATTTAAAATTGGGGACATCGAACTGTTTGACTGGGGCGACACATGAGGTGGGAAGGTGGGAAGGAAGAAGGTTGAGTGAACGTCGGGTTCACCACTGTGATGAATTTAGAATTTTCATCACGGCGGTGTGGAAATAAGGAGAGTGAGTGAATTTAGGTAAGGAAGGAAAAGTCGCAGGCGGCTGTAGTCAACCGAACATCTACGACTTTAGGAGGAGAGAGAGGTGGATGAGGGAATTTCACCTAGGCGGCTGTAGTCAACCGTTCATCTAGGTGAAGGAGAGGAAAGGAGAGGTCCCTTGTCTAGGCGGCTGTATTCAACCGATCATCTAGACAAGGAGGAAGAGGAGAGGAGGTGAATTTCCCAGGCGGCTGTAGTCAACCGATCATCTGGGAGGTAAGGTAAGAGAGAGAAGAGAGAGCTGGTTAGAGGAAGTGTCGAATGAAGCTTGAGCGCCAGGATCCGGGGTTTTATAGTACTTGGGGGCCTCTCCCTCCAGCTCCTTGCAGGGAGCTGGTAGTGGGGCCCCAGGTTGAGTAACCCTGGGTTCTGTCGCCTGTCCCCACTCATATCTTTATTTACGGAGCTTTAGTTTGGCGTTTGAATGTTGGTGAGAACTTAATAATATAGGAGTGTTCCCGGGAGGGACTCACGACACTAAGCAATATTCTAAATAGCAATAGTCAATCATTAATCAGATAATAATTCAATTTATACCCACAGACCAACCTGCTCTCAACTCCCAAATGTCACAGACCTTATTTATGTAAATCTGCCTAGAAGTGGTGTCTGTATAGGTCAGAGGAAGCGGGAGAAGGGTTGTAAGGGCACTAAGGTGTGTTTAGAGGGATGGGTGCGTTATTCTTACTCAAAAACAAGATGCCCGCCTTCTGACGAAATTGAGTGCCTTGACATTTAAACAACGAGTTCGAAAAACCTTTTTTGGGGGGGCCTGGGTCGTCGCAGTGACTGACCGCTATCTCCCTGCTCGCTCTCATTAATCGATCTTGCCAAAAAATGAAAATTTCAAGGACACCACGAAGGTGCATATAAATTATGGTAATTAAGCTAATTACACCTCACGTACACGTGAAGTTGTTGATATTGGAAGGCAATTAGGGGAGTAACGTATAGCAATTTCATGATTCTCATTGGCGTTTCTTCTATACATCGCACAACGAGTTTTGTGCTCTCGTTCTATTTTTACTCCTGAAAAAATGACCTGTTTTAAAGCGGGTAAAAAATCGGTAAAAGACTAAAATAAATAGAAAATCTTGATACATGAGATAAAAAGAGTACATATTTCAATATCAAAAAATTTACAAAAAAGACCAAAAACATTTTTCTCTCCCTCCCCTCCCCCCTCCATCCTTTTCTTTCAAACTTGAGTTGTTTTGGGTCTAAAATCGCTAAAACCAGCTAAAAGCCACCAACTCAGATAACTTCGAATATATGGTCTTGCCCTGAGCAATCAGCAAATGACGGAAACTGGTTGACAACATGACGAGTACTACAACGCATGCCCAATGTAAGAAGCAAGTGCAAGAAGTCCATAGACAAGAACTTCCATACCATTGTATAAATAAGGTTCCGTTATCGATCTGCTATGTTCTCCTAGATCCCACTGTTTATGAGTCCCCAGTTCAATCTATAATATTGCTTCTTCACTACCAAAGGTAAGGAAGCTTTCAATTCGCACAAGAGTCGAAAATTGATGTCCTCCAAAATGAAAATTTCCACTCGCATGTTATGTTTCAGACATCAAGGAATAAGTATATTTGGTTCCACGTCTGTCTATCTGTCTGTCTGTGGTCAATTCCTTGTCCCGGACGAAACTATATGAAATAATGGTCTTAATGATTTTCAATTCGGAGGGTATGAGCGGGTTTGGCCACAAATGGTCCCATACCAAATTCATTAAAAAAAGTACTGTAACTTTCGTCTGCGCATGCGCAAACGTAAAATCCTTGTAAAACTCATAACTACCCTAGAAATCGTCGAAAAGAGCTGAAGCTTGGAGGGTAGATGCAGAATGATATATGATGATGGTTTTACATCATCAAATTTGGATAACATTCGGATGCGCAAGCGTAAACAAGAAATGCTTTCCAGTTCCTTGTAAAGCCCGTAACAACCCGAAAAAATAGTCGTGTGAAATGAAATCTGGAGAGGTAGGCGCAAGATGGAGCACAAATGGTCCCATATCAAATTCATTGAAAAAGTACTGTAACTTTCGTCTGCTCATGCGCCAACGTGAAATCCTAATGCCCACAACTACGAGTACATAAATCGTCGTGAAGCCATGAGGTTTAGAATTAGAAGGTACCTACGTGGGGGTTGAGTCACGGAAGGTCCCATATTAAAGCCATAATAAAGTACAGTAACCCGTATGCGCATGCGCAAACGTGAAATCCTAGTAGAGCCCATAACCACCCTAGAAACTGGCATATGCGCCGAGATTTGGAGGGAAGGCGTGTGAATGAATGCCTATAATAATCCTTTTACGGTTACCATTAATCCTCTTGCTACAACTGATATTCCATCATACTATTATGTCATTTTTGTAACCATCTATCCACCGAACGGACATACCAACTACCACCTCGTCCACCTTAAGTAGGTCAGGAAGCTATACTGCCTACCCGACTTCTTCAGTTTATGTCGGTGACGCACTTATGGTATACGATACATCACATCTCATCATGCATCTTCATTAATGCATTTCATCTTCAAGAAGCAGATCCAGTTGCGTAGCTATCTAATGTAAGAGGCAAGATATTACGCAGCAAATGTTTGGTTTGTGACTCATTTTAATCTACCTCCCGTATTAATAGTTTCCACAAATCATCAAAAGTGAAGGCTGACCCGTGATGAACCATAACGTTCATATTGCACAAACCCTGACCTAAAAACCCATGTCGCTCATCGTAAACCTAATTTCATCTCGATATTTATATTGTTCACCATGGTCGACCAGCCTATTGGCCTCGTAGAGTTGATCCGTTCAAGATATCCGAAATCTGTGAGAACTGATGGAATAGGTCACTTGTTTTGGCCGTTTTGGTTGATTTGAACATTTGGAATTGAGCACGTTGGTTTATTATCTTCAACAATGTACCTTTGGAATCGAGCATGGAAAAAAAAATTGGTGGGTTCCCTTTCAAGGTATTGTAGAATCTGAAAATGGAATTAAAAAATTGCTGTGTGTCCGCCGTACTTTGCACTTTCCTTAGTTAACATGAACCATAATTAACGAAAATTAGGTTTTAGGTCCCATTTGGGGTCTGGTTGGTCCGCAAAGCTCAGTGTTATTGTCAGTCATTCTAAGAGGTGAAAAGTAGGAGGTGAAATTTTCAGAACGTCGTTGCTCGAGAACTTCCAATAGCAGCGCACGGTTTTTTTCCTTTTTAAATTGATCTCGAACTAAAGAATTTCTTGAGACCACCCGGAGCAGCCGTTCGTTGGCACCGAAAAGCTTTGTCAACATGGTCGTGAAAACTGTATAAATCCGGCCCAGATATCACTGCTGGGAAACACCTGATTATCAATGGATGTATGAAATAGAGTTGGTTGTTCTCTGATATTATTTCCTTTGAAGAATGATGGCTCTTTTGAATTTTTTTAATAGGTACTTTTGTAACTTCAACAAACGTTATACTTCATGGCCAACAATAAATAATTCATTAATGACAGAATTCTTGAATCCAGCATATCTATGAAACTGTAATATTGCCTGGCTGGCTCCAGAACTCGATTTACGACTTCCCTGGGAGGAGCACGAGGGTAGGTATTGATCACAGAAAACAGTGATCTACGCAGAAGGGGCATCTGTACCGTTGTGTAATCATTTGCAGCGTTTTTTATACAGAACCAAAATAATCTAACAATATCAGTGCAGTGTAATATTACAAAATATTATATACATCATCATACCTAAAACAATATCAGTGTCTTATATTCCTGAAATCGGAATCTATTTCAGTGTCCCGAATGCTGCTGAGGGGTTCCCATTTAGTATGCACCTATGGCTACCTTGATCGTTCGATAAATGCAAATTGTAGAACATAATGGATGGGATAGAAAGATGGAGCATTTATTTTCTTTGTGAAATTAGTCAGCACCGAATAACGGCCATAAACAGCAATGCCATAACATTTGGTCGATTGAAACCTTGGAAATAGGACAGTTTGATAGGCAATGTATCTACAATAACACATTCTCATACAATACTGCCACGTGCAAAGGAAATATATTTCAGAACTATTATTCCAGAACCATTCGGCATTAAGTGCGGATTGATGCCATGGGCAGAGCGAGTTAAGGGTCGGAAACCCATGAGTTCATATGAAGCGTGAGGTTTGCTTGAAACAAGGTCAAAGCCACTGGCGGTCATGAATGCCCTATTGTGCCAGTTATGACCCTTCAGAACTGGGTGAACGTTAGTCATAAACAGGCGGGCGGTACGATCTATAGCAGAAGGGCGAGATTAATATTAGTAGGCAGGCACCTATTTCCTCCTGCCGTCACAAGTGCCTTCAAGATCAATTACCTGACCCTTACTGGCAGAAACGGCAAAACGCAACGGAATCTTGAGACCTATAAAATCGTTATTAGTACATATATTTATGTATGATTTTACTGCGTAATGATAAATGATTCCAATGAAATGGAGTCAATGAATATGAGTTTTGGTTTCCAGTTGAAATCAATTCAATTCAATTAATTTTTTATTCAGCAAATACTTTATACAACAAATATAATGATTTTTAGAGAGTCTATATACATAATACAAGATCTAAACTTATGTTGGTTTACGAGCTAAGGTCAATGACCCGTCCAGGCTCTTATTACTGCTCTCTATTACTGCGTATTTATTACTCTCCACTTTTCCACTGCTATTTATTACTGCGTATGTCCTATGTACCAGCAGTTTCATTGAAAAAACACACCTTAAGTGTTTGGAGAATGGGTTACATTGATCAAGAACCAACAGTATTTACAGGTTATTCCTAAGTATTTAGTAAATACACTTAATGCTACGAAGGCTGATTTGTATTTTTATCCTAATTTAAACTTACCTATTTATAACAACACTTTCGTTATTTTCAAACTCAAAATATTCTAGAACTAGTTTTTTAAATTTTCCTGTTGATGTTGAAGTCTTGGTTAGGAGCGGTAACTGTTCAAATAGGGCTGGAGCTAGCCATGGAAATTGTCGAGTGTAGAAATCACTATGTGTCTGTGGTATCTGGTGGACATAGTTGGCATTTGTTCGTGTCGGCCTAATCACCGCTTGCTTAAAATAAATGTAGGTGTTCTGCACAGTTCTGTGAATACAAGCCATTCTGGGAGTGAGAACACCGAAGTGCTTGTATAGGTCACTAGTTGAAGTACGTTTATGGGAATTAGTAGCGATTCTCAAAACTGTATTCATGGTTATGTTTATACTATTAAAGGTTGACGCACCTCCCCAGACAATGATACCATATAAGTTAAAATCTATATACATGAGCATAATACACCATTTTAAGGTTTTCTTTCGTTAGCCATCTTCGTAGCATTAGAAAGTAGTGCATGGATTTCCTGATTTTATTCACTAATTCAGCTACATGATCCTTCCACTTGAGATGCTGATCCACGAGCACTCCTAGGTATTTTATTGTATTCAGCCTTTCTATTTCCATGCAGCTGTACAAATTTCTTACTACGCCACAGTTTTCCTTGTGCACTTCGAGTCATTTGGAAGTCCTGTTTTGTTTATTGAGAATGTAATGTAGGTACTTGGTTTTCGAAAGGTTCATGGTGGGACTATTTTGTGCTAAACCATTTGGCTACTTCATAGACAGTCCTTTCTGCGATAGAATGCGCTAGCTCCCAGGTGTTCTCAAATAGGTAATCGATGTTCGATGTAGGTGCCCACCTTTTACGAATGTCTGAGCAGATGTGAAGTCGAATGAAATACCTAGAGCTATAACAAATCTAAGGGATACGTCAATACCTATTCAAACTCAAAATAATATGCGTAGTTTAGACAAGCTAATGACAGAATATTTCATTCACTATCTAATACACTAATACACATAGAACCTTCTTTGAAGGAAAAAACAAACTCCTACCTACTCTTCGAATATAATGTCTGTTATGGTGGTTATAAAAGATATAAATTGAGATAAACATAAGTACTAAATTAAGATAAATATAAGAAGTAAAAGTACTACCCTAATATTGACGTAAATAAATTGAGTTGATGAATTGACATAAATACAAGTACTAAATTAAGATAAATATAAGTAGTAAAAGTACTACCCTAATATAAGTTCTAAGATAAGTACTACCCTAATATACGTTCTACCCTACCTAATATACGTTCTACTAATATAAGTACTACCCTAATATAAGCTCTCTGAGTTAAGATGAATATAAGTTCTTTGATCTACAGAGAATTAAGATAAATATAAGTAGTAAAAGTACTACCCTAATACTGACGTAAATAAATTGAGTTGATAAACTGAGATAAATATAAGTACTAAATTGAGGTAAATATAAGTAGTAAAAGTACTACTCTAATATTGACGTACTCGTACATCATGTTAGAGCAGATTGATGCAGAATCATGCTACTCTGATTTTTAGATTTAATTTATATTGAGTTGCTCCATGAGCTAGATTTGTTCAGAACTAAGTAGATACTACACAGACCAGTTATCATTTTCATTGAAGAACTAAATAATGTGCATTTAATAACTCACTAACAGGAATGGTTTATCGTAGCTATAAACATATCATTAGCAGAGAAACCAGACTAAAGAGCATAATAATATTTCATTCCCAAGGCATTTCTCGAAGTACACAACTGGGACGAAGTCCTTTTTCATCGAAATAACTGATATCGTGAATAGAAATGAATGATTCATTATAATTAATCTAACCAGTTTATGTTGTTTATCAAAAGCGCCGGCCAAGTTTCATTTAGCAGACCGAAGGATTATGACGAGATATTCGTTAGACGCAAGTTTCATAATATTTGACAGATCGGTTCTCTTCCAGATGCTAAGCAAATACTTTTTTGGTGGATAAGAGAGTTTTTTAAAGTTAGCAATTTACTCCGCTCGGCTAGTCATTTTTGGCGCAGACATCCGGAAAGCGACGATAGCGTGCTGGGTGTCTGCCATCAAGATACACGACCTTCTTGAATTCAGTTAAGTCGAAGTTTAAAGTTTCAATAGCTTGGAACTCGTGAAGACTTAAGCCTAAACCTCTAAAGCAGTACATTTCAATGAGCGAGCCTATGTGTAGCTCAGTACCTACCTACGCAAACACAAAAAGGTAGGTATATAAGTTTATAAGTGGTAAGGAAAGAAAAACTCCGAACATACTGATACAATTTGGCAATAACATGGCCCCTGCATAGATCTTGGTCTGCGTTTAGTCATGGATGTCCAAAAAGTATCAAGGGACTACTCCTTCTAGCAAATCTTCACTGCTGCAGTTCACAATTTTTCCTACAAATGGGGATGTACACTAACTTGGCGCTTAGAGCGCTTCGATTGCGATTCCAGCCAGCGACCGTTGTTTGTTATCTCATAAGAGTTTCCGTGTCTTTTTTGTTTTCTTTTCAATCCAGGCTGGTATAAAATGCAGATCGGTTGTGTATATTATGGTTATAACTGAAGATCCTACTCGAGGAGACGAGAGAGGAAGATGGCAGCAGTTTTGTGGCGAATTGCATTTAGTGGTAATTTAATTATATTTTTACCACGTGAACTTTCCATCGGTGGGCCTGCCCAGTGAATGGTTTCTCCTCGAATGATTGCGGGTCAGCATAATAATGCTTTGCACTTGAAATCTACAAACACAACTTTGACCAACAAGACCGCAACTTTGAGATGCTAAGGATAGGTGTAATTTCAAACCTTCAGCATCTTGAGCATCTTGAAAATCTTGTCTAATTTCGATAGTTGGAAAATAAAGTCACATAGAAATACTGTAGATGTGGAAATAATGATATAGTTATCATCAATGCCATCATCGAGTATACTGCATTCTGACCACCGCAGTCCAACTTAAGAAATGGTTACCCAAAGTACAGCTCTCGTGAGACACGAAGTTTACCAAGGAAGAACTCCAAGTCCAAAAATACCTCGTGGCCTACGCGCCTCTCACTGCTGGATTTACTTTATTTCCTTTATAGATTAAACCTCGGGAGCAGACTACCGGGTCACGCGATCCGACCGCACTAGACAACGCTAATGAGCGTCAATTTACGCTCGCAAAACGCGGCTTCGCATGTCCTACCGAGAGGAAATTCGGTGGCCAATCTGTTCGGACAGCGTTTGATTTACTGGGTTGACCCACCCAAGTATTGTAACAACAACAAATACACTGCCAAGGACATGGCACAGAAGCTTCCCCGTGGCCTTCACAGTATGTCAGAAAACTAGAAATGACAGGTTCGCCATGCTCATGACGATAGAATGCTGGGTGACCAAAAATTAAAAAATCGTTATTTTTGGGCAATACAAAGCACGGGCCGCCATTTACCTTCACGCAACGGCTAAAATTCGCCGGAAAAACGGCGTTTCTCTAGTTTCTACGTTTAGGCGTGATTGAAAACGTGACATACATACAAAAACAGGTTTTACAAACGTGACATACATACAAAAACAGGTTTTACAAACGTGACATACATACACGAGATATTTAGATCTGATGAAAGTCGTTAAGGTCATGGGTCATGCTTCAACAAGAGATTCGTTCCGGCATCAGGGAATTATGCTTCCACGTGCCACTGCCACCGCTGATTCAATCATGATGAATGTCGTATGGGACCTCAAGGGACCTTACCCCCATCATCCCTGAAAATCTGACCAAAATCCGTTCAAAATTGATTGAGTTATGACCGTAACAAGAAAATCTCGTTAGCGCCCGCGCAGAGGCTACCGTTGATTCGATCATGATGAAACTGATAGGGGACCATCTAGCGCTAATCCCACACAATTCCTGAAAATTTGATCGAAATCGGATCAAAATTGTGGAAGTTATGGCTGTGGCAAGGAAATGTAGACAGACAGACACGAAACCAAATTTGTTCAGGAGAAACTGAAACGCAAAATGCAAGTGGAAATTTTGATTTTGGACCAAAAAATTTGTCATTTCGAAAGTGAAAACAAAGCTTCCGCTGCCCTGCAGACTCGGAAGCAAAACAATGCTTTTCTACATTTGAAGAAAAGGACAATGAATATGCATTTATATGTGCTACCGTATAATTCAGTATATAATTCAGTTATACATCATTATAATAACTAGTTATTACATATACTTATAGAATGTAGTAATGCCTAGTTATTAATAGTCAAAACTTTTAATACAGGAATAACAAACTTTCCCTAGAGAATATAAACATAACGGGTCGGGTTCAGCAGTACCTAATATTACTACTTGACATTCATACCAAGTAATGATTAAAATATATAATTACAGTAGTGACGTTACTACATAGCTATGAATGACATTTAGTTACAGATACAATTGAACTTTCTATGCGTTCACCCTAATTTATCAGTAGGTGCCCACCGAACTCGTTGGTTTCCTTTCCTCAAGAAATCCGTTTATTGCTTGTAGGTACGTAGTTTCTGAAAAATGACCATCTTCCCAGCATCTGGAATGGTGGACGTAATATAACTCTGACGACTTCCACTTATTGTCAGTTAAACTCGGTTCGGGCGATAAGTGACGTCTAATGGAGTTGTTTTCACTTTTGTCTTCCTATTTTCTCGTTTCTCGAGCCGGCTCGGTGAAGGCATGAAACGGGCTAATGATGAGAACCATTTCGTATTACCATTTCCAGATGATCGCGATCGAAAATAAAGTAAGAAAGAGGTGTGATTAACGGACGGAGCGATCACTATCTTCATGCATGACCTTATAAGCTACATGCAACATGACCCTACAAGCGAATTTATTTTCGAAGCTGGTGACTTTTAGCTTCCTACTCGTACTTCGGTTGGAACTACGGTTTCATACCGTTAAAAACCTTATGTGAAAATGTGAAATAAATATTTCTGACTATTATAATAGTAGCTACGTTACTGCAATAGGTGCAAATTCCGCAAGAACTTCTGGAACCTTCTTTGATTCATTTCCGTTTCACAGCATTATGAATAGATTCCTAGATTTAAAGTTTTGTATATTAGGTATAACTGTATAATAATTATGCGACCACAATTCCAGGCTCTATCGACCTTGGCTGCGAGATAAAAAAAATTAAGATTTTGCCAAAATATCAGTAGCAAACGTAAGGCTGTGAAAGATGCAATTTTCGAAAAGTGGATCAAATTTGTTTTGCCAAGTAAAATCAGTTAAATGTTAGCTGGAAACAAAGTTCGTACAATTACTTAAAGCGGTATAAAATGATGAATAAAAGACTATTCCAATATTTACAAATGTTTTTTGATGAAGGGGAGGTTAGTAGGAGTGGATGCGAGAAGGAGGGTATCGTTGCTTTCAGTCGGTCTCGAACTCAATTTCGCTATTCAGACCTATGCAGACCCACTTGCAGGTAGATCTTGTGCAACATCTACCTACTATTAAATTTTTGCAATTAGTAGTAAAGTAAACAGCCACTCAAGACTGTGGCTTTTCGTTCGACTGCCCTGCCAATTTTTGCAATAATCCCTCACCCATTCAGATCAACTCATTGTGTGCAACCTCTACCTATTCAAACTATTAAATTTTTATAATTTCCACCCACGAAAACTGAAATTTGACTCCCCTGGTTGTATGTCGAAAAAACTTTCTTGTGATTGGGAAATAATTTTTCTACCTTTACTCGCCAAATTATACCTACCAGTTCTGAAGAATTGAAGTATATTCATTTCAACAGTTACACCGATTTTAGCACTTTTTTGCCGCCGAAAACTCAAATTTGACCCATTTGTTGTTTTTAAAAATCGCTCGTCTTCGATCTCATCATTCTTTCGTTCTCAGTAAAATGTGGGGACATATGGAATTTTTAATCTACCCACCTATTAGACAAGATCTGATACCGTTCGGAAGATATAAATCTACCTATCTATATTTAACTTATAGAACAGGTAGGTACCAACTACTATCATATGTAAAGATTCAGAGAGAACGATGAACGTACATAGTTTCTCATTATCACCAGCTAGCCAACGTGATAACTACAGGATTTTATTTTTTCACCATTTTCTTTCTACCATTCTCATCTCTCTGCGCCCTACATCCGTTCCACAGTTTATAAAGCGCCCTTTAATGAACATAAGGCGATTACAAGCCACCTTATTACCCAACTAAACGCCTACAATCCACTTCTTTCCCAGAACAGTCTTTCTAACCCATTATCCCCCCCATTATCGACCCCGCGCTACTAAGGACACAGTATATTCGAGTCGCCTTCCCACCCCGAGAAAACATTTTTCTTAATTGGAATTTCCTTCGGACTTTCGAGTTTTTCTCCAACTTTTCCTTCAAACCGCCCACTTGCCGTTACCACATAATTGAGAATTATGTTTTCCCTATCTTTTCTTTAGCGGGGGCTTTCTATCTTCATGAAACCTCCGTAACGTTTTACCCCTCTCCACCTCTCAAGCAGATGTTATCTTTTCTAACCTTCCGCACAACCATGTGTAAAGTCTCTTGTTTGCTAATGTACTTTTTAGCGAGTTCTCAAGTAATGGCCTTCCTCACAATGACGCACCCAAAAGCAATCATCTTAATGGGTTACACATTCGGTACTCCCATTTTGCTGGATCACACATCATTCCAAAATGGTGAAATAGGAGAACTTTTCACACGTTATAAATATATGACAACGTAAAATAGGTACCTACGTATACATAAAAACATACAATGCGCGACTAAAAGATGTGGAAAGGAAAATTATAGATATCTTGAAGAAAAAGAGGAAACGTGCATGTTTTCTACTCGAAGCAAAGGATTTCTGAAGATTTATTCAACACAAGTACATTTATATGACAACCGTCAAACGAAAGGTAGGCACCTCCGTAACGTAACAGTCGTACATAGATAATAGCACATAATATTATGTTTAGTTACATCAGTATAATTATGTTAGATTCGGTCATTTCATTCATGAAAGAAATTAGGCCAGCTCAAACCTTAGCTTCAGGATCACAGTGGCAAAAGGTAGAGTTAGATAAATTTCATGAACAACTAAGATGTGGGTGAAGAAAAGGAAGAAAAAAATGAAGACAGCAACGCCCTCAAATTCGAGTTTTTAGAGGCTAAACATCGCTAAGCAATTATGGCCAACATCAACAACATTTGAGATAAATTCACATAACTGGTCGTAATAATATTATGGCCATGACTGGAAGTTTTTATCGTTTTAATTTTAGTTTTGGATGCGTGACGTTCATTTATGACTGACCCTCTGCCATAAGGTATATCCAAAATAGGTAGATGTTTTCCATGACAAATCTGTGCTCATCATTTGTACGTAAGCAATGCTGAAGACTACGGAAGAGGGACTGATCGGACATTGTAACTAACAGGAAAATTCCGTTTGATCGTATTCAGTGATTTATAAAACATTCAACAGAGGATTCTCAACCTCCTCGAAAACTATTGTAGCTGAGGAATTATAGATACGAAGCAGCGGCCAAATACGGCTGGGTACGGGGCGAGGACCGTAGCTACCGGTGTGCATCTAGGTCACTTATGAATTTTTGATTCGCGGCAGCATCCGCGAGAGGAGGAAGCAGAGTGACTATTCATGGTTCACCAGTTGGCCATTAGCCATTTCCATGAATACCTGAGCCGAGAAACGTAGCTGGCCTACATGGCGAAGGTGGAAAGGAATCGTATCATTTGGGAGCGCCTGGTTTGGACACTCGGACCGGGAAGCCATCTATACAAATGACTACCAGGAATCCCATGAAACCAGATGCAAATCGATAAGCCATTCAACAATATTTCATTTATTGGGTTAAAAATAACTATACTACTCACGATAAAATCTGACTGCGCAGCATTCGTTATTCAATATTCAACCGTATAACACTGGAGTGAAGGGAGCTCTAAGTATGAACGATTACCGATACTGAATGAAATTATCGATACTAAAAGATCCGGAAACAATAACGACTGGAATTTGCACTTTGTTTTTGGTTTATTATTTTCAATAATGAACCATTGGAATCTAGCATGAAAAAAAAAAAATTCTTACACCCCCTCAAAATTTGATTGTTTACGTTTCAAGATACGTAGAATCCGAAACTGCCATAAAAATATTTCTGTCTGTCCGCCGTACGCCGGCCGTACGGGCCACTTTTCTTAGTTACGATGAATCAAAATTGATGAAATTCGGGTTATAAGTTCCGTTCGGGGTCTAGTTGGTCCTCGAAGCTCGGGGTTACTGTCAGTCATCTCTAAGGGGTTCAAAATAGGGGTTGAAATTTTCAGAACGCCGTATCTCGAAAACTTTCGATTGAAGGGTATGGTTTTTTATGATATTAAATTTGTCTTGAGCTAAACAATTTTTTGAGACCATCCGGAGCACTGTACGTCCAGCCGTTCGTGTGCACCAAAAAGCTTCGTCAACACGATCGTGAATCAAACGGTATAAATCCGGCCAGGATAATATCATCACTAAGGAGCACCTGATTATAATCAAGGATGGCTGTATGAAGTCGAGTTAGTTGTTCTGCGATATTATTTCATTTGATACCTAAGTGATGGACTATTGGATTTTGTTGGTAGGTACTTGTGAAACTTGAACAAACTTTGAAGTATTATTGATGGGTAAATTATTACACAACGGTAAATTATTACACAACGGCAAATTGTTACACGACGGTAAATTATTACATAACGGTAAATTATTACACAATGGTAAATTATTACACAACGGTAAATTATTACACAACGGCAAATTATTACACAACGGTAAATTATTACACAACGGTTCATCTACCAAGAAGGGGCTGGATTTTGTTGATCGATACTTTTGCAACTTGACCAACCGTTGAAGTATTATTGATGGGCAAGTTATGACACAACGGTTCATTATACTTGACCAGAGGGTAGATACTGACCACAGAAAACAGTGATCTACGCAGAAGGGGCATCTATTTCACTCCACATCAACAATTTTCCTTCAAAACTTCAGTATTTGCGTTTCTTTTCGCCATTTTAGTTACTGTTTGTCATCGAAAGAATTATTTTAGCAACATTTAACTCTTGATTTAGGTAGGTACCTAGTAACGAGTACGGGGTTAGGTACTAACCTACGGAGGGTCTGCGATCTACATAATGTGTATAGACTAGTACATATTATGTAGACGGGTTATCTATACAGACAGCTGTGATCTGCAAAAGAAGGGTATTCTATACAAAATAATAAACCGTTGTGCAGGGATTTGCAGCGTTTTCCGAGTCTACCAAGGTGGTAAAAGCACTTGAAAGTAGGGGTAAAAAAAAGAGAAAAAAACCTACCCGAATGTAGAGCGAAATTGGTTCGATAGTGGTCCAGAAAATACCTCGAAATTTGACTGTAGGTAGGTGTCGATAACTTTTGTCTGTGCCCAAACGGGGTTTCCACACATCCCATAATTAGTGCGTGAATGTAAAATGGTAGTTAGAAGTATAAATTCAAGCTCAGTAATGGTCCTCTCGCTCAACTTTTACATACTTCGCTTCGAAACAAAATTCCTAGTTGAGGGGATTAATTAGTTAAAATACGAGTCATAGGGCGAATAACCTCATTTAAAAATATATATATATATGTCTTGAAACAACCAGGTCCAACTAACCTTCCACTGAGATGAACACCAAATTTTCCAACTGCCTTTCTGTCCAGTGATGGGGAAGAATATTTAGTGGTCGGTTAGCGATGCAGGGCAGAGGCGTAATCAGGCGAGGTTTTGGAACCGTCGTTCAGTTTTCTGTATGCGACCTTCGTCTCTTATCCTTGAACTAGTGCAGACGCTACTACTCTATTATGCGGATCCACCTTAGGTATTTTTAGGCAGCTCAGCTTCTACGAGTTCGCACTGTTTTCAGGTTTTGAAAACTTATGGAGGTGGCGGAATTTTTCAATTAGCTAATTGGTCTACGACACGGTTGTTGTCAAAATGTTTCCGTATGGTATCGTTGGTTCGAACCCTTGAAGAGAAAAAATTCATACGAAAGTGAAAACCGGAAGAAATTATTGCTCTTTGAAATAACCAATTAAATTAATACACGACTTTTCATTTCTAAATAATGATCTGCTGATGACGGTTGCTACTCTTTCTGAGAGTATCTGTGAGGGGTTCTCGTAAAAATGTTACAAAGTGGACATTTAAAAGGAACTGGTTGCAACACCTTTGTGAAGTTTGATCTCCACCTAGAACGAGTAATTTGCGGGCACACCATTTGTTTTCATAAAATCCACTTCGCTCAAAAAGTTACGTTCCTAAGTAACATCCTCTCGATGGTAACCGGGTTGTAACGGCTTAATCTGAGGCCAAGGAAGGACTCGAACCGAATCTCGAATGTCCATTATGAGAATAACTGGAGTATTGAGGTCAGCCGTTCTGAAAAATGGAAGATTCTATAAAAGTGTGACGATTTGTGAATAAAAAAATCAGCAGACCGAGCAGGATTCGATGTAATCGTGGCCTGCGTGTGAAGTGTACAAAAACCGCTTCACTGAGACTTGCCACACAGATTTTCGTCACGTTATGACTCCGACGAAGAGAAAATTTTGAACACCTTATAATGCTACGGAACTTTCTCTAACACAATGATAACCATTTGACGATATTGCACGTCCTCATTTATTGCAACACAAGGTACCATTTCAGTACCATCACTTGATAACAGACCCAATTTTATCTTCCATTCGACATAATTGGTTCATTTGATGAACAGGTATAGATATACGATAATAAGAAGTTGAAATCATAATTATATAATTTACTATAATTATAGAAGTTTAGATATATTATCCTTGAATTTAGAATATAAAAATTATTTTAGTACGCCATAACAGCAATGTGATACATTGCTGAGGACAACAAAAGAACTAGAGCTCAACGTTAAAATTAAAAGTTTCACCTTCAAAGCGGGTGCGTCCTCATCCACGCTCCCACGCGAGCCCTGTAACAGGAAAAAAGCGAGTTACAAACAATTCGATTCAGCAAAGTGATAACAGGAATCACTGAGATAAACACGGAAAGAATTATGCTTATTGTTCATTACAGGACAGGTTCCACTGCTCTGGGGTAGTATTTGGGTTTTGCCCTGGCATGGAACGTGACTGATGGACAACTAGTTGGATGTCAAAGAGGCACGTACTGCAATTGGAAACTTTCTGCTCACGCTTAACGAAAGACAGTTACATAGAATAGCGTTATAGGCTCCAAGTTGAGTGAAGAGATGTTCAGGGTTAGTTACCTATACTTTTTAAAAGGGCTTTCAGGATATTCCACTCTGATCATGAATAAGCTCACGAATAAGCTGCGTCAGCTTTTGTCTTTATTTGAGTAATTTTCTTTATAGAGGAGAAACTGCTGGTAATCGGTAGATACATCTAAAATATGGTGTTAAAAGCTGTAAAAGGTTTACAAATAGTAGAGTTCTTCTTCTTCTAGTAGAGAAATGTTTTAATAGAGAAATGTTTCTGCGTTAACGATTTTCTAACAGAAAGAGTTTGAAAATAAATTTCTCTAGTGATTTAAAAAGTGGGAAATCTCAGGAATAATACATACATTTCCTGTTGTTCCTTCTGCGCTATTTGTGAACAATATTTCGTAAAAACAATAAAGTGTGGTCTTCTGATACAGGTTTTTCCAAGATCTTTTTCATTTGGATTCCCCAAGGTCTTTCTGACCAATTTTAGTTTCATATTAGCGCAGTGCTTACTTAAAATTTAAATCGAAACAGAAATTATGTTAGAAGCAAGAATTCACTAACAACCTCCAAATTACAAATTTCTCGTCAATATAACATTTAATGCTCTATTATAAACCATAGTCCACCTTTCGACAGCCTTTTCGAGGAGAGCACTTCAACTGATTTTTGGAGTAATCCGTTTTAATTATCTGTGTCTGTTCACAAAAGACGATGTCTCAAACGCAATCATACAGAGGCCGCTGAGTCAGGTTTTGATAAAATCCGCTCACTAGTTTTGCAAATAATGAATCAAAAGGGTACTTATAATTTATAACTGGTACCTTATAATTTATGATAAATATTATGGCATAACTACGTATAATTTCAAGGCCTTGGATCCCAAGTTTTTCAACAATCAAACTACCTTTTTTTTACTATCAAACTAGTTTTCAACCATCAAACTGCTGTTTTACTGTTAGATTTATGACCTTGGACACTTTTAGGTCTTCACTATAATGAACAACACCACAAATCCCACAAAGCTTTTCGGTTTTATTCAAACCATCTTCAGGCTTACACTGAGGACTGCACAAATAATAAAGATTACGAGATTGAATTCAATCTCGTAAAAGATTACGAGATTGAAATGAACACAATAAAAACAATAGCTATAAACAACGGATATAATCATAACATAATAGACAAACTGATAAAAACATACGATAAAAAACAAACTATGATGCAATTTCAGGGACAGTTGAAACCACACGTAAAACCCTTAAATTACAGAAGAGTAATTTACCTTAATGACTCATCATTGAATGTTATTAAACAATTACAGAACTTAGGAATAAAACCAGCATTCTACACAAACTCAACTATTGCACAATTAAAAAATGCAAAACTAAAGAAGAAAGATGAAAAAGAACAAAGCGGAATTTACAAAATGACATGTGGTGGTGAGGAGAATAATCCCTGCAACATAGAATACATAGGACAGTGTGGTAGAAAAGTGGGAAAGAGAGAGGAAGAACATTTAGGTCATTATAGAAGTCTCAAAAAGTGCCAAGTGGATAAAGAAGAATGTCTAGAGAATTTAGAAAGGATTAAAGAACAAAACCTGTCTGCAAAGAGAATAGCAGAAAACCAACTTCAACAATTAAACAAAAAAAATGGAAGAATTAGAAGAAAAAAGTTCATTCGCAAAACATGTATTCCAAGAAAGCCACACATACAAGGGACAATTTAAATTACTAAAAAGCATGGAAAAAGGAAAGAGAATGGACCATTTTGAAAACCTAGAAATTTGCTTATCCAAAAAGAGAGGTCATAATACTAATGAGAAGTACTCAGACAATAATTTCAAATTAAAGAAGTATTGGGGAAAATGTCTGAAGAAATGGAAAATCCAATAAAATCAATTTTTAATCACTTAAACAATTTATCAGTTGTAAATGTAAATTTAGATGTATCTTACCGACCTCCTTGTACTTCACCTACCTCCATGTACCAACAATAATTAGTGCAATCCATGTTCTTAACATCCATGTTCTTGCAATCCATGTTCTATCCATGTTTACATATATCCATGAAATGTGTTGACAACTTCACTTTATTATTTGTGCAGTCCTCAGTGTAAGCCTGAAGATGATTTGAATAAAACCGAAAAGCTTTGTGGGATTTGTGGTGTTGTTCATTATAGTGAAGACCTAAAAGTGTCCAAGGTCTAACAATAAGTTTGATCTTCACACCAAATATGGGGAAACCCTACAAAAATTATTGCTGTTTTACTGTCACAAATATATTTTCAGATAGGGTGCTTTCTCAGATTGGATTGAAAAAATATATGTTTTGACACACAATAGACTTTGGACAACGTACCTATCCAATCCTAAATAAATAGTAATAAATCAATCTAGCAAACCATTCTGAAAAATTATAACAAATTTCGAGAAAGTATAACCTTATAAAATCAAGTACACGGAGTCGCTTCAGTATTTTTCCTTACACTGAATTCCAAAACAAAACAAAAAACTCCAAAAATAGCATACAAAATTATAGATAGGTATCTCATGGTATAAAACGCTTATGATCGTAGCTTTTGTTTTCTTTTCACCACTAAAATGTACGAATGTGACAGCCATTAAACAAATTAGGCCTTACAGTGATGTATCTCTTGATTTGTCCTTGCCCCTTCACCAGGAGCTCCCAACTTGACAATGTTTTGTAAATTTTAGAAATAAATATTATTTTTCTTATCAAACTATAAGACTTAAGTCATGACAAAGACAGCATAGATATCATGACGAACGTTATTCGACCGAAACCTACAGATTTGTTCTATAATATAGTACATAAATATGGTCAGTGATCAACTGGTGCTCAACTGGATGAGATGGAATTTATCAAATCCACTAATCAAGATTATGAGAGGACTAAAATAATTACCGTGGTATCTTGGTCGGCCCACCTACATTCAAACACGCATAATACCTACCTAAGTCAATATTGTATATGTTTATCAGAAGTCAGTTTGAACTTCAACTTTCAGGACTATCTAAAATGCCAAAAACGGTTTAGCACTCGGCCCCATTAAGCGGAAGTGATTGAAGGTAGGACGGGATCTCTATCGCTGAACAAACATCCGTTTCGTCGGCTCGACGTCATAGATTTCTCAGACTACCCTCTCGATAAATCGTTGCCCGCTCCTCACGGTAATTTGTTTACCCCGCACCTGCCTCGTTTAAAAGCGTTTCCAAGCCGCCAAGAAACATTTTTTCCCGCTCCTTAAGAAAATATTGTGGAATCCACGACATGATTTCTATATAACTCGGAATGTCAGTTAGTGATAGCGTCAAGTAATAGCGGATCCTCTTTCATTCCGAATCCTACAATCATAAATCTCTTCGAAAACGTCAATAAACAGGTTCTTCGTGTTCTTCATTGAGTGTCAGATTTTGATTCATTTCAAGATTTTGTCTAGATTTTCCTTGATTGGCATTTAACAGATTTTAGTGCATTTTCTCTTGTTTTTCACGCCTCCAATTTGAATCGGGCTAGCACCGATACAACCCTTCAAAAGCTCGAATACCTACCTGTTCGCAAGGGCGCGGTTATCGCCTTTACTCTCTGACAGATCGTGTGAAACCAAATGGAGAGAAGAGTTTGATATATGAAACCATCAATGTAAACATATCGCTTTCATCTTACAAACGCTCTCATAGCATTATTTACAATTGGAAGTACTACAAACCGTACTTAGCACTTTTCTTAGTTACCATGAAAAATGGCGTTGGTTCTTTAAGAAACTAAGAAACTATATAAAGCTCTCACTTGATGGGAAAGGCTTAAAGATCATGGATATGTCTTTCCCATCAAGGGAGAGCTTAATGGAAGTGGTAAATGATTTAAGCATCGTCGCATGCCTATGCATCGTCATGTTACTAGCCCTAAGGTGACTACATGACAAATTACAGATTCACAGAATGAATAGCACGGAAATTAGCTTTTGGAGCCACTCAGTTGATCCGGGCCCTATGCATCGTCATGTAGAAGTCCTAAGGTGACTACATGACAAATTACAGATTCACAGAATGAATAGCACAGAAATTAGCTTTTGGAGCCACTCAGTTGACCCGGGCCCTATGCATCGTCATGTAGAAGTCCTAAGGTAACTACATGCCAAATTTCAAGTCTACCACCACAGGATTCGGCCCAAAAACGTTGCATTTTTTCCTGTCGCAAACATTTTACTGACCCCCAGCCTAAAAGACATATCCACGTCAAAAGGTATGCTCACCACCCACAACTGTAGGTATTATTGATTAAATTTGCAAATATTTAATAAGGCATTATTTATATCAAAATAGCGACCACATCATCATGTATGTACGATGTATTATCATGTGTGTGATGATTATGGGATCAATGTTTTGTGTATTTGTATCTGTTGTTTTACTTGAATAATGATGATGTTGGTTGGTTGATGTTGTTGTTTTTATCTATGTTTGTTCATTTCTTTCCATTTTTGCTAAACCTTCAATGACATTGTTGAGATCAAGTTCGTAGGTCTCGCGTCGTTTCACGTCCAAACCCCATCGATTTCCAGCTCATGAAGTTAACTCCGGTGTAAATTAAAGGGGTTTTATCACTTTCCAATAAATTCGGCGGAGAGGAGCGACGCGGCGGCGGTAGCAATTGGCACGCAACAGGGTCGCAAATGGAAATGACCCGATTTCGTAAGGACAGATCGAGAGGGTTAAGCCCGTATGGCGAGGGCCGGAGTCACCTCGACGAACAAGGATCAAACCCGTATAAATAGGATTCGAGTCGGTTAGGGACCAGATGAGGATGGTAATCATCCGGCTGCCCTGGTAATGAGGGCATCACGAGGATATGAGAGGGTCAACGAGAAAAAAATGCTAATTAGTTCGGATGTAAAAACGGATCACGGAAAAATATGTTATGGTATTTAGTTGGCGATCAGCTAACCAGATCCCCTAATTATATACTCGTTGACTAATAGATAATACTATTCGAGTTTTTTTTTTAAATAACCATTTATTATCTAATCATCATTCTAGTTTTTCTCGTGTTTTCACGGTTTGTTTACAGAAAATGTTTCTTAAACAGATCCGGAAAAGGTCAAATCCGACGCCATTGATACCATCGTTGGTCCTGCGCTCTTAGTTCATTCAATCGCTTTTCACTGGATGGGTCTTGTTATGTACCCTTTATAATACAAAGAAAATGTATTTGCGAGTTCACTACAAAACGCTGCGAATTCCTACGCAACGGTTCATTTATTTTGTACATTTAACCAGTGACGGATCCAGAAGTTTGCTGGGGAGGGGGGAAGGGTCGAGAGATAACCTATTTAGCTATGTATAAAACATTCAAATTCTGTTTCTTTGGTACCTACATAAATATTATTATTTATCTGACGGGATTTACATAATTATGTTTGCATTACGAGTATGAAAATATAATACCTATGCATATCAACGGAATTATTATGTAGGTGGCATCATGATCCCCCTCCCCCGGCCATCCATCTAATTAGAACAGAAACCTAAATTCACAAGCCATTATTTAATCGTTGTAACAACAAATTGATGTCGTCTCAGTATACCACACGATCACGATCAGGCATCATACATATAATCACAATCATTCAAACAAATTACATTTATAGACGCAGCATAGCTTCCGACGCTGCTTGGTGGGGAGCTCCTTTAGTAAAATCTCTGAAGCCTAAATCCTAAACCGGTTTTACCCTCCGGTTTTCCCTCTGAAGCCGTTAAAAACATTTGAGCTCTTAAAACCTCTCTAGAATCTATTCCTAACCCCCGCCCCCGCCCATTTGGGGGACAAATCGCAAAAAATGGCACTTCCTAAGAGCATTTTTGTGCAAAATTTCAGCTCGATCTGTTACGTCCGTGAGGCCCAGTCAAAGAACAACAATAACAACAACAAGTTCAAAAAAATTTGAAAAATATCAATTTTCAAAATTCTATAATTCCGGCCCCTGACAGCCCCGAGGGTTGAAACTTGGTATCCTCAGGGGACCCTCGAAAATGGTGTACCAAAAAAACAACACCGGTGACCCCCAGCCGAGTTACGGGAGTAAAAACCCTACCCCTCGTGAAAACCAGTGTTCTTTGTCAAAATGATTGATTTCAACAAAATGACCTATGTGATGAATTTGAAATTGGCGCATTCATCACGAGCGGTGTGAGGGAGGATATGCCCGGTTTGGTTATGGGCGGACCACCACCATGCTCGGGATCTTTTTGGAGGTGTCCGTTGGTTATGGGCGTACCACCACCATTCACGGATTCTTTTAGGAGTGTTGCCTGGTTTGGTTATGGGCGGACCACCACCATTCCCAGGATCTTTTTGGATGTGTGCTTGGTTTGGTTATGGGCGGACCACCACCATGCCCGAGATCTTTTAGGAAGTGTGCCCGTTGGTTATGGGCGTACCACCACCATTCACGGATTCTTTTGGGTTAGGAGAGAGACGAGGTAAGGAGGAGCGAGAGTAGTCAGCGACTAGAGGAGAGCGTAGAATGGCTAGAAAGGCGCAGGAGGCGAGTTTTTATAGGCCTGGAAGCCGTCTCCCTCCATCCTCTAGCTAGTAGAGGATGGTGGGGACCCAGGTTGTGCCTCGACTCCCCTGTGACTTCCGTCCCCACTTTTGTGAGTTTATGTTTACAGTATACAAAGGTTGTGGTTCTGGGAGGAATCCACGATAACCTAGAATTTAATATCACAGAAACAACATGAAGTGGTAGGATGGGGTCGGGGTCAGAGAAAATTCATCTGAACATCTAGTGCGCACTATATTCAAGGAATGCGAGGGGGGGGGGGGGGGGCTCCCTGGATCTGCCAGTGCATATATAACCGTTCTGATCGATTTCACGTTCGCGGACAACCATTTGAGACTTGGAGTGCAAGGGATGGGTTTTAGGTTCGTTAGTATGTGCGGTGTTGGACCTGAGTTGGTTCCCTCCATAATACATACCTCCGAGCTTGCGCTTTAACCCCGATCCTATTATCTGACGCCCTTACAATCCTATTCGGCGTTTGCCCTGGTATTATTATTCAACCGCCTGGCGAGGGTAGGTGGCCCGGTCGGCAATGCACAATACGCCTAGAGTTTGAGACTGGGGAGGTTCCGACCCTTATTTAACTGGTGACCGACTATCACGGATGAAATTATGCAGCATCTCAACGCAAGCCAAAGCCTCTATTCATATCGCTATGATTCATGAATGGGGCTGATATGGGATCTAACACATATCCCTCGCCTAAACCCACTCGACGCCCGTCAAGTGCAACGCGGTTATCGTACAGTGAGTGTTCCATGCCATGTTATCTTTCGATTTTAAGGCTCAATCCCAAGCTTTTTAACTTGAAGATAAACTACGCGCGCGCGTGCGCGCGCGTGTGTGTGTGTGTGTGTGTGTGTGTGTGTGTGTGTGTGTGTGTGTGTGTGTGTGTGTGTGTGTGTGTGTGTGTGTGTGTGTGTGCATAGATTTCTCAGCAACTAAATCTAAAAGCTCAAACCATTTCCCGAAATCCCCCCCCCCCCCCATTCCGTTTTCTATATCTATTGGAAGGAGTATCAAGTGGTAAGATTATTTCGGGCTCTGAGGTATCCCCTTGTTCCAGGCGAGGTCGGCTACTTCCAGAAAAAATAAGAAACTGAAAACAGAATAATGAGTCTGAAAAAAGCTGTTCGCACCGAGACGGTATGGCTGAAATCAGGTCGTTCACTGACCGGCAGAATCAGCAGTCCTGCAAATGAAGGGATTTCCACTCAATCAGCAGTACTGAAGACCAGCTCAGCCCACTTCTCCAACGCCTCTTTTGGAGAGTTTGAAGACTCTCAAAATGTTATATACATGTATGTCTCGGGCGAAAATCTTGTTCATGTTCACGGAGTTTTTACACGTTTATATTTACGCTGTTAGGTCGCAGTTATAGGTGTGAGGCGATGTGAGAATCATGCATTTATTTGGATCTGTTGGCATGTTCCACATTTATACTAATTCGGCTACATGCGGTACACATTTTCTGTAAGCAAGCATTTTCTTATGCACGTTGCTGTATGAAATGCCCTGCATATAGTGTTCAAATTTTCGTATACTCCATATTCTTACTCATAAAAACAATTAAATGGCAGGGACCAATAATTGTTACCCACATATTGTTGTTAGGAACACGAATATGAAACACCCAAAGTCAATCTGGTTCAAAAATTATTTTCATCAAATTTGAAGGAAATATTTAAACATAAAATAAAATATTTAAATATTGCTAACACCAACATAGATTTCTGCAAAAATATTTTCCTGTTTAGTGTGAAATGTTAGTTCCACGGGTAAGCAACAATTATTGTCATTCTATCTGAATGGACGCAGATGTATCAATAGTGGCCTCCAACTTTCGCTCTCCCTTATTTCCAAAATATTACAATCTCGCTATTGCCAAAATATTTCAACTGAATTAAAAACGATAATTTTTTGATAATGAATGTGCTGAACTGCTGAAATATGTTGTTATTGAAATTATTAGCCTACGAGAAATAAGTTGTTCACAATAAATCAGTAATGTAGTTCACATACTCATTTCCTTAGCAGAAATATTCCTTCAAAAACGTTATGTTGTCAATTTTGTGATTGTCTATACAAAAATATCAAGTCGCAGATTCGAAAGCTGCAACAAAATTTCGGGTCGCCCTTCTCACTTATACAACAACTTTTAAAAGTCTTTCTCCACTATTGTCAGGGCGTAAAAAGATGTGAGAGACTCAAGTGTCAGGAGACGGCGAGGATGAGGGGGGTACAGGCTTGACATACATACTCTTTTGTTGGCCGAAGAAGAACAATGGGCCGGTATAATTTCTTGGTCCGGTAAGAAAAAATTCAGTAGAGCTCGCCAACCGGTCCGTTCAGGGCATTTTGCTTTCTCGTTGAAACGGTTCGTGGAACATAATGTCGTATTATAGTTTTGCTCATCTCCTTTAAAACTTATTCGGTCGTGAATCAAATTAATATCCACTCAGCGAGATTTTGCATAATTCTTGGGCCCACTTAGTAGGTATTGGTACTCACGGGTAGCCTTGACAACGGGGTGGGCCCGTCACATAAAGTTTCGAAGCCTCCACAGAACGCCCATTCTAAATGGCCTGGAAGTCCTGGGGAATTGCTGAACGAAAAATGTCGTTCCTACAGAGCTCTGAGGGCATGAAAAACGTCGGTGGTTGCTCAACTTTTTGTTTATCCATCAGAGCGAAAGCTCAATCTCGGAACTCCTACTTCCAAGCATTCTCGGGTTTCCCTGATCCTTGATGAGTTTTTAAACGGACTCTCCACAAGCTGCCTCCCTCTCCTCGTTTACCGGTAATGACCAAGTTCGAGGACGAGCCCTTGAAAACCACCTCCCGCAACGTGTTTTCTCGGAGCTTAAAATATTTAAATCCTGAATGCAACACAATGAAAACCATTAATACTGAAAAATGTGATCTACAGTAAGTACCTAGATCATGGAGTGAAAAAATATGAAAATTAAGTTATGATGGAATCTCGCAAATTAGAACTGGCTTCAAATAATTTAATAATTCTATGTTACGGATATGAATGATATAGGTAAGACACTCATGATGATTTTTTCGTCCCTTTCTTATTCTAAAAATGTCTGGTCCACAGAGTTAGTCATCCTCAGCATATATCGGTCACTAAGTAAATAAACTGAGGGTCTATTCAAAGAAAAGTGGTAAGGAGAGGAGAAACCAAATATGAAAAAATAATTATAGAGATCAAAATGAAACCTTAGTGTCGTGAGTCCCTCCCGGGAACACTCCTATCATATTAAGTTCTCACCAATATTCAAACGCCAAACTAAAAGCTCCGTAAATAAAGACATGAGTGGGGACAGGCGACAGAACCCAGGGTTACTCAACCTGGGGCCCCACTACCAGCTCCCAGCAAGGAGCTGGAGGGAGAGGCCCCCAAGTACTATATAACCCCGGATCCTGGCGCTCAAGCTTCATTCGACACTTCCTCTAACCAGCTCTCTCTTCTCTCTCTTACCTTACCTCCCAGATGATCGGTTGAATACAGCCGCCTGGGAATTTCACCTCCTCTCTTCTCTCTCCTCCTTCCCCCCTTGTCTAGATGATCGGTTGAATACAGCCGCCTAGACAAGGGACCTCTCCTTTCCTCTCCTTCACCTAGATGAACGGTTGACTACAGCCGCCTAGGTGAAATTCCCTCATCCACCTCTCTCTCCTCCAAAGTCGTAGATGTTCGGTTGATTACAGCCGCCTGCGACTTTTCCTCACCTTCCTTCCACACCACCTCTCTCTCCTCCAAAAGTCGTAGATGTTCGGTTGACTACAGCCGCCTGCGACTTTTCTATCCTTTACCTAAATTCACTCACTCACCTTCCTTCCACGCCACCGTGATGAGAATTTTAAATTCATCACAGTGGTGAACCCGACGTTCACCCAACCTTCTTCCTTCCCACCTTCCCACCCCATGTGTCGCCCCAGTCAAACAGTTCGGTGTCCCGCATTTTAAATCAATTTAAAATTCACAAAGTTCAGTAATTTTTGCAATTTTGGCCCACCCTCAACCGCACGGAGATCAACTCTCAACATTCAACTCCAACGCTCAACTCAACCACCGCTCCCGCCGATATTGCAAATTTCAAAATTCAAAACCACGCCAAATTTTTGAATTTTAATTACAGATATGGACCCGAACTCCCCGACGCCGCCGCTCCTGCGACCAGCCACACTGCAGCCGCCCGCCGCTGCGACATCCGACGCATCGGCCGACAACCCTTTCTCCACGCTCTCCCCGCCCACCTCTGCGTCACCAGACGCCGCCGCCGCCGCCGCCGCTACAGCCGCAGCCGCCGCCAACGTCATGACGGCGTCCGCTGCGTTCCCTCTGTCGCTGCCCCCCTTCTACACGCACGACCCGGCGCTCTGGTTTTTTCAAGTTGACGCAGCGTTTTCGGCCGCCAACATCCGCAGCCAGAAAACTCGGTATTCCCGAATAATCTCGTTACTGCCCTACGAGATCCTGCTGCAGACCTCTGACATCTCCCCCGACGCCGCCGCTGCGTACGACGACCTCCGCAGCCGCCTCATCGGCACCTACCAGCCGTCGAAGATCGCCCGAGTCACCGCCCTCTCCCAACCTCAACACCTCGGCGACCAGAAGCCCTCCCACCTCTACCGACGGCTGCGACACCAGCTGCAGGGTATTATGACCGCCGACATCGCCCGCACGTTCTGGTTGCGTGCCCTTCCCCACCCCGTCCAGATGGCCCTTGCCAGCCATCTCGACGGACCCGACGAACCCCTCCTACGGCTCGCAGACACTCTACACGACTTGGCCGCTGCGGCCACCGTCGGTGAGGTGCGCACACCGCGCCACCCCCCGCCGTTCCGGGACCGCACACAATCCCGGGACCGCGGCCGCGCACCCTCCCTCAACGAACGTCGAGCCCCGTCGGCGGACCGCCGACGCGACTCGTCCGCCGACCGCCGCAGCCGGCGCTCACCCGAGCGCCGCAACGCATCCCCTCCCCGCCAACGCAGAGGGCCCTCCCCAGCAGCATCCAAACCGGCCCGCCCCACCACAACCAACTACCTCCCTGCGGACCCCCCCCACCGTTGTTTTTATCATGTAAACTTCGGTGGGGAGGCCCGCAAGTGCCAACCCCCCTGCTCCTTCGCCCCTAAGCAGGGAAACGCAGCCGCCCGCCGGTAAATCCGGCGGGCCCCCCTCCTCGCCAACACGGGGGGGACCATGCACATACCCCCCCCGCCCACATTCACACAACCACCACCACCAAGCCTCGCTACCCCTCCTACGCCGCCGCCACGGCGGCCAACCTTCCGGCCGCGCCTGCAGCGCCGCCGAAAAATCCACCCCACCACAAACGAAACAACCCCTCCACGCCCGCCAACAGGGCAACCAACACTCCGGCCGCCACTCACGCCGCCGCATCCGCTTCCCCACCACGAAACGTCACCTCCCCGCCCGCCAACAGGGCAGACAACCTCCCGGCCGCCACTCACGCCGCCGCACCCGTTCCCCCACCACGGAACGTAACCTCCCCGCCCGCCTCCAGGGCACAACCCCCTCCAGCCACCACCCAACCCGGGAAGAAACCGAAACCTACCCCTCCCAAACCGGCCAAACCTCCCAACAACCCACCCCGCGTCTCTTTCGCGGAGGACTTACCACCACCATCACACATCCCTACCTCCACCATCAAACAGAACGCCCTCCTGACCCACCAGCGACTTTTCCTGCGCTGCGGGAAAACTAATGTCCCTTTCCTGGTGGACACGGGGGCGGCGCTGTCCATCTTCCCTAACAACGTCCTCCGTCGTCAGGCGCGCTGCTACCGGCAGCTTCTCTACGCCGCCAACGGTACCACCATCCCCTCGTACGGGACGTACCGCTCCTCAGTTCACATGAGCGGGCTCGCGTACGAGTGGGAGTTTACCGTGGCGGACGTGGAGAAGGCGATCCTGGGGGCCGATTTTCTAGCCTATTTCGGTCTCCAGGTCGACGTCCGGAACGCGCGCCTGATCGACCCCGCCACCAAAAAACCCATACCCGGCTTCATCCACGCAATCAACCACCCCCCCACACAGTTCGAACGCCTCCTCCTCAACTACCGTCCCCAGCGCCCCCCTCTGCACACATCTCCACTGTCCAGCACCACATCAAGACCACAGGACCACCCATCACCGCCAAAGCCCGCCGCCTACACCCCCTGCAGTTGTCGAAGACCCGCCAACACTTCGACAAACTCATCGCCGACGGTATCATACGCCCCTCAAAATCCCCTTGGGCTTCTCCACTCCACATCGTACAGAAGCCCAATGGGGATATCCGCCCCTGCGGGGACTACCGTCGGCTCAACTCAAAAACTACACCAGACCTCTATAATGTTCCCCACCTGCGTGACTTTTCGTCACATCTCCATGGCGCCACTATCTTTTCCACCCTTGATATTTCGCGAGCGTTCCACCACATCAACATCCACCCCCCCGACGTCCCGAAAACCGCTATAATTACCCCGTTCGGGTTATTCGAATATGTGAAGATGGGCTTCGGATTACGGAACGCCGCGCAAACTTGGCAGCGCTATATGGATAGTATCTTGCGAGGCCTGCCTTTCGTATTTTGTTTTCTCGACGATATACTGATCGCCTCCAAGACCCCCGAAGAACACCTCAACCACCTACAGCAAGTCCTCAACATCTTCTCCACCGAAGGTCTCCTGGTCAACACAGACAAATGTGTCCTCGGCCAACCCTCCGTCCGCTGCCTCGGCCACCAAGTATCCTCGGACGGCATCACACCCCTCCCCGACAAGGTCCACGCAATTCTTGACTTCCCAGAACCCCGCACGGTCACCGAGCTCCGCCGCTTCCTGGGTATGTTAAATTTTTACCGTAGACACATAAAACACGCCGCCCAACATCAACAGCCACTCATACACGCCATTCCCCAACCCTCCAAGAAAAATGATAACCGCCCCATCACCTGGACCCCACAACTTTCCGCCGCGTTCAAAATTTGTAAACAGGACCTAGTAGACGCCGCTCTATTGGCCCACCCCGACCCTCACGCTCCCCTCTCCATCACTACCGATGCGTCCGATTGGGCCATCGGGGCAGTGCTCCAACAGCACACCGGCGCCACCCCCCAACCGATTGGCTTCTTTTCCAAAACCTTATCCCCCACCCAGAAAAACTATTCAACTTTCGACAGGGAACTCCTCGCCATCCACGAAGCCATAAAACACTTTCGTGACTTCGTGGAGGGCAGGCAGTTCTCTGTCATTACAGACCACAAGCCCCTGACCCACGCCCTCCTTCAAAATCGTAAGTCCGCCTCCCCGCGTCGCCTCCGGCAGCTCGAGTTTATCGGGCAATTCACGTCCGATATTCGATATCTGCCGGGGGCCGACAACTGCGTGGCGGACGCACTATCCCGACCCACCCCTACCCCGGCGCCGGTGGCGGAGTTGCTGCCATTCCCCTCTCCTCAATCCATCAAATCCAAACAAAACCCCACCTCCGACCCTGCCCTTTCCAACCTCATTTCCGCATCCAAGTTGGAACAGCTGCCTCCCCTCGACCTCTGGTGTGACGTAACGGCCGACTCACCGCGCCCTTACGTCCCACCGGAGTTGAGGAGGCAGTTGTTCCTCCACTATCATTCCCTCCATCATCCCGGCATTCGGGCGAGCCGGGACCTCATCAAGACGCGGTACTTCTGGCCCCATATGAATACAGATATTCGTAACTGGGTTCTCGGGTGCCAGAAGTGCCAGCGTTTCAAAGTCTCGGCCCACCCGCATGTACCTCCTCAACCAATCCCCGACTCCCTCCCGTGGGAGCATGTACATTTGGACTTAGTGGGCCCCCTTCCCCCATCCGAGGGGAAGAAATACTGCCTCACGATGATCGATCGTGCCACCAACTGGGTGGAGTGCATCCCCCTCTCCTCCATCACCGCGGACACCGTCGCAACGGCTTTCCTCTCTCAATGGGTCAGCCGTTACGGTTGTCCGCGAACAGTCACGGTCGATCAAGGGAGGCAGTTTGAATCGGCCCACTTCTCCGATTTACTACGCTCCCTCGGGATCCAAAAGATCCACACCACCCCGTACCATCCCCAATCCAACGGGAAAATAGAGCGGTGGCACTCGGTCCTGAAACAGGCCATTTCTACTTCAACAAATTCCCCTTCCTGGACTAAATCCCTTCCCTACATATTGCTCAGCCTTCGAACATCCGCCCGTCCTTCAGACCAAACTAGCCCCGCCCAAAACGCCTTCAAAGACCCGCTACGCTTACCGGCCGACATTTTCACCCCAAACCACACCCCGTCAATTCACAGGGAGCCTCTACACTCCACAACACCCACAAACGACACCACATATCCCAAACGTTTTTTCACCACCACACACATGTACCTGAAAGAGCCCGGCATCCATAAAACTTTCCAACCCCTGTATGCCGGGCCCTTTCAGGTCATCCGCACAACACACTCCACCGCTACCCTGTTAATTGACGGGAAGCCCCACACCGTGCCATTGGCACGGTGCAAACCAGCCCCAGTCCTCCCCGACCACTCTCACCACACCAATCCCACACCCAGCCCTACACCACCAACACCGCACATCGCCTCCATTTCACCCGCCGGACCCCAGCGTCGCCGCCTCTCTCCGCGACGCCCCGGGTACCGGCTCCCACCGGCTCTTCCCCTTCACCGCCACCCTGGCAGTGAAGGGACCCCTCTATCAGACTTCACTAACGTGAAGACTGTTAGAGGGGGTCGCCTCCCTCACTCACACAACTCACACTCACACACACACACACACAAACACTCGCCACACCACACCCAGGAAACGGCGGACCCTCGCAACCGCCTACCACCATGTAACCAAATGTCTGTACATACTTCTGTATTTTCTGTATATACTACTTCACCTTTTGTACATACTCACCCGCCATCTGTAAATAATCATCTGCCAGCTGTAAATATTCATGCATCCTCTGTACATACTCCATCTCATTGTAAATATTATTCATCCTCCTCATCTCGCCCTTGCCGATCACTTCCCTAAACGCTAAATGTTTAGGGATCATGACCACTGCACTGTAAATACTCTCGCCTTCTCATCCTACTTATTCTACCCTATGTTCCTACTTATCATCTACTATGTTACTTACTTATCATCATCTACTTACTTATCGTCTACTACCATGTTACCTGCCTTACGTTACTACTTATCTACTATGTTACTTCTCTACCATGTTAGTTATCTACTATGTTACTTACCATCTACCATATGACTACTAGTTTTTAAGCACCGCCTTCAGCTCAACCTCTGTTTGCATCGGCCCTCAGCCCCTGTCTCTTTGCGCCTTCCGCGCCTCCTCTTGTTTGCCGTAGCCCTCAGCTCCTGTCATTTTTGCGCCTTCAGCGACCACCTCTTGTTTGCCGTAGCCCTCAGCTCCTGTCATCTTGCGCCTTCAGCACCAATATTGGTTCAAACTGGGGGGGACCTCTGTCGTGAGTCCCTCCCGGGAACACTCCTATCATATTAAGTTCTCACCAATATTCAAACGCCAAACTAAAAGCTCCGTAAATAAAGACATGAGTGGGGACAGGCGACAGAACCCAGGGTTACTCAACCTGGGGCCCCACTACCAGCTCCCAGCAAGGAGCTGGAGGGAGAGGCCCCCAAGTACTATATAACCCCGGATCCTGGCGCTCAAGCTTCATTCGACACTTCCTCTAACCAGCTCTCTCTTCTCTCTCTTACCTTACCTCCCAGATGATCGGTTGAATACAGCCGCCTGGGAATTTCACCTCCTCTCTTCTCTCTCCTCCTTCCCCCCTTGTCTAGATGATCGGTTGAATACAGCCGCCTAGACAAGGGACCTCTCCTTTCCTCTCCTTCACCTAGATGAACGGTTGACTACAGCCGCCTAGGTGAAATTCCCTCATCCACCTCTCTCTCCTCCAAAGTCGTAGATGTTCGGTTGATTACAGCCGCCTGCGACTTTTCCTCACCTTCCTTCCACACCACCTCTCTCTCCTCCAAAAGTCGTAGATGTTCGGTTGACTACAGCCGCCTGCGACTTTTCTATCCTTTACCTAAATTCACTCACTCACCTTCCTTCCACGCCACCGTGATGAGAATTTTAAATTCATCACACTTAGCATAAACAAAAACCGCAGCTAAACGCTAGAAAACCAGAATGTTTCAATTAATTAATTGTTAATGTTTCAATGAATTAATTGTTAATGTTTCAATTAATTAATTGAAACTTTCTGGTTTATTATTTTTGATAATGAACCTTTGGAATCGAGCATGAAAAAAAATTTAACCCCCCTCAAAATTTTACGGTTTACGTTTCAAGGTACCTATGTAGAACCCAAAAATGCAATAAAAAAAAATTTCTGTCTGTCCGCCGTACGCAGCACTTTCTTAGTTACCATGAGCCATAATTAATGAAATTTGGTTTGTAGGTCCCGTTTGAAGGTCTAGTTGGTCCTCGAAGCTCGGCGTTACTGCCATCTCTAAGGGATGAAAAATAAGGGTTGAAATTTTCAGAACGCCGTAGCTCGAAAACTTTCAATAGAAGGGTATGGTTTTTTTTAACGTTTTTAAATTGATCTTGAACTCAATAATTTTTGAGACTACCCGGAGTATTGAACGACCAGCAGTTCGTTTGCTCCGAAGAGCTTCGTCAACATGATCGTGAATCAAACGGTATAAATCCGGCGCAGATATCATTGCTAGGAAGCACCTGATTATAATCACGGATGCTTGTATCTATGAAGTCGAGTTGGTTGTTATGTGATATTATTTCGTTTGAAAAATGATGGATGTTTTGGATTTTATTTATAGACGTACTTTTGCCACTTGAACAAACGTTGAAGTATTATTGGGTAAATTATTACACAAAGGTAAATTATTATACAACGGTAAATTATTACACAACGGTTTATTATCCACCATATGCTTCATCAATAACTACAAATAATAATTAATGACTGAATTATTGAATCCTGCGCATTTGTATGAAACTCCGATTCCGGGGCCGGCTCCAGTACTCGACTGAGGGCCTTCCTGGGAGGAGCTCGATGGTATTAACCACAGAAAACAGTGATCTACGCAGAAGGGGCCTATACAGGTAAATAAGGTTGTGTAATAATTTGCGCCGATTTTTCATTATCAGCCCATCAAGAAAATTATGGATGAATGAGCATTGGCAACACAATTCTCGACCGATATACATTGACCGTATGGCTTAGAACTGACGAATCACTTGGGATAATTCAAGCTTGAATCGAGCTGCTCTGCGGCTGGTAGCTGGTCGCAGCATTTCTACGATGATGCAGTGCGACGGGCTTTGGAATCATCCCAACCCTTTTGATATCCTTTCTAGCTCCTACCTTGACGCTCGGGTGATATTTTAAATCAACGGAGTACCTACCAGTTGCTCGATCAGCCTGTGGCAAAACTCGTGGCTTTCCTATTTTTTCAGATGGTTTTTTCCTTTATCGTCTCAGTGTTGGACCTTGGTATGCTTCAAATTCGGGAACTAGTAATAAGGAATAGCAGTAACTATCTACTATACTTGATAAATCTACACACCGTCATGTGGGTGTCTCCTGTGATGCATGAATCACTCAACAAAATGTTTTTCCCTACGTAAAACATAGCTGGTTTACCATAAATGGTTCTGCCTGAACCTATAGTCATGGAAGAAGTAGAGAACTTCTTCTCTACTTCTTCCATGCTATAGTCTAGAATCTATACCAACTTAATTAACCTCTAAGCCTCTAGATTTACTACTATGCATGCTCAAGTTTCCTAAGTAGGTATAACTGTTTTTCATTATTCTCAGACAATTCACTGTAAGTTCCCTAATATATATTATGATGTCCAATTGAAAGGATGAGCCTACTTCTTCAAGTTCACCTATGTGTCATCGGTTTTGGCCAGAAGCGCTCTAAAATGATCAGATTTTGATTGCTGAATGCTGCATAGCTTGTATAGCTTGGAACGCAGTGTACCACTCCAGATAATTGGATGGTTGAAAATAAGAACTTCCATACAGAACATTATTGACAAAAATTATGTATTATAACTACTATTATACGTGGGTCAGGAAAGCTTTCATACGTATGGTGGCGTTGTTATAATATTTGCCGTTATTACTCACGTTGCATTTAAGTAATATTGGAGCTGAACAGAATAATTTTGTTATGTGCCCGAAGGAACGACACATATTATTAGCCACCCGCTCCAAATGCGGCGGCTGGCAGTGCTTACGCAATGACCTTTTTGGTTGGACTTGCCAAAAACCGTTGGGCTGCCCTTGAAAACCAACAGAAGATGCACCCTGCCAAGACGCCGGACCTCTACGGGGTACTGCTTTTAAAAATGTCAACTTCGATTGACTGATGACTTTTCTCAACCTCTGCCCACCCACTTGCGAATTATAACAACACGAGTCGCTTTGGATGGGTTGTGGGGAAACGTCTGGCGGCTGTGGGTATTTACGAGGATTTCCAACTCGATCTAGAAACGTTCGGAGAAGACAATTTTGAGAGGGTTCCAAAGAGGCCCGAAGCGGTTGCGCAGTGTTGAAAAAAAAGGAAAAAAAAGTTTGCGATATCTCTCTTCGGTGGATCTCTCAACTGTGGAGGGCTTGCAGCTTGTGACATGTACTGTGACGCCTCCACTCGCCGAGGCCTAAATATAGAGGGAAGTCGGCAAGCTTTTCTCCTCCGTCCCTTGTGTGGATATCAAGACTTTTCGTTGGACCGACCCCTAAAAATAACCCGTACAAATACTGCACTACCATCCCCCCTCTCTAGGCCATGATGATTTCAGCTACCAGTGCCCCATTCAGGGTCTTCAGCGTCAAACGCACCGCGGTGAAATTTAGAGGCTACTGACGTCACAAGAGTGACTCATTCTGAAAACATCCACCACCTACGGCGACTATTCGAAAAGTGAGGGAGTATTTTGCTTATCGTACGCAGTTGGGCCGATCTTGTTTGCAACGCTCAAGCTACAGTACGTGTTAGTAGACGTCACGTTTACGTGAATAATTTCTAGTGGGTAATAAGATTCAACTTTGCTACAAGAAACACTCAAGAAAGAACTTAGACGGCGACGAGTTTCTTCGCCGCTGAACTGTGGAACAGTGAAAATCTGTGCAAAAAAATTCTTATTTGGAAGAAATTTTTTGGCCCATACGTTTGTAGGGCGGAAGGCCTGATGATGATGCCCTTACAACAAAAGGACTCGCTATCAGCACTCGACTTCATTAGGAAGTGCAGTGATACACGTGACTATAATATTATATGTTTAGTGAAAGACGCAAGAACTCTTTTAATCTGTGTACGAAACTAGTTATTGCGGCTTCCTCTCCTCCCCCACTTGTATCGCCGAATACCTTTCCATACTAAGTGACAGCGTGACTTCTATGGGAAGGAACGTTACCATTATTAGTGTAATATAATCTGACAGAGGCAATGAAAAACAAATGAAATGAATTGAATGAAAACAAGTTAATGCAAACAATATAATATTTTCAGGCTCAGTGTGGTGGTGACGGTTTACGCCGTTCAATTATATAACTTCGAAACGGCAAAACTTATATTTTTACTTGCTAAAACAACAGCAAAAGCTGCATTATTACACAACGGTTCATTATTTTCTGCGTAGATCACTGTTTTCTGGGGTCGATACCTACCCTCGAGCTCCGCCAGGAAAGCCCTAAATCGAGTACTGGAGCCGCCCCAGGAATTCCAGTTTCTCATAAGTAAATGCGCAGGATTTAATAATTAACTCATACATTATTTGTTACTATTCATGAAGCATAACGTTTGCTCAAGTTACAAAAGTACCTATCAACAAAATTCACAAGAGCAATCATTCTTCAAATGAAATAATATCACAGAACAAACAACTCGACTTAATCCGTGATTATAATCAGGTGCTCCTTAGCAATCATATCAGGGCCGGACTTATACCATTTCATTCAAGATTATGTTGACGAAGCTTTTCGGTGCAGACGAACGGCTGGCGTACAATGCTCCGGGTGGTCTCAAAAAATTCTTTAGTTCAAGATTAATTTAAAAACGTAAAAAAACATACCCTTCTACTGAGAATTTTTGAGCTACGGCGTTCTGAAAACTTCAACCCCTTACTGTATTCAACAGAATACTGACAGTAACGCCGAGTTCCGCGGACCAACTAGACCCAAAATGGGACCAACTAACCAAATTTCATTAATTCAGGTTCATGGTAACTAAGAAAATGTGAAGTACGGAGTAAGGACACAATTTTATGTATTTATTCCATTTTTGGATTCTACGTACCTTGAAACGGAAACCATCAAATTTTTAGGGTATTTTTTTATTTATTTGTTTTTCAAACAACACTTAGATAACCAGGAACAAAACCTAGATAACATTATGATAACTCATGGGTGTGAGAAAAATCTGTGTGATTTACATTTTTTATACGACCAAGTTATTCTTTGTACAGTTCTGGACATAGCTTTATTAGCTGTACCTTCCAGCCATATTGTAATCGGGTGCGACTGCAATTATACATTTCCAAGAGTAGCACCAGAATAGAAGAACAAATAAGTATCACCGAGTCTATGGAAGATGCACGGGGGATGTTGGGAAGCCCACCTACTATAGGTACTGCTGGTCGTTTATTTTTCTCTCTTCCTCATGAATATGCAAAGCAACTGTGATCATCCAGTGAACCACGGCAATCTGAAGGAATTACTAAGTATCGTTATCGCTGCCAACAACGAGCTTCCATATGGCCTAAACACATGCTTGCCGGCATAAACCAAGTTGGAAGGATAAATCCGTGGTATGGTAGTGTACTAGAAAACCTGTGTAATGTTACCGCCACGATGGTAAATTCATATGAGTATAAGCTGACGACTTCAAAGCCACTTAAGATCGATTAAACAACTAATACGAGTATTTTAATATGTATTTGTAACAAAACATTACCAATATTGAGGATGCAGCTCTAAACACGGTAAATTCCCGTTTGGATAGAGGGGACTGTGAACAACCAAATAATGTTGAGAAATTGAAAAAATCTCAATATTTTTCAAGATTTTGTAACTCGAACTCCCCAGAGACTACTTTGATCAAAATAAAACACAAAGCATAGAAACTAGGTAAGTGATCCTTCAACTGCCAAAGGGTGACGGGTGACAATAACGGATAAGTGAGTTTGAGGGTCCTATACATGTTTCTGAGGGGTTGAATGGTCAAAAACCAGTTTTTGTTGGTTCGAAAAGCAGGGGTTTCCGAAAATTAAACGTTAAGGAGATTTGCATTGCGGCGTCTCTGCGGTACACGAGGTATTTGTAAAATCGATCCCTGAAGTTTGCCACGAGACAAATCCATACCCCTTCTGTGAGCTCAAACTGTAAGTAAATCACAGCCTTAGAAAACGTGAGACTAATTTTGAACGCAGTGTCTGCAGGCCCGAGTTCTACTTATATTACCTGCCCACCTCAGACAGCTTTTCGAATTACAGACATAATAGTTGAGACATTGGTGATATTTGACATTTCCATACGCCTTTCATTGACGTGACTGCCTGCGAGTTCAAGTTCAAAATCAATTGTTTTATGAAATATTTGAATAACTGCTTCTATCCAGAATGAGTACCACGCAGCGCTGAAAGAAACGCCTTTCCAGGCCATTAGCGAATGTTAAAAGGCCCAATTAGGCCCCGGGTCCTGTAATTACCCAGGTGGCCGTTTGAGCCCGCCCATTTGGTGACAGAAGGTAGGATTTGCATACGGGAACCAAGGTGCTTTGAGCCCAAAGGAATAACGACAGAGAAGGGAGGAACTACAATGTTCCCCTCAGAGAGCCCTAGCATAGTTCATCAGATTTATTCGTCTTTGTTTCATTTCTAGAATCCGTGTTTGAACTGCAGAAATATTCAGAGCATTCAAAGCTTCAGACAGTTGCCAGGAGTTCAAACTACCAAGATTATACAGTAACTACTGCATACATAATCATACTCAGGCTAAGGTAAATGGTTCAAGTACAGAATATCCTGTAACGTCACTTGAATGAATCCAGTCATGGCTTCAGTTTTTACCTTACAGACAGACAGTTTGTTGAATATCTTCATTTCTGCCCAAAAGGGAGTACTTGAAAAATTCGAAATTATTAAGAGTGGTAGAATGGGAAAATCTTTGAATGATGGTCCTGTAAGTTTTTCTCCATTATTGCATTCATTTCTGTAACAGCTTGGTTCCTCCCATCGCCCCACCCATTACACATTAAGTTCCTTTCACTTTTGGCATTCTCTTCCTGAGCCAATCAGAATCGACCCCCCCCTTCCTTTGTTCACTTCACCATTCTTCTTCACAACCAATCCCAACCGATCACATTTCACTTTTTGACTATTTATAAGGTCACCTCTCCAATGTGCCTTCAGTTATTGTTTGTTACTGACGATGTTTTGATCACCGAAACCGGTATAACAGTGATTTTCGCGGGTTTTTTTTTTGGGTGTATTAGTGGAAATAGACTATTTTTTCGATATCTCCGTTTTTCTTTGAAATGGGTTCCAACTATTTCCTCGCGAGTGATTTAGTACGAAAGTCTGACCTTAATCGAAGATGCTACGACACACTGATCCAAAATCCACAACCACTGAAACTCTCAGGGGTGTTATGGGAGAAAAATACGGGTTTTCGAGGGATTTTTGAGGTTTTAGTGAACATGAGGTTGTGAGGTATCGTTTTCCATGTTTTTTAGGGCGAGAAGACCGAATATTAAGGTGATATTGACCGAAGAGTGAAGAACTGAAGTTGTGACGAAGGTTAAGCTCCCGAAATTCATTTTTTATTAGTCAAAAACCTGGGAAACTGTCTGAAATCACCTTAGATCACTAGAGCACTAGAAGTAGTATCAACAGGTGAATCAATACAATTAAATGGTACTATCAATGATCAAGGATAATCTGTAAAAAAAAAAAGCCGAGCCTAATTCGTGTTTGGGGGCCAAAATTGGTGGAAACCATCAAAAATAGCCATTTCAATTAACTGCACATGAAAGAAACAGTAAATGAACAGCCAAAATTTCTGTACGTACGTCCATTAGAATAATAAACCCATGTGACAAAGACTTTGCAGCGTTTTTTCCCTTCATTGTTTGCCGAACGTCTGCTCTTACACAGAGCCGAGCGGCATTTGCGCGTGACTATGTATGTCTGTCGCTACAAGCCGCAATTTTGGATTGTTTGACTTGAGATTTTGATGGTATACTCCTTAGACCTCCAAAATTTTCTGTACAGTTTTCGAGGCCACCGTGGTACTAGAGAACGGCGCCGCGCGGGCACCAGTGGTGCCATCTTTCAGACAAATGTTGGTATGGTATTGTTTTTCATGTTTTCCAGCATGTTGAATCGAATGAAAAAACTTTCAAAGTTCCAACAATCATCCTCACAGCGATTTATAAATAATATTTAGCTATAAAACTTTAAGAAAAATAGCTATTATTGAGCTATTTTTCTTAAAGCTTTATAGCTAAATATTTATAAATCGCTGTAAGGATGACTGTTGGAGCTTTGAAAGTTATTGCGCCTATTTCAACTAGAAGAACCTATTTTCAGAATTTTAACCTATTTTCAAAATTAAGTGAGGCACCTGGTCAGCGGACCCACTAGTCTTATCGTGTACGGGGTTGACAGGTAGGTACTTTTAATAATATGAATGAAAGACATGAAAGTACTCCTAGTAGACATACTTTTTGCACCTATTTCAACCTGAAGAACATATTTTCAGAATTTGAACCTATTTTCAAAATTGAGTGAGGCACTTGGTCAGCGGAGCCACTAGTCTTATTCATGTACAGGATAATAAACTTTGGACAGGTAGGTACTTTTCATAATATGAATGAAAAACATGAAGTACTCCTAGTAGACATATTTTTTTTTTTTTCAAAATAGACCTACGGTTCTACAGTTAGATCATTTAATAAAGATTAACGTTTCTTTCGCCAAAATTTCCTAAGGAGGCTACTTACCAAATTACAGCTTCATAGCGTGAATAGGATAGAAATTAGCTTTAGGAGCCACTCAGCTGATCCCGGCCCTATGCTGCTCAAAGTGTAAGTCCTAAGGAGGCGACATGCCAAATTTCTTGTGCCATGAAGTGACGCTCGATCGTGATGTGACGCTCACAAACCCCATCGTTGACGTGACGCTCGTGACGTTCGGAAAACAAATGGAAAAAACGTCCTGTTAATCATTATTAAATGATAACATTATTAAATGATAAAAAATCTTTCTTGGTTATGGATCTTGGGCCAGAGGTTCATGGCGTCCTCAAATAAGGTCAAATTTCCGTTCCTAGCGTATTAACAGTATTCCTTTAACTCGGCAATCTTTACCAAGGTCCCTGTGGTACCGACACTTCGCTCTTCGCTTTAGCTCGTTAGGGCCTATGTCAACGGAATATGTCCGATAATTTTAGGAACAATTTACTTATGAAGCTTTTTTACATGCTGAATCTATGGAACGTGACACAATAACGAACACTTCTGGGACCAACAATGCATTTTAAAAGTACTATAGTCCCTAAGGTGCAATCTACGAGTTGAAGCTCGTGAATGATGTTCCGGATACGGACGCGACCCCTCTCACAGCCTCGACACAAGCGAAATGAAAAGATCGTTGATTCAATGGGTCGAGACCTGCGGTTTGAATGGCTGCTGTTAAGCGTATCACCTCCACTCGTTCACCAGCCAGGGTCAAGCTGGTTGTTGACCTTTCGCACGTTATTCTGCCACTGCATCTCGTCATTTGCTGAGCCAGTCTTAAATATACCTACATCGATAGCTCTAGCAGTGGCGGATCTAGGATTTGGAGGGAGGGGGGGGGGGGGGGCTAACTGTAAAATGTTTGGAAAAAATCCTGATGTATATTTAGGTATTTTAAATCGATATCAAAGTGCATTATTTCAAATAGAACTCTTACACTTTCTCTCTACAGTAAACGTTAATATGAATCCAGCACACCAGTCAACATGTTGACCAGCTGACCAGCCAACACTACAGGATGATAATAATACTAGTGGCACATTGTAGTATTTCTTATTCATACAGAGGGGTCTCTAGACCGCATGGGAACTAAGCTCTTCAACGATCTGCCACCCCCTTTTCAACACTACATGTGCTGATGAGGTAGCAAGTGCTTGCTGGACTTCTTGAAATGCCCACTGTTGACGATTGTTAAATACTCACTTGTATGGAAACAATAAAGCTCCATTTATTTATATCTGAAAAGAGGAAACGATGGCAGCAGTCCGAGGAAAAAAGTTTGCCTACACCTAAGAGCTGACGAATTATGAGGCCGATAATGATGCAATAAACATCCAGCACCAATCAAATTTCATCACTTCATTATCACAAATTCTTTCAACGCGGTGCTCAACATTTCGACAATTAGAGGAGGTTTGTAACGCGCATACATACATAAACTAACATAATTTCAACATACTGCATACCAAACATTAAATCTAAAGGTTCTGAATTGGAAATTTCTATTAAAAAATCACGAAACTTCAAATACGATTACTACTCGAGAACTAAAGCCGGCAAATGGTATTTTTTGAATTATCACGAACTAGGTAATATCAAAAGTATCTTTGCAAACGAAACGCACGAACAAGCTTCCTCAGCATATCAATTTTATCCTAAAAAAATCGGACGAATTGAATTCAAGGAAATTCTCCAAATTTCGATAGTAGTCGTGATGAGCGACTGTCAATATTATGCGTTCTATCTCGTTCCACTCGCGCACGTTGTTTGGAAGTACGGTCATGAATAAGAAGTAGCACACGTCGCATCAGCATCTTCAGAAACCTGACGGTCTTTAGGTATCATTCAAGATTGAAGAGCTGTTTGTTAATCTTTGTCTGTCTGATTAGAGGAATGCTACATCAATAAACAAAGGCAAGCATCCGTGAAAGGCAAATCAGTAGACGATCGGAAGTGGGGGGTGAGGGGTACTCCAGAAGGTGTTGAAGCATTTTTCCTTCTGGCCTAATGAACACGATAGTTTAAACAGTTTTCTCTCAGCTTTTCCAACTTACACCATTCTCTCGAGAACAGTTTAAAGTGAAAGGAAAAACGCCACTTCCCGTATAGGCCAGTCAGTAGAGGTATTGCATGAAGTAGAAAGTGGTATGTCGTGATTCCCTCATAGAAACCACTCCTGTAATATTACGAGAGATTTAAATAAACGCAGAGAACGTTGAGTTGGTCAATACCGAGGGTTTTCCCCAACCACCAACTGCCTCAACGGTCGTAACGGCCGATTGTGGACAGGGAACGGGTGGAAAAGTCCCTATAAAACCAGCCCTTCAGACCCAGCTCACCATTCGACGATCCGTCCCCCGACTTACGACTTCTCTCTCATCCCCTCTCTCGCTCTCTCCTTTTTCTCGCACCTGCTGTGATTAAAATCGCGGGGTGTACTCCCGGTGCCTCCTGTGGTGAAAACCGCGGGACACCTTCCTCCCCACTAGTACCTGCTGTGGTGAAAACCGCGGGGTACTAGCTATCACATCCCAGGCGCTTGCTGGAAAACCGCGGGAAGCTAACCTTCCCTTCGACTAAAGCCTGTAGTGGTGAAAACCGCGGGGCGTTAGTGAAAAGGCGCCGAAGGAGCACCTCCTTCCTCATCCGCCTTCATCCGACCTCATCCACCCTCATCCGCCTTCATCCGCCATGTTGTAAGCATCCAGCACACACCCGCTCACAAAATGGCATAAAAGCTTTCATTTTTTTTAACTTGTCTATGTGGGTACAAACATGTAAACAACGGAAGTTCTCACAGGCTACCTCGGGACACAATTTGGCAACCAAAAAACCTCGATATGTTGGCACTTGCTCAAGTTTTAGGCTTATAACATCTGAAGGGCGCGTATAGTACAGATAAGAAGATTTAACTCACAACGAAATTGAAAAGCATAAAATTCTGCTTCGAATGCCTTAATAAGTTTCTTAAACATTAAATTTGGTTTAGCGGTGTGGTTAGAATCGGCAGTAAAATTTAGGCAACTTTCCATTTTGACTGGTTAGTGTGTAACGCCTAGTTTCACACGCCCTTACAGTTATTCAAAATAAAAAATCATCAATCCGCGTTCAGAGAACCACAGTTTTTTGTTTTTTAATTAAAATATTCAATTCAAAATATTAATTGATAGAAAACTTGAAATTTTAATTAACTATTTTAATGAAAACAGTGTCGTTCCGAAAGCAGAATTTTGTGTTCCACAACTTCAGTTATACGACATTTTTCATTTAGGGCAACCACTTTCAGTCACAGGCGTGTGAAACTGGGCTTAAAACCCTTTTGAAAGGAAAGGAAAAATTTGCCTATTTTTAACAGCCGTTAAACAAATTTGATGCAGGAGGTTGAGGAGGCTATTTGACGCAGAATTTAATGTTCTGTACAATTTTTATGCATGAAATATTCTGTAAGATGCAGCGTTTATACGTTATAAGGCAAAATCTGAAAGAAGTCATAAATTTCAAGGTTTTATGGCTGCCAAGGCTTGTCCCAAGGACGCCCGTGTTAGCACCTCTGTTTTTCAAACGTTTGTACCCATACATGCAAGTCAGAAAAATGCTTCTACTCCACTTTTTTCATCATAAAATATCACTACTAAATATGGGCAGCGGCGATTTTCCTTTTACTTTACGCTGCTCTCGTGAGAATGACGTCAGTGGGAAAAGTTGAGAGAAAACTGTTAAACTACCAAGTTCTTTAGGGCAGAAGGAAAAAACAGTTGGTCTCGGAGATAATGGGTTCGTGAACATTTTTTGTTGGGCACATCTAAGTTAGGACCAGTGTTTCAACTTTCGTTGACCTCCTCACAGATTCATTTGCACTCTCTCTTGTCCCCGCAGCGACCCAGTAACTCATAGGTCACACACTCCAATTATTCCACTTCACGGGAATCATTGCAAACTACGCGCAAAAGTGGTCAAAAATACAAATTTATTCAGGAAATAGCAGGTTTCATCAGTCATAAGTTGGGTTCCTTGGATAAGTTTAAAGGAATGAAGCAAACCTAATTTGCTTCTCCTCTCAAAACAGCTGGATAAAGCAAACAGATAACTGGAAGGGGCTTGCGATACATAATATTATATGGGAAACTATGTATGAGATTGTGTCACATCTTGACTACCGCAATGTCAAATTTCAGCATTCGAATGAACCAAAATGAACCGCCATACAATTAACATGTTTCCATCGTTCCATCTCAGCACCACTTTTACTTCGGTACAAGTTTCATTCGAGATATGACTAAAATTGGGAAAATCCTCTTCGAATAACCAACTTTCGTCATTCCCGTGATTTTCGACATTCCAATCTTCAAAAATTCAAATTTGCCCTCGATTGATTCCTCGTTCAATCCAATTCGAGGCATCAGATTGGTATTTTGCCTCTACTGCGAGTAGCACGAAACAATACTCACCATTACCTGGCGGAGAAACCTCGATTCACTAGCATGCGAAAAGAATGGCAAGCCAAGATTCGTAGGCCTCCCATCGAACGACACCGCCTTGGGCATTAGCCTAGTTCTAGGTATGGCTTCTGGAATCGATGGGACACTACTCTGCCCTCGTCTGGAAAATACCACATTCGTTCCCCATCTGAATGTGATAACATTACATTGTCTCGAACTACTACTTTTAATAATATTTAATTTAATCTAAAATTCATGTGTGCCCCATGTTGAGGCATTTTTACTAAGTAAGTACATGAATAGTGGGCTAATCATGATGAGGTAGGTGGGCATGCGACGGAGAGGTAGGCATTACCTGTGTAGGCTAGCCCAATACTTTGAGAGCGAAATGTTCAAATAACATCTGGGAAAACAACGATTTCCCTATTTTCTCTCGGGTCGCTTAGGAGATTTTCGGAACTGCTACATATCAAAATGTCTGTAAGTACTTGCAAGAGTGCAGAGTGTAAATGTAAGTGTTCCGAACGCCATCAACGGTGATTCATTCGATATCGAGGGCTAAACAATGTACGAATCCCTGAAGAAGATGATGATGATCTGACCTGTGTCACAACTGATGACGTTACAGGATAGTATGGATCCTGCTGAAGCAACACAGTGGTACCTACTTACAGAAAGACGTAGGTACTACTATCTACGCCACAGAACAAAGCCAAACTGCTGCCAGCCACATTGCGGTGCCGTGACTCCACCCATTAGCCTATTAGGGCATTACCGGACAACCGAAATATTCCCCTAATCAACAGTTAGCTCTCGTTCGTGACTCGACGCTGCTTCCGCGGCGGCTTTTGACCTTCTGACAAGCAAATAAATTTCTTCAACTGTCCAAACACCGAGACACTGGATCATTTTCAGACTCATATCGTCTAAGATGATTACACCGTTAATCAACGCTTTCGGGGTTGCTGGCGGAAGCATCACGTCACAAGAAGGCACAGTTACTGGTAACAGGTTGCTGCTCTAAAGCATCCCACGCTAACCAACCCGAAGTCTGTTTTCCTCCCTGATTAATCACCGGCATCGCATGTACCCGATACTTCAGATTCTAGTGAAGTTGATCTCCCTCTTCCAGTAGATTTACCTCCGTAGTCACTCCGAGTTGCTGCTTCTTATATTAGGCAAACAGTTATATATGCGTTTAGTGCCATGCAAGCCTTGAACGGCATACACATCACACTGCCATTTATCAGCAATCACACAAAGCTCATCAAAATCACTGAATCTATGGTTTTCGTAGAACTTTTGCAAACGCCGCAGTCACCCAAATAACTTTAACTCCCTATGAGTTCGATACGGCTACCAATACCAGCAGTGTTGTGAACTCTAAAGGACAACGAACTGGTCCTGAAATAGGTTGCATATCAGATATGAGAGGAGATAACAGAAATAGATTCTGTTTCCTGCCCCTCTCGCGATTTACCCGAGGACGACACGGCGTTATAAATTCGATTCGACGTACAGCTACTGAGGTCATTTACCTATCTATATGTGGAGAAGTTTATTTATGACTATCGTTTTTATCCAACGCCCCTACTAAATTTCAGCCCTTTTCAACTATTCGAAAAGCATCGGGTATATAGAAGTTTTGGTTTTCAAGAATTTATAGCTTGCTCGCCCTTCCCAAATCGGAGATTATGAATGAACACTCGTGAATCACAGTTCATGAAGTTCTCATCGCAGTTCGAATGGTCACCGTAACCAAATAATCCTCAAGAATTTGGTCTAGAAACAATCGGTACTTCACCCGAAAAAAAAAATCAAAATTACAAATACACACTCAAATTCAAAAACCCTGTATCATTAACAACAAAAATTATAAAACAGACCCATGTTCCATCCGAACAAAATTTACATGGTAATGAAAATGGTTGTTATTATTCAGTTTTGGACAAGCGGCTACTGGTGGTTGCGGTTTTGTCTCATGAATGATTTTTGTCAGTAAAATAATAGTTTCATGCTGCATTGGGTTTCAGGAATAATTATCATCAGTTACGAAACTATAAACATCAAGTAAATTACGTATTACGAAGTTGACAACTCCAGCGAGTGAACACACCTGTTGGATTTGGACTTTGAAAACATGAAATTATTTCACAAATATTTATGCCGAACGTTAAAGAGGTTCTTACTATGACTCTGTAGAGGTGAGCGTGTGCGCGATGGTGTTCCGGTGGAAACGAGCATCCGAATTGATCGAAGGACTCGAAATTATGACGGTCTATTCAATGGATCGCCAGAATTCGCTGAATAGGTTTTGATGCCAAAACAGATGATTTTAGCGAATTTTCGAAGAATATGAAGCTACTGCAATGGGTCTCAAATTTTCAGAACATGAATTTTTAACATTTTTTTAATACGAAAATCCGTTTTAGAGCATCCCGAATTCATCCCTAGATTTTAACAAAAATTTTGTGTGTGCGTGCGTGCGTGCGTGTGTGTGTCACTCCAAACGATTTCTGACCTTGGGTACATGATAAAAATGGTAAATTTCGCCAAAATGTTTGCATTGCCAAAAAGATGATTTCGAGGCTGAGCAATTTTCAAAAATTCTAAAAGGGTCAAAGCTGAGTTTTTAGGGGTCAAAAATCGAAAAAAGATTGCTAAAACCACGAAAAAATTATACAATTTTACGAAAAATGTTATCCCCTATATCGTTTCTCGCTATATCGTATTTTTACATAATAGCATGAATGTTGCTATGAACATTCGATCCTACAGACATGCTGCATGACTGGCACTTTTTAGTTTTGTGACTAAAAATAATTGAAAAGGCCCTTTGGACTCGAAAAACATGAACAAATTTTATGAATTTAGCGGTGCCAATTTAGGTGCTTCAGTGGTGCCGCTGTGCAGCCGGCGTCAGCCGTCAAGTAGGTACTTTTGGAATATCATTTTCTATGATTCTACCAGGATGATTCGATTAAAGATGGATATATTAAAGAGAGAATAATAAGATGCTACATGTGTACAATATGTTCTGCTGATCCACTGGTATAAATAAAGTGGAAAGCCTTTGGGAAGTATGTAACTGAACGGGTGAGCAGAATATCGAAGTTCCAACACTGAGTTGTGACGTAAGTTTTGGCACGATGAGCGATTGTGACTGATTTCACACGTCACACTCGAGTTCGTTTTGACATCGTCACTTAGACACGATTATCGTACGATGTTTTAGTCACTCACAAGATTGACCGATAACACGACCAATCAATCATTACCCTATCTCGAAAGCCCATTAGCGAAATGATTTGCGTAAGATCGAAGCTGATTTAATCATCAGCGAAATACAGACAAACCGGAGAAGCGGCAATTTTGTAGCGCACTCAATTTAACAAAATTACTTCTTTAGAGTTTTTGAAGCTTTTGGAAGTCGACCAACCTTTGTTTATCAGCTGCGCAGCCTTTAAAATGTTTATTTCTAACGATGAATAAGCCCCTAACTATCTCAGCTCGTATAATTTAGCGGTTAATATTGTCCGAGGAGACTGCTAAAAGAATATTTTTATCTTGGATGTTAACCAAGGCCCCCCCCCCCCCCTCCCTACTACTTTCCACCCGGTGGACCTTTTTAAAAAAGCCAGCGGGTAATGAATCGTGCAAGGCTGTGACGATAAGGGAGTCGAGTCCAACAGTGATGATGGACTGTGGCAATGATACTTCCCTGTTGATGAGCGGAAAGGTCTGAAATATTTAGTGTCATACTTGACGATTTACCAACCTTCTGATAGGTGATGTTAGGACGGAACAACAACAGTCATCAGAAGTTGAAGAGGTAGCGCATAATGAACGACCCATGTGCAGAAAAAATTGGAACAACTGGAAAACGGACTGCTGTATTGAATGAAGAGTCCAACCGCGAAGGGGTCGTGACTACAACAACATGGGTGTAGTCCTTCAATGCTCTGAACATTGAAATTTCAGAGTAGGATAGGTGAGGGAGGCAGTGAAAAATGGCACGCCTCAATCTCATGTCATAATTACGGTATTCCGAATGAAACTTGATGAATGAACCAAATATAGTATATGACTGGACCATTAGAACGTCGAATATGGGATTAACAAGGTGATTATTGATATTAGAGCGGTCCGGTCTCAGTTTCGTGAGCGATTATATCTATTATATATCTACGTTGATGATTTTGAATAAAACTTGATGGAAGTAGGAACTTGAAGAAAAAACCAAAAGTAGATAATAATATATGACTATAAATTCTGAACCACTTGAAAGTGGAAAATTAAATTGAGGAGTGGTTGTCAGGATTGTAGCTGGAGGTGGAGAAGTAGGCAGCAGTAGTAGGTATCTGTTGTGATGTTTAGATTTGAGTGAAAGACAGTGGAATTGTATTTTGATCGGTTGATTTTCAAAAATAGGACTCATCTTGATTGAGGCTTTGGTTTGGCGCGGGGGTCTCCTCAACCTGAGGCTATCCCTGCAATCCGGTGAAAATCATCTCTGGTACTGCGCTACGAAAATTCAACGAAATAACCGACGACGGATTAAGCGGCAACCACTGTTTAATGCTTTATCCAAACCGTGGACAGACACCGATAAATTACGGAAACCTCAAAATGCTATCAACATTAAGAAGTTTACCATTAAAACGTCTTCAACACAGTTGTAAACATCGAATTTTTGTTCTCGAGAAGGTGAGACGAGCAAATGTGGTTGGCTCATTAATTCGGCCGACGGGCTGTGACGAGCTACCGTGACACACGGGTCACCGTTATGCCCCCTGCCAGGGAAACTCAGCCTATTTATGATTTATTGATGAGGGTCGTGAGTTAGCACTCGGACGCACGATATCTTCCGCCTTTCTCAGCCCTGTTGCTAACTGATCTGAGAGGATAGAGCTCCACCAAATACCTGTGCTTTATTCGGTTACTCGAACCGATATTTTTGCACTTCAGGACATCATCACACAAATCCGCGGATATATATTATATGGTACATATGCATGGTTCTGCTTTACATATATATATACATATAGTTGGGAGAGGTGGTTTGACCAAACTAGACTTGTTTTCGGTTTTTTCACCTTTCTTTAATACATTGCTCGACGTTTCCACCTAGTGAGCTAGGTCCTATTCATGAGTCGTATGTAATGAAGAAAAAAACAACAATTCTTGTCTGATAGACATCTTCTATCTCCTTGAACAGGGACATGGTGGTCTTCCCTTTTTAGTATGAATTGAGTGTTCTTTCCTGTCTAGTAGAAGTAAAGTTGGGAGAGGTGGTTTGACCAAACTAGACTTGTTTTCGGTTTTTTCACCTTTCTTTAATACATTGCTCGACGTTTCCACCTAGTGAGCTAGGTCCTATTCATGAGTCTTCATTACATACGACTCATGAATAGGACCTAGCTCACTAGGTGGAAACGTCGAGCAATGTATTAAAGAAAGGTGAAAAAACCGAAAACAAGTCTAGTTTGGTCAAACCACCTCTCCCAACTTTACTTCTACTAGACAGGAAAGAACACTCAATATATACATATATGTAAAGCAGAACCACATTAGGCAGTATTTTGCTGTCAAATCCTGCCAATGAACATCACAATGATGAAGAGTCTGAATTAAATTGAGGTAGACCTCCAGTTTCAGCATCTCCGATTATGTACAGAAGTCGCCAATACGAGCGTCGCGGTTCATCAACGCTGATTAAGGACCAACGCCATGTCGAATTTGCGACCCTCGCACTGTACCATTAGCGGGATTGGACTGGTATGTAACTAAATGACTTACGTGGCAACTATGAAAAGGGAGGAAATCGAGGTTGGGAATCAATAGTTGTAAACTGGTGAAAAATAAGACCTTCGGCGTTGTAGTCATTAATGCGGCGCCTTCAGCCAATCGAGATAAACCGTTTGCTGGCGCAGGCCCCTGTCCCTGGGATAATTGTGGGTTTCATAGAGCAGGCGATAGGACCGTACAGGTTCTAACTAGGAGTGAACTCAGCAAGTTGATTATTAGGGCTAGTAGTTTTTGCCTGTATTTGCGGTCGACAACGTATATTCACAGATAGTACCGTACTACTGAAAACTGACACACCATAGAAAGGCGTTGCACCACTACTTAGGCACTTCTTCCTCCTTCCAAATCCAGTATGATATCAAGCATGGAGTTTTCCACCTATAAAATGGAGCGTTTTTATATCTAAGCATCATTTCCAACCTTCCCTAATATCAATGCAATTTTCTGGGGGGGGGGGGGGGGCACGCTAAGCATTGCAAAAGGTCAAAAAATGTTAGTGCCTGAATACTTTTTGAATTGAAACACTTTTCAAATTTTTCCTTTTTAGAACACTTTAAATTCATCACTGGATTTTAAAATGCACTATGTGTTGTTATCCGGACGTTATCGGACCTAGGCTAAAAAATGAAAAATTCCAATTTTGTCCAAAGCAAACAAAAAGATTAATTTTGTTCAATGATGAGCAATTTTGCAAAGAAAAAACGTGGGTCGAGTTCTAGCTTTTGTGGACCATTACATCGATATGTTACGGAGAATGTATGAAATCGGGAAATGTATAGAATCCCCGGCGATTCTATATAATCCCCAAAAAGCGTTATTTCGAACCGGAGAATGTGGGAAATTTCCCGAAATTTCACACATTTACCGGAGGTTCTGTAGAATTGCCGGATTGGATTGGTAAATTCTATACCCCCAAAAGCGGTATGGAATAGGGACTCAACATTTAAAAAATTTTGTTTCAAGGGTCAAAAATAGTCTCGAAATGGTTCTCGAAAAAAGTAGTTAAAATTCGAGTTTCCTAGGGTCAAAATTTGCTAAAAATCCGTGAACATTAACCGGTGAATTGGGTGATCGGTGGGGATATTAGATACCCGGGACAAGAGTGTTTCAATAGAAGTTAATCAAACTAATCGAAAATCCTAATGACGTTCTTGTAAACCCGTTTGTGAAACGTTATTCAAGTCGTCCGACTAGGCGGTTCATGTTGATCCACCTTTTCACGAAAACAAGGTATTTTTATCAGGCTGGAATTGGGTGCAGTGTATTGCCTGAATTGGCGTGCGGAACTGCGAACATCCTAATCCCGGATCTATTCTGCCATTCCGTTTCCGAATGAATCAGACGAAGAGGGACCCTTTATTTAAACTCCCGCCTTTCTGTTCAATCCCCCCCATTCTAACTCGAACCACATAGCAACAACTGGGCGCTCATGGATACGAACTTTGTTTGAAAATTCCGAATTGTTCGATAAAAGGGTCAAAAATACTTGAGCAACTTCAACAACGCTTTGAAAGGCCCAATTGATACTGTTTTATTTTATTTTTAACATTGGTATCATTCGAAGGGACCTGCCTTTTCCCACTAATCATCGAGGATCAAACGGAGTATCAAATTTAGAATAATTAGAGTTCCTCATTATAGTTTTTGAATAACTGTAGATTGAAGTATTATAAATGTTCCGATGTTTTGCAAGTTTAATTTGTTCTCTCGTGTGATATCTAAGTAGATATCCAAAATTCGTACCTATATTATAATGTAGGTATATAATGGGTCCCAATACGGTCATATACAACGGCCTTATCAGATACGCAATAAACCGGTTCCCATGAGATCATCGAAGTTGAGATACTGTTGGGCTATCCTACTCACGGGGGTGAAGCAACGAGTAGCCAAGAGCGAAAGATCAGATCGAATTCTGATCCTCCTATTGGAGGACAGCTGATCACGTCCACGACGTTGGCACGACAGTTGGACGAAAAGCCCCAGCCTGTAATATTTGTTACATTACATTTTTTTCACTTTACTTCAACGGGTAATTCCGGACTATGTGGAATATGTATGGAACTTAACTATGTGACATTCCAGACGATATAATATCTGAACTTGGCTACGAGAAGAAAAATTCAGAATTTCGCCAAAAGCTTTGCAATAGCGAACGAAACAATGAGAACAATGAGTTCGAAGATGAGCTATTTTCGAGGGTGACGGTGAACTGGGCCGGTGGTTTTCTCAGGTCATTTTCAGTGGTAGACTGGGCCGCTCTTGTTATGTCATCAGTATTTTTGTGTTGAGTGGACCGAACGTTGAGCGTTGACCGCGAACTGTTCCGTGGGTTTACGGAAGCAGATAACGATGAGCCAGATGCCCTATGCAAAACACAGTGACTTCGCCCTGGAACTGTCCACCATTCAGCATGACGACTCGAGGGTTTGGAAGTTTGCTGAATGTTTGACGAACAAGTATATGTATGACAAAACCCAATTTCCCCCCGCTATATGGGCCTGCGAAGGAGTCGACTCGGAGATGACGACCAACGTGTCGTTCCACGCAAAATTCAAGACCAACTTCAACTCCAGCCACCCGAATATTTTCGATTTTATAGAAACGATTCAGAAAATTCATGTACACCTACAGATCCTAAGGAACAGCACTGGCATTCCGAAAACTCCAACAAACACCGTTCACCGTCGCCGAATGAAGAAGCTTGAAGAGCTCAAACAACAGTACACATCGACCCCACCTTCCATAAGTAGAATAGACTTCCTTCGAGCTGTAGCCTACCTCAAAAAAATTGAAAGGAATGGCAGAAAAAACGCCGACGTTACAGCGACCAACGACTACATTGTATGAACTATTATGTACTGACGTGCACCTTTCATGCTTAATATTTCGACGAAGTACTTATGGTACTTTGGGGAACAAAGTGAGCAACCTCCTCCTGTTGTTCCCTGGGTAACGCCAATCGCTCGCCAGTTCACTGTGGAACGGTGACAAATATTATCTCCTGAAGTTACTGGCCCAGTTAACATGTATGATAACGGCCCAGTTGGCAATTTTCTCGGAAATCCCAGCCCAGTTGGCAAACACCCATTTTCGAAAAAAAAGGGTCGTTATTGTGGGTCATAAATCTCTAAAAATCGTCAAAAACACTTCAGAAATTTGCTCATATAGTCATGCTGCATGATTGGAACTTCTATTTTCTAAAGCAGGTTCTCTGATAAAATAAATCTTTGTCTTTTTCTGTGTATTTTACCTATGATAAATAATATTCCTAAACGTTATCTTACAAAACGATTCAGTACCTGCAGTGCGATTCTGCAACTCGGTATGGCATCGTAACGACGATAAGATATCGTTAGCATAACAAAAAATATCGATGCCACTAAATACCGACGATTGGTATTCCGTAAGGGCTCAATAGCGTCAGCTATCGCTTAATCGTCGATAAATTGTCGTTGCGGGGTCGTTTGCATTTCGACGGCTCTAGACCCCCCCGTTATCCGTACCGAAAGCTTGTTACACCCAAAAAACTTGGCTTGACGTTGCTTTTCGGCGGTAGAAAGTTTTATGGTAAGTGTTTAACGTAACGGTAAGTATACCTACTTTTCTTTTGGCATGTTTTTTCAATTTTATTTGACGTAATAAGCCCAATGTAGGTACTTACCGTAGGTAAATAGATAGGTAAATTAGTGACTTAATAATTTATGGCAGTGATGTCATAAAAACATCGTAATAAACAACTTAAACGTTAAAATTACTTGATAGGTAGATAGTTAGAAAGTTAGTGATATAGAATACTTCTATAAGTGATATAGTCTATTTCACTTTGGGTAGTTATCTACGTTTTAGAACCGCATTTCACCACATAATATAACATATTACATATAACATGTAACAACTACATATTATGTAGTTGTTACCTACCTACCTACCGTATTTTTTCGTGCGCTTATGAATTGTGGATAATAATGACAGGCATTATGGCGCTCGAATTCCTTGCTTGGTAATTAAAATTCTGCAAGAAAGGGACAGAGGTATCGCCCTCGGTTTGAAAGAAGAGTGCAACGAGATGGGCCAAATCCTTATTCCCTTGATTCCTGCATGTTCAGAAAAACCTTTAGGATAAGTCGACACTTGGCCATGAACCGAAATTCGACCATTGCTCTAGTGCTCCAGACTGAATGGATTATCCCCATCCAGAAACATGCCTATCTAATTTTGCTGTAGATACCGATCCCCTACATTTTCTTTAATAAATGCAAGTGACCTTAATAGGTTGTTAATTAATTAGAAAATATTGAATTTTGAAAATAACGTAAACGTAGGTAGTTATTCATTCACTTGCATATTTATCAGAATTTCCGAGTAGGTACCAATTATAAAACATACATTTCAACAAAATCATACATGAATTTATACAAATGAATTTGGCATAATACATATTACATTTAAGCTAAAAACGGTAAAAACTTTATTAATACCTCAAGACGATACAACAAATTGAAATCAAAACCTATCCCAAGTGTCAAGTGATCCCAAACTGCAATTTTTGACTTCCAAGGTATGGAGCATTTATTTCGGCCATCGAGTGAATTCGGGGGATTCAAAACACAATCATTGACTCCGGCGCACACACACACACTCTTCAATTCATTTCATCACTGCTTATCACCATGGAAACGGAATGAGTTCCAGTCGATTGCTCGTCCTAGACTCAGATTTCGTGAGACAAGCTAACAAAGTCGGTATCTCATTCTGCAACGACAATTTGTTATTCAAGTTCGGTATCATGAGTTCCTGAATACCAATTTCGCTATCCGGGTGTCGTTACACGAGAGGGATAGCGACCCCGACTCTATAACGACAATAAGGTAGCGAGTTGCAGAATCGCACTACTGCAGTGCGATTCTGCAACTCGGAATGGCATCGTAACGACGATGAAATATCGTTAGAATAACAACAAATATCGATGCCACTAAATACCGACGATTGGTATTCTGTAAGGGCTCAATAGCGTCAGCTCTCGCTTAATCGTCGATAAATTGTCGTTGCGGGGCCGTTTGCATTTCGACGGCTCTAGACCCCCTCGTTATCCGTACCGAAAGCTTGTTACACCCAAAAAAGCTTTCTACCGCCTACGTAGCTTTTCGGCGGTAGAAAGCTATACGGTAGAAAGCTTTACGGCGGTTGTTTATGGCAGTGATGTCATCAAAACATCGTAATAAATAACTTGAACGTTAAAATTACTTGATAGGTAGGTAGTTAGGAAGTTAGTGATATAGTCTATTTCACTTTGGGTAGTTATCTACTTTTTAGAATAGCATTTCACCACATATGTAGTTGTTACCTACCTACCTACAGTATTTTTTCGTGCGCTTATGAATTTTGGATAATAATGTCAGGCATTATGACACTCGAATTCCTTGCTTGGGAATTAAAATACAGCAAGAAAGGCCCTCGGTTTGAAAGAAGAGTGCAACGAGATGTGCAAAATCCTTATTCCCTTGATCCCTGCATGTTCAGAAAAACCTTTAGGATAAGTCGACTCTTCTTGGCCTTGAACCGAAATTCGACCACTGCTCCAATGCTCCAGATTGAATGGATTATCCCCTGAAATCCAGGTACGTGCCTACCTAATTTTGCTGTAGATTTCGACCCCCTACGTTTCCTTTAATAAATAGGTTGTTAATTAATTAGAAAATATAGGATTTTGAAAATAACGTAAACGTAGGTAGGTATTCATTCACTTGCATATTTATCAGAATTTCCGAGTAGGTACCAATTATAAAACATAAATTTCAACAAAATCATACATGAATTTATACAAATAAAATTGGCAGAATACATATTACATTTAAGCTAAAAACGGTAAAAACTTTATTAATATCACAAGACGATACAACAAATTGAAATCAAAACCTATCCCGCAAGTGTCAAGTGATCCCAAACTGCAATTTTTGACTTCCAAGGTATGAGCATTTATTTCGGCCACCAAGTGAATTCGGGGGATTCAAAACACAATCACTGACTCCGGCGCAGACACACACTCTTCAATTCACTTCATCACTGCTTATCACCATGGAAACGGAATGAGTTCCAGTCGATTGCTCGCCCTAGACTCAGATTTCGTGAGACAAGCTAACGACGTCGGTATCTCGTTCTGCAACGACAATTTGTTATTCAAGTTCGGTATCATAAGTTCCTGAATACCAATTTCGCTATCCGGGTGTCGTTACACGAGAGGAATAGCGACACCCACTCCATACCGACAATAAGGTAGCGAGTTGCAGAATCGCGCTACGGGTCTTTATTGTTATGGATCCATGCATGATCCAAATGACTATTTGTCTGCTAGGCCGGGCCCTGAAACTAATCCACAACACTACACGGGGGGATCCTGGAGTTTCCCGTCGGACGAGGTCGCGTTCGAAGTCGTCCCGCGGTTCCTTCTTCGCCACCGCTGTTATCAAGATCCGGTCCACGGGTTTTGCGGTCTGACCTTGACCGGCTCCCAGCGTGCAGCGTTGCGCTCGCTTCGCTCCCCAGTTCCCGCGCTACTTCTTCGCGTTTTTCAAGCTGAAGGGCAATTCAACGTCTTCAGCAGAGGTATTTATCGCCAATTTTCATGTCGAAATAATGACAAGCTTTCAGCGAGCTTATAATGACAAGCTTTTTTTCTTCTAAGTAGGTACCTATTTATTTCCATATAAACATTTACAATTAAATGAAAATACACATAGCCTTTATAAATAAAGCAGTAGAGGTATTACTTGTTTAACTCAAACCAACCTGGGAAATTAGTTCCCCTGTAAGGGCTTAGAGTTCAGAATTTTTAAACAAATGAATTCAGGTGGTACTTGATGATTAAGAAGTACGGACCGATGAACTGTTTACTTACTTATGTCTACATTCAACATGTATACGCAAAATGTATAAATCAGACATCGATATAAATATAAAGTGAAACTTTGAACACCCACATCTTTAGTAAAAACGCTGCAAAGTCCTTGTCACATGGGTTTATTATTCTATTGGACATACCTACAGAAAGGTTGGCTGTTCATTTATTGTTTCTTTCATGCGTAATAATCGAAATAGCTACTTCTGATGGTTTCCATTAATTTTGGCCCCCAAAACACAAATTAGGTACGCTCTTTTTTTTATTTTTTTTTTTAAACTATCTTTGATCATTGGCAGTGCCATTTAATCGTCCTGAACCACGTCTTGACACTTTTTCCAGTGTTATTATACAAACTGATGGTGATTTCAGACGATTTCCCAGGTTTTTCACTCATAAAAAATCAATTCTGGGAGCTGAACATTTGGTAGAACTCAATTTTCCACTCTTTGGTCAAAATCGACTTCATATTCGGTCTTCTCGTCCCCAAAAACATAGAAAACGATATCTCAGAAGCTCATGTTACCAATATGTTACTAAAACGTAAAAAGTACCTATTTTTACACACATTTTCACTCATAACACCCCTGGGTATATTCCGATCGGGCTGAAAAGTTTCGGGACACAACTAGGGCCCAAATGGAGCATGTGTGCGAAAGAACGATTTTTTTAGACCGAAAATGAAGCCTGTACACGTGATACGGCGGACGGACATTGCATTTTTGGAATCTATGCACCTTGAAACGTAAAAGAAAAAAGTTTGAGGGGGTGTTATAAAAATTTTTTGCTGAGCGAATACATAGGTGTATTATTCACAGAATAATAAACCAAAAGGTGAAGATTGAAGCTACAAAAAACGCTACAAATCCGTGCACAACGGTTTATTATTTGGTAGAGAATACCCTTCTGTTACAGATCACAGCTCTCTGTATAGATAACCCGTCTATATAATATCTACTATTCTATACATCTTATGTAGAGCGCAGACCCTCCGTAGGTTAGTACCTAACCCCGTACTCGTTACTCGTTACTAGGTACCTATCTAAATCACGAGTTAAACCGCTGTGTAATAACTTGCCCATCAATAATACTTCAACGGTTATTCAAGTCCGATCCACAAAATCCAGCCCCTTCTTGGTTGATGAACCGTTGTGTAATAATTTACCGTTGAGAAATAATTTACCGTTATGTAATAATTTACCGTTGTGTAATAATTTGCCGTTATGTAATAATTTTCCGTTGTTTAATAATTTACCCTTGTGTAATAATTTACCCATCAACAATACTTCAACGTTTGTTCAAGTTACAAAAGTACCGATCAAAAAAATCTATCCTCTTCTTGGTAGATGAATCGTTGTGTAATAATTTACCGTTGTGTAATAATTTACCGTTGTGTAATAATTTACCATTATGAAATAATTTACCGTTGTGTAATAATTTACCGTTGTGTAATAATTTATCATTGTAAATTAATTTACCCATCAATAATACTTCAACGTTTGTTCAAGTTTCAAAAGTACCTACCAACTAAATCCAATAGTCCATCACTTATCAAATGAAAATATCGCAGAACAACCAACTCGACTTCATACAGCCATCCTTGATTATAATCAGGTGCTCCCTAGTGATGATTATCTGGGCCGGATGTATACCGTTTGTTTCACGATTGTGTTGAAGCTTTTGGGTGCACACGAACGGCTGGACGTACAATGCTCCGGGTGGTCCCAAAAAATTGTTTAGCTCAAGACAAATTTAATAATGTAAAAAAAACCATACCCTTCTATCGAAAGTTTTCGAGCTACGGCGTTCTGAAAATGTCAACCCCTAATTTTGAACCCCTTAGAGATGACTGACAGTAACGTCGAGCTTCGAGGACCAACTAGACCCCGAACGAAACCTATAACCCGAATTTCATCAATTTTGTTTCATGGTAACTAAGAAAAGTGGCCAGTACGGCGTACGGCGGACAGACAGAAATTTTTTTATCGCAGTTTTGGATTCTACATACCTTGAAACGTAAACCATCAAATTTTGAGGGGGTTAGCATTTTTTTTTCCCATGCTCGATTCCAATGGTTCATTATTGAAAATAGTAAATCAAAAACTGAGGTACCTATTATGTTTCTGTTGGAAGTAATAGTGGGCTTTCTTTTGTAACTGTACGTGGCAATCTAAACGTTGATAGTTTCCGAGATGTTTCTAAGGGGAAAACCACCAAACGCCCCTGGGGGTAACAACTTGAAGCACTACTTCAAGTTCAAAAATTAACCATTAAAAATCTTAATTCGAAAACCACTCGTTACACTATTTATAATTATCAGCAGTTGCTCTGTGTATAATATAATAATTTTGCCCCATTGTGCTTATACAGCGAGGATGACTAAAGATGATCCTTCAGATGAGAACCTCGAGCTCAAACTATGCTGTGGGAAGTTGTGATTTCCTGTTTTCAGCAATAATTAATTTAAACGACGAAGCTCTGTTCAATTCATTCAAGGAAATAATTTCAATTCAGTGAACAAGGGGGTATGTTCTCCGTACCTCTTCTTCGACTAAGCCTCAATAGCCTCAACCTTCAGTAGCGGTACCTATCGCCAATTTTCGTGCTTTTAGCGAATTTTATAGAAAGCAACAGATCCATAAATTGTATGCCCATTCTTCCAAGCAAACAGAAGGATGAGTTTTATTATGAGATGCGAGCATCAGCGAGCATTCACACCACCCATTCACGCAGAAAGGAGATTCAACCCAGATATTAACAAGTTTCCACCAATGTTCCCACCAAAGTTTAACTTGCTGGCAAAATTTTAATTTGAGGAAAACATTTTAATTTGAGAGAGAGAAAACAGATTCGACCGGTAAGTCAAACACCGATTTCTAAAATTTGACGATATCTCGGAATACTCTCTGAGTCCAAGTCCTACTAACGATATGCCAAACAAACCATAAGCCCAAGTTTCATTTGGAGCAAAGGTTAGTGAAGAGTAACATATAGATCACAATTCATGGGAATATCAGCTAGATAGCTCTGAAGCCCCGTTCTGTAAAGTAGTAGAAGAGCGAAAATAATAGAATTTTACACTTCCTGGTAGAACCTCGATTAACCGACAGAATTTCTCGAGAAACTACCCCTGGATTAACCGACGTTTCCTGCGATAATAGGTCCCGGCCATCGATTAACCGTCAACTGACCGTCGTTCACGACCGTTGTTAGCTCCAACGTCCAATCCCAAATGAACGAAATTCAACAATGGGTACTGGGTGACGATGAAGATTTCGAAATGGCCGACGATGAATTTCCTCAGAGGATACACTCACGGAATACCACTGACCAGGACAGCTCTGACGACGACGGAGAAACCATTGGGAATGATGCGGAAACCGTCTCCTTTTCGAAAGCGTTTGAGGCACTCGGAATAGCCCTTATGTTGGTCGAGTAACAAGAATCTGCAACTGCCAGCAGATATAGGAATTTTGAAGAAATGGAGGGATCGGGCCGCTTTTGGGAGAGGGTCTGCCCTCAAACAGAAAGAAATAACTACCTTCTTTGACTTGAAACACTGTACATACGATATTTCAAATAATGAACGTGCATGATATTTCCCTTACATATTTTTGGCAATAATACATAAATAAATAAATAATTTTTGACTTCCCTCGATTATCCGACTTCTTCGATTTTATCTGATATACCTACCATGCCGGTTAATCGAGTTGTACTGTACCTGTGCAGAGTACACAAATTTTATGTGTACTGTATTTTATGTGAGTAAAGTACCAACATTTCATACTTGGGTCATTTCACGGAAAGTGGTACATTCGTGTCCATAGTCAATTGTGGGCCATGCGCTCATTTTTAAGACTGCCTAAAATTTTTCCCACTTCAAGTGTATCAACAGCAACATAATCAGTCAATTTTCATCTCTTCAAAGTTTCAATATCGGATATAAAAATAACAACAAGCAGCCATTTTCTCACTCCTGTGCTTGTCCCAAGATGCAGAACCCCAACTTCTAAGATGATTCCAATAGTCGCTGGTGGTGGTTTTAAAAAAAGTTCGGGCCTGTCTGAATTCAGAGGGTGGCTGCTACATGATGTTTTTTGAAACAAAAATTCTTAATATACTGCAAGGTGAGTAGGACAAAGCTGTGTCCCAACATTCAGACATCACTCCTGTGGCAATTTTTGAATAAGCTGCCAAGCCTAATGGCCCTTCAGAAATAAGTTTCTTCAATGTTGGCACCACTGATCCATTCCCTCCAGAACTGACCATAACCTCAAAATTTCTTGGAAGGTCCTTCAGTTGTAGTAACCACATGTTAATGTGAACATTTTGTGCATGTGTCCGTCAGTCTCCCTCACTCCTGTGGACGTCATTAATCAGTTCAAGTAAGTAATTTTGAATTCCAGGTGCTTTAGATCATGCCACGTCTGAAAATAGATTCTACTTGTACAAAGTTGAATATTTTAGCACCTAAAACATCAATTTTATTGACAGTTTGCTTGAAAATCCTCACTACTGTGGACCTCATTCCTGTGTGAAACACGTACCACAGAAGTGAGAATGGTGGCACAGGTGTGAGGTTCAGGTATACTTGGAGTAAAAACTTTTAGATTAAAACGCTGCGTTTAATACAAAAAAACAATGTTCTGAATGTCATAAGCAGAGTTAAGTATAGCACTGGTGTTATTATCGTTTTTCCCTTCTAGGAAGACGTAGACATAGCCCCTAGAAGAGAAAAGATGCTAAAAAAGAAGAGGGAGAAAGAAAAACTGCGGAGAGAAAAAATTATAAATGACCGTGAATTGTAGGTACTTGAGGAGGAAAGATAGAGAGAGAGAGAGAGAGTGAGAGAGTAGTACAAGAGAAGAAACACTAGAGAAGATACAAACCAGTAAAGGACATGACTGAACGGGAGCATAGAATGCAGAAGAAAGAATGGAGGGTTCGCGCAAAAAAGTATCAAGAAAAGTTCCATTCTTGCAGCATGGCTATAAGAGCGAATTTTCAAAGAAATATTCGTGATATTGTAAAAAGAAAATATAGCGAGAAACCATGATACCACTTAAAGTCAAATTTGACTCACTCATTTTTGAGAAAAATATTTTCATCATCGAAATAGTCCCTCTTTCTGTCGTGAATCACTATCCCACACAACGTCATGTGAATTAATATTGACTTTAGACCTTAATAGGTACCAATTTTTGCCTCTAAAAATCCAAATATGACCCCTATTCTGTATTTAAAAAAAAATTTATTCTTCGGTCTTTGCTCATCCATCACTTGCAGTGATTTTATATCAATTGTTCGCGATTTTAGCAGTTTTTTGACCACTAAAAACTCGAATTTTTGACCCCTCTTAGAATTACTGAAAATTGCTCATCTTCCAACTCATCTTTTTGTTTGGCAATACGAACATCATGGCGACTGGAATTTTTATGATATACCCAAAAGATCATATAAATTGTTGTTGAAACATTGGGATGAATTCAGGATGCTCTGAAACGGATTTGTCTATAAAAAAATTTCAAAAATGGATGTTCTGAAAATTTTGTACCCAATGCAATAGCCTCATTTTCTTTGAAAATTCGCTAAAACCAAAATAAAATACACAGAGGTAGTTCATCGAACTTTTTACCGACTGTCAGCGCACCAAATTCTCCTGCTACCTGCATCACTACTTCACCGTTAACCCCTCGACAAGAATTTTTACGCAATTTAGGAATTGTTTTTATATTTTCACATAACTATATGTCACACGTCTATAAATGTTTTATACCAATAAATGTGACAATGTGTAACCAATGTAACATTGTGTTATTTCTGCATTTTTCTTGTTGAATAAAGTGGATTTCGAGTCATTTCTTGTCTATTTCTCACTCCTGTGGACACAACATCACTCCTGTGGAGTAAACCTTATTTTAAATGCTTCCATTTCAAAAACTATGCATTTCTATGATGACCTTTTTTGGCTGATAACCTTTGAGTAGGTCAGGAAGGGGTTAGTTGAAAAAAAATGGCTGAAAGCCCTCAAATAATTTTGGAAAAATTCAAACCCTAAATATGCCACTTTTCGCGAAATGACCCACTTAACCTTAACATAAAACATACCCCTATATATAACCCTACACTGGTATCTACCAGTTTCCTGACTTTCCGAATATATTCCTTCAAAACAACCCAATTCTTTGGCATAATGGGCTGAAAATGGCGAAGTAGAATTTTCGAAAAGGTACAAAGCAATAAAAGCTTCAAAATCGACTCCGCAAGTGTTTAGTCCGGAACAGGGAGTTATTGGTCTGGTCACAGCAAGACAGCAACTGTGCACAATAGGTATAAACAAACCACCAGTATTGGTTTGTTTATTTACAACCTTTAGAATCGAGCTCGAAAAAAAATTAACCCCCTCAAAATTTGATAGGTTCCGTTTTAAGGTACGCAGGATCCGAAAATAGAATTTTAAAAAAGGCGTCGGCAATTCGGCACAGCAATTCAAAAGATTTTCCTTCAGGGCCGCTCATCCGAGAGGACGACCTTCCAGGAACGTCCTCACTTTCGAAACGCCGACGGACTCAGGAAATAACCTCAAACGAGGATGAAAGGGAAAATCAGGTCACATTCAATCAAGATAGGTGTCGCTTCGCTGATGCTGATGGGCTATATCGGAATGGTTTTTAGGGACGCCCCTAGGAAGGTAGGCTTCCAAATTAGGTGTTCTTTTCGCAATTTACTCTCTTTTGATACTAGTGGTGCGACATAGGGAGGAGATGTCGAAATTCATTTCGAAGTGATGATCATGAAGAATTAGTAATAATTAATAATATTTTTTCCGTTTTCTTAGGCACCTATCCAACTAGCTTCGTCTACTGCTGGTATTGTCTCTTCAGAAATGTGAGCCGAGATAAGCCCCAATAATCTTGGCTCCCATAAAGAACATTTCAACGGTCCTTTTCAGGATCACCACTTCAAGCTAACTGTTGGCGACACGAACCGAATATGTACCTACTATGTACCTCGAGAAGCTACTCCAGGAAAAGTATGGTCGATGACTGAAACATCCGGATATCAGTTGGGGAAAAAGACAGTGGACCGAGTTGAAAAGTTGGGATGTTTCAAGGAAATGAGGGGTTCGTTCGTTGACTGCAATCTGTGTGGAGTGAACTGACTTATGAGAAAAGTGACTCTTGTACCAATCTGATAATATAGTAGTTCCCGCTGCTTTCCAAAAGGTGTAGTTATCCTTTCGGTAGTGTTGTATTCATCTTATTAGCAGTTGTAGATTTAGGAGTGCTTAAGTTGTTTTTTGTGACACGTGGCGCCCATTGTGGGGCAACTCGAGGAACATTGAAGGTCACCAAAGCACATCCTTTATCAAGAAGATGAACATGCTTTTGAAAAGAAAACACGAGGTTTCCTGGATCACTTTCAACCGGCAGGCGGAGGCTCTACGAACACTCCTAGAAGCAGAGGTCCGCGACATTCAGCAGATCAGGGTCGGCTGGAACATCCTTGAAGGTGCCTGGAACGATCTCAGGGGAAAGCAGCGAAGTCCTGGAACAGATGTTTGTTGAAGACTTAACCATAGAAGAAATAGACGGTGAGGTAGCAAGTACTGAAGCCTACTGAAGATACGGAATATCTAGTTTTAGAGATCGAGCGGGACCATGAAATTAGAAGTTCGTATAAGATTCAAGAGAATACTAGAGCACTTAGGAAGTTGAAGTTACCGAAGACAGAATTGAGAAGGATTTCCGGTGATCTCAAGGAACGGTTAACATTTTGGAGCCAATTCAAAAGAATTCACGAGGATGAGACCTCGGATGATAAATAAATATAATGTCATCTTGCAGTCCACCGAACCAGGTTCACGAGCGAGGAGCATTGTTGAAACTTACCATCCCTCGGATGAGAACTATGCTAAAGTAGTTGAAGCGCTTAAGGCCAAAGAAAAAGAGAGAGTTATTGTGTGTTACTGACGATGGTTTGATCACCGAAACCGGTATAACAGTGTTTTTTGCGTTTTTCGTGTATTAGTGGAAATAGACTATTTTTCAATAACTCCGTTTTTCTTTGAAATGGGTTTCCACGATTTCGTCGCGAGTGATTTAGTTCGTGCTTAAGGCCAGGTCCGGTAGGGAAGACATGTTGATAGAAGTTTACATCAGAAACGTGTTAGGGCTAGTCATCCAAAACAATAAGCCCAACCCACTTTCGCTAGTTCATCTCTATGACAAACTGGAAAGCTATTTAAGGTCGCTTGATCCTTTGGGGGTCACCTCAGTCAAGTTTGCATGCATTTTATTTCCGATGTTGGAGTCCTGCATGCCAGAGGAATTTTTACGTGCCGGGCAACGAAGTTCATTGCAACCCATGAACCAAAATAGCTTATTTTCTCCTAAAAATTCAAAGCAAGGAGAATTTTATGAAAGTGTTTTTCGCTGAGAGTAAAAAAGACAGAGAACGAACTTCTGGCCAATTTCATGAGAAGATGTAACTTTCTGTAGCCTTGTTCCGAAACTTTACCAATCAAATTGTTGTGTTTGACAGAGTTTGGGTTGATTTTGAAGTTTGTGAGCGATGCTGCGAACCAATTCCGTATGGTCACGTTCCCCCTTTCGAAAAGTGCTGAAGAACTTCTTGCTACCCTAATTTACGGGAAAACACGGCTTTGATAAAACTGGGATTTGATAAAACAAGAAAGTACGGAAGAGTTTTACGTCCGAAACGAAGCAAGAGAGAAAGATTCGGAGCCTTTTGACTTTATAACAATAAGAAACAGTTCTAATCATGCAGCATGACCATGTGAGTGAATTTTTGAAGCACCATCCTATAACATTATTGGTGATTTAATAGCAATTCTTGTGAGATTTTCGGCCTTTTTTACAATTGTAAGCAATATTTCTACTCTTCCTCCTGTTCCTATTGCTCCTATTGCTAAATCCTGAAGTGACTATTCCTGTGTAGATAATACCACACCTAAGATAAAAGTGAAGAGCAATAATCGCCATCAGGATAGGAATACTATTTTACCTTTTGCGACATCCACCCAAGACGTAAATAACCACATAAGTAACAAAAGACATTTATGCGACTATATATATACTACTAGACTTTTCAATAGACGTTGCGAATATTCGACGCTCATGAAAACTGTTGACACGACGTTATAAATATTTAGGACAAATTCAGACTCGCACTCCATGAATACATATCATGAAGTATTCGGAATTTCCAGGTAAATCTCCGTATAAAAGATGCAACCGCAACATCAGAGGCTGTGTCCCTAGCGACTCGCATAACGAGCCTCATACGGGCGTTCCTAAGGGGGTGTTCGAGGTGGAGGGGGGAATACTGCTCGTTAGAGCTCGTTTGTTGCTCGCATATTTCATTACTTGAGCGCAAAAATTTTCTCTCTTGAAGGTTTTAAACAAAAAGGCCTCTACAAGATATTTCCAGTCGCCTAGTTAGATGCTAACAACCCTGATAAAAGTTCGTTCCAGTGCTCATCGATCCAAGTGGGATCTTCCTTACATAGCACGATAGTAGAAATAACATGTCCAACTCTGAATACTGGAATTATTATTGAACCCAACAACCATGAAGCAACGATAAAAAAATAATATCTTAGGTTTCAAGGTAAAAACACCCTAGTCACAGTAGCAAAATTAACGGGCAATAGGGTACGCGCACGTATTTATTTTATTTTAATTTTATTTATTTATTTCAAGTAAAATTAGATTCTATCTTGAGAATTTTCACACCAACTGCACTTTCCTACAACAAGTAGTTCTTTTTGTATGATTATTCGAAGATTCCAGTAATTCGGACGTCATTTCGTCCCCCTCGCCTGGGAGGGATCCTCGTCATCCCATGACCACTGTGACGTCAGAATTCCTGGAAATTATGAGGGAAAAAATCATAGATCATACGACAGTACGGTTGGTGTCAAAGTTCTCAGAGTCGAATCTGGTTTCATTTAAAAAATAATACGAGTCTTAATATAAACCGGTTTTGTTACCCATGAGCATATAGTGAGCCAGGAGCATTCGTCAAATTTTTTGCAACAGGTACTGAATCCGGATTTCTTGCAATATAGTAAATGTCTTATATGTAAATGTTAATTTTTGTAGGGTATGTTCACAGTTCACCGTCTCAACTGAATTGGTAGAATTCGGGAGCTGAATACTTTTACGTTTGTAGAATATTGCAGGTTTAACTTTATGGGGATTTAGTGAAATTATATCACATATGGTTTCTTTGTTCGAACTGAACTTTTCAATAATTCGGCGTCAATGAGTAGAGACCGAATAACCTGTCATCTGACGCAAAGTAGATCAATGAACGGGTACTAGGTGCCGGAGGTAATCTACATCTTTTATAATATTTCCTTGTACTGAATATCATGATGAAATGGCGCGTGCTCGGAAGTAAACAAAAATCCTGAAACACGCAGCACATTCTGCGTTGTTATTTTTTAAAAACCCTGGTCGATAACTAAGTGTTTTCTATTTCATCAACAAATGAAATAACCGAACGTGCTGTTCTTGCCGCAAACAATCGAGTTCATCTCAATCACCACTCGATGCTCCGCCCGTTCGTCACGTCAGCTTCGTGTTATTATTTCATTTTCTCGCTTGAAGATAATGAACGCGAAGCATCTAAGTAACTTTGTTACTGGGATGAACACAGGAAAATTGCGGGTTGTCGTAAATAAAGAAGAAAAATAGCATTTTACGTAAAAATGAATAAGCGTTTTTACGTAACGAATCGCATGATGAGTTCGCGGTTAGATCGGACACGTGGTGTTGATTCAACGAGTTTTTTTTTCTGTGGGATAAGGTTTAACCGGTGAGCCACAGGAATAATTTGCTAGACAAGAAATGAAGAAGAAACGAGGAAAATTATGAAGAGAGAGATGAGACAATAAAGGTTAAATGACGTGATAGTTTTACTTACGACTTTTACCAAGACTTATAGGCACTTCCCAGGTTGAGAACCGCTCGCGCCATAGGCCGCAAGTATGAATTCTTTAATTCATTCCGAACAAAAAGTTTTCGCTAACGGTTTCTCGTTAAACCCCACCGTTTTCAAGTTACGGTCAATTTCAAGATATAACTATTTATCTTTATAATTTTTGCATTTTACGCCTTCTTGTTGTTTTTAATGAAGGAAATTCAAGTTTAGGTGTACCTAGCGTTCGAAAAAGCGTGAAGGGGGGGGGGGGGGCTGTTTTTCCAAGAAACCAGACTGAGGTATAGAAATAGGGTAATCTTTAAAAAAAATCGTAAATAAATTAACGGTTGCCGTTTGTTGAGAAAAACTCCAATGAACGGAGTTTGCCAGTAACTGGAAAGACGTACCTATCATACTTTTGCATTATGTATCATATTTTTGCTTGCAGAGAATATTTTTTTGAACAACGTTGCAAGAAGAAATCCAATTGCGAGACCCAAAATTAACTAGAGATGACTTTTTGCATTGCTGGCGCCATCGTGGCACCAACATAAACAGTATTTCTGATGATCTAACAAGTCCCGCCTTCAAATTCCAACACAAACCCCATTCGGAAGGTCGTTTTTCAAATCATCACAAACAGACAAACTATTGCCGCTGAGTCTGATTTAGCGGCACTCTATAACTTCGGTAACTATACTCTATAAGTTCGGTAACTATACTCGAAGAGAAGATAGGGCGCCACGTGGCAGTCTCAAACACGAATGACTGTTGGAGTAAGTTTTTAGGGGTGAAAACATACTGCCACTCTGTCAACCAGCTTCAGCCCTGAATACTTAAATATCACATAGTTATAAGGTACATTGCTCCTTTCAAGTTATGCCATGTAGAGCAAAGTTCGTATGATAAAATATTACAACCCACTCCATGTAATAATCATCCATGATATCCGTATATGTTTTTCCTTATAAAGTATCATCACTTTATCCAGTGTTCAATTTTAATTTGATTCTGTGCTACCCATCATTCCAGCCAGAATCAAGAAATACAATGGATCGCTGAATTAGTTTGTTAATAGTCATATCTCAAGCCGGGGGACGATAACAGGGGGTTATTCAGGCAGAAACAAGGGAAATTTTAGTTTAATATTACCTAATGGCTCGGGACGATAGATAAACTCGTTTCTGGTAGGGCGTGGAAAGGGTATTACGACCCAGTAAGTTAATAATCTCTGCTAGGTAGACTTGAGTCCTTCCGGCCACCACCTCTTGGGACCCCATCCGCGGGACACTGCATCGAAAAGGATTAAACTACGCAGTGAAGAGGCTCTCAGTGCCAAGATGGATAGGTACCAGAGATAGTTGTAAAAGTTCAAATGCGGAGAAACTATGGGATTAGCAGGTTAGGCGATGAGTTGGATAGTTCTAATTCTTACTCGAGAAATTGGTGGTCACAATAAGGGACTAACATATTATCAACATGGTTGCATCCACACTCAAAATCACAGTCTACTGCTTTCCCTTTTTCAGTTTAACAGGCTTAAGGTGGGTCGTTACAGTATGTGTGGTATGTGGTCTTACAGATAGTTATTCTCTAGCGTCTTGATAAAAGAGCTATGTTGTAAATATCTGGGTTAAGATGAAAAAAGAATGGCTCTACTGGATAAGAACAGTATAATTTCACCCAACATTTCAGACCAAAACTTTACAAATCATGACATTTAAATACGAATGAAGGTACATCTAATCACAATTAAGTTGGCAAACATTACTTTCACATCTCTATGCCTAGGTTGGAAGTCAGTTACAAATTTAAATTAACTACATGTAATGCATGGTGTAGACGCATCCTCGTCAACATACGGCTGTGTTTATAAAACGCTGTTTATTACACAACGGTTTATTATTTACCTGTATAGATGCCCCTTCTGCGTGAATCACTGTTTTCTGTGGTCAGTACCCTCGAGCTCCCTCCAGGAAAACCCTAAATGGAGTACTGGAACCGGCCCGGGAATTAAAGTTTCTTACAAACGAGTGGGATTCTATAATTAAATCATGTGTATTAAATCAGTTGTGTAATAATTTGCAGCAATTTTTCTTTTCTTTTTTCCTCTCTCTTTGCCCTTAATACTAAAGTACTAGTACAGATTGCCTACCGCAGCATGTGCAATGAAGTGAAAGATATCATTGAGTCATTATACTGAACAGTAATAAGCAGTTATACGCTTCTGATTACAAGCGGCAACAGCGTATATTCGCTGTAAAAAGCAGTAAGTAGTTCGAGGGTTCTCGGAAAGAACTGTAGTCATAGTAAGTGTGGAAGTTGATTGGGCATCGCGAAGATTATCAACGCGCCGGCTTTTTACTTTATCCCCGCGTTCCACACAGACCTGTTGATTCTGGAACCCTTGAAATTACTTTGAGGTAAATCATAAGCTCCAACAGGTTTAAATGTACAATTAACCGTACGTTTCACCGTCACGTAAGAAATGGCAGTATTGAAGAAAAAGAATTGGCTTCTGCAAAAACATTCGTGGACCACACACAATCAAACAGAATATTCCCAATATAATCTTGTTTCTCAGACTGTCTCTCAAGGAAATCTGTAAGTTGCTGCTATTGTCATAATGAAGATGCATTTGACCGATACCTCTTATTCCATACTTACCCACTATTACCGGTTCTTCCAAGAATCTTCAAACTACTGCTTTTCACAGTTAATGAAGAGAAGAAGCTTATAACTGCTTATTACTGTTCAGTATACTGACTGACTTCCAAGACAAACACTAGGGACAGCAGTCATAAAGAAGATAGCTACATAGCGGCAGACTGACTGACTGGTTTTATTAACGAATAGTTTATTAACCAATCTGTACACAGTTTATTAACGAATCTGGGTTTATTAATGAATCTGTACATAGCTAGGTACATACGTTTTGGTTAAGAATCTGTAGAGTTTATTAAAGAATTTGTAAATAGCGTTTATTAACGAATTGTTTATTAACGGATCTGTACATAGTATATTAACGAATCTATAAATAGCTACATATGTTTATTAACGAATCGGTACACAGCGTTTATAAACGAATACATTACTAACGAATCTGTACATAGTTTATAAACAAATCTGTACATATAGCGCTTATCAACGAATAGTTTATTAGCGAATCTGTACACAGTTTATTAACGAATCTGCACACAGTTTATTAACGAACCTGTACACAGCTTACTAACGAATCTGTACATAGCTGCATACGTACATAGTACGAAATTTTTTTATTACGTAACGAATATGTTCATAACTGTTTTATATGGGCATAAACGTATGCATTTATTTTCTAAGCAAGCGGTGATTAGACCGACGTGAACAAATGCCAACTATGTCCACCAGATACCACAGGCACATAATGATTTCTACACTAGACGATTTCCATGGCTAGCTCCAGCCCTATTTGAACAGCTACCGCTCCTAACCAAGACATCAACATTAACAGGAAAATTTTAAAAACTAGTTCTAGAATATTTTTAGCTTGAAAATAACGAAAGCATTGTTATAAAAAATTTTATCAGCCTTTGTAAGTATCTTTTTTAGCGAATTTTCGAAGAAAAGGAAGCTATTGTTCTCGGTCCAAAATTTTTAAAACTCGAATTTCAGAAAGATTTTTATACCAAAATCCGTTTCAGACCATCCTGAATTCACTACCGAAAGACACCAAAAATTATATGTATATATATATATATATATATATATATATATATATATATATATATATATATATATATATATATTTATATATTTATATATGTATGTGTCATTCCAGACGATAACTCTCGACAGAATTGAGATAAAAAGTTCAAATTTGCACGAAAAATCTGTCTTGGCAATCGACAGGCTAAGTTCGTAGATGGGCAGAATCGGGTCACTCTAAGGGGGAGTTTTGGGAAGTTTTAGGGGGGAAAAATTACCCATAAATTCCCAAAATGAAACAGTCTGACAAGTGACACCTCATTTTAAAGGTTTTTCTACGCTGAACACGATGGTGAAATCAGAATTGCGATATCTCATTCCGTTCTCAAACTGGAGCACTTTGAAGATGAAGGAACGTAGTTATTTCTTGAGATAAAACAGTTTTACATAAAATCAGTTATTTCTTCGAAAATTCGCTCTTATAGCCATGCTGCATGACTGTGGTTTTTTTTAAATTGAATATACTATTTACTAACTACTTAGGAATAAGCTGTAAATACTGTTAAGTCTTGATCTATGTAACTCATTCTCTAAACATTTACGGTGTGCTTTGTCAATGGAACTGCTGATACATAGGACATACGCAATAATAATTATAGCAGTGGAAGAGACGAGCCTGGACGTGTAACTGACCTTAGGCTCATAAATCAACATAAGTTTAGAACTTGTATTATGTATATAGACTCTCTAAAAAAATTTTGTTGAATTAAAATTTTTTTTTTAATTGAGCTATATAGCGGCAGACTGACTGACTGGGTTTATTAAAGAATCAGTATACTAATTTTAAGCGTAGTGGCCCACTCTTAGAATATGCACAGATGTAAATATTCATATGTGCCAGCAATACAAATAGCAGCCAGTTGAGAGTGTTGAGTTGAGAGAGCCTGCTTGATTGTGCAAAGCGATTTATAAGACGGTTTCACATCTTTAGAAGGGCGTTCCAACAGCGAGACCCATGCATGTGATGAAGACAGTTAGGAGTCTTCATAATTAACCGTATGCAGAATTGACATTCCCTTCTAGGGGATAGGGGATGGTGTGGAGCTTTATAGCTTTTGAATATGCATGGGATGAAGAGCGAAATTGTGAATTTGTTCGTTCTCCTGGAGCCCGTGGAGAGCAAGCAACTCGCCATGGAGGATAAAACGCCCTGAAAACAATGCGCTGGAGCGGAGAAAAACGGCTGGATGCATGGACTGGAGGGAAGGGAAAGAGCCTTGCTTTAAAATAGGCTTTGCTTACTCCAGAACGACCCAGATAAGCCAGGACGCGTGCGCGGGAGACAGATCGATGGCAGGGGGCCCAGTTTCAGAGCGTAGCAGACTGCTAAGGCCGCCCCCCATTGACTGGCTCTCACAGGCCTACCGTCTGCCGGAGTGATGTCGGCTATGGAGCGAGAAAGAGGAAATGAGAACTGCGAGACTGTTGAATAGGGTTTATCATATAAAAAGCGAGTTCCCCGTCAAAAATTTACAGGAAGACACAACAAGAAAGTACAAGAGGATACTCTTGTATATACTGGGTAGGTAGCTTATGTTACCATAATTGATCTGTTATGATAATCAAGTCCTGGGGGTAATAACTCCGAGTTGATTGAGATTATGAGAGGGAAAACTCTTCCATGTATCTACCAGCCGATCAAAATAGTCCTTTGTACCCCCCCGCCAAAATGTCTTAGAACTCTTGCCCGTTCATCAGTTCGTTTTGCTTCCTCACTACCGAAGGTATGGAAGCCTTGGATTCGTGATTGAGTAAAAAAAAATTTATGTCATCCAAAATGAAAATTTCAACTACCATTTTGCGTTCCAGACATTAAGGAACATCTGTGTTAGGACAGTGGAAGGTCTGTCTGTCTGTAGTAAATTTCTTGTAACGTCCATCACTACCCGATGTAATGGTCGAAATGGGCTGAAATTTTGAGAGTAGATGCGGGTTGGGTCATGGTTCCATACCATACCGTTGAAAAAGTGCTGAAACTTTTGTCTGCCCGTGCGCAAACGTGAAATACTTGAAACCCCCTTAACTACCTTAAATGTCGTTGAAATGAGTTCAGCCTTGGAGGGTCGATCAGGAATAATACTTTGATAGTTCCGTTTGAATTTCATTGGAATCGTAATGTAACTTTCGTCTGCGCATGCGCGTACATGAAACGTTGACCATTTCCTTGTAACGCTTCTAACTATGCGAAATACAGTTGGAGAGAGCTGACATTTTGCGACTACACGTGGGTTGGATCGCAGATGGTCCCGTTTCAAAATCATGGAAATCGTTTCATCTGCGCATGCGCAAATGTGAAATACTTGAAACGCCCATAATTACCTTAAATATAGTTGAAATGAGTTCAGATTTGGAGGGTCGGTCAAGGATAATACTTTGATAGTTCTGTATGAATCATTGGAATCGTACTGTAACTTTCGTCTGCGCATGCGCGAACATGAAATGTTGACCGTTTCTTTTTAACGTTTCTAACTAGGTACGCGAAAAATAGTCGCAGAAAGCTGAAATTTTGAGGGTACACGTGGGTTGGATCCAGATGGTTCCATATCAAAATAAACCTACCCACCTATTCCATACGTTCACGTGATTCAAATGAGGAAGCTATACCGCCTACTCGAATTGGCAGACGTTTTTTATTATATCAGAGATTCTATAACACTACAAATTACATCTATAGAAGTAATTAACCAGCCCTCAGTTCTACTAAGTGGACAGCACTGAACAGCCAATGTCAACACTAGCCTCGTCTATTCATGATGGAACATAATTATCAACTCACCGACCAGATTATCAAAGGACAGCAGCTCACTAGCCCATTCTTCCAAGTCAAGACGATTCTATTTCGTTGCAGATATTAAGTACCTACAAGTGTCTTATTCATTTTTGCCAAATTAGTTCATATATATACTTATTCGTACCAGTTAGCTGGTGCAACTTATCAACTCATCTAACATGAGTCATCCACACATCACTCATCTAACTCATCGAACATTATCAAAGGACAGCAGCTCACTAGCCCATTCATCCAAGTCAAGAAGACTCTACTCCGTTGCAGGTATTAAGTAGAAGTCCCTTTTTTATGTTTGCCACATTAATTCACACATACAACTTACTCGTACCAGTTGGGGTGAATGGAACAATTCGTGGTTCCAGCAGGGAAGACAACTCCATAGTCCACGATGGTTGTGTTCCAGTTCACCAGGTTTGAGGGAATTAAACATTTACTTATTGTGCTTTCATTGTGTCAATTACCGAAGAATATACATTGCTGCAAGTAACTTTCATTGATGGAAACTTTAGCGGTTCAGCATAATAATAATCGGTTTATTGTAATACGTCGTTTGACTTTTAGAAATCGCCATTATCCATAGAAGCATAGATGCACGCTGAAGATGATCCTCGCAAGCTTGAAATAGCGGGCTTATCGGGCAGAAGCCTTGGAGAGGCCTCCGTGAAGATCCTGGCGGATCGGAACAATGAAAAAGGCCGAATCATCCTTCAAGCCTTTTCTTTCCTCTTTCGGCCCTCGGCTTGACGGTGAGGAGAGGAAAATCAATCGGGAACAAAACTAATGTTCGATTGTTCCCAAGCAAGCCGTGAAACTTATCGCGATTCCCCGTGACCTGATTTTTGGACGAAGACTTTCGCATTTACGGTAGATAGGCCCTATCAGGTGTTTATTGACAACCGTGAAACAACATCAACTAACGGGGCACACGCCCAACAACTGAAAAGAAAGCAAGTAAACTATGAATTAAATTACGTATCAATAATTCACGTCAACTAATTCGGGGGCCGGCGAGATACAGCGTCCGATGTGTCTATCCCCCGGTTGGGATAAAAATTCACTGCATCTCTGGTTCTCGTCTCGGGCGGGCACCAATACAAGCTTTGAAAAGCTTGCTTTTCAAACCACCCAGCGATCAGATCATCACCTCTGATGGAATCATGTGAAGCCTGCAGGGACCTTAGTTGAAATGATAAGCAGTGATACAGCTTTCGCGTAAAAAAAGGTCCCCCCGGGATATACCGAGTGAGGATGAATCCAGGGTTAAAATGAATAAATAAATAAATAAATATAATAAAAACTAGGTATAGTTCGAACATCATCTTATCAGTCACCGTCTTATCAGGTCTGGACAGTGTGAACAAAATTACAGTTGGGCGGGAATGTCATACTAGATTAATTCAACTATCATACGTCACTTGATCATACTTTCCACGAAAAACTCACTGGTTAAGACCTAGCTGAATTAGATTAGACGAAATCAACTTTAACCGCGATTAACAGTTTTCGAATCCCACCGTTATTACGACGAAACTAACCGTTCAGTATAACCGTATGTAAAGATAGGGATTATAGCTTGGCATTATTAGTGTCTATTCAAGAAGAACATTAGTTTTGGGGTTGAGTTGTCACGCACCGAATGTATGAGATGCCTCTAGCTGTGTAAGCAGAGTTGAGAGTATGTGATTTTCAGATAAAATATGTCCTCTCATCCATCACCAGTCAAAATATATCTTCAACTTTGGCTTAACTTGAACTATTTGCCGGAAACAACTACATGTAAACAACTACTACTACTTGTAATAAACATCATATTATGTAAGAAGATGCAGGTATGAAACCAATAGCATGAATGATAGCCATGATACGGCATAGTATTAAAACGATGAAAATGTACCTCAAGTATATTGCACATTTTTCAATCCTTCGTGTAATGCAATTCGTAGAATTATAGTATGGTTAAAAAAAAATTGAGAACCTCCTCCTTTTTTGAAGTCGATTAAAAACAGGAATCTCGTAATTTATGCTTTCCAAAAATGCAATATCAAGATTGCTTTCATAATCCGTTTTTATTGTAAACAATTTTGATAGAAATTTATTATACTTGTTTGGTCCCCATTTTACGCTAGAGAGTGCAGCATAAATTTTTGCGCTATGTGGCCTTCAAATGCGGCGTTCCAGGTTCGGAAGTCGATTATGACCGTCTGTTGGCTAGGTGTCAGCTGGTTCCGCTGACTATGAGAAGATGTGCTGCTGACCTCAATTTCCTGCATAAGCTGCTCGCAGGGATCCTTTTCCAGCTGCCACGGTTTTCTGCCCGTTCATCAGCCCTATTTCATATTCCATTTTCTGCGACGAATTATTTGCTGCACCGCCCTCTCATTCGACTTCCCCGCACGGCCAACTTGCTACTCTGCGCCCATCCGGAATTCGACTTTTTCTCAGACTCACTGGCTTCCTTAAAACGATTAATATTTTCCTCCCCGGATGTTTTTTGTAATTAATATTGAGCATGGACATTTATTCATTTTATTAATAAGTTTATTAACCTGCAGTATTGTTTTCATCAAGTATCATTTTCAAAATGTTTTTTATTTTCTTGCTTGATTCATCTATTTTGTGATTTCACCATGTAATTGGGCTTGCCCGTAAATAAATAAATAAATAAGTACTTGAAATTCTGGAATTCACGAACTAGAATTAGGTTTCATCCTACGTGACTAACTCTAACTGCAATATCAAGGTAAATTCACGCAATGCTCGTATTTGCTAGTCTTGTTTAAAAAACCACGGGACCGTGAAAGTTTCAAGTACAGTTCAAGTGTGAGAGGAGACCTTATCAGCATATGAAATAGGTAGGTACGTAAGTAATGGAAGGTGTCTGAAAGGCAGACTGGAGGTGAAGGTCGCATGATTGACTGTTTCAAACGAGGATACGATAAAAGCAACGTTGGAAGTGTGAAACCCCTCTTTCAATGCCACGCCACTTGCGAAGCGATCGCAGTCTATATTAGTTCAATGCACTTATTTACACTGACGCAAGATAATCAAGATTATCAAAAGACTGGAATCCGGAAACCATATATCTACAGATTTTTCATAGTCTGGGTGGACGATCGTTTGTCGTGTTGCGGAAAAGTCGCTCGCATCATTCTTTAGAAACAGGGACGTGAATCACATTATCGCCTCTCTGTAGGTAGGTATTCTACTATCACAATGCTTTCGATGAAATAAATCAACCGTGAAGAACCTAAACTCCGTCACTGGAGTATTCTAACAATATTGACATACAATTTCAATAAGGATATGAGAGGTAAATAAAATGAACGTGGCATGTGGCAATGTGAACAGAATACTCGTAACAGAACTCAGTAGCCAATAGCGGACTTAAATTTACACTCCGATCACAAAAGCGGGTATCCGCCAATGTCTGACCGATTTCGATCTAATTTGCGGGGCTGCTGCTGCTGGTTGGCAGCTACATTGCCAACCTGCATTCATAGTAAGTTATCAGAGCGCCTTCAGTCTCTGCCCACGCGCGTACCTGACAGCATACAGTCACCGATATGACATATAAGAAGCGTTTGGTTTTGCTCAAATTTGTTTAGAAGTAGGTGCCTACTCATCGTTCAACATCGTACAACCGTTCAATGGGTAGTTAATTTAAACTATTCCCATTTCTAAATTATGCAGAATAAATACTTTCTTTTGGGGTATATAATGGGGCGATTTTAAGGGAGGAGGAGGATAACCCACAGAAGCGAATGATAAATAAACAAAATAATACGTTTCGGTCGACCTTGTGGGTATCTGACAGTGGAGTAATGGGGTGAATTAGCCACTTCCATTTGGTCAGGGCGTTCCATTCATCTCAGACGTCCACGTGTCTTTAATAGAGCACGTCCCGTCTGTCAGTTGCTGAGGATGGAGTCAACTGTCGGGGTCTGGCGGTATCCTGGCTCGTGCGTTATGCCAATAATTTGCCCTCAAGGCGGTTATATCTACACATTCTCAAATTGCCTGAATTTAAGTTTAGCCTGATTTAAGTTTCCTGAATATGAGTGAATCGCTTTTTAGCAATTCGTTCATATTCTGTCGTAAGCATAATATTGCAGGTCATCATGTATGTTTGAAGAATATCTTGGACATTTCGATACAGACATCTCCTCCTTACCAGATCGGATTTCGGTGAGAGTTGAAAAACTGAAAATCACCTCTGCTGAATCAGTGAATGAATGAATGAATGAAAAAAATTTATTCCGCTGATTGGTAGGTACATTTGAAATTACACACTTGTCATGGAAACTACCCCCCTCATAGATCAAGGATCTGTGCCAAGGGCATGTAAATTAAATTTTATTTAGTTCATTAGTTAATAAAACAAAAACCGGAAAACAATAATAATAGTAAAATAATAATGGTATCTGAATGCTATCACAAAGTATAAATGCTGGATGTCATGGCGTCACATTCCGAGGGCGAGGCCGCAATGAGGTATGAAAAAACGGATTTCTTGTATGCAGATCTACTGATTGAGTGAGGGTGGACTAGAGAGGCCGGAATAGTTCGTAAGATGTATGGTAAGTTGTACTGTGAATGTAAGTGAATGTACTGAATCTTCAGTGAGCTACATGCATTCTGTTCTTATAACTATTATTAGTGAGTTGTACACTACACACCTCTTCCAAGCTTATGAGCAATGAAACTATCCGACTGCGACCGAAGGCTGTACCTTGATACAACAATGGGACCCCATATTAATAATTACCTACTAGGTACATCATACGGTACCTATGTACCTGTGTCATAGATATTTAGGCATTATTTTATACCTTAAGTGCATTGCTGCATTGGTCAGTAAAACCTCGAATCGCCGGGCCTAAAATGGTCAATTCACCACGTTTTTCAATTCACGTGTATTTAGATTGAGCCTTTAGCCCGATAGGCAGGATGAGAAGTTGATTGACGGACATATCAACTAATTTCATTACTAAATAATAGTGCAAAACCGATCAATTAAGATGTGAAAACGAATTGATTGAACAAGCAATATTAAAGATTAACGATGAAACTGCTGATTATAAAGGTCGAGGAGCATATCCATTTACATTAAGAGATTTTTGACCGATACTATGTATGCATAATAAACAACACTGGTTCAATCATGATTAGGATGAATCATGTTATGACTTTTTAGAACTGATCAAGCTGATGATATCGATACGCCAACGCCTCAAGTAAGCCACAAGTAAAGCAGGAACTACATGCTTTTTTGGATGAATTTTTTGGTTTATCATTTTCAATAATGAACCACTGGAATCGGGCAAGAAAAAAAATGCTTCCCCCCCTCAAAATTTGATGGTTTGCGTTTCAAGATACGTAGAATCCGAAAATGCAATAAAAATATTTCTGTCTGTCCGCCGTACGGGCCACTTTTCTTAGTTACCATGAATAAAAATTGATGAAATTCGGGTATTAGGTTCCGTTCGGGGTCTAGTTGGTCCTCGAAGCTCGGCGTTACTGTCAGTCATCTCTAAGGGGTTCAAAATAGGGGTTGAAATTTTCAGAACGCCGTCGAAAACTTTCTATGAAAGGGTATGGCTTTTTTTACGATATTAAATTTGCCTTGAGCTAAACAATTTTTTGAGACCACCCGGAGCGCTGCACGGTCCAGCCGTTTGTGTGCAACAAAAAGCTTCGTCAACACGATCGTGAATCAAACGGTATAAATCCGGCCGGGATATCATCACTAAGGAGCACCTGATTATAATCAAGGATAGCTGTATGAAGTCGAGTTGGTTGTTGTGCATTATTATTTCATTTGATAAGTGACGGACTATTGCACTTTGTTGGTAGGTACTTGTGAAACTTAAACAAACTTTGAAGTATTATTGATGGGTAAATTAGTACATTACGGTAAATTATTACAGAACGGCAAATTATTACACAACGGTAACTTATTACATAACGGTAAATTATTACACAACGGTTCATCTACCAAGAAGGGGCTGGATTTTGTTGATAGGTACTTTTGCAACTTGACCAACCGTTGAAGTATTATTGATGGGCAAGGAAGGATTATACTTGACCAGAGGGTAGGTACTGACCACAGAAAACAGTGATCTACGCAGAAGGGGCATCTATTTCACTCCACATCAACAATTTTCCTTCAAAACTTCATTATTTGCGTTTCTTTTCGCCATTATAGTTACTGTTTGTCATCGAAAGAATTATTTTAGCAACATTTAACTCGTGATTTAGGTAGGTACCTAGTAACGAGTACGGGGTTAGGTACTAACCTACGGAGGGTCTGCGATCTACATATGTATAGACTAGTACATATTATATTATATAGACGGGTTATCTATACAGAGAGCTGTGATCTGTAACAGAAGGGTATTCTGTACAAAATAATAAACCGTTGTGCAGGGATTTGCAGCGTTTTCATTTTTTAACTCGTTCAAACCAATCGCCTTATTCATATTGAATTATTTCCTACCATAATATTCCCAGTTAATGGCTAAACAAACATTTACGTAACATCCTGGTGGGGCAATCGGTATTGTCCGCTTGGGTCAGTCGGCAGTCTTCCGCTCAATTGAGCACCTCACGTGCTTTTCATCGAGCGACCTTGTGCAGCGGATAGCTCGTACCGGTCGTCGCATCAATTCGCTATATCCTCCCAACCACCGTGAATCACATTATTATCATTTTCATAGTATGCCTTTTCAGTACGCTGAACATGAGTATTTTCTATTTGAAAGGTGGAAATGAGATGGCACTGCTAGGTTAACGCTTTAGAAACTTGGACAATTTACAACTCCGTCACACGCGCCCCAGAAATGCAAACCTTACGACATCAAGCAGAACACATGCTTTTCATTAGTACCTTCAAAGATCCCTAGTCTCCCACTGGAAATATCTGTCAGATCATGGCAGCTAAATATCGTAAAAGAGGAATGGTATAACCACTGTTCGATTCACCCAGTGAAATTTTTAGGGGAAAGTAGCTGTCTTATTTTTATAGAAAAATCTGCAAATTATAACCTTCAATTCAACAGCCCTACTAGGTACAATTAGTACTATCTTAAGGTTTTCGTAGTTCATCAGTTGAAACTGGGGTACGCGTGCAACCCAACGCTAAACCTTCGTGTTATTCAACAAAATACGCTGACAGTTAGGTGGAGTTGGGTTACAATAAATTATTCACGTCTGGGGCATCTACCTCATATTTTCCGTTTTAGGAAGATTCAAGCAGCGCGCCTCTCGGCGCATTATAAATTACATCTTGGATATAGGGTGGGGAGGATGAAAAGGTGCAGCCGCTTTGTAAAAGGAACAGATAGCACGGGCCTTCTATGGAATGGAGCTCCGAACTAACAAGCTTGGCCGCTAGAGGCGCCATGGAGTACCGAGCTCAAGCCACTGTTCACTTCACTTTCAAGACACTTTTTTACTAACTTGCAATCATGCCTATTCGTTGAGTTTATAAATTCAACAACAGAAACGGATCCCGGTTCCCATGGGATAAAGACACGAGGGAAAAACGGACATTGGCAATTCAGTGGGAGAAACAATTCGCAGTGAAATCATGGACCACTGTTTGCTGGAGCCATTTCGGCCCGAACTACTTTCTGCAGAATTATTATTGTAAAAATGTCACATCTGCTTCGTAATTTATGTCGCTGAATTAATTCATAGGCTTGCCAAAGGACCTTCCCCCCAACCTATTGGCATTCCCCCCCCCCCCCCCCCAAAAAAAACAGAGGTGATGTAAGTAGGTGGTAGGTTTTCTGTCGGATGAATGTAGGAAGTTACTGCCTGGCGGATAAATATTTGTTCCCCAATTCCTCTTTCAGCTCTTTTGCCAACAGTAAATAATCCATCACTATCAGTGGCGGATCCAGAGAGGGGCTATAGCCCCCCCCCCCCCCCCCCGCCACCCTTGGGTATCCAATTTACACTAGATAAAATGGGTAATTTGTTTTGTAGAGAGTAAACTACCTAAAACTGATGAAATACTTCTTTAGACCTTTTATAATAAGGAATAATAAGTAATTCATTAATGAAACTTACCGTAAGGTAGAATTACTAAAAATGTACATAAATGTTTATTTTAAAAACTCAATCATTTGGAAAAATAGTAATATCCGTACTAAAAATATTTCTGTACTTGAAATTAAAAGGTAATAGCTTTCAACGTTCAAATTCTTATGGTCAAAGGGTCAGATATATGTTAATGCAAAAATATTCTAATGGCTTAAAAATCCTTTGATATTTTAGTCAAAATTCTCGAGTCAAACCATAGTTTTTTGCCTTTAAACTCTGGTTAATTAAGAGTTAAAAACGGCCTAAAAATGCGTCATTTTACACTTAAATTACTTACACTTACCCCCCCCCCCCCCACCAACAACACCTAGCAGCCCCCCCCCCCCCCCCCTTTGACCTATCCTGGATCCGCCACTGATCACTATTTAAATGAAATTGATAATTTCATTAAAAATGAAAAGATACTTTCATAGAACAGATAAACAGAAAACGCCGGGCACAAACAAAAAAAACCAGTCATGCAGCATGACTTAATGAGCGAATTTTCAAAGAAATATTCGAATTAATGGCTATGGTTTTGAATAAAAGAAAACTTCGGTCTAAAATTTGGTTTTCTATGTATATTCTCTTCGTATTTATTTTAATTTGTAAGTTTTGTCCATCCTGATTCTACCGTTTGTTATGAGTAGATTCCTTGTTCCTTCTGAATGGCCTTTCCTCTTGACTACGATTTCAGGCCTGGTATCTAAAACCAGTTCAAGATTTGCTCTACTAGGTAGGTAGATCCTTCCTTCTTCATTGATATTATTTTTATCATGTTAAGTACCTACCTACCTTTGAATATCAAATATTCGTATGATACTGATAATAAATTGATAAGATACCTACCTAACCTTCTTCCTCCTACTGTTAGTACCTAAATTGAATAATTTGAAATAGATTTTTTCTTTCGTCTTCCTTCTAGTAATACGTGGGCCGGTACTTGTCTATCTATGAAGGTATCATAACAATTATATGTCAAATGGGAAATTCAAGGAGTTGTACTAATCGTTTGCCTCCCCCTTTTTTGCTTCGAACTCTCGTCTTCAATTAATACTTCTCACATTTTTCAATCTGACCACTCTAAGGGGGTGGGGGGGGGGGGGGTAAGAGTTTAAAGATTATCCTAGTTTTGGGTAATTTTTGCGCACTTTAAATGCTCTAATTTAAGAACGGATTTAGATATCTAAAATCCGATTTCACCATCGTGTTCAGCGTGCAAAAACCTTTAAAATGAGGGGTCACTTGTTAGAAAATAACATTTTGGGGATTTTTGGGTAATTTTTGCGCACTTTAAATGCTCTAATTTGAGAACGGATCAAGATATCTAAAATCCGATTCCACCATCGTGTTCAGCGTGCAAAAACCTTTAAAATGAGGGGTCACTTGTTGGAAAATAACATTTTGGGGATTTTTGGGTAATTTTTGCGCACTTCAAATGCGCCAAAACCCTCCTTAGAGTAGGCCAATTTCGCCCATCTTCGAACTTAGCCTTTCGATTGCCAAGATAGATTTTTTGTGCAAATTTGAGCTGTTTATCTCAATTCTATCGAGAGTTATCGTCTGGAGTGACACATATATATATATATATATATACATATAAAAAAATCAGTCATGCAGCATGACTTAATGAGCGAATTTTCAAAGAAATATTCGAATTAATGGCTATGGTTTTGAATAAAGGAAAACTTCGGTCTAAAATTTGGTTTTCTATGTATATTCTCTTCGTATTTATTTTAATTTGTACGTTTTGTCCATCCTGATTCTACCGTTTGTTTATTACGTAATTGTACTAAGTGCTTATTTATTTGATCGCTGTGGGTAAATTCAAGGAGTTGTACTAATCGTTTGCCTCCCCCTTTTTTGCTTCGAACTCTCGTCTTCAATTAATACTTCTCACATTTTTCAATCTGACCACTCTAAGGGGGTGGGGGTAAGAGTTTAAAGATTATCCTAGTTTTGGGTAATTTTTGCGCACTTTAAATGCTCTAATTTAAGAACGGATTTAGATATCTAAAATCCGATTTCACTATCGTGTTCAGCGTGCAAAAACCTTTAAAATGAGGGGTCACTTGTTAGAAAATAACATTTTGGGGATTTTTGGGTAATTTTTGCGCACTTTAAATGCTCTAATTTGAGAACGGATCAAGATATCTAAAATCCGATTCCACCATCGTGTTCAGCGTGCAAAAACCTTTAAAATGAGGGGTCACTTGTTGGAAAATAACATTTTGGGGATTTTTGGGTAATTTTTGCGCACTTTAAATGCTCTAATTTGAGAACGGATCAAGATATCTAAAATCCGATTTCACCATCGTGTTCAGCGTGCAAAAACCTTTAAAATGAGGGGTCACTTGTTAGAAAATAACATTTTGGGGATTTTTGGGTAATTTTTGCGCACTTTAAATGCTCTAATTTGAGAACGGATCAAGATATCTAAAATCCGATTCCACCATCGTGTTCAGCGTGCAAAAACCTTTAAAATGAGGGGTCACTTGTTGGAAAATAACATTTTGGGGATTTTTGGGTAATTTTTGCGCACTTTAAATGCGCCAAAACCCTCCTTAGAGTAGGCCAATTTCGCCCATCTTCGAACTTAGCCTTTCGATTGCCAAGATAGATTTTTTGTGCAAATTTGAGCTGTTTATCTCAATTCTATCGAGAGTTATCGTCTGGAGTGACACATATATAAATAAATATATATATATATACATATAAAAAAGTGTTAAATTTCAGGAATCGTTTTAGAATGGTCTGAAACGGATTTCTATGAAGAAAATTTCCAAAAATTTATATTATTTAAATTTCGAAGCCATTGCAATAGCTTCATTTTCTTTGAAAATTCGCTAAAAGTGTTAAATTTCAGGAATCGTTTTAGAATGGTCTGAAACGGATTTCTATGAAGAAAATTTCCAAAAATTTATATTATTTAAATTTCGAAGCCATTGCAATAGCTTCATTTTCTTTGAAAATTCGCTAAAATAGCCTTCCATTCAAATAACCGGTTATCAAAGGATCAGCGGGATTCGGTACGGAAGTCTGTGTTGCGCTCTGTCTCGAGCTTCTCAGGAGCGGAGCCCCATACCACTGACACCTGTTCCTCGTATTTTCTACTGGAAGGGGGGAAGCTTGCAGTATGTCGAGTGATAGAATTTTGCATATGAATGATATTTTGTGATCAACCCCCACCCCCTCTTCAAACACCCACAGATGAACCCACACTGAAACAAAGTCTCGAAACTTGGCCATACGCATTTTTATCCACACGGATTTAGGAAGATATCTGCATTACAACGCTTCACACGCTAAACAACCCAAGAAACGCTAGTGCAAATATTATAACTTCTTAGCAATAAATTATGTTGTTAATCATACGTAATCCCCGTTGAACAGACGAGACTGACAAAAATTTTACCCTTTCACGGTTACTTTCACCACCTGATATCCCCTTCACTTCTATTACCTTTCCCTTCACTTAGGTACCTTTCATTTCCCACCCCTTCGAGTCAACATAGGGACCAAAGAACGTTCCGTCTCCTGTAGGTTCCAGTACACAAGCAACAGATTCCTCAAGAAGCTATGTTAATTTGTACTCCGACAATTGACGTTCAAGTAATACGATCTAATGTGAAGGATGGTAATCGTTCGATATTATGCTTTGAACGACGCGAGATGAATGGCAATATTTTACAAAATTATTTCACTCTACTGACGTAAGCGGACGTATTTTTTGTGACGTCCCATAAAACGTGACCTTCATATAACTATTAACCGTATTTTATAGGTTATTTTTCCATTTATTATCATCAATTTTGTTTCAAGAACCGCGCATTGTTATTCATTGGGGAAAAACTATGTTAGTGGAAAATCTCGCTCGTTTCCAATTTTCTTCCTCCATCGGTTTTTAATTCCCCTCAGAAATGCGGTGGGGACTACCACGTGGTAGAGCTACTGACGTAAGCGTTGCTACGGCAACTACTGTTGCCGACTGGACGGATTTTTTTTTTTCTTCCAATTCCACTCTCATCTTTACCCCGCAATCCTCCCTCCTCACACTCTTCCAATCCACACTTCCAGCCCTTCCACGCAGGACGTCTGCCGGGAGGAGGGTCGTCTCATGAAAATCGGGTGAAAATGAAATCCCCCAGTCCTTTCCGACAGGCGAACGGACCAGATTTGCATTTTCATTCAATTTGCCCCAAGGACCCCATCGGACGCCGCCCCGGGAGGCGGCAACGCTGTCACGGGACGGGGAACGACCAACTTAGAGCCTGACAAGTTGCTTTGGTGGCAGATAATCTCGATTTACTGTCGTTTGTCGGGCGAGAGACGAGAAAATCGAAAACTCGCAAACAAAATAAGATTTACTTCCTCGTTTTTTCGACCTCCCGGAGGGCTTAGCGCGCTTTTCTGCAACACCCAATGATGGTGGGTCAATTGATCCAAGCTACAACCAAATTTCGCAGTCACTAAACGATTCGATACAAACCAACCCAACCACCAGTATGCAAATCATATACTGAATAAAAGCCCATGTAAAAATGCGTATGCTGTATTTCGACCTCTCCTTCTCCCTTCCTATACACCTCCATAACATCTGGAACTACGTACAGCCAACAAAACGCTGGACCCATCCTAATAGATTATCCAAAAATTCGCTAAATTACTGAAGATCCATTCATTTGAGCGGTTAACAGTTTCAAGTTCAATGAATTCGTTGATTTGTGTAAAGGTAATCGCTATTATTCGACTGCCTGAAAGAAAAAATTGGAAGTACTAGTAGGATGATTTTCAGATTGATATGAAATGAGTAAACGCGATATTCTAGCTTCAGCACATGACTTACACAAATTATGCCTACCTAAATAGGTATTTACCTAGGTATTTTTTGTAGAAATTAGTTCAAAACATTATAACTTTTAGCCATCAAAGTACCTACCCACAACTATCCATTTTTTCTATCTTCTAGTACAACATTTCATTTCCAACAACATCATTAGCTATAATTTATTGCGAAAAGGCCTAAAGGCATGATTTACACCAGAATCGCACAATTTCAAATTACAACAAAGAAAAAAAGTGTTCATAGAATATGACAAGAAAGACTGACCTGTAAAAGTTTGATGCGGGACGAATACTAAAGGAGCTTAAAGCTTAAAGCTTAAAACGTATGGAAACTGCTATGATGTACGTACCAATAGGAAAGAAGGAAGAGAGATGGAGGATACACTATTAAGTGTCACTATACAATTCATCACATAATAATTACGTTGATAGTGGGTATTTCATCGGATAGAAGTCACTTCAAATAGCCTCAGTACTTGTACTATTAGTTATCTCGTTCCTTTGACAGAGCCCTCGAATTTCAAAATGCTTGGCTTGATTTTCTTCTACTTAGTGTGCTTGTTGGATGTGTTCAACTTTTGGAACGTACTTACCAGCTCACCCATATTCATCGGCAGTACGCATCTAACAGAGTAGGTAATTGTAATTATTCACTAAACAATATGATGCAATTTTATTGCATTATGGTAAGTGCGAATGGTGAACGTGTTTTAATACATAGGTAATTAATTATATCATTTAACGATTCGAATCTATCAACTTACAATACTCACTCTTGAACTGTCGCGGTCCTACTTATTACGCCCACATGATTATAAATCATGAACGAATCCAAAGTACTGTAGTACCGTGGGCTTGCTAGGCCTAACGAGGCTTGAAGAGGAACGTATAAAAACTCAAAGTGGAGACAACATGTTTGATAGAAGAATGCTGATGACGTTATACAATCATGAATAATTAATTACATTTTTCCACACGAACCAGCGAGGCCAAAGTCGCATTTTTACCAAAGTCTCTTACTCACTTATTGGCACTCGATCAAATACAACTTTGCTTCTGCGCCTGTGCACGGATAAGAGGGAATCTACACAAAAAGGTTTTCGAGGAGTGGTTACCACTCATTACATTGCGGCTTTCCCTTAACTAATTTTAATTCTCATCGTTCCATTCAATTAGCGGTGCGCTGCGTGCAGGAACTTGGATAACGTTGAGCCATTTGAATCTGGAAAGTACTCTACAAGAGGGGGTCATCTGATTGCTGTTTTGATTGTTCACGAACAGGGTGGTGGCGAGGGTAGGCGTATTGTGCGTTGTAGCCAGGAGCTGTAGGGGTTGGCGAATCACTTGTTGAGCATCCCCCACCTTCCTCCACACCGCCTCACTGAAACCAGAAACCTGCCCGTAGCACGGATGCCCTGACAGCAACAAACCGACGCCCAGGTCGACTACAACCACCACCTTCAACTACCGAACGTCCAACGACCCAAAACGTTTTGAAATTGTTGTAAGTTTGAAGGTAAAGTTAGATCACCTTCTACAAAGTTTAGCTTTCCGCAAGAACATTAATCCACCCCCAACTTTTAGATTGATTCATGAAACGCGAGGCCCAGGAGCGAAATTCATTACGTATACTGCCACACATGATAATTCACCTTGGCCGAGACCCAGCACCGTCTAAAGCAAACAAAACTCCAGGATTTCCTCCTCGATTCTCAAGACAAGCTTCTTAAAATTTGTGCTTTTCAACTGAAGTGAGGAACCTTGGGTTGCCTGGTGGACTTTACGAGGACATGCAGAAGGCCGTGCTGATTGCTTCGTGCAGCCTGGTGATGGAGTTTTTGGCGAGGCTATTTTGCCCGACGACTGAGCCCTCCACATGCACTTGTGGGAGGGAATAGGCCCTTGGGCCCTGAGGCACTGTTTACCCGCCACGGGTGATAAACACTAAAATAATAATATTATTATTATCATTATTATTATTATTATATAGTAGGAGTATGTATGCGTAAGAGTACTTGAGCCTACAATAAAATTATGGGGTTTCATAAAGCAATGGGAGAGGCCAATGAGGAGTTACTTCACGACTTCTGTCTAAATATTGATTTCCCATTTTTAAACGGAAGTAGGCTCCACTCTAAGGATTTTGAGACCAACCGCACTCTCCTGCGATGAATAGTTTCTTTTCTATGAGCTTTCAAAATTCCAGCAACAAGTGACGTCACTGCATCCCTCCCACCTGTTGCCGAAACTCTTGAAAGCTCATAGGAAAAGAAATATTCATCGTAGAAGAGTGCAACTGGTCTCAATGTTCTTAGAATGGAATACACTTTCATTTAAAAATATAAACAGAAGTCATGGATACTCTTCAATGTACTCAATCTAACGACAAAAATCTTGTGGCAAAATAGAAAACACATTTTGAATTCTCAACTGGTAGAAGTGCGAGTCGTGTCGTGCAAAACCGCAGTTCTGTCGAGAATCTGAACTTGTTTAATGATTTAATGATAGAGATCTGGAATTTTGCGAGGAAATTCGTTCTCGATATCTAAGTATACTTACTGTTTTCGCGTCTCCAAGTCATGATGTATTTTATTGGGTATTTCGTGGCATTCCATGGCATTCTACTGTATTTAATTCACATCGTTGTTCTTTTACTACCTACTGTAACTATAGGTCAAGTTAATTTTATAATTTTATTTGTTTAGGAATTTTTATTATTTGTTCAAGCTTTTATGAGTCCTCTCATCTCTGGAGCTTGATGGAAAACTTAGCCTTGCGTAATGGGTCATTATCAAATGTACAAGCAACCAAAAATAATTATTATCAATCTTGCAAACTTGTAATTTGCCCAATTAGGGTAGTAACTAGGTACTACGTATACATATATCTGTAAATATAGTAAATCTTCTAATAGTAACTCTCAGATTTTTTCATCTTGAAAAGTAAACACCCTTGGCATAAGTGAATGAAATCAAAACACCTATTTGAGAATCCCACTCCTTGCTGCAAAGGCTTGAAAATGTTTATGAAACAACCAACCCGCCAAGAACGTCCTTACTTAAGTTAGATGTCAGTTTAAGGGCTCCAAAGACGCTATAGTTTCACAATCATCAGTATGTGCAAAATGAAGATATTTTTCCTAACCTTGATCAACAGCTAAACATTATGCAATCAATTAAACAGTCCTATAATATGAGTAACCTCTAAATATGATAGAAGAGGAAAAACATCTGCTGTTGTGTGCGAAAAAATTGCATGGAATGAAAATCAGCACGGATCTAGTTAATTTTGTGGCTGTACCAGCGGTTTTAATGTGACCTTTTCCCTCCTCCTCTTGTGTGGTAGCCCTCCCTATCTAATCTAAAGAGCTGTATATCAAGTGGCAAATCGGTTGGGTTTTGTGTAAACGTTTGGCAAGCGTTCTGTCGACCCCACGTGAGGGTGGCGTGCGCTGTTTTCAACCGATTATCCTATTAATGACACTGATTGCACCAGAATTGGGAGATTTTTGCTGCGTTGCACGAATGAATTCGCTTCCAGTTGAGTAAATTTGGGAGTTGGTTTTTTTGGTTTTGTGTGCAACGAACGACTATTCATTCACTTTTATTCGATTACCCTGCATTTGTTCATTGAGCGTACCCCTCCGGGAAGATAATTTGATCAAATTAATTTAAATCGTTTAATGGTTTACTATTAAAAGAACTGGTTATTTGGATTGACTCATTTAAATTTGATTTGATTTGGGCAATTCACCTTGATTTGACCCTCGCCCCTACTTGGATTCGCTTGATTTGTTAAGGTGAACGGAGATTAACGCCAGCCAGATAAACACGTCAAGCTTTTTCATGGTTTGTAATGGCTCCCGCCAGACCATCGCGCCTGGAGCCCGAGTCGAATGGAGACGTTTATGAACTTAAATCTAAAAAGTAGATAGTAAGACACCGAATGACATTGATGTTACCTATGCAAGATATGTGTGATACCTCCCAGTATGTTCGTAGCATTTCTGATGTCGAAAGCGCCTAGATAAAATAAAACCTCTTATCTTAAAAAATACCTTATACCTAAAAAGGAAAAACTGGAATACTTCCGATGCTTTATCTACAAAGTTCAGTTTCAGGGAACTGGGTATTCAAAATACAGCTGACAAAGAAACACAATGCTTTCCCAACACAATAACAATAATATTTTTCCAAAATGTTATGCATCCGGACAACCGCCCACCGTATAAATACTACCGCATCCTCCGTTGTATTCAAACAAACTTGGTGTCGGGAATCTTCAAAAAAGTTTTAAAATATCTACAAGTTTGATGGCAAATAGCTTCCTCGTACCCTCGCAGTGCTGTTTATTCCTAATTATTACTGCTAAATATTTTTACAATGAGAATGGGCCAAAAATTCTGGTTTTGGACAACCGCTGGGTTGTACCAACACGCATGTAACATGTAAATCAGGCCTTAAGGCCAATGTGGACGACAGTTGTTGGAGTGAGAGGGAAGATGAGGAAGAAAATTCGTTCTAACTCGGCAACGGATTGATCAATTTTCAATCTGAAAAATTATTTGGGTTACTTTCAGAAAATCACACACGGGTAGGTGAAACTAAATTTTTTTTTTCAACATTTTTTTTAAATTTTACCTTCAAAATTCAAAATTAATAGTTAAGACTGATTTTTTTGACAAAAACATGTACATCCCGTCTGGGGGCAACTGTCCACTATCGTTTAGAAACATCGCCATAAAAAAATATTGAAAATTGGCGACCGAAACAGAAAAACCGTGGGGCGAGTTTTATCCAGGTGAATTTGATGCTGAGACGCTGGCTGAAGGACGAAGGCGAGCGTCTGTCAAGGCGGGAGGGGTGGGGAAGCCACCCTTCTTTGGATCATGACCAGGTATAGCGAGAGGGCGTAGTCCCCCGAAACTTCGCACCCGCCCTCCAAAATCTTCGTATCCCCCACTGAACTCGAAAAATAAAACCAGTAGGTATTTAGTCAAGTGTCTAGAAGTGTGTTGTGACAGTCTCATCCTCGTGATCACGCTTGTTTTTTTTTTGAGTTTCGTTGCTCTCGTGTTTTGGATTCAAGCCATGGTGAATAAACGGCATTCAAAAAAGAAGAATATCCTAAAACTTTCAGCCTGCAAGCGAAGAAAAAAGGATTATTACAATTTTGAAGCAACGCGGGCTAGGTAAGTGAGTATTATTTTATTTTTGAGGAATAAATGACTTATTAGAGCCCTTACACTTTATAAGTCAACTTCATAAGTATCTAATACAAAAGCATACCTATATACAATTTTATGAATCACGTGTTCTGATAACTTATTACAGAAGCCAAGTTCATGAGGGTCTCCAGAGCTCAACAATTGACTCTGAACAGATACGGAACAACCTAGAAGAACTACCGTAAGAATACCAAAATATTCTCGTTGTTTCCGATTTCAGGTGGGCGTTATTACGGAACGTTATTTCCCTACATTACGCGTATAGTCCGGGAGCCTTGTACAAAAAAATGGGGTTAGCTGGAATCAATCGCGTCTTTTTTGGCCCCCCATAAAAGCCTCCAGTTCCTCGTGTTCAAAAACTCTGGAATTGATTCCAGGTAGAATGTACATGACTCACGGACTAGTAGAGTTACATAGGATAATGGTGGTTTGGTCATGTTTCCAAAATGTTTCGAAAACTATCAATTTCGTGTAAGAACATGCAGATAAGTAGTAAAAGCTATAACAACTTTTCGCACGTTGGTTTCCTAGTCATGTTCTGAATTCAACATTTCCCGAGAATTCTACCGTGAGCAGACCAGTGGTCCATGTCCTTCTTACTGTTTCTGACGTCACCTACTTGTACATCTATGTCCACTATTGAAGAATGTCATTATATTTTATTACAGTGGTACAGATAACGCTAGTCTCCAGAGCTCAACGATTGATTCGGAACAGATGGTTAACAATACCTGAATGATTTTTGAAGCTCAAATTACAAAATCGCATTACTCTCTGCAACTGGAATATTGATGTTCCTATTTTTTGTTCCTCATAGTTAAGTACTTACTTCGTATGTTTTTACTTTGTATGCTTTGTGTTCCTCAAACTTTGTGCGTTCCTCTTATATTATGGCCTACTCATACTAATAAATTGATAGCTACGAGTTGTAACAGTTGATTTTCCCTGATGACCTTTCATAAACGTAATTTTATGTACGTACGCCTCAAGCTTGTCGATCTTCAACAGTGTGAATGAAGATCACTGTGAAGATCATTATAAAATTTATTTTTGCAGACCAGCGTACCTATCCACTTATACTTACCTAATGAATGTATCAAGTTTACAGAGGGCTATTACTGAACGGAAAGTGACGAAATTCATGGATTTCCTGCCTACTTGTTCCAGCTAATTTTCTCGTGAAACAAATTTTTTACCTAAATGTACATACATATTCATTAAAAATAGGTACCTACATAACCAATACCATAGTGCATAACTAATCCATATTGATAGTAATAGAATAGAAACTAGAAGGAAGTTCTTATACAAACATTTATGTAGAATAACAGCCCAAAATAATCGGCAGTTTGAAACAAGAAGGTTTTTCCAATTAGATGATGGGTCGTGCAGTGAGCAACGAAATAGTACCTACCTACCCTTTTAGTTCTTGGTAGCCAGGAGCTAATTTAAAAAAAAAATCTAGCAGAGGGGAGCTCACAGGTTGCGTGACCCCTCACACCCCGCACCACCAACTCGGCCGACTGCCCGCCGTCTCCCTTCCATGTACAGCTCCAAATTCACAGCATTTTTGACTTGTCCCCACGGTTTTTCTGTTTCGGTCGCCAATTTTCAATATTTTTTTATGGCGATGGTTCTAAACGATAGTGGACAGTTGCCCCCAGACGGGATGTACATGTTTTCGTCAAAAAAATCAGTCTTAACTATTTAAATTTAATTTTATAGGTAAAATTTAAAAAAAAAATGTCGAAAAAAAATTTTTAGTTTCACTACCCGTGTGTGATTTTCTGAAAGTAACCCAAATAATTTTTCAGATTGAAAATCGGTTGAAATTTGAATGGTTGAGAGTTGATTTAAATTTTAGGCGATCGCAGTGCCATCTCTTATCGTAGAATCTCACTAGAGGCCCGTCCACATTGGCCTTAAGCCTGCTATATACCTGTTGGTTAAGCACAACTGTACAGCCATTGTGGCAATAAAGTTTGATTATATTTAAAAAAAAAAGAGAGAATGGAACGAAATGGTTACACTTATAAACAAGTAGGTACCTACAATTCATAAACAAGTACCTACCATACCTACCGTTTTTCTTTCATTCTCATTAGATTCATCATTGTTTCATCTCCCCAAGCATTTTTCACTTTGACAAAAGCTCGAAGTAATATCAACTGTTTCCAAAATGTGTCAACCTGATATCTCGCTTTTCAAAAGGAAACCCGATAAACAAAGCCCTTTGCTATTGGCATGTATTCTAAAGACGACGAAAATACGTTATGAGGCTTTACTCAAACTCTTTGGTTCTGGTTCCATTTGCAATAAAGGCATTCTTAACGCACTAAACAGAAATAGGGAGCTGGAGAAATGGTTAGTGAGAAGACAGGGGCGGGTATTTTGCCGTTTGTTGGCAGAAGGGTAGAGATTCTTCGATGAAAAGATTCTCTCGAGACCTTTTACTCCATACACCCATACACTTAACGTAAAAAGCCCTTTTCATGTCCTTCGGATCATATTTCTGGTATCATTCTTCCAGAGAATTTCAGACGTCTAACGCTCATATGTTCCATTATGGAAATTTTTCCTCTCAATCACGGTACGGTGAATGCATGTTGAATGGCGCAACCTGTCTAATAAACATGTAGTGCCTTTGAAGCCCTCTTTTTCCTATGGGCGCATTCTTATCATCCAGGATGACAAACGAGAAAATTATATCATCGACTAATTCCGCATTGTTCTGCATACTTCGCAAATTGCTACGATATGAATGCAGACTATGCAGTCGGTTAGGCCATATTTTCCAATAACCTCGTGTACACCCATTCACAACCCCACTTCCAAAGGCAAGAGGGAAAAAAGGCTGCAAATGATTACACAACCCTTCTGCGTAGATCACTGTTTTCTTTGGTCAGCTTCTACCCTATAACCTTCACTATAACCTCAAAAAACCCTCGAAACCTCATATTTTACACCCATTTTTCACCCTGTGTTTTCCGAACGGGCTGCCGAGCTTCGGAGCACAACTAGGGCCCAAATGGACGACTTTAGACCAAAATTTAAGATTTTAGACCAAATGGACGACTTGAAACCAAAATTTAAGCTAAGTTTAAGGCTGAAACTCTGCCAAGTTAACGGCACGTAGCTTCCTCGTATCAATACCTAACACTATCAAATAGCTCAAATAAACGTAGATATGACAATCAATTCTGTACAGATTGGGGTGGATTCAAAAATTCTATATATAATCTGATTTGTTGTTATGCAAGAAGCATAACGTTTAGTTTGGAAAAAAGGTGAAGATTGTTCATTAAAAAGAATGTTCATTAAAATTAACAAACTTATTAGTTTCAACGAAAAATCCCTTCAGCTGGCTGAACAGGTACTAGTGACTAGATATTATACTGCTTCTACCGACTTTCATTGTTACGTCAGTAAGTAACCGCGTTTTGGCCAGTGAAAAAAGAAGTAAAGGAGCACCGAAAAGAAACTTTATTTCTATTAATCCTTGAAATGCTAAGGTTGAATGGATGTGCCCTTGAGGACACTAAGCACTGTTATTAATGAGGATCATGAGCTTTTGGTCCGACAAAAAACGAGGACGCGTCCGTCCGGCCTGCTCGTCCCCGTGTTTTTGAGGTTTTCCTGTTTCAGTTGACTACGACGTCCTGATGATCGTCAGGTCGTCTTTCCGGGACGTTGCAAATTAGGAATGCTCTCTTCGGAGAACAAGAACTTTATACGTGATACGACACTTCTACCATTAATCCATCATTGATCCGCCGTTGACTTGTCCGTAACGTATCTTCCATCTTCCCTATTGTGATTAAGCAAATTAGGTATTTTAAATTTTGTCGTAGATAAATTTTTATAGGTCCGACGTAATATTTTTTTGAATACCTATTTTTTTTTAACCCATTTACCAGGAATACATTTGTAATCTTTTTTTACCAGGTATATTGATAACTATGACTGATCGCACAGTAAAATTTCATTCAGCTCTGCTGAAGTTTATAAATTGAACGAAAGCTCAACGATAAGGAGTCAAAAAAGCACCTTTTGCACTATATTCCCGATCCTACTGACAGCCTGGTCTGGTCTGGTGAGTCGATCTTCAAAGAAGCCTGCTATACCTACCTACTTACTATGTTTTAATTATTTATGATAACTGCCGCTAATCAGGTTTACAACAAATATCTCATTGGAAGTATGAAAAGCTTGCCACACACCATAGGTAAGTGCAATAGTTGTTGCAGTGTTGTTCACAATTCAAATATTCATACCGATCGGCATGAGAAAAGGCGATGCTATAGATATCGCAAATCAAACAATGAATATTTTGTTATCCCATAAAGGTAAGGTAAGAACGCTATATTGTTCGGCTCCGAACGTAGGCCTTGTTAGTGATTCAATTCGGGTTTCGAATTCTACCGGGGGCGTTTTCATTCGATCCAATTCAAAGCCTCGAAAGGAGGCCCGCCCGAATTCAGCCCCTCGGTCCTAAGGGAGAAATACTACTGGAACATGGGCTCTAGGGCCGCAAGGCGAAGCGAGGCGCATGTTTTTCGGTTAATTAGAGAAACACTACGCGACCTCCCCCTTTTTTCAGTACTCCTATGAGAGATAAAACAGAGAAGATAAAAGCTACTGGGGTTTTGTGGGCGGTTGTAGGGTTTTTTTTATCTCTGAGCTGACCGCGATAAGAGTATCAAACAGAAACAGTAAAGCTTTGATACAAAGGCGTTACAAGCGTTTGTGGGTTTCTTCTTTGCGGCATTTGGGGTTGATTGCTTGTTCTAATATCGGTGTATTAGATGTGCTTTGTACCTGTTATGCAAACGGATATCTACTCTATCAACTTTATGAATAATCGATAAAACATTTAATAATTATCGAACAAATAAAAGAGGAAACAAAAAATATATTCCTCTCAAAAAATAGCTATATTGATAAAAACGGAAAGTTGTCTGTGTGTCTATAAGTGGTCGATTTGGTGATGACCAGCCGCGTCTCACTGCACAACCCCCTTCCCGTTAATTCTGTTGAGATTCCTCAACAGCATTATGACTGCTTCTACTTTCAGATTTCATTCATATTTCTGGAACTGTCGTAATTCAGGAGAGGTGTGTTAAAAGGAAGAAATTCAAGGCGCCTCCAAGAAATTTTGTCTGGTTAATATTTAAGCATTACATTTTAAAATGATATGAAGGCCTGTATAATTAGAAGATGTGGGGCTAAACAGGTTTTTAAATGGGTGTTATAAAACCGTTAAAAAGGAGTGGAGCTGAGACAGTACAACAGTAAAAATATTTTTTATTTTTGCTATATTATTTTCAATAATGAACCTTTGGAATCGAGCATGAAACATAATGTTTAACCCTCCTCAGAATTTGATGGTTTCCGTTTCAAGGTATGTAGAATCCGAAAATGCAATTTAAAAAAATTGTTCTCCATCCGCCGTATGCCGTACTTCGCACTTTTCTTAGTTACTATGAACCAAAATTGACGAAATTCGGTTCATAAGTCCGATTTGGGGTCTAGTTGGTCCTCAAAGCTCGGCGTTAATGTCAGTCATCTCTAAGGGGTGAAAAAACAGGGGTTGAAATCTCTAGGACGCCGTTACCTCGAATTTTTTACGGTTATAGTTCTAGAACTTGGGAGTTTTTTGAGGCCACCCGGAGCATTGTGCGTCCAGCCGTACGTTCACAGTAAGGCCCAGAAGTTTGCACCGACAGGCTTCTTCAACAGGAGGGTAAATGAAATTCTATACAATCAGCCCAGATATCATTGCTAGGGACGCTGAAACAATCGGGAATCGGCCCGAGATAATCATAGCTAGGGAGCACCTGATTATATTCACGGAGTATGAAGTCGAGTTGGTTGTCCTGTGATATTATTTCATTTGAAAAATGATTGCTGTTTTGGATTTTGTTGATAGGTAGTGAAACTTGAATAAAAATGTTCAAGTATTATTGATAGGTAAATTATTACGCAATGGCTAATTATTACACAACTGTTAATTATTACACAACGGTTCATTATATCACCTACGTAGAAGGGGCTGGAGTTTGTTGATTGGTACTTTTGCAACTTGAACAACGGTTGAAGTATTATTGATGCGCAAACTATTACACAACTGTAAATTATTACTCAAAGGTAAGTTATTACACAACGGTTCATCATACTATCTACGCATAAGGGGCACCTATACAGGCAAATTATTACACAACGGTTTGTTATTTGCCTTATGCTTTTGTAGGAAACTTTAATTCCGGAGCCGGCTCCAGTACTCGATTTAGGGCTTTCCTGGGGGGAGTTCGATGGTATTGACCACAGAAAACAGTGATCTACGCAGTAGGGGCATCTATACAGGTAAATAATAAACCTTTGTATAATAATTTGCAATTTATTTATTTTTTTATTTTTTTTTTCAACTGCATGTTAGTGTCGGCAGTTCTCCCTATCTTCACCAAAACAAGGGGGTGAGGTGATGAGGACTCATCAGCACGACTGCAAAGCAGAGGTGGAACAATCATTTCGTGATGGGATGAAGAGCGATTGATTACAGAAGAAGACCCTGCTGCAGTGGCTGTATTCCTGTAGGATAGCTTTGCGATTTTTCTTTTTACAAATTGTTCGCCAAGTTCAAGATCGCACCATAGGCAACATTTCCACCCTCCAGCTGTTCTTCTTCATCTTCTAATTGGCACCCGTCATTCAGCATTGTATCCGCTTGCATTTTAATGAAATCTTTTGCATTGTAATGAAAAAGATGGAAGAATTTTCTAAATGACTTTATGGCATTCAACCTGGCTTTGGCATTGAAATTGGCGAGTTCTGCCCGTCGGGACGGGCTTTGGGCATAGTTCATACATTGGTAAAAATGAGTTATTAACTTACTGACAACGCTTCAAATTGGTTGACACTGTTCTAAATTATTCAACGCGCTAATTGAGAGAAACGCAAATGAAGTTCTGATTAGTCATAAGGTCATAACTTTTCTCTAGTCATCTTCATCTTTGGATATTGTACCTATGCAAAAGAATCCATGTTCTAAAGTATTCAAATCGACCAAATCAATACTGTCATTTGATTAAATACACATCCTCATGTCAGTTGGAATATTGTTAACAGCCCAAAACAAGTTTGGGAAGTTACAAGGTTTTTCTTTACGACTAGAAAAACTGGCCAAAAATCAAGGCAAAACTCAAGAATCCCTGTCAACCAAATTTGAACACTGACCAGTTCTAATCTGGCTCCAGACCAACCAAATCCGATTTCTAATTTGGCTCCAGCCTTTCATAGCTTCATTGTAATAAATTTTGATTCGGTAATTGATCAGTAGGTAGTAGTTTGCTATATTTTCCTCAATCACTCATTTACTCATATACTTAAAGAAGATGCGACTTACTTTTGATTGTGTATGTAATACTGTTAGTTTACAATTTGTAATACTGCTAGTTTATAGTTTGTAAGACAAAAATTATAGCGTTATGAATTCAAAGATGGATTCCACCAAATAATCTAACCAATGAAGCGACCAAGTCATACAAGGGGATCTCTGACCTAGCAAGTCACAAAATTATGCGCGGACTTGTACTGTTCCCGTACCACACTGCTCACAATTAGTACAACAAAGTTACTTACAAAGTAAATACCCCTAATAATTTTCCCTAATAATGAATAAATTATCTATTTATATTTGGAATGCATGATATCTAGGAAATATATGACCAGCGCTGTACGGGAAAACCATGTAGAAATGTGAAAGCCTTAAATGTTATTACGTTATACGAGATTAGGTCAAATGCAAAAGTGGATGGTCTTTGTACTCTTGTAGTTTTCATACTATAAACATTTCAAGTTTTATTCAGCATTATTACTGAGGTGCTGAGCCAATTTTTAAAAGTTGCTAAGCGGAAAATGAGCTTTCAAGCCCACAGTATAACGCTTGCACGGATGTGCTGAATAATTTAAATTTTACTGTGATAACATATCACTATTTAGAGTAGGCATAGTTCGTAAATTGTAATCAATGTATTAACTGTACACATGAACGTACCTGTTTCGTTTTCCTCAAGCTCCCACTGAAACAAGAGAAAACAACTCATGTCAGTTGGTTACCTCTGAAACTTTAACTATGAATTACGAACGCGTGTAAGTAAACATTTATGTACCTACACATTTTTAATAGGTAGTTATTAATTTTTGCAACTATTCTGGGATTCCGAGCTCGGTAAGGCCGTAATGTAGTTGCCAAAACCCTAAAATGTCCCTCCATTTGGTTAATTTCCTTTAGGTTGATTTATTGTCCAAACCGATCAAGGAAGACTTAAGTGCCACATGAAAGCTGGTGCCCTATCGTAGAATAAAATATCCAATAGAACTTCCAATGTAAGAAGAAGGATCGAATCAACTTGCTTGGAAGCTCAGGCATTAGTTTGCCCCAAGGCATTAGCCCTGTATCAAGAACATGAAAAAAAAAGTTCAAAAACTTCAGTCAGCGGCGTTTATCCCTTGAAAACTTTCTTGGGGTTGAACTAGTTATTTTCGTAGTTATTTGACACAGCTTTTACCCTCCCGTTGAATATCTGCTAGGGGCAGGGTTGGGAACGACTTCAGCCATTAGGCCGGGACTTGGCACAACTATCGCCGAGAAAGACTTCAGGGGCTTCGAAGAAAGTTGAGTTGAATTAGTTTTGGGGTCCTCAGTAAAGGGAAATTAAGGCTAAATCGCACGTTTAAGGACGACAGACTGTAGTTCCTAAATCTAAGACTCAGATACGAAAATAGGTTATGACGAATTTAAATTATTGTAGAATGTGTTGAAACCAAGCCACAAATCAGTGGACCCCCCTCCCACTTGAGGACCCCCCCATATTGGGTTTGCATGGAAGCTGCAGCACGCCAAATGAGAACCATCAAAACATCAGGTAAAAAATTTCCAACGTTTCATCGAATCGGTCGAATAGAGGATCAACTGAATAAGGAGGTTCGCAAACAACATTACCTACTGCGTTTTCGGGAAGGTCAAGAAACCCTGCATTGCAAATGAGGACAATAAATTTTGATTTATTATTATTTATTTCCCTGAAGTGCTTGTGGCCATTTGACGCGATATAGTCAAGAAACTCCAAGATGACACTGACTGATGTGCATATGTACTGATTACTGCGAAAGGCACCAAGTACAACATTATACAATAAACAATAGTAATATTTGAAAGCCCGGGGATTCGAATTTGAGACCAATCATGTTGAGAAAAAATCATCCACTTGACCGATCTCAATCTTCAATGGAAAACTATTCATTTATTCCAAGGAGCCTATACATCAACCGGTAGGGAGTTGGAATAAATTTGAATCTGTTATTGAGATTATTTATTCACAGCTCTGATCTCCTATTGGCGTTACCTACTTATTTTCCCAATGAAATTAGTTAGGAGGGTACCTATAGTTTTCCGTCCTTTACTGTCTTCAGTCTTATATAGATCTGTGAGAACTTTGGCCACGAAGAGGCTCTGTTTATGAAAAGTTAGCGGGTATGATCTTTAAGCTATTACCTTAGCTATTAATTCAACTTGGAGGAAAAGACGTCTTTACGCCATCAGCATCTCGCATTATCGATAGATTATGTCAATGAATTTGAGTTTACCGTTACAGCTATCTCTAAAAGCATTTAGGTTGTTCAATCAACAGGTTCCTCGGCACTCTCCATCACAAAATATCAATTTTCTGGATTTTAATTCAGGTTCTTCCACCGCTGTTCGGAAATAAAGCGTGTTATTCGCGAGAACTTCGCCTCATTAGCGTATGGGGATGTTTCCACAGGATTTCGTAAGATTCGTCATTGTTTTCACCGTTGGCCAAGATTGCGATATCAACTGCGAACACAGATCAGCAGTGAGGTTCAAGTACGATAGCAGGTGTCCCCAGGGCAGTCCGTATCTCTTCAAGGTCGTAACGTACGTCGTATCCTTGAAAACCTACGTTTTGTAAATAATACCTGTATGTTACTGTAGGAATCGCACAGCAGATTTCCGATAGTAAAACACATTTCTCGTGAAATAATTAACTAATGTGCGGGATGAATCGAGTAACCCATAATGCATCTATCCATAATAATCCATCTATAAATAACTGCAGGTAGACAACATATTTCTTTTCCATTGCTTTGTTCTGTGATTTGGTCAGTCGTTTTTAAACCTTGCCATGAACAATCCCTCGCCATGACGAATTGATGACGGGAATAAATAATGAAACCTCGAAATTAATAGCCTATCGATTTACAGAGGCACTGTAAACAGAGAGGCAAACATTCAGTTGCCACAAGTGGTAGGCGTTTTGAAAAAAAAAAAAAGTCTCTTTTCGCAATGACCCACTAACGCGTTGAACAGGGCTGTTCCAGTTACAACTTTACCTTGGAATAACAATCAGAGTAGAATCCTCAACTCTTATTACTAACTACATCATTTAACAGCCCGAAGCCAAAGCTTCAGGCCGGCCAAAAGTGTTATTAAAGTGAGAAAAACCTCTCGATCTTGAATTTAATGTATCTTTGGTATGCTGAATCGAATGAGAGAGAAATTAAGACTATACGGCTGTAAGTTACCGATTTATACTCCTTTTTTCGCCAAAGCAAATACATTTTGTCAAGCGCTGTTTACATTTTCAGACTGACTAAAACTTACTGCTGAGAAGGTACAATGATTATGACTTTTTTCCGCAATATTGTCAAACCAAGCACTGTCAGAGGGAACAATATTACAAATATTCATGTTCTACTATATGCACTAGTAAATAAAAGAATACCTATTCATGTTTATATCCGCAAAAGCATGGATAACAAAACTGAATCGAACTGCAGATGAGAGAACCAGCAGATGCAGCAGGCTCCGTGAAAACTCCGTACCTAATGTCAATCTATGAACGAGAGTCGAGTGTTACGAAGTATCAACGGAACTGAGGTTCGTAAGTACGTAAAAATTAGGTACCCGTAGGATGATTTGCATCGTTAAAAAGCCAAACTACAACCACACCGACTTCATGAAATATTTAGCCACCTTAGCCCCGAAATTGTTTGAAATATGTACCGACAGAGATGTATATTCAATTGTGTACTAGTAGGTACCTGGTAACGCTAGTTCGCCTTTTACCCACTCATTAATGACTGTGCAATCACATTTCAATTTGTGAATGATGAAATCAAAAACGATATACCTCTCATTGTTATTTTTTGTTCACTTTTTTCAGAAATTGGAAAGTCTGCATTCCATATGTGCGACCTTTTTGGATTCTTCGGAGAGAGGATTCTGTTCTGGATAATGTAGCCAATTAATCGGACAATGTGAGAATGCGGTTCTAATATTTTCAGAACCCCTGACGATGGCGTGCGATTGAAATCGTGTGAAAGGAGACCGGAGAATAAACTAATGTTCCGGTTCAGAGTAAAGTATTGTTGAACAGAAGCCACGGAATGTTCCATATCAATTCAACCATTTGCCCATCCGTAGACGAAATTCGGAAGTTTGGTTTCAATGAAACTTTCATCAGGATTAACATAGTCGCTAAAATGGACGATTTGTACAGCATCCATTTTCGTAAATCTAAATCAATTAAAGGAGTCGCTGAAATGGACGATTTGTACAGCATCCATAAATTATTAAATCTACCGCGAGCGAAATTGATATAACAGTCACTTACGGATGATTTAGTTCGACTGCCCGATAACTGACGATGGAGGTTTTATAATTCTCCTATGATTCAATAATTTGTCTAGACCATGAAGGTATTACGAAGGGGGTTCGTTACATAACCCATGAGTAGGTACATAAACGAGCTTCAACAAAGTACCCTAATAGTTTTGCATACGTATAAAACTTAAATAATCTACCGAAAATGTCCGAAAATAATGACTGAACATGTTCGAAAATGAAATGTTATTAAATATAGCCTGAAATTTAGCACCAATCACCGGTGGATTATTTATTTTCATTATCCAGTAAGTGAAGACGGAGGTTTTATTATTCTCCAGTCAATATACAAACGTAATGCTTCCAAACCATCATTAACGAATGACTTAGTGTTGGGACGTTAAGCCTTGAGTTGGAAAAGCGTAGTATCTCCAGGTTTTATTACGACATCAAATTTTACTGCTGGCCGTAAAATTGGGAGAAGAGCATCGTAGTTTGAGTTCCGCTAAGCAGCGGAAAAACCTTGAGCGATAACGTTCTTGAAGTTTGGCAACCCAGCTACGACGCGGTCACCGAAATTCGCGATCATGCAACGTTTGTTCCTTTGTACACGCATATTAACTGAGCAGAAATACTCATACGTGTAAACACAAAAATTATAGCAACACTCATGATAGCATAACACAATAACAGGAAATGTCGAATAGTTCAACCGACTCATATGAAGGTACCTAAAATATAGTTTGACAAAATATTAGGTACGTACTGGTTAATTTAAAAAAATTGTTAACCCCCTCAAAGCGCATATACTGGGACCAGTAGCGTTACTCAGTACCATAACCAAATTAACATACAGTCCAACCAGGTTGAACGAAACAGTTTATAAATAATTCTTGAGTCCGCGTATAGGTATGTCTACAAATGATTATTAGTTATCGGCTCCAGTGGTGGCACCAACACTGTGCACCAATTGTTTTCAAACTTTGTGCACCAGTTGTAAACTCATGGGTTGTCAGTTCCCTTGGTGATATAATTGAATTGATTGGTAAATTGGACTGATTTTAAGGCAATAACGGAGAGTGACCTAATCGAACGTAATCAGAGAATGAAGCGGCTGGTAATCAATGAGTAAGCCTACTCGATTCGAGCCTACTGAAGGGGCTCGAGCAGAACTTCGCATTCTGTTTTCGATCGTGAACTCGAAATAAAATCGTCTGCAGGCTGGGTGAGAACCTATATTTATACGATCATACTTACATTTTACGCACCTATCTAATTAGCTGGTGGGTGCGCCCATTTTTCGACAGCTGTTCAGATAGGTGATCCACTCTAGTGATCAGAATTGAAGTAAAATCGACCTGACCACTGGCGCTCCAAACGACAAAAAACTCATCGACGGTATCCAAAATGGTATCCAAAACAGTAGGTGAACGACCCTTGAAAATTTCAAATAAATCGGCCCAACTGCGACCTGGAAGTTTCCAAGAATATCATGTGAAATGACATCTGACACCCAATCTGCAAGACCCTTAAAATGTCATTGAAATCTGTTCATTAGGACGGAGAATGCGTAAGGTTCATAAGAGCGCACGTGGATACTACTATTGCTTCAACCATTTAGTGTAAAATTCGTAGGAAACCAGTTTTGACTCAAACTACATACTTTCTAGAAATGCCATCAAAACTTGTTGAATAAAATCAGAGCCTTACTCGGTTCGTTATATTTACGCATGCGCAGACGCCACCGGCAGATGCTAATTGATTTTCCAGATGGCACTGAATTGATGGGAGACAACCAGTGCCCCAAACCCTCATTAATTCAGATTGTTCGGGTAGATTTTTCAAGACTAAAATATTAATGGAACTATTATGATTTAGGATGACACGAAATGTTAACATTCTCGCATGAATAGGTACATGATACTACTTGCGGGGGACTGGAAGCAAAGAAAAATACTGGATGGACACGAATCACCCATTTAACTCAATATGAACAGTCGTGTCACTTATGTACCAATTGCGCTTTCTCTAGTCATCACATTCTTCCTAAGAATGAATGAACTTAGCCTTTTTGGTAAAGTGTGGTAGCACTTTGGAGCATCCCCCTATTTTGGATCGGAGGCGGATATTCGTTTTCTTTCATCTGTTTCAAGATTCCAAAACTTGTTTTACTTCTAGGTTCCGAACTTTGCCGCGGATTACATAATTCCCGTCTAGTTTGACACCACCGCTAACAGACGAGGTTGTTAATGAGAACTGTGTTTGAAACTCGGTAAAGGAAGACGAATGGAGGAGAGGGCAAAGATGATTTGCATGAAAGACAATAGCATCGGTGATTACAGAGGAATACATCAAGGAGGGAATACCATCAAGCAGAGATAGTCGTCACGAAATAATAGTTGGCAGATGAGGGTTTGAGCGTTTTGCCAGTAACGCTCCATAGTTCCGATTCGTTTGTCACGAGGCGTGAAACGCGAGTTGTAGCTTCGTTTTCAAGTTCAGGGTGGCAAGCATGAGCGGTATGAGAAGTATTCTTGAGTTAAACGTCAGATGTTGGGGAACAAACTATTCGGAGGGAACTACTGACTGAGTGAGACCGAAGCTGGAGGAAATTCAACACTCACCATCTTCCACCACCACTGGAGTTCTACGCTGTACCCATGTTCGTAAGACTGAACTTAGAACGAAGCTCCTATTCGGATTTTCATAAAAAGAATGTTGATAGAGTTGTTAAAGACAGCTAGGAGAAATAGTATAACTGAGGAGAAAAAGTAATAGGTATAATGCGGTAATTTTCCGTGTTAATGTTTCATTTCCCCTAACTAAAATTAAAGGAATTTTGAGCTGCAAATTCGTATTTACATGTTGTAAAGAGTGCTGATGCCGAGCTTGAGCAATAGAGGAATTTTTCAATAGAGGAATAATTGAATTTGGTTAACATGTTCATTTTACTCATTAATACACAAAGTTGAGCGTTAATAATATTATGACCTAGGCCAACGTTTCAGAAGCTACTGGGGACTGGTGCCTGTCGGTCTTATCTGTCCAGCTATCTGTCCACTCAAACATTTTGTCGATTCTATCTGGAATTTATCTTTCAAGATAACATACGTATGATTCTGTCAATGGTACCACCAACCTTCGTTACTTGCCGAAAGTCTGTCAAATCTATAATACCTACATGTTTTCTTCTTTGTATATTGATTTTGGTTCATTATTTTCAATAACGAACCTATAGAAACAAGCATGAAAAAAGGGAGAAAAAAATTAACCTGCCCTCAAAATTTTAAGGTTTCTGTTTCAAGGTCGTAGAATCCGAGAATGAAATAAAAACGCTGCAAATGATTACACAAAGGTTTATTATACCTCTATACATGCCCCTTCTGTGTAGATCATTGTTTTCTGTGGTCAATACCCACCCTCGAGCTCCCCGCAGTAAGGCCCTAAATCGAGTACTGGAGCCAGCCTGGGAATTACAGTTTCATAAAAATGCGCGGGATTCAATAATTAAATCATCAAGTATTTATTTTTATTAATGAAACATACCGTTTGTTCACGTTACAACAGTACCTATCAACGAAACCTAAATCCGCGATCATTCTTCAAATGGAATACCTAATATCACAGAACAATCAACTCGATTTCATACAGCCATCCGTAATCAGGTGTTCCCTAGCAGTGATATATGGGCCGGATTTATACCGCTCCAATTCACGATCATGTTGACAAAGTTTTTCGAAACGAACGGCTGGACGTACAATGCCGTCTCAAAACGGTGGTCTCAAAAAATTCTTTAGTTCGCGATCAATTTAAAAACGAACAAATTAAAACTCTCATCACCAGCATTTTTTTAATTCCATATTCGGATTCTACATGTACCTTGAAACGAAAGCCATACCTTGAAACGGAAACAAATTCGGATGAGGATTAAGTTTTTTCAAAGGTTCATAATTGAAAATAAATAATAAACCAAAAATTTCTGTCCGCCTGCCATACTTCGCACTTTCCTAAGAACTCATCATGAACCAAAACTGATGACATTTGGTCTGTATTTCCCGTTTGGGGTCTAGTTGGTCCGTGAAGCTCGGCGCTACTGTCAATCTCTAAGGGGTAAATAATAGGAGGTGAAATTTTCAGAACGCCGTAGCTCGTAAAATTTCAGGAGAAGGGTGTAGTTTTTTTACGTTTTTAAATTGATCTCAAACTAAAGAATTTTTTGAGACCAACCGGAGCCACGACCAGCCGTTCGCTTGCACCGAAAAGCTTCGAAAAGATGATCGTGACTGAAACAGTATAAATCCGGCCTAGATATCATTGCTATAAGAGAGCACCTGATTATAATCACGGATGGCTGTATGAAGTCGAGTTGGTTGTTCGGTGATACTATTTCATCTGAAGAATGATTTTCTCTTTTTGATTTTGTTGATATGTACTATGGTAACTTGAACAAACTTTATGCTTCATGAATAACAACCAATCATTTATGAGTGAATTACTTATTGGATCCTGAGCATTTTTATGAAACTGTAATCCCCGGGCCGGGTCAGTACCTACTCGATTTAGGGCTTTCCTGGGGGGATCTCGAGGGTAGGTATTGACCATAGAAAACCGTGATCTACGCCGAAGGGGCATCTAGACAGGTAAATAATAAACCGTTGTGTAATAACTTGCAGCGTTGTTTAATGTTTCAATTCCATTTTCGGATTAAACAAAAACCGTCAAATTTTGAGTGGTTTTTTTCGCGCTCGATCCCAAAGGTTCATTATTGAAAATACCTAATAAACCAAAACTAACAATTATTCCAACTTATTGACTGTTATATTAAAACAGGTTAAATGAGAAGGGAGAAGGATCATAAATATATCCGTCACAGTTTAAATCATAACGGTAGGATACTTCTGATTATTAATGGTCTCTTTAAGCTGCCTAATGTCTAAAGCATTAATTCAAGCAAATGAAGGGGCGCTAAACGGGAACTGAATGGATCTCAAATCGTTGCCGCTAATAGGCACCTGCACGCGCGCGTTATTTGGGAACTGAATGATCAACAGTAATGGCCGTGGTGGCATTGGACCATATAAAGACGTTGTTTGAGTAGAATATAACTGCCACGCTCTCCGGGGTCACTCACTTGGGTTGGACGAAAAGCTACTGAAGAAAAATCAGTTTTCTTCAGAAAAGAAAAGAATCATTTTATTATGAGGAGAATTTTAGGATTCTTCCATTGTAATCAGTACGGGTATTACCATAAATAACTATGGTATGATCACAGTTCCACTAATTAATGCTTACATCCACGAATAAAGGAACACAACTCAAAATTCCAGGGGTCCCATGTTTGTTGTAAATTACTGATGAGATGTCATGACGCAAAAATGCATAACACCTTTCATTTTGGAGTTCGTGATAATATTTTAATTAAACCATGTATAAGTAATTTAAGTTATGGTTGACTCATGACTACATGACTGAAAAACTGGTACAGTCTTGCGTGCTGGAAACATTTTGGCACATATATTATTATTCCAACATTCCGACAATTTACAGAGGACGGTATGAATAGGCGACATCAGTGAGGCCCTACTACTACTATTTACCAGAATGTCCCTTCAATAGTATTGCATCAATCCAAAATAATTTTATGAACGGCACCAATCCAAAAACCGCATTCCTTGTCCTCCCCCAATAATAAAAACAGCAAGCCGTAAACAAATGTTTTGTCGAGTTTCGAAAAGAACTTCACATGAAATCTACATTAAGAATAGTAACGATCCTATGGGTTCACTTATCGCGCTTTTGTGGGCCGACAGCGCCGAGTGATAACGACCGTGTTCGTTACGATAAATGTGTCACATTGAATTTATAATGACTTGATAATTCGTAATGAGTTGCCCCACGCGTTTGGGCCAGTGTTGAACGGCATGTGTACGGTTAGATCGTAAAGGATGTTAGGTTTTCACAGCAGCCCGACCACCATTTTAAAAAGAAGTACGTAAATGTTAATTGAGTTATATGATATATAATAATTTATAGCGTTACCTAATGCGACCACCTTATTATTTTCCCATAAATAGAAACCACCTTGATTAGGCTATCATTTTAATTTTATTGATGTGTTCTACACTAGTGTACCTACTGGAAAATTCAAAACGTTAACCAATTCCACCATGGTTCCGGATTGATCGAAGTATACCTTCGGATCGGAGTATACTGAGTAATTTCAATGAATTATTGGTTTATTTATTATTATTATAATTACATTATTTATGTGATCCAAAACAGTAACAGGGAGGAGTATGAAAAACTGGGGGCGGTCTATGTTGATATGAAGACAGACTTATAATTCGTATTTGAGTGAATACACTTCAATCTCACATATATTTTGGTTTATTATTCTGTGAATAATACACCTATATCACGTGTACAGGCTTCATTTTCGGTCTAAAAAAGTCGTTCTTTCGCACACATGCTCCATTTGGGCCCTAGTTGTGTCCCGAAACTTTTCAGCTCGATCGGAATATACCCAGGGGGGTTATGAGTGAAAATGTGTATAAAAATAGGTACTTTTTGCGTTTTAACAACATGTTAGTAACATGAGCTTTTGAGGTATCTTTTTCCATGTTTTTGAGGATGAGAAGACCGAATATGAAGTCGATTTTGACCAAAGACGCGGAAATTGAGGTTTTACCAAAGGTTCAGCTCCCAAAATTGGTTTTTTATGAGTCAAAAACCTGGAAAACTGTCTGAAATCACCATCAATGTGTACAATAACATTGGAAAAAGTGTAAACAGGTGAATCAAGACCATTAAATGCCACTACCAATGATCAAAGATGATCTTAAAAAAAAAAAAAAAAAAGCGTACCTATTTCATGTTTTGGGGGCCAAAATTGGTGGAGATCATCAGGAATAGCTAATTCAATCATTCCACATGAAAGAAACAATACATTTAACAGCCAACAAAAATCTCTAGAACTCCAATAGAATAATAAACCCATGTGACAAGGACTTTGCAGCGTTTTTGCAGTACCATCACCAATAAATTACCAAATTTTACTGAGACTATTCTAAACTTCCAACATTTTAATCCGATGAGAACTCCAATAGTTTGTTTGCGCATTCTATTATTTAAATTAAATCCGGGAAGAAGATTAATATAAACAACAGGTGGCGTGATCCCCGCGTTGAGTAAATTTGGTTAGTATACGTACAATAACTTAACAGGTAGGTTATACAAGAGAACATGAATTATGATTTGAATTATAGAAACAGTTTTTTTTATTCAATTTGGTGTCATGTCAAGGTAGTGGATTTTATTCATTTTTTTCAGAATGAAAAGCTTTTATTTTCGTAAAAATTCACTTTTTTCGTAGTTTTTAAGTGAATTCTCAGTGGAACATCTCGGGGTCGTAATCTTATTCAAAATTTGTTTGTTTATTTTCAGGTCCCAGATGAGATGTCACCATCTGTGGGAGCCCGAGGGTAGTCTACAAGTGTGTACTTACTAGACTGGAGGCGGTCGGAGGGTGAAACTGAAAGTGTGGGGTCCATACCTCCCGCTCATCGCCCCCCTACCGCCCCCTCTGACCTACATAGGCTTGTGGAAACGCCCAATCCAGGGGGCGGCAACACCCCCGCGCATGTCCGACCCGTTTTCGATCACCAGCTGATCCGAAACCAGAAAACCCCTCACACCAAAACCTTCAACGATCCGACTTTCCAGGAGCAAAAACATCGCAATATTGTCTTTGAAAATGTCCACCCTGTCCCCCACCATAGAGACGAAGTGTGCAAATTCAATAAATTCGAGAAGATTCGAACAAACCAATGTGTGCGGTTTTTTTCGCTCACTGGACACGTCAAGCTGGTTGTAGGGATGCGCCGAGTTAGGTTAGACCTTGACTCATTCAGAGCGACCAGGATATTCACAATTACATTACATAACCCATTTCATGTCCAGTATCTATGCAATGAGCTGAGCTCGCAACAGTAACCTCGCCCAATACTCATAACAATGCACATCATTATGAAAATAAAAAAAACAATACGACCCTGAATGTTACGCCCTTAATCAATGATGGCAATATTTCTCAAAGTTACCGTTACACGTCGTCCCCAGCCCACTACACAAAAGTTGGACGTGAAAAATTTAACATATTTTTGGTTGCGGGCGTATTTATCCAGATGCCGTTACAAATTACCGTCAGTTCCACGGAAGCATATACGAAATTCGGGCCTTATCTTGTAGGAAAAAGAATAGCATTCAAGTCGGATTAGCCGATGGATACTTGCTACTGCTACACGAAGAACTACGGATTATGGAATTCACTTATATGTCACAACTTCAAGAAAACAATCATGCACAATCATATTATTTATCTACTTACAGGAAAGTATGTCAGCTGATGACAGGAAGCTGATGGAGTAGTCCCAACAAAAAACTGATACAATTCTTAGATATCAAGGAAACTCAAATAGCAGTACCAATTCCGTGTGGAAATACGGAAATAATCAGTCGTTCAAAAAGTATAAAAGTACAAAAATCAAATCACGATCGCAATGTCCGGAAACTGGTCGACTACGGGACTTTTTCGGTTTAAAAAAAATCAATTAACGGGAATAGTGTGTATGTTGTTTATTTATTACCAATCAGAAAAGTCTTGTGAATTTGAAAAAAATAGGAGATGTTGAAACCTTTGCGAGCCGGAGGCCAGAGTAACTCTGCTCGCGGGGCGAAGGCGGTGGGGGTATATATACCGGCAAATTGGCTCTAGTGACGTCACGTTGCTAGGCGACGTGACGTCACAGCCACCCCCTCGCTGACGTCACACCTTGTCATGCTCAATACCAACCCCGTTGACACAGTAAACCTTATCCACCCCCCCGAACATTACATTTCGTATATTCTACGAACGAAAGAATCGGAGGGACCGCCCACTTCGTCTTTTTTCCTATTTCGGTGATGTTCACATTCATTTTAGACATAAACAACACTTTAACTGAGGATGATTTAGGAGTTTTCGACGACTAGGTAGCTAACCAAAAGGGCCCACCCCTCCAGAAATTTGATGGTTTACGTTTCAAGGTACGTATAATCCGAAAATCGAATAAATACGCTGCAAAGTATTAAACAACGGTTTATTGTTTACCTGTATAGATGCTCCTTCTGCGTAAGATAGCATAATAAACAGTTGTGTAACAATATACCGTTGTGTAATAATTTACCGTATAATCCGTGGTGTATAATAATTTACAAATAATCATTATCACAGAACAACCAACTCGACTTCATACAGCCATCCATGATTATAATCAGGTGCTCCCTAGCAATGATTATCTCGGGCCAATTCCCAATTTTTGAGGCGTCCTTAGCAATGATATCTGGGCTTAATGTATACAATTTCTTTCACCCTCCAGTTGACGAAGCCTGTCGGTGCAAACTTCTGGGCGTTACTGTGAACGAACGGCTGAGCTAGAATGCTCCAGGTGGTCTCAAAAAACTCCCGAGTTCGAGAACTATTTAAAAACATGAAAAAATTCAATTACGGCGTCCTGGAAAATGAAACCCCTATTTTTCACCCCTTAGGGATGACTAACATTAACGCCGAGCTTCGAGGACCTACTAGATAGACCCCAATTGGTTTCTAAAAACCGAATTTCATTTCAAGTTCATGGTAACTAAGAAAAGTGCGAAGTAGGGCGTACGGCGGACGGACAGAATTTTTTTTATTGCATTTTCGGATTCTACATACCTCGAAACGGAAACAATCAAATTTTGAGGGGGGTTAAAATGTTATTTTTTTCATGCTCGATTCCAAAGGTTCATTATTCAAAATAATAAACCAAAATTTCTGTCCGTCCGCCGTACGCCGTACTTCGCACATTTCTTAGTTACCATGAACCAAAATTGATGAAATTTGTTTTTTAGGTCCCGTTGGGGTCCAGTTGGTCCGCGAAGCTCGGCGTTACTGTCAGTCATCTCTAAGGGGTGAAAAATAGGGGTTGCAGGTCCAGGACGCCGTAGCTCGAAAACTTCCAATAGAAGGACATGGTTATTTACGTTCTTAAATTGATCTTGAACGAAAGCATTTTTCGAGACAACCCGCAGCATTGTACGTTTGCTCCGAAAAGTTCGTCAACATGATCGTGAATGAAACTGTATGAATCTGGCCCAGACATCATTGCTAGGCATCACCTGGTTATAATCACGCATAGCTGTATGAAGTCCAGTTGGTTGTCCTTTGATATTATTTCATTTGAAAAATGATGGATCTTTAGGATTTTTTTTATAGGTACTTCTGGAACTTGAACAATCGTTATGCTTCATGAATACCAACAAATAATATTAATGATCAAATTATTATTGAATCCCGCGCATTTTTATGAAATGCCATTCCGGCTGGCTCCAATACTCGATTTAGGGCTTTCCTGGGGGGAACTCGTGGCTAGGTACTGACCACAGAAAGGTTCTCAATTCCAAAGGTTCATTATTAAAAATTATAAACCAAAATAGTAGGAGGCAAATAGAGAATGAACACGAGGGGAGAATGAAGTTTGACGTTCGTATTTAGGTAGTTACCTATTTGCATACACAAAATTCGTCGGAATACCTAGTATACACGCATTAATACGCGTTTGATAGAAGACGGATTAGCATTGGCTCAGGCTTGGATTCGGACTGAAATATGACACAAACATTCATCTTTATATTTACAGAAGATGGGTGACCAGCAAGGTCACGGGTTTCTCACCAGTCAAACTAAGTGGACAACCCAGTAACGTCCAATGTTTCAATCGGAGAGTCGGAACGCGTCTCGGAAACAGAAATAATCCACCATCCACTCCGAATAAGCTCAACTTTAGAGATTATAGAGTTATGAGAGTGGGCGATCAGGCTGTCAGAAATTCGTCGATATTAAGATGCTATCGCCAACCGACTATTATATTGTCGCTGCAAGCCCACACTAACCTCGATCTCGATCTACGGCGCCTTGTTTGAAAAATTCACGTTAATACGTAGGGAACCGGAATGAACTTTCTGGTAAATAAATTCCATTGTGACTGAATTCCGGCCGAGGATCAACTTGAAACTTCCTTTCTGGCTGAACTTGGTGTTTACATGAGGCTCAACTTGAATTCAACGGATACGTAGGCCTACATCAAATTTGAGAGATTATAATATACTATTATTTTCTCAAATCGAAATAAAGGTCAAAATATAAAAAACGCTACAAATTATTCCACAACAGTTTATTTATTGTTTACCTATATAGATGCCCCTTCTGCGTAGATCACTGTTTTCTGCGGTCATCACCCTCCAGCACCCTCCAGGAAAGCCTAAATGGGCCCGGGAATTAAAGTTTCATACAAACGCGCGGGATTCAATAATTAAATCATTAATGGCAAGTGGCAAATGATAAACCGTTGTGTAATAAATAACTTACCGTTGTTTAATAATTTACCCAATAATACTTCAACGTTTGTTCAAGTAGCAAAAGTACCTATCAACAAAATCCAAAAGAGCTATCATTTTGGTTTATTATTTTCAATAATGAATCTTTGGAATCGAGCATGAAAAAATAAAATTTTAACCCCCTCAAAATTTGATTGTTTCCGTTTCGAGGTATTTAGAATCCAAAAATGCAATAAAAAAATTTCTGTCCGTCCGCCGTACGCCGTACTTCGCAATTTCCTTAGTTACCATGAAACAAAATTGATGAATTTTGCTTTGTAGGTCCCATTTGGGGTCTAGTTGGTCCGCGAAGCTCGGCGTTAATGTCAGTCATCTCTAAGGGGTGAACAATAGGGGTTGACATCTCCAGGACGGCGTTATCTCGAACTTTTTTTACGTTTTCGAATAGGCCTTAAACTTGGGAGTTTTTTGAGACAGTCCGAAGCATTGTACGTCCAGCCGTTCGTTCACAGTAACGCCCAGAAGTTTCCACCGACAGGCTTCGTCAACAGCAGGGTGAATCAAATCATTTTATAATCACGGATGACTGTATGAAGTCGAGATGATTGTTCCGTGATATTAATCCATTTGAAAAATTATAGCTGCTTTGGATTTTGTTGATAGGTACTTTTGCAACTTGAACAAACGTTGAAGTATTATTGGGTAAATGATTTCACAACGGTAAATTATTACACAACAGTAAATTATACTATCTACGCAGAAGGGCATGTATACAGGTAAATTATTACACAACGGTTTATTATTTACCTTATGCTTCATGAATAATTACACATAATTAATGATTTAATTATTCAATCCCGCGCGTTTGTATGAAAGTTTAATTCCCGGGCCGGCTCCATTACTCCATTTAGGGCTTTATTGGAGGAAGCTCAAGGGTACTGACCACAGAAAACAGTGATCTACGCAGAAGGGCATCTATACAGGTAAATAATAGACTGTTGTGTAATAATTTGCAGCGTTTTTTATAGCATTTTTGGATTCTACATACCTTGAAACGGAAACACCAAGTTTGGGAGGGGGGGATTAAAATTTGTTTTTCCACCCTCCATTCCAAAGGTTAATTATCGAAAATAATAAACCAAAATATTGTCCTGCTAAGAGGATAATTTTTCGTTGTGAATGCTCACTCAACGGTATCACGAAGATGAGTATATTCCTGATTCACCATAATTTGGTACAGGCAGTGAGGCAGAATGTCTTACTCAACAATGTTTCAAAGAGATGAGGATTCCTTTCTGTTTCAATTTCATGTTGTCCCTAATTTTTCATGTTCTGACTCAAGGAGTGATAAAATACAGTTCAACACAGATACGATTTGCCACTAAAACCTCAGTAAGTGTAGGGGGGGGGGGGTAAAATTCTTATCTCAGCGGGCGTAACGAAAATTTAGCAGGAAACCACTGGTGTCAAGCACATCCAATGTATTCAACAAAATCATTCATGTTCCAAGCGACGTATAATTCAACATTTATGATCTTGCCCTATTCATGCGCTCAGCTTGGCAGCAATTCGATCAAATAAAGAATAAATAATTCAGACCGTTGAACAATGAATATCACTTAGAAGGGAGCTTCACGATGAATGGGCTAAATGAGCGAGAAAATACGTAGCGGCAATCAACAGAGGAAGCAAATGATTCGGAAATGGCACGGAAGGGCCCATCAAACTTTGGCTATTTGGACTGCCATTGCATTTGGAAGTACTTCTGCCCCTTTTTCAGCGGGTGGCTATGGGTTTTCAATTCCTCTGCTCTCAAATTACTGGGAAATCAACCAGTGAATCAATTACGGTCGAGATCAGAGAATCTTCTAAGAAATTATATTCTCTATTAGAAGTTGTATTCTTCTCGAGTTCCTAACTAACGTCATTCATGACCACGGATGGGCAACTTCGGTACAAACGAGTCCACAGAACATTTGGCGTCCGAGTGTTCATTGGCAGTACACTGCAAAAGTGCGATGGAATTAACTGATCCCTTCAACATGAAACGGCATTATATGGTGTTGGGAGGGGGGATGTAGGTACCTTATGTTTACTGTTTTCTGTTCAGGAATTAAAAGGTAGGGTGTTTTCCTTTGCACAAATCGAAAAAAGTAGCAAGACTAAGAGTTAAAACGCCACAGGGCTCTATCTTGGCACGTGGTGATGATGAAATGGCCAAATGGCACGAACAGTTGCTTAAAAACGCCTCATGTGTGCTCTGCCGTGTGAAGGAAGAACGACTCAACTCAAAAATTGTCGAAAATGGGATTTTCACGTAACCCCCCTAATTTCAACCCCACCTTTTTGATGGTCAAATCGAAATTCCAAAATTCGACCCAGAAGAGGTTGAAATTGTTAGGGATGAAATCTGGAAATTGCTTAATTTTGAGGAAAAACGTCTCAACTCCGTGTTTTTTTAGTAAAAACATCTCAACGCCTCGATTGAAACACCCTAACTTGCGAGTTTTAACATGTTTAATGTTTTAGGGCTGGGGGTCATTCTGTGAATTCCGACACGCAAATATGCAACGTTTTTCATTGGTTACTACACAGTTACTACCTTCTGTTGTAGCAACCATAAAGAATATCGCATTCGAAAGAAACAAGAGTCAATAGCTACGTTTTTCATTGGTTACTACACAGTTACTACCTTCTGTTGTAGCAACCATATGTTGATGGCGAGCTCTATAATAAGTACAGTAAATGCAACATTATACTTGTAGAGTTCAGTGAAATTGTGGCTTTCATTTTTTCTTGACATTAAAAAACTATATCTAATTTCTCCCTTGCGAGGGAAAAACATTAAACATGATTTAATGTTTTTCCCTCTCAAGGGAGAAATTTAAACTGAGATTTCGGGTAGTTGTTATTTATTTGTTGAGGAAAAACGACTCAACTAGCTGAAAACGCTTGAAGATATGTAAAATTATGTTGCATTAGTTAGTTACTAATACATGCTACTAAAAAATGCTCAGGTGTAACGAATTTCGAGACCGAGGTACTCCTTGCAACGTCAACGTCAGTACTACCTAAGTAAGTTCCTAGCCTCTAATTTTTAGTACGTTTACCTAAGAGGCATGCCATAATAGTACACTACTTTAATATAGTTAATTACGTACATTACGGATTTACGATCGGGCGCGGAGCCGGGTAGGTCCCTTCCCGAATGGCAATGACCGCGTTGCGAAACGCCGCGAGGTACAAGAGGAATCGAAAACCTGCACCGGCCCCAGGCCGGACCTTCACCTTTCAAAACTGGGCCTATTCATGTTATTCATTGTGGAAACGCATTACGGAGCCGACCTTGATATTAACGGATGATCTGTTTTCATTCTGAAGCGTTCGAACTGCTGTGTGACACGTGATCAGTTCTATGCTAAGGAAAGATCCTATACTACCTTCCACGCGACTTCGGGAGACCATAACACACATAACACGTGAGTTGGATAAATTGACTACCACATCCCCAAATTTGAGAATGGTCCTATTAAACTATTGTTGAGTAATTCGGGTATAACAGGGTCACTCACTGGACAGTAATATAATTATATTATTGAACTCATCCAGTTTCCTGAATTTTGTTACAAATTCATGTACATTAAACCAATTCGATGACGCACGAAGGCCGAAATATCACCGATTTTGAAGAGGGAAGAACTGATGTGGTAACGAAGGTTCAGCTCCCAAATTTCATTTTTTTATGCATCAAAAACGTGGGAAATTGTCTGAAATCCCCATAAATTTGTGTAATAACACTAAAGTAGTATCAACAGGTGAATCAAGACAAATAAATGGCACTATCAATGATCAAATCTAATTTGTAAAAAAAAAAAAAATTAAAAACAAGGGTCACAAGGGTTTATTATTCTATAGGACATGCCTACAGAAATTTTGGCAATTCATTTATTGTTTCTTTCATGCGCAATAATTGAAATGGCTATTTCTGATTGTTTCCACCAATTTGGGCCCCCAAAAACACGAATTAAGCTCCTTTTTTTCCAAATTATCTTTGATCATTGACAGTGCCATTTAACTGTCTTGACTCACCTGTGACACTTTTTCTAGTGTTATTATACAAATTGAAGGTGATTTCAGACAATTTCCCAGGGTTTTGACTGATAAAAAATGAATTTTGGGAGTTGAACCTTCGTTAGAACCTCAATTTTCCACTCTTTGGTAAAAATCGACTTCATATTCGGTCTTCTCATCCTAAAAAAAAACATATAAAACGATACCTCAAAAGCTCGTGTTACTAAAACACAAAAAATACCTATTTTCATACATATTTTCACTCATGACACCCCTGGGTATATTCCGATCGGACTGCAAAGTTTCGCAACACAACTAGGGCCCAAATGGAGCCTGTGTGCAAATGAAAGAATTTTTTAGACCGAAAATGAAGCCGGTATGCATGATACGCGTACGGCGGACGGGCACTGCATTTTCTGAATCTGCGCACCTTGAAACGTAAAAGAAACAATTTTGAGGGGATGTAATAAAAACTTTTTGCGGAGCGAATACATATAGGTGTTTTATTCACAGAATAATAAACCAAGAAGTAGCCTAATTCGTGTTTTTGGGGGCCAAAATTGGTGGAAACCATAGAAAATAAATATTTCCATTATTGCATATAAAAGAAACAATAAATGAACAGCCAAAATTTTTTTAGGTATGTCCAATAGAATAATAAACCCATGTGAAATACTTTGCAGCGTTTTCTGTTCACAGGCAAACGTACAACGTACCACCCAAATGAGGTAGAAATTTGGGAGTATGTCGAGTCCTACTTAGGTCCAGCGACCATTCCAATTTCAAAAATGATCGGGTAGGGGTTCGCGGGGCCGAATGGAGCTTTACAGGCGATAGGGGCGGTGGAAATATATATTAAAGCATATTATAGTAACTGTAATTGCCGAACGTTAGAGATTGCATTTCCACTCTGTGGCATTCCCATCGTGTCTGTGTGTGGGTGCGTGCGTGAGTAGGTGGGTATCCACCGCAAAACACGACCCTACTAATTCAGGGTGTTACACTAATAGGAATAATCGAAATTCGGTGATCTACGCAGAAAGAAAAATAATAAACCGTTGTGCAATAATGTGCAACGTGTTTAACGCTCGATTTTGAAGGTTCATTATTGAAGCTATGATGAACCAAAATGTATGTTGGCATCAGAGCTAATTTTACAAACCGAAATACTGAGAAAATGTACAGTAGATATAACCATCCCCATTCGGCTATTTGATAAGAGTTGAAGTTGTGATCCTTAACAGTGGTGCGCCTTATCCTGATAGGTGGGCCCGCTAGTTACACATGGCCATTACGACCCCATTAATATCTGCTAACGGTCGTCGGAGCCCGTTCGACCCTTTCCTTCATTAAAGACCTCCTACTTAGCAGTTAGTGCAGAAGAGCTGAACGCGGAAACCCACCTGTGTTGGTAAAGGATGGGTTTGAGTGGGCCCAAGGCCCGGGGTCTGGGAGTTTCATAACGGAAAGCCGTGAAGATAGCTGCTACCCTTATGGTAGAGCCCATTTCATATGGAAAGGGCCGAATTCGCTGGACTGAAAGTCGTAAGTAGTGCACGGCGTACTTTAGAGAATGAGTGGCTAGTTACATATTATGTGAGTGCTCTTTGTTGTGGAAAGGTTCCTTTCAACGGTAGCTAACCCTCCTCTTCAAACTCCAACCTTTTTTTATACGAAAACCCAGCCGGTACCATATATTTCTGATAGCGAACACCTCTCGACAGAGAACTTTTTTTTGGGCCCGTGATAGTTCGCTATTGGGAGGTTTCACTGTAACTAATGAAGTACGCCAGTTGGCCGAAGTCTCTAAGACACCCTTGATGTGCTTCATCCGAGAAATGAAAGACGTCGGCGTAGTCGACACGCATGGAGTTATGCGATCTGTACATGTACAATGACTGATCGCACGTGGCTCACAAATAGAAATCCTTATAATACTGATAAATGAATTCGAGTGGTAAATACAGACCAAGTCCATTCCAATATAAATGGCCATATGGATTTGCCATGACCCCTTTCCTATGAGAATGGTCATAGGGCCATTCCGAAGCCATGTTTCTTCGCCCTTGCAATTCGCTAGTTTCATTGTTATCCGTGGTCGACAAATTTTACATCAGTTAAGAACTGGTTCGCAGCTGTTCGATAATACACAATTAAAAGCATGGAATTATATTACCCTATGCCCTTAGGATTCAACGAAAAACCCGTCCTCTCAGTACACGTTACCATCAATTCCTTTCGATCTCCCCAATCTGCCTCAGTTGCCAATAATGCTTTATTGAGTCATCATCCCCTTCGTAGTAGCGCAGTGGAGGGTTTAGGTATAGATATAAGACGTATTGTTCCGCTGAAGACTCCTGAAATGTCCCTGATGTGTCCTGTTCACGGAAATTATAGTTAGGCCCATTTCAATTTCTGTTATCTATGCTGATCGTGTACGGCCACGCCCCGGAATTACAACATTGCTGTCTGTTCGTAAATCGGAGTTTCGTTTTTCCATATTTTCGTAACTTGGAGCTTCGTTTTTCCACGTTTTCGTAACTCGGAGCTTCGTTTTTCCATATTTTTGAAACTCGAAGCTTCGTTTTTTCCATATTTTCCACTTCCTCCCCCCCCCCCCTCACCACTGACGAGTTTTCGTACGCCATTTCTTGTCATGCCTAGGTTTAGAGATTGAATATCCCTCGCATAGTCCCTGTATATTCTCCCACTGACCCCGAAAAACCAGCCCGACCATATCCACACTGCACTCGTGATCATGGTGGATTACCCTACGTATATCTTATTGTTCTGACCCATAGCTGTGTCAGTACGCCTTTACCTTCTTTGTCTGGAATATTTGGAGCTCGTAATATTTTCTAGAAGTGTTGTTGGTAGGATTCTTGAGGTTTTGGTCGCTTAATAAAATAACCACTATGCCGACGTTTCGATTTATTTATAAATCTTCTTCAGGGCTGTAATGATAGGAACTTACTCAGAAAACATTGACTCAAAACAAGTGAAGGATGGGCTCATAAGTCCTTCACTTGTTTTGAGTCAATGTTTTCTGAGTAAGTTCCTATCATTACAGCCCTGAAGAAGATTTATAAATAAATCGAAACGTCGGCATAGTGGATATTTTATTAAGCGACCAAAACCTCAAGAATCCTACCAACAACATTAAAACTGAGTGGTCGAGAACGTTAATCATATTTTCTAGAAGGTTACCTACACATATATAGAAGGTACACCTGATGACATACACCTCACTTTGAAAGACTGTTGTGTGCGAATCGCCTAGGTAAAGCTGTGGGGACCTTGTGAGAACACAATCCAGCAACCACGTTTTGTTTTCTAAGCCAGTAGGTATTAGAGCTGCAACATTCACACTTTATTACCTCGATATGGACTTCAAACAGGGAAAGGGAGGTATAACATGAGTTTTGTAAATCCAGATGGTTGGCGAGAGGTATCGATTGGAAGGAACCCAGGGAGCTGCCGCAACTCTGCCTCCCAGCCGCCTCCCACGTTATCACCGACAAGCGCTACAACTCCTCTTTCCCACCACAGCTACGGCCCCTAGAGATCCCGAAACTGACCAACTTTCCGTTCAAGTGTTGGACACTTGAATTTCCTTCCTTCTTCAAATTAATGACTGGAATTTGAATCTAAGTCTCACTCAAAAACGACTGTGGGCTCCAACCAACCTACTGTCACGGTGACCGAACATTCTCTATTTATTATTTTAAATGATGAACCTTTGGAATCTAAACTAGCAATCTAAACTAGTAAACTAGCAATCTAAACTAGTAAACTAGCAGTTACTCTGCTGAACTGATTAGTATTCTTCAAGCCCTCAATTATGTTCTTTCCTCAACCCATCAACGGTGCCAAAATGTTGTAATTTGTTCAGATTCGCTCAGCTCGTTACGCACCTTGTCATCACCATACCTTTCCAAATATAAGAACCATTTAATTTTGGAGGTGGTTAAACTTGTACACAATTGTAAGGTCAACGGAGTGAGCATACATTTTGTGTGGGTTCGATCTCACGTTGGTTTAGTATTACAACGAAAGAGTGGACATGGCGGCGAAAAGTGCTGCTAATGACGGTGCTTTCATTATATGTAAACTGCCTAAGGAAAATTTTTACGCGATCTCGAAAGCCCAAAATGTATATGAATGGCAGGCAATGTTTGAAAAAGGGGGCAAGGGTATGTTTTTTAAAAGCATAAATCCACGCATTCGTATCATACCTTGGTTTAAAACGATTGATAAGGAGAAAAGGTTTATTCGCATTTTATGCCGCCTGAGAGCGAATCACGCCATATGGCCAGCGTATCTATATAAAATCGGCAAAAAAGAAGACCCTGCGTGCGATTGTGGAGATCCGTATGGCGATGCGGAACATGTCATTATGGTATGTCCGCATTACGCTCAGAGCAGGGAAATCATGTTCCGGAATATTCATCCGTTGGTGTCAAATCCTTTCAATTATGCGACTCTGTTGACCATAAGAAAAGTTGAAGTATGGCAAGAAATTTATTCATGTATAAATTCAAATAATATAGTAGTTTGAGTAGTTCTCTAAGGTATTTGTATATTCGCTAAGATGTTCCTAACAGAAAATTGAATTATGTTTTTGGACTGATCATGGACAGAGTGTGATCGTATGTTTTCATTTATTTCATTTAAGTTGTAAATAATTTTCATGATTGCATGGCTGAATGTTATGAAAAACAATGCCAATAAATTTATTATAAAAAAAACCTTTGGAATCGAGCATTCCCCCCCCCCCCCCCCGCAAATGTGAAGGTTTCCCTTTCCAGGCAAGAGGAATCCGAAAATGGAATGAAAAATGCTGCAAATTATTACACAACGGTTTATTATTTACCTGTATAGATGCCCCTTCTGCGTAGATCACTGTTTACACACCCTACACTCGGTTTCCCCCCAGGAAAGCCGTAAATCGAGTACCTACCAACTGGAGCCGCGGCTCGGGAATTCTAGTTTCATGAAAATGCTCGGGATTCAGTAATCATTATTTTTTGTTATTCATGAAGCATAAGGTAAATAATAAACCGTTGTGTAATAATTTACCTTTTTAGATCTGCGTAGAACACTGTTTTCTGTGGACAGCACCTACCCTCGTGCTCCCCCAGGAAAGCCCTAAATCGAGTATTGGAGCCAGCCCGGGAATTACATTTCATAAAAATGCGATGGGATTCAATAATTCGATCATTAATATTATTTGTTGGTATTCATGAAGCATAACGATTGGTCAAGTTCCAAAACTACCTGTCAACAAAATCCAAAAGCTCCATCATTTTTCAAATGAAATAATATCACAGAACAACCAACTCGACTTCATACAGCCATCCGTGATTATAATCAGTCATCCCTAGCAATGATATCTGACAATGAGCCAGATTCATACTGTTTCATTCACGATCACGCTGACGAAGCAAACGAACGGCTGGCCGTACAATGCTGCGGGTGATCTCAAAAAACGCTGCAAATCCCTGCACAACGGTTTATTATTTTGTATAGAATACCCTTCTGTTACAGATCACAGCTCTATGTATAGATAACCCGTCTATATAATATGATATGTACTATTCTACACATATTATGTAGATCGCAGACCCTCCGTAGGTTAGTACCTAACCCCGTACTCGTTACTAGGTACCTACCTAAATCACGAGTTAAATGTTGCTAAAATAATTCTGCCGATGACAAACAGTACCTAACAAAAAGAAACACACATAATGAAGTTCTGAAAAGAAATTGTTGATGAGGAGTGAAAAAAGTTGCAAAAGTACCTACCAACAAACTCCAGCCCCTTCTACATAGATGGTATAATGAACCGTTGTGTAATAATTTACCGTTGAGTAATGATTTACCGTAGTAATAATTTACCCATCAATAATACTTCAACGTTTGTTCAAGTTTCACTACCTACCAACAAACTCCAATAGAGCCATCATTTTTCAAATTAAATAATATCACAGAACAACCAACTCGACTTCATACTCCGCCAATATAATCAGGTGATCCCTACCAATGATTGGCCGTATTCACAAATTGCTATTGTGGGCGCGTCTCTGGTTACGAGATTGGGTTTGAATTGTATACAATTTCATTCACACTGGAGTCGAAAATGCCTGTCGGTGCAAACTTCGGGGCCTTACTGTCAACTAACGGCTGGACGTACGATGCTCCGGATGGTCTTAAAAAACTCGCAAGTTCAAGAACTATTTAAAACCGTAAAAATATTTACGTAAAAAAATGGTATAGGCGTTTTGAAAATTTCAACCCCTATTTTGAACCCCTTAGAGATGACTCACAGTAACGTCGAGCTTCGAGGACCAACTAGACGCCGAACGGAACCTATAACCCGAATTTCATCAATTTTTTTTCATGGTAACTAAGAAAAGTGGCCCGTACGGCGTACGGCGTACGGCGTACGGCGGACAGACAGAAATATTTTTATTGCAGTTTTGGATTCTACATACCTTGAAACGTAAACCATCAAATTTTGAGGGGGGGTAAGAATTTTTTTTTTTCATGCTCGATTCCAATGGTTCATTATTGAAAATAATAAACCAAAATACTTTAGTTCCCAATCAATTTAAAAACGTAATAAAAGTTTTCGAGCTACGGCGTTCTGAAAATTCCAACCCCTATTTTTCACCCCTTAGAGATGACTGAGAGTAGCACCGAGCTTCGAGGACCAACTAGACCCCCAAACGGGACCTACAAAACAAATTTTGGTTGGCATTAATTTTGGTTCATGGTAAATAAGAGAATTGCGAAGTACGGCGTACGGGCAGAAATTTTTTTATTGCATTTTCGGAACGCTTGAAACGCAAACCATCAAATTTTGAGGGGGGGGGGGGGGGCGGGGTTAAAAAAAATGTTTCATGCTAAACCGTTGTGTAATAATTTGCAGCGTTTTCAGATGTATCCATGATGCTAGGAAACCTCCTCTGTCAAGCACTTGATCCGAATGAGCTTAGTATTTCAAAGAAAAATAGAAAGTAGAACAAGGATACAACTGCGATCAAAATACATGCAATTCTACCTTTCAACGGATGAATCCCATGGTCTTTCGAGTGTGGTAAATCGGATATTGAACGAAAGAAATATTGCACTTATTAAAGAATAGAAAAACCACCCACTCCTACTCCTACTTACTCCTGGATGTTATGTAAAACGTGAGGTTGCATGGCAGTAGATTTTTCTGTTTTAACCATGACTCTCAAGAAGGAAAATAATACTTAGATCTTCTCATGCTTCGAAACAATTTGAAAAATCCTAAGTTTATCTGCAACGATTATAAGCGTTACAACGATGAGACAGTTGGCGTGATCGGGCAGCTTGATTGCGGAATTGCATACAAGTGAATGTTGGTAAATAACGTTCCCTGTTGATTCTAGCCCCTTGATTGAGGCAAGCCACGGAGGAATCATGGAAAATTTAAATCAGCTAAGCTTTTTGAGTTTGCCATAGCATAGGAAATACAGTTTGATTGGAAATCAAGGGGGGGGGGAAAACACAGATTGAATCATTCGAATGGTAGAGGAACACGAAGAGCCGCGAGCGTTCCAAGTCGAGATTAATCACCTTGAAAATTCGTATTTGGAGCTTTTTTTCACCACCAGCCCTGGAAATTCCTCTCCGAAGCCGTTCATACCCACTCACATCCGCGGTATCCCATTTTTAGGGTTGAATAAACCTTGAAAGGTGCGGAGGTTGAAACATTTTGAAGATGTGAAAGGGTTGCGAAGGACTGAAGTACAAAAGAACGTAAAAATATGAGATATGAGTCTTTTATGTTTAAAAAAAAAACTTTTTGAAGCTCTTTCAGTTCATTAGATACCTACTTCGTAGGACATAAGGTTTTACTTAGTGAAGTGCTAACCTGTTAGCAGCGGCTGTACTACCTAACTGAAGTTTATGACTTGTTACAGCAAACCTTTCATTTTGTAGGACGTTGAAAGATCGTGGAAAAGGTCCGCATTTTAGCGTGAACACAATCATTACAGTTTCACGCTTTTGTCTTATAACTACTAGTCTTATTACTTGTCTTATTACTACTAGTCTACTGTCTTATTACTACTACGTACTAATTAGATCATACTTTTCAATTATGTTTTGCCGGTCAATGTTCTGAATTAGATATACCAATATACAACCATACTGTACAGTAGGGAAGTCAAACTTGCGGCCCTTGAGCATCTTTCATGCGGCCCACGGCCCCTTTGTAAACTTTTTTTGGTTTATCATTTTCAATAATCATAATTCATCCATTGGAATCGAGCATGAAAAAAAAAAAAATTCTAACCCAACTCAAAATTTGATGGTTTACGTTTCAAGGTACATATTATGTAGAATCCGAAAATGCAATAAAAAAATGTCTGTCTGTCCGCCGTACGCCGTACTAGCCACTTTTCTTAGTTACCATGAAACAAATTTGATGAAATTCGGGTTATAGGTTCCGTTCGGAGTCTAGTTGGTCCTCGAAGCTCGACGTTACTGTCAGTCATCTCTAAGGGGTTCAAAATAGGGGTTGAAATTTTCAGATCGCCGTATCTCGAAAACTTTCGATGGAAGGGTATGATTTTTTTTCAAGTTAATAAATTTTTCTTGAGCTAAAAATTTTTTGAGACCACCCGGAGCATTTTCCGTTCAGCCGGCACCAAAAAGCTTCGTCAAAACGATCTTGAATCAAACGGTATAAATCCGGCCCGGATATCATCACTAGGGAGCACCTGATTATAATCAAGGATGGCTGTATGAAGTCGAGTTGGTTGTCTGCGATATTATTTCATTTGATAAGTGATGGACTATTGGATTTTGTAGGTAGGTACTTGTGAAACTTTAACAAACGTTGAAGAATTACTGATGGGTAAATTATTACACAACGGCAAATTATTCCACAACGGCAAATTATTACAGAACGGTAAATTATTTCATAACGGTAAATTATTACACAACGGTTCATCTACCAAGAAGGGGCTGGATTTAGTTGATCGGTACTTTTGCAACTTGAACAACCGTTGAAGTATTATTGATGGGCAAGTTATTACACAACGTTTCATTATACTTGACCACGAGGGTAGGTATTGACCACAGACCTGATCCGCTACCGGTAAGTAGGTGTTAGCGCCTGATTTGATTGTTTGGCAGGTGTTCTGCGCTGCATAAGTATTTTTGTGTGAAAAACTGCGTTTTTCATCGGTCTTAGTGATCTCATCAATCATCAAAATCAAGTTCAGCAGCATGAAGAGAAGGAATGAAGAAGAGGAGAGACAGTTTCGAGACAGGTGGGAACTGCATTATTTGTGCACGATGGTCAAAGAAAAAATAGTTTGCCTGATTTGTTCAAAAAGCATCGCTGTCCCAGGTTGCTCTTGCAGACGCTAGGAAAGTGCGCCAGAGCTCATTTGTTCCAAAGAGAACATACAAAAGAAAAACAGTGCCAGATTTTTGGCCAAATCCTGGGGGAAACAATAATGATGGGAAGAAATTTCAATTTCTACAGTCAACAAAAAATCTTTTTCAATTATAACACTTTCTTAAGTTGAATTAAGTACCTATCTGAAGTTCAAAACATATTTTCCAAGCATTTTATTAGGTACCTGCCTTTATTTGAGTTACGATTTTGATTTACGACCCCCCAAATACGCTAAAAAAAATTCAGTTAAATAAAAGGTATAGGTAAAAACAATAGAATAATTAATAAAAATCATATTTGTGAAATTTTGCTTGTGGGTCTGTAGGGTGGGGGGGGGGGGGTTAAATGGGTTACAATTTCAGGAAGTGGCCCGCCGAGAAATTGAGTTTGACACCCCTGCTGTATAGGAACAGTCATGTTAACCTTTGGAACTCAACACCAAAATTGTTGCCTACACATCTAATGAAGTGGGTTATAGGATGTGTTACTCGTATAAATACACAATTCTTATACCTACATCACTATTCTGCCTCGAAATGACCATTTCTATACGGTTGAGTGATGAGAGAACAGTTTTAATAAGCTTTTATTCAGAATTTATGTGAGCAGTGGTCCCCCATTTTGGTCCCCCTTAAAATATATCTTCTTTCGATTGATTCTGCTCAGTTCCAAACGATTCCCTCATAAAGTTTATAGCCTCATGGTATTTTATAATCAATTTCCGAGTCATTTTGAATCAATCGAGAAGTCAATACCAACAAATATTCGAAATTTAGGTATTCTCTCTCCGTGGACTCGTTGGTGTGGAGTATCTCCAAACTTGATTTCATACAAAATTTGTGATTGTGAACTATAAGTACGTAGGCCTTATAATTTTGACTTCAGGTTCGAACATAATCGAGAAATTTCAAGTCATAATTCCAGGTTTTCCTTATTTACTACTCATGACCCAAAACATGCAGGACAGGCACTCTGGACACGAAATAATTTATTGAATGCTTGGATTTACTGCAGTTTTGTTCGACGAACCTACGAGATTCAAAGACTCGTTAAAGGCTAATTAAAGGAAGTTTAATGTTATATGACCCCCCCATTGTAGTACACTGCCCGCGGGAGAAAAGGTTGGAAAAAGTTTCAAGTAGGCCATAAATGATTATTAAACAGCCCTTGTAAATTACATAATCCAGTGTGGACGTGCACTTTAGCTTGCATGACGGAACAGCGGAAGATAGTGAACGTTATTTTACTGAACCGTTTGCATGCAATCTACTTGAACTTGAACCAGGGAAATAATGACTTCAAGTATATTATTCAGAATGATTTTCTAACGTCTTGCTCTTCCTAATTTCAGAGATCTATAAACACAGAATTTTTTTCCATACCAATGAAAATAATAACACTCAGATTTGAACGTAGGTGAAAATAATGTTGACTTTGATGCTATCACATATCGGTGGCTGCTTCTTCTGAATTTGTTTCGGAACCTCCGATCCTAATCTGTTTACTCTCAATCTCCGATGAATACTGTTTATTTGGACACAGACCATGAATACAGGATACAGCCCAGGAATTGAACCCAGTTCACCCACCAGCTCCCTGACCAGTGACCACGTGGGCACCGAGGACAATTTATGAAATATTTTTTCCAGTTCGATGACTGGATCGGAAAAATCTTTGAGACAGCACAAGAAACAGTCCTGGAACAACTAGTAACATACAACTGGTATAGGTACCTATCTATGTCCGTGAGAGCGGCAGTTTTGAACCCTGACCTACCCCAATACGGGTAGGTACTTTTAATAATATTTTTCTTTTGTTTTATAAATACCTACGTATCTGTAGCATTTAACCAACATAACTGTGCCTTCATGCTTCCTCAGTGCTTCTTTAATTTCTACAAATTAATTTACCGATATTGCAGGCTGTTGAAGAATCTGCTGTGATAGGGACACAATAATAACTAGTTAATAAGGTTGAAGGATATTTGCGAATACCCAAACAGTCAGACGGACCAAAAATAATAGACCTGGAACCAAAATTAGACCGGGAAGCTCTGGAAAGCCCTTTTCGATTGTGTACAAAAAGGCGATCAAACGTGATTCAAACGCTTCCTTATGGTTTTATCCTGATTCCGCCTCATTCCTAAATTGAGAAGAACACCGCGACACATGTAAATATCTGACGGCTTAGTTACACCGACTATTTTGTCTATTATAATGTTTTTGCCATCCCTGATACTCCCTGATTTTGCCCGAGAGGGTCTAACAGTTTCGCATAGGACATCTAATTTGGGTCATTTGGATTTAATTACAGATCGACAAATATTGCTATTCATGACATGCACTCCCGGCGCCTCCTCATCAGCGACGGCGGACGCCACGGCCGCTGTTCGGTTTCTCATTTGCGCCGCATTTTGTTTTCGAGAATAAATCAGTCGACGTCGACCACCGCAGTGGGGGTGTGCAGAAAACCTCAAGGTCCCAACCGAACTGAGAACATTCGGTGAGGGCACGTCTGTTAATGAGTGGAACAACATCTCATCTATTAAATATTCAACGAATAAACAGCGTCGCAGTAGTTGGAGGAGTTTTAATACTATTGTCTTCAGTGGGATTAGGAATTGTTCCGTTGTGGCATGCAGGGGTTGTTTGAGTGGTTTCAAATTCAATAATGTTTGTTAAGAATAACGAATGTGTGAGACAGGAAATTCTTGGATTATTTGTCGGACAAGATGCGAGAAACACGAAGGAACGTATCACACGAAATCGGAACATATTACATGAATAATACTTGAAGGATTTGCTTTACCAAGTAGGTAAGTATCTGCTCGTTTCTATTATTTCATTAGCAGCCTCAATTAGTAGGGAATGTGGGAGATGATTTAAATAAATGCGGTACCCATCCACGGACAACGGTTGCTTGAAATCTTTTTTGACCGAACTACGAGTATTAGAGGCAGTCTAACACGGAATGTTTTACCTGAATGCAATGAAATGCCTGAAGTGATTCAGAGCATTTTGTCACATTTGGAACTGCAGCATTAAGAATAATACTGCCTCGTATTTCTTATTTCCATAATGTGTTCATAGAAAAGCTAGCAACTTTGCTCCAATGTATCGTGGAGAGAAAGAGAAAACCATGATGGAAACTACGGTAGAAGGAAGAAAAGATGGGACACCTACTAAGTCGTGGTGGGGGGACTCACCCGCAGGTTTTGCGAGAAACCGTATTTTCCTCGGGCGGAAACCGAACGTGGGGGACACCGTCCCAGATGGCACGTCGGGAAGCTCGTTTATCAAGGGAAGAACCACCTCTAGGATGACAGGGGGGTAAGGGCGACGGCTACCGCTTCTCGCACGATAACGAACAGATACGTGACGAGAGGAAAGGGTCTGGTCCAGCTTGGTGGGTTTCCTCTCAGCACTTTTTAAGGGAGTGCCTGCCAAACCCTTCGACGGAAACGTTCGTTGACGTGAGATTTTAAGAGCAATTTTCCAACACTGCTCCCTATAAAACTGGTAGGCATCCATCCAGGGGTGCTATATCTCGGATTGATCTTGGACCAAGACTAACATAAACTAGACTGAACTGGACTGAAGACTAACATACCGATCAGAAAGCGAACGATATGATTATGTGACAAGACTGTTATATGTATATCAGCTCCGACCGACAATGAAGAAGGGACCAAATGGGAAGAAGGATACCATATACAACAAGAGGCATTTTGGTTTATTATTCTGTGAATAATACAACTATGTATTCGCTCAGAAAACAATTCTTATAACACCCCCTAAAAATTTTTTCTTTTCCGTTTCAAGGTGCGTAGATTCCAAAAATGCAATGTCCGTCCGCCGTATCACGTGTACCGGCTTCATTGTAGGTCTAAAAAAGTCGTTCATACGCACACATGCTCCATTTGGGCCCTAGTTGTGTCCCGAAAGTTTGCAGCCCGATCGGAATATACCCAGGGGTGTTATGAGTGAAAATGTGTAAAAAAAATAGGTACTTTTTGTGTTTTAGTAACATGGTAGTAACATGAGCTTTTGAGAAACGGTTTTCCATGTTTCGATTTTGACCAAAGAGTGAAAGATTTAGTTCTACCAAATGTTCAGCTCACACAATTGATTTTTTATGAGTGAAAAACCTGGGAAATCGTCTGAAACCTGAATAACACTGGAAGTAGTATCAACAGGTGTATCAAGACGATTAAATGGCACTACCAATGATCAAAGATTGTAGGTATGTCCAGTACAATAATAAACCCATGTGACAAGGACTTTGCAGCGTTTGTTAGTCAAAATCATAGGAAATTGTGTGAAAAACGAGCCTAATTCGTGTTTTTTGGGGGCCAAAATTGGTGGAAACCATAAAAAATAGCCATTTCAATAATTGCACATGAAAGAAACAATAAATGAACAGCCAAAATTTCTGTAGGTATGTCCAGTAGAATAATAAACCCATGTGACAAGGACTTTGCAGCTCAATTGCAGCTCAGGACTTTTCCACATCGCTCAATCGCACCAACATGGACTCCCTTCAACTTAGAACAGGTAGGTACCTGTTACAAGTGATTACAAATCAATTTATTCCAGAATCGAGTACCAATACCCTCTCTTAACCTCTATGCCAGAAAACCCGAATAATTCAAACGTGAAATTGATTTCAAATTCGCGTGTGTCCTTAGTTTGAGTGAAACAGAAAAATAATAAAAGGAAGAAGTGATGATAGTGGAGTGGACACTTTTCTAATATTATGTAGTAATAAGTGTCAAATACTGCACCATTGGGCCTTAATTGCAATGAAAGTACAGAATCTATCTATCTATACCTTGATGAAATTCGTTTGAGAGCATCTGAGTACAATAACGTGAATTCGGGGGATTACAACGAAAATGGTGGGTCGATTAGAACTGGATTTATGCTCGTTGTGAGGATAGGCAACGACGAGGAAGCGTTGCGTTGACGTAAACTGCGTGCTTTTGAAGAAATACATTCGGAACCATCTGAGGCCCCTCAACTACCCCCTCATGTCCAAATTGGCTCGTTACAACCTTTCATTAGCATAAAGTTGTGCACGTCGCAAGCATTTGCGGAAATTTCAATTTTGAAGGTACCCACCAATGACGCGTCACGAAGGAAAGGTTTCGGCAAAATACAAGTTTCTGACCACGCATGTTGGACTTAGCCCTCAAGAACCTTCTCGCCTGTCTATAGACCTGCCTAGCTATAGCTAACCACCGTTCATTCTAATGCCAGCTTTCAACCAGGTTGGCTTTTATTGAAAATTGTAGGTGTTTCAAAGTGCCTTCATGTGACGAACCAACCCGCCATCTCTGCTCGACTTGCGGAACTGATAGAACTAAATCACTCCCGATGAAATCGTGGAAATCCATTTCAACGAAAAACGAAGTTATTGAGAGGTTGTCTATTTCCAGTAATACACGAAAAGTACACTGTTACACCAGTTTCGGTGGTCGAACCATCGTCAGTAAAAACAATATGGCTTGATCACCGAAACCGGTGTAACAGTGTATTGGTTTATTATTCCGTGAATAATAAACCTATGTAATCGCTCAGCCATAAAGCTTTATAACACCCCCTCAAAATTCTTTTTCTTACGTTTCATGGTGCGCAGATTCCAAAAATGCAATGTCCGTCCGCCGTATCACGTAAACCGACGGCTTCATTTTCGGTCTAAAAAATTTGTTTTTTCGCACACCTGCTCCATTTGGGCCCTAGTTGTGTCCCGAAACTTTGCAGTCAGATCGGAATATACCCAAGGGTGTTATGAGTGAAAATAGGTAGGTATAAAAATAGGTACTTATTGTGTTTTAGTACTAACATGAGCTTTTCAGGTATCGCTTTCCATGTTTTTGAGACGAGAAGACAGAATATGAAGTCGATTTTGACCAGAGTGGAAAATTGAGAGGTTCTAACGGAGTTTCAGCCTGAAATTTATGTCAAATTTTGATCCAAAATCGCCGTTCTTCCGCACACAGTTTGGGTCCCCATTTGGGAACACATTTGGGTCCTAGTTGTGCTCCGAAACACGGCAGCCCGATCGGCATACACCCAGGGGTGTCATGGGGGAAAAATGGGTGTAAAATTAGGGGTTTTCGAGGGATTTTTGAGGTTTTAGTGAACATGAGCTTGCGAGGTATCGTTTTCCATGTTTTTTAGAGCGAGAAGACCGAATATTAGATTGATTTTGACGGAAGAGTGATGAACTGAAGTTGTAACGAAGGTTATAAGCTCCCGAAATTCATTTTTTATTAGTCAAAAACATGGGAAATTGTCTGAAATCACCATACATTTGTATAATAACAATAGAAGTAGTATCAACAGGTGAAGACAATTAAATGGCACTATCAATGATCAAAAATAATCTGTTTAAAAAAGCCGAGCCTAATTCGTGTTTTCGGGGGCCAAAATTGGTGGAAACCATCAAAAATAGCCATTCCAATAATTGCACAAGCCAACAGCCAAAACTTCTGTACGTACATCCAGTAGAATAATAAACCCATGTGACAAGGACTTTGCCAGCGTTTTTCGTTTAATAGTGGAAATAGACAACCTTTGAATAACTCCGTTTTTCTTTAAAATGAATTTCCACGATTTCTTTGCGAGTAATTTAGTCGTATCAGTTCTGCAAGTCGAGCAGAGATCCCGAGTTGGCTCGTGAAGCTGAAGGTATGTATATCCATCGCTGAGTGGAACATTTGCCTTCATTTTCTTAAACGGACCCCATCTGTAGTAAGTGTAATAAAGGTAGAAATGATCCTTGAATTTTATCGATCTATGGCATTATTCAATCAGTTTTTGAATCTATTTGGTTAATTCCTCATTTTTTAAACTTGCGAACTTGCACGATGAAAACGTAATTTTACTGATCGTCACAAAAAGTGGTGATCTAACTAAAAACATGAAGGCATATCTTCGTATTTCGATCCTTTCTGGCTACAGTAAGGTTCCAGGGAAAAAGAGCAATTGGGACACAAATGGTGGAGGTGATCTTCACAACCCACTGGTTACTGAATGCATGCGGAAATTATACTTTTCTATCGACTTGCAAATTTTTTTCATGTTGCAGACAATGCAAACCCTTGACCAAAATTACAGGCTTTATAAAATTTGACCCCTCAGTACTCTGTTTTATTATCGTTCTATATGTCGCACCTCCAATGCAATAGGGCCACAACTCGAAAATTTGTGATTTTTGGTTTATTCGCCCTCAAACATCGCTACTATGAGTTCTTTCAGCACACTCGATCCTGTATTAAAATTACGTATCTAAGCCACAGAAAAACATTAAAACGTCCTCGTTGCACTGGTGTTTTTTTGAAATATATTAATGCAACACAGTCACAACTCGAGATGCGGCCATGTTACACTGAAAATAAAATTTAATTTCCCGCAACGAGGCCACAAGTCGAGAAGTGGCCTTGTTGCACTGAAAATAAAAATTCAATTTCTCGGTCCTGAAGCCAGATATCGAGATGCGTCCTTGTTGCAGTGAATACAAGAATGACCATAGGGCAGTGGATTTCCAACAAATAAATTTTGAACGGAAGCGTACAGCTGGCCGTCCGCCTCCCTTGCTGCATCCAGCTTACAAGGCACCACCTAAGATAGCTGCAGCAAAAGCGAAAGATCTAATGGACTTATGTCGGGAAAACATAATCCCGAAAATACATCACAAGTTCTACGAAAGCCTGTAAAAATAATTTAAAATTTTATTCAATGATATTGCTGTAGCACCACTAATTAAAATAATAGCCATGTTCATAAAAAAATATTTAATAAATTAATTATCTACTTTTACGGCTTTGGGTGATTTTTTTCGTTTATATTTTTTTGAACGTGACAATAACTTTATAATGGACCATGGTTATTCGCCCCCCTTCAACACCAGGGTGAACCTCATCCAATATCGGTTTTCTGTGTTGATCAAGTTATGAACTGGAAGCACATAAAGAAAATAAGACAAGACGACCATCAAACAATCAGTAAAATCATAAAGGATAGTTGGGTGTATAGATCACTAACTGTGATTAGGGGAGGCCTTTTTTAATGCATAATTACTATTATTTTGAAAGGTAAAAGTACGAAATCGTAACAGCGAGAAAAATAATTATTGAAGGCTGGACATTAGTAAAGGTAGAATCTGTATAACAAAAATGAAGTCATAACTACAAAAACTTGAAACTTTTCAGTGCATTAAGGCCATAATCTCGTTTGGGGCCTAAGTTACCTAACTAATATCAAAGAGAACGACTGTGGACGCTTTCTAACCTATATTGAATAGTTGTTGTAGAACATTCCAGTTTTGGGACCGTAGCCTGAATTTTCAACAAGCGTTCAAAAACTTTAAATGCTCCTCCTGAAAAATTCACAAAAGTCGACATGTGGCCCTATTGCATTGGAGGTGCGATTGAGTAGAATCGTTCTCGTTTTAGTATCGTTCCTTATTTTAGCAAATAATGTAGTCAACAATTTATACCTACCTGTAAATTGTTTACCTAACTGAAGTGTTTTTCTGTACCATTGGTTCAATAAAATATAATATACGTTGTTCTAAGGCGTTGTAATTATTTGTTTTTTAGTAAAATGATGATGAATCATATTGTGATCGTGTCAATTTTATCCTACTTCATCAGAATGCAGCCCGCATTTAAGGATGAGCGTGACATATATTTTTACACCTTGTTTTGGGTACCTACTTTGGTAGAGGGCGGAATTTTTTTTACATTTTTCGGAGGTTTCCCTATGAGTAATAAGTGGTATGCATGAGACAAATTTTATTTTCGAAACGATTTTTTTTTTCGACCCACCAGGGACGAAGACAAAATGACAGGGCTTGATGATGATCATAAATGTGATGACAAAGCTGTCTAGGTACCTACTTTGGTTGAGTCGAAAGCAATGATTAAGTTGTGTTGGAAACATGCTATATTAGTAACATGTAAGCTGTATATTCAAATATCAACGCCTGCTCCTAAGCTTCTCTGATGCGGGAGGCTTTGGTACAGTGTCAGGTGCGGCCCTCTAATTGCAACCCGAAGTAGGTAATTCTCCTAGTGAGGTAGCTCAGGTTCCGGGCCGCCCCCGTGCAGCCTCGGCATCCCCTTAGCTCTGACCAGGCCCCGGGGGTCTACCAGGGGCCCTTCGTAAAGCCGTAGGTATCCCTATAAATAGGCGGCTGGAGATGGTCCCAGTTGGCTGGGGGATCAGGGGAGGGTTTCGCGCCGATCGATGCCTCCCTTCGCGTGTCAAGGCCGCACGAGTTTCACCTTCTGGTCCAATTTTTTTTTTTCCTCCATTTTTACGTTTATTAATGGATAGGTAGGTACCCACGGATATTTGCTTCCGAGTCTTTCAAGAGATAGCGGAAGCCTTGAGATCAAAAACATCCTTCCGAATGTCACCCATATCAAAATTTTCACTAGTGTTTTGCGTTTAATTCTTTATGGACAAATTTGGTACTGCCAGATCTTGTAATAATGTAATCTATTTAATCAATAATATTGCAGTAGTTAAACAAGTTATTGACACTGGCGGCCAGCTACCCACAATTTTGGCAATAACAACGCCATTTTTCTTAGACGTAGGAAAATAAGGCGAGGTTCCGTGACCAATAATGATTCGATGTACACCTAGTTGAAATGAAATTGGCGGCAATGACCTAGATCGAAAAGAGGCGCGGCGTCACTTTACTTAAGTACCAATTTTGGTTTATTATTCTGTGAATAATACACCTATGTATTCGCTCAGCAAAAAATTTTTATAACACCCCCTAGCAATTTTTTCTTTTCCGTTTCAATGTGCGTAGATTCGAAAAACGCTGCAAAGTCTTTGTCACATGGGTTTATTATTCTATTGGACATACCTACAGAAATGTTGGCTGTTCATTTATTGTTTCTTTGACGTGAAATAATTCGAATAGCAAGGTATTTCTGATGGTTTCCACTAATTTTGGCCCCCAAAACACGAATTAGGTACGATTTTTTTTTCACATTATCTTTCATCATTGTTAGTGCCATATAATCGTCTTGATCTACGTGTTGACACTTTTTCTAGTGTTATTATACAAATTGATGGTGATTTCAGACGATTTCCCAGGTTTTTGACTCATAAAAAATCAATTTTGGGAGCTGAACATTTGGTAGAACCTCGATTTTCCACTTTTTTGTCAAAATCGACTTCATATTCGGTCTTCTCGTCCCCAAAAACATGGAAAACGATACCTCAAAAGCTCATGTTACTAAAACACAAAAAGTACCTATTTTTGTGCATTTTCACTCATAACACCCCTGGGTATATTCCGATCGGGCTGAAAAGTTTCGGGACACAACTAGAGCCCAAATAGAGCATGTGTGCGAAAGAACGCACATTCTCCATTTTGGCCCTAGTTGTGTCCCGAAACTTTTCAGCCCGATCGGAATATTCCCAGGGGTGTTATGAGTGAAAATGTGCATAAAAATAGGTACTTTTGTGTTTTAGTAACATGTTAGTAACATGAGCTTTTGACGTATCGTTTTCCATGGGTTTTGGGACGAGAAGACCGAATACGATGTCGATTTTGACCAGAGGTGGAAATTGAGGTTTTCAAGGAGCTGTTCAGCTCCCAAAATTGAATTTTCATGAGTCAAAAACCTGGGAAATTGTCTGAAATCATCATCAATTTGTATAATAACACAAAAAAGTGTAAACACGTAAATCAAGAATGGCACTACCAATGATCATAGATAATTTGGAAAAAAAGAGGGTACCTAATTCGTGTTTTGGGGGCCAAAATTGGTGGAAACCATCAGAAATAGCTATTTCAATTATTCCACAGAAAAGAAACAATAAATGAACAGCCAATAATTCTGTAGGTATGTCCAATAGAATAATAAACCCATGTGACAAGGACTTGGCAGCGTTTTTATATTATTTTCGGAGGCACTGAGTAAGGTCCTCAAACTTTGATACGAATTTCATAGATGTGAAACGATGTGAAACATCTGTGCCCCGCATAAAACGTAATTTTTCTAACGTCCATAATAATCTGCATACATTTTGGTTAATGTTCTAAGCGGTGACGATTTTTTATCTTTCTATGGCCTCTCACAAACGGTATACCTATTTTTCTAACTAACTACAATCACAGCATAAGCGCATTACAAACGTTCTTGTTCACCTCACAAAAACTGCGATCACAAGTAGGTACTTGTCCATCTATGTAAACAGCCACATAACATATTCATGGATTACCATCTATGATGTATACAGATTCTCCATATTATAACTACATACGACTTAGGAAAACTGAGGTACTTTTAGTCACCGTTGACTCACTTGGCAACCGTTTTTCGTTGGTTCGTCGTGACATAGGTAACAACCCGTAACGCGTTACCACAATTGCCTGGACAGATTCGACGAAGCCCTTGCTATCACGGAACTTGGATGGCTGGATGAATGGGATGATATTAAAATCAAACTCGTTTTCAAGCGCACCATATAAGAAGTGAAGATACATGTTATGCCGTCAAGCGTTAACACTCTCTTGTCCGGAGTGATGTTTATTAATTTAATTCTGCAGCGACCTGACACAAAAGCTTCCTAATGAGATGAGAGTACTGGAGAATTAACACGGTATAATAATTTAGTTTCCTTTGTGCACGACAGAGCAAAGTTTAATCATCTGTCGAGGACGTAGAGTGAGTGGTGAGATGTCATCTTCCTCATCACTGGATAAAATATGTGTTCCCCTACAAACATGATTATATAATACCGAGGCTGTTACACTCAATTTTCGCTTAACACTGCCATATTTTACATATTTTACACGACATAGATGTACTGTTACTTGAACAACCTGTAATTACGTGATTCAAAGTCCTGATGGTGGGTATATTTACTTTGGCATGGACAGTGAACCCTGTATGTACGTTAATATTTAGACTGGGAATGTTTACATCATCCGCTGTTGATAGCCTGTTAACCATAAAATGGAAACTAGCATCTTACTGAACTTGTAGATGATTACGTTTAGGAACCCACATATTTTAGGTGATATAGTTGAGTGATATTATCGTACGCTGTCAGTTTGTGTGTTCATCCGCTCATGAAGACCAAAGTGGCATAAAGGAAAGGCAGGTATTGGGATGACGGCGCCTTGAATATGCTAATATCATTCCACTTACATTGTAACTGATTAACAAAATTCCTGGAAATCTGTCGAATAGTGCGGGATTTACCAGTATCAAACATCCAATATTTGCGCATGTGCAGACGAATGTTAAGATGAAATTCACATAATGTATATCTTGAAACCAACCCACACCCTCAAAACACTAGTAAGTTTGGATTGTTCTTTTGACAGACAGACTGAGCGCTTGAACGCTCAAAAGAGTGACAGACGGTTCTTTGATGTGTGATGTAGCCGAATGTTTAGGTCTGACGTAAAATAAAAAAACGCTGCAAATCCCTGCACAACGGTTTATTATTTTGTATAGAATACCCTTCCGTTACAGATCACAGCTCTATGTATAGATAACCCGTCTATATAATTTATGATAATTATGTACTACTCTATACATATAATGTAGATCGCAGACCCTCCGTAGGTTAGTACCTAACCCCGTACACGTTACTAGGTACCTACCTAAATCACGAGTTAAATGTTGCTAAAATAATTCTGCCGATGACAAACAGTACCTAACAAAAAGAAACACACACAATGAAGTTCTGAAAAGAAATTGTTGATGAGGAGTGAAAAAAGTTGCAAAAGTACCTACCAACAAACTCCAGCCCCTTCTACGTCGATGGTATAATGAACCGTTGTGTAATAATTTACCGTTGAGTAATGATTTACCTTAGTAATAATTTACCCATCAATAATACTTCAACGTTTGTTCAAGTTTCACTACCTACCAACAAACTCCAACAGAGCCATCATTTTTCAAATGAAATAATATCACAGAACAACCAACTCGACTTCATACTCCGCCAATATAATCAGGTGATCCCTACCAATGATTGGCCGTATTCACAAATTCCTATTGTGGGCGCGTCTCTGGTTACGAGATTTGGTTTGAATTGTATACAATTTCATTCACACTGGAGTCGAAAATGCCTGTCGGTGCAAACTTCGGGGCCTTACTGTGAACGAACGGCTGGACGTACGACGCTCCGGATGGTCTTAAAAAACTCGCAAGTTCAAGAACTATTTAAAACCGTAAAAATATTCACGTAAAAAAATGGTATAGGCGTTTTGAAAATTTCAACCCCTATTTTGAACCCCTTAGAGATGACTCACAGTAACGTCGAGCTTCGAGGACCAACTAGACAGCGAACGGAACCTATAACCCGAATTTCATCAATTTTCTTTCATGGTAACTAAGAAAAGTGGCCCGTACGGCGTACGGCGGACAGACAGAAATATTTTGGTTTATTATTTTCAATAATGAACCATTGGAATCGAGCATGAAAAAAAAAATTCTTACCCCCCCTCAAAATTTGATGGTTTACGTTTCAAGGTATGTAGAATCCAAAACTGCAATAAAAATATTTCTGTCTGTCCGCCGTACGCCGTACGCCGTACGCCGTACGGGCCACTTTTCTTAGTTACCATGAAAAAAAATTGATGAAATTCGGGTTATAGGTTCCGTTCGGCGTCTAGTTGGTCCTCGAAGCTCGACGTTACTGTGAGTCATCTCTAAGGGGTTCAAAATAGGGGTTGAAATTTTCAAAACGCCTATACCATTTTTTTACGTAAATATTTTTACGGTTTTAAATAATTCTTGAACTTGCGAGTTTTTTAAGACCATCCGGAGCATCGTACGTCCAGCCGTTCGTTCACAGTAAGGCCCCGAAGTTTGCACCGACAGGCATTTTCGACTCCAGTGTGAATGAAATTGTATACAATTCAAACCAATTCTCGTAACCAGAGACGCGCCCACAATAGGAATTCGTGAATACGGCCAATCATTGGTAGGGATCACCTGATTATATTGGCGGAGTATGAAGTCGAGTTGGTTGTTCTGTGATATTATTTAATTTGAAAAATGATGGCTCTTTTGGAGTTTGTTGGTAGGTAGTGAAACTTGAACAAACGTTGAAGTATTATTGATGGGTAAATTATTACTACGGTAAATCATTACTCAACGGTAAATTATTACACAACGGTTCAGTATACCATCTACGTAGAAGGGGCTGGAGTTTGTTGGTAGGTACTTTTGCAACTTTTTTCACTCCTCATCAACAATTTATTTTCAGAACTTCATTATGTGCGTTTCTTTTTGTTAGGTACTGTTTGTCATCGGTAGAATTATTTTAGCAGCATTTAACTCGTGATTTAGGTAGGTACCTAGTAACGAGTACGGGGTTAGGTACTAACCTACGGAGGGTCTGCGATCTACATAATATGTATATAATAGAATAGTACATATCATATTATTATATAGAAGGGTTATCTATACATAGAGCTGTGATCTGTAACAGGAGGGTATTCTATACAAAATAATAAACCGTTGTGCAGGGATTTGCAGCGTTTTATTGCAGTTTTGGATTCTACATACCTTGAAACGTAAACCATCAAATTTTGAGGGGGGGTAAGAATTTTTTTTTTCATGCTCGATTCCAATGGTTCATTATTGAAAATAATAAACCAAAAATAAAAAAACCCTGCAAATCCCTGCACAACGGTTTATTATTTTGTACAGAATACCGTTCTGTTACAGATCACAGCTCTCTGTATAGATAACCCGTCTATATAATATAATATGTACTACTCTATACATATTATGTGGATCGCACACCCTCCGTAGGTTAGTGCCTAACCCCGTACTCGTTACTAGGTGCCTACCTAAATCACGAATTATATGTTGCTGAAAGAATCTATCGATGACAAATAGTACCCAAAATGGCGAAAAGAAACGCAAATAATATAGTTCTGAAGTGAAATTGTTGATGTGGAGTAAAAAAAGTTGCAAACGTACCTACCAACAAACTCCAGCCCCTTCTACGTAGATGGTATAATGAACCGTTGTGTAAGAATTTACCGTTGAGTAATGATTTACATTGTGTAGTAATAATTTACCCATCAATAATACTTCAACGTTTGTTCAAGTTTCACTACCTACCAACAAACTCCAAAAGAGCCATTTTTCGAATGAAATAATATCACAGAACACTCAACTCGACTTCATACTCCGTGATTATAATCACGTAATCCCTAGCAATGATTTTTATCTCGGGCCAGTTCTCGATTGTTAGCGCATCCCTGGTGACGAGATCTGGGCTAAATGTATACAATTTCATTCACCCTGCTGTCGAAAATGCGGTGCAAAATTCGGGGCCTTACTGTGAACGAACGGCTGGACGTACGGTGCTCCGGGTGGTCTTAAAAAACTCGTAAGAACTATTTAAAACCGTGAAAAGATTCACGTAAAAAAAGGTAAAGGCAATCTGAAAATTTCAACCCCTATTTTGAACCCCTTAGAGGTGACTGACAGTAAAGTCGAGCTTCGAGGACCAACTAGACCCCGAACGGAACCTATAACCCGAATTTCACCAATTTTGTTTCATGGTAACCTTAGAAAAGTGGTCAGTACGGAGTACGGCGGACAGACAGAAATATTTTTATTGCATTTTTGGATTCTACATACCTTGAAACTTAAACCATCAAATTTTGAGGGAGGGGTTAGATTTTTTTTTTTTGTTCATGCTCGATTCCTATGGTTTATTATTGAAAATAATAAACCAAAAAATTAGTAGAATTATCTTAAAGCTATTGTCGATTGCGATCACTGACAGATTACCCAACATCTCCTCAAATATTGAAGCAGATAGGTAAATCTTTGGCTACAATTAATTCGGCATTCGCCAAACGATGTTTTGCAAACAAATTTTCCTTAACCAAGTCTTCCATACTCGATGCTGGTGAACTCTGATATCAAAAACGATAAAAAATTAATCCGTTTACTCAAAACGAAGGTCGAAAGGAAAAAACTGAATGGGTAAACACTAAAGGTGTGCCGAAAAGAGCTGTTAATAATTAATTCAATGAGGAAGGAACAATTCCAGGAGTTTTCCGGTAGCTTGGAATCATTAATATTCTAACTGAGCTCCTCGGCTACAGGAAACAGATCCTTTTAAAGTTCTTCCTAATGGATTTCGGCAGACTGTTGCCCCTGGTGATTACTGAGTTTCACCGACGGTGGCGACCAATGGGCGTTTTCGACCACATTAATCAGTGTGCAAATATGATTCGCAAACCTTGCAGTATGGCCAATCAGCGCTACAGAAACCAATAACCTTCCTACAAACATAACCCGATGAACCATATAAATATTCATTCTTTTGCCACAGATTGAGCCTTCTGGCTGAAGATACAATGACTACTGGCTGTTCTCAATGACCTTCAACACAGCTTGTACAATACCTCTAAATCACACCAGTCTGCGATACATCATTGCCAAATTCTTGAATATTATATCAACTAGGATAGCTATAGTTAGAGGTGATTCCATTTCCCTTTTTTTCGAATGTTCAGTAAGTACCGGCTGCATTCATGTAACCACCTTACATCAGAATCAACCAAGCAATCACATTAAATACAGTTCGATAATGACGTTCGTTGTTGCATGTCGCAGACACAGCCACTTACGAATGAGGATACTTTCGAAACTGAGGAAAAATTCAGACGAATCAGGGATATATATTACAAGCCCGAGATTTGACGGAAGAATGAGATTTCATACAAGTGTTCAGTTCCATAATGGTGTTTGATCAATTACACCATAATTGTATTATTTGTTAAATTTCCGACATACTTTGAACACCTCGTACATGTATCTTGCTTCTATTAGGTGCCCCTACCTAATGTTCAGTAGGAATGGAAAAAGTTAGGTAGGTACCTCTATAGTTTTTCGTAGAGGAATTATCATAATTACGTTACGGTACTTGAAAAAGATAAGAAACGAATAACTGCTGAAAGAGTTCTTCTATCTTCCCTAACGGATGGGATCGTTACTTTAGAAAAAACACCGTGACATTTCCCATTCAAAACAAGAAAAAAGGATAACGACGAAAATGAGGACTAGGGTTATCGGACAATCAGGCGGCCACCCTGGGGACCCTCAGGGCCTAGATCGTCCCAAAGGAAGCTAATACCAATATTTTATCGGACTTCCTCTGAGAAGAAGTTCCCATAGGGGTTAATTACAATGTCGGTCGGCGACAAACCACTGAACTACTGCGGTCTGTTTCTCTGTTATCGTTGCGCCAAAAGTGATAGTGTTGAACCGTAGTGTTCAGTTTGGTTTGTAGTCCCACGGAGTTTTAGTGACGAGGTATTTTTAGAAGAAATTGGACGGTTTCAAAGTTAGAATATTTCCAAGATAACCAATATCTGCGGAACTGAAATGCCGATCAGTTCGACGGCTGCTAGGATTGACGAAATTTTATGTTATGCCTGGGAGACCCTCTCTATCCACTACTGGGTGTTATTATCTAACATCATAAACACACTTTAACAATAAACACCATAACATTAATTTTATTATAATATGAAGCGGTATGCTTTATTAGGCTGAATTCGTATAACAGAGGTGAAAAATATAATAATTTGGTTGGTTTCTGATGTTATTCTGATGTTTGTGCCAAATTCATTTAAAAGTGAAATGTCTCTCACCCTCCATTCCGCTACTCTTCGCTGATTGTGGTTGGGATGCGACATCAATGGTAGGTGTTTTGAAAACACCGATGTTTTACTTGAAACATGGTTCCACTTGCGATGTTTCCGACCAAAGTTTTAGTACTAGACCTTATCCGCAGCCCGGTTTGAATTGCGCACAGCGAAACGAACAAAGAAAACTTACTCCATCAGTCGTTTTAATTATTAGTTCGGTGAAGAGATATCGAATAGAGATCAGATATCAGATCGATTTCGTATAAACCACGAACCCATCGATAATAGGTAATAATAATAATAATAATAATAATAATAATAAATGTTTATTTGTCATCTTCAAATTGGTACAAAAACATTTGTTGGAAATCAAGTGCATTTCTGTACAAAAAAAAAGGAAAATATATACGCTTCTTGAGCACCTATTAGTCACTGGGTATATATAAGTACATGAAATGAATAACAAGGATGACCGTGCCTAATAGTTAAAACTGAGGCCCAGCACGGAGTTGGTCTGACTCCGAAGTATTCAACTTTTATTTTATTATTATTTTTATTTCCTCATTTCCCTCTGCTAAGCAGTTTATGTTTAGTTTTTATTTGTTTTTACTACTAAATTATGGTTTATTATTAAAGTAAAAGGTTAAACTTAGTTTAAAGTACCTAGTTTATTCGTTTTAATTTTCAGCTTTTTCTTCTTTAAAATGACAAGAGGTGTTCGACTTTATTTTCGAGTAAAATTTATCTATTTCTTTACGGAGTAGATTTAAATTATTTATCTTTGATAGATCGACAATCTTTTCGAATTTTTTGTTAATTAGTTGCATTCCTTTGTATCTAGTTGTCATTTGTGCATACGTATTTTATACTTTTGATAGTTTCAGTCTGTATGGTTTGCCATTTCTTCTCCTGACGTCTAAAATAAAAACGCTCTTTTCTTTTTTGATAAACTTAATCATATTTTTTACGTACAGTTGATGTATCGTATTCAAGTTTAGTTCCTTGAGCAGCTCTTCTGTATGTTAGCGTTTAGGTTTATTAAATATTACTCCAAGTGTCGTTTTTTGGATTTTCAATAATTTATCCAGCAGAAATCTATATTTATGTCCCGCCCCAGATAACAATTGAATATTGTAGTACAGATTCAAAAAGTGCCTGATAAATGTTTCGCAGTATGCTGCTGGATAAGTATTTAATGCTATACATTATGTAGGCGCATTTCCGCAGTTCTTGACATAATAAATTCAGATGGAGATAACACGTCAGACGGCAGTCAAGTCACTCCAAAATATACCTACTAAGTGATCCACTTTTTTAATTTTTGGGCAATCACAAGGTGTTCCTGTGCAGGTGTGGATGGTCAGTGTCTTTTCTTGCAGGATCTTTGGATCGGGTTTTCTACTGATATTCATGAAATTCGATTTCGAAGCGTTGATAGTGAGCGTATTTGCATTCATCCACCGTCCAACTGTGCGTAGGTCCAGTTCTGCGTTGTCATAGGCCTCCCGCCAGGTGTACCCTGTATTTAGCAGAGACACATCGTCAGCAAACAGGTAGGTACTTTCTTGATAGGTACCTTCTTAATCCACTAGGTTCGCTGTGATCGGGAACTGCGGTTAACTGGTTTATTTGTACATTTTTGTATTCTACATTTACCTCTCCTATGTAATAAGGTAAAGATTTAACCAAATAAACTAGGGGAACGACGAGCTGAGCGACGCCTCGCGGAAAGGAGGAGAAGGGTCCCCTGCACTGAGCTCCCCAACGTTTCTCAACAGTCGCAACAGCCATTAACAGACGGGGGGGTAGGGGGAAGGTGGAGGCACCTATATATACCGCCCAGCTCTTCATTGGACGGAACTCCTAAGATTTCTCTCGTGATCACCTCACTCTCTCTCTCTCGCTCCCCCCCCCCCCCCCCCGCTATCTATCACACTTACCCTTCCTTGCACTCCCTGTGGTGATAACCGCGGGGTGTTCCATTCTCGAATACTCGCTCTGGTGATAACCACAGGGTATTCACCTTCTTCATCCTGGCTTCTGCTATGGTGATAACCGCGGGACACCTCCTTTTCCTCTAGCACCTGCTATGGTTATAACCGTGGGGTGCTAGCCTCCTTCTTCCTGGCATCTGCTGTGGTGATAACCGTGGGGTGCTAGCCTCCTTCTTCCTGGCATCTGCTGTGGTGATAACCGTGGGGTGCTAGCCTCCTTCTTCCTGGCATCTGCTGTGGTGATAACCGTGGGGTGCTAGCCTCCTTCTTCCTGGCATCTGCTGTGGTGATAACCGTGGGGTGCTAGCCTCCTTCTTCCTGGCATCTGCTGTGGTGATAACCGTGGGACGTCTCTCTTTACTCTAGCACCTGCTGTGGTGACAACCGCGGGACGCCTCTCTTTCCCCTAGCACATAGCTGTTGCGATAACCGCGGGGTGCTAGCCTCCTCTTCAACTAACGCCTTCTGTGGTGATAACCCCAGGGCATTAGATCTCCTTCAAACTTACCCGAACCAACCCTAACCAATCACCACAAATATTAACAGAAATTATGGGAAAAGATTATAAGAGTTTTCCACATGCCTCTTTCATGAAAAGTCTGAATAATACTAGATTTTTCAAGGTTTTTGAAAAAAAACCTCGATGTATTAACATCAGCGTTTGTGTTCTACAAAACAGTTTCTGTTCTTCAGAACGCCGTAGCTCGAAATCTGGGAACAGAAGAGTACACTTTCTATTACGTTTTTACTTTTATTTCGAACTTCAAGGATTTTTTGAAACCACCCGGAGACACCTTATGTACAGCCGTTCGTTCACAGTAAGTAAGGCCCTGAAACTGTCAAATGAACCGAAAAGCAGATGATGAGGTGAAATTGATACCTCATGCACCGTGAAACGAAATTGGCGAAGCAATTCCACACTTTTTCCGGTTGATTACATCCAGCGCCAATCGCCGGTTCCACGAGAAGCAATAAACCCCGGAGAGTTTTCGTTTTACAACGGCACGAGGGACGGACCTCTCATCTAGGTAGACAATTAATCAAGCGGTCGAGCCCACCTGGGGAAGCTCCAGACCGCACATAGCCAATTAAAGGGCGCAGGCATCACTCGGAACACTCCAGTTACAAGCATCTGTCCAGGAGCCCGCGTACCGTGTACCCCCTGGTCTGGATCATTCGATGCAGGACGCAGCATTCTGTATCATTTGTGTACCCTAGGCATTCGCTAATTAAGGGGTTGTAGATGGAAAAGTAATGGGCAACGCGAACTGCTGACGCTCGTCCTTGCAGAGCACCGATGGCATTAGACCACATTTCTCGAAAATGATCGGTTCTTTAGTCATATCTACGTTCAAATATCAAGTCACGTGCCTATACCTGTTCAAAAGCCCCTATATGAAAGAAACTTGATAAATGCAAATAATGAACCATCCTAAAGCTATAACATGACCAAACTCAACAAAGGAGTAGCGTTACAATTTTACGCTTTGGTTTACTATTTTCAATAATGAACCTTTGGAATCGACTTTTAAAAACGCTGCAAAGTCCTTGTCACATGGGTTTATTATTCTATTATTTTATTGGTCTATAGTTCTGTTTATTTATTGTTTCATTAATGTAAAATAATTGAAATAGCTATTTCTGGTGGTTTCCACAAATTTTGGCCCCCAAAACTTGAATTAGGTAGGTACTACGCTCCTTTTTTTTGTTTTTTTTTTTTTCAAATTACCTTTGATCATTGATTGTACCATTTAATCGTCTTGATCCACGTGTTGACACGTTTTCTAGTGTTATTATACAAATTGATGGTAATTTCAGACGATTTCGCAAGTTTTTGACTCATAAAAAATCAATTTTGGGAGCTGAACATCTGGTACAACCTCAATTTTCCACTCCTTGGTCAAAATCGTATTCATATTCGGTCTTCTCGTCCCCAAAAACATGGAAAAAGATACCTCAAAAGCTCATTTTACTACTATGTTACTAAAACACAAAAAGTACCTATTTTTATACACATTTTCACTCATAACTCCCCTGGATATATTCCGATCGGGCTGAAAAGTTTCGGGACACAACTAGGGCCCAAATGGAGCATGTGTGCGAAAGAACGAATTTTTTAGACCGAAAATGAAGCCTGTACACGTGATACGGCGTACGGCGGACGGATATTGCATTTTTGGAATCTACGCACCTTGAAACGGAAAAGAGAAAATTTTGAGGGGGTGTTATAAAAATTTTTTGCTGAGCGAATACATAGGTACCTAGGCTGTGTATTATTCACAGAATAATAAACCAAAAGCGCCCTCCTGCATCCACCAATTAAAGTAATTAAGCTGTTTGTTGAAGCATTTTTTGTTCTTGTTTGTCATTTATTAAATTGAACTATATTTCCTCAACAACAACAACAACATTGCAGTATAAAAGAAAACAGCATTGGCGATTTAATGAGAGAGATGTTGACGCAGCTGATGAGTTCGACTATTTAAAAACGCTGCAAAGTCCTTGTCACATGGGTTTATTATTCTATTGGAGTTCTAGAGATTTTTGTTGGCTGTTAAATGTATTGTTTCTTTCATGTGGAATGATTGAAATAGCTATTTCTGATGATTTCCACCAATTTTGGCCCCCAAAACATGAAATAGGTACGCTTTTTTTTTTTTTTAAATCATCTTTGATCATTGGTAGTGGCATTTAATGGTCTTGATTCACCTGTTTACACTTTTTCCAATGTTATTGTACACATTGATGGTAATTTCAGACAGTTTTCCAGGTTTTTGACTCATAAAAAACCAATTTTGGGAGCTGAACCTTTGGTAAAACCTCAATTTCCGCGTCTTTGGTCAAAATCGACTTCATATTCGGTCTTCTCGTCCTCAAAAACATGGAAAAAGATACCTCAAAAGCTCATGTTACTAACATGTTGTTAAAACGCAAAAAGTACCTATTTTTATACACATTTTCACTCATAACACCCCTGGGTATATTCCGATCGGGCTGAAAAGTATCGGGACACAACTAGGGCCCAAATGGAGCATGTGTGCGAAAGAACGACTTTTTTAGACCGAAAATGAAGCCTGTACACGTGATACGGCGTACGGCGGACGGCGTACGGCGTACGGCGGACGGACATTGCATTTTTGGAATCTACGCACCTTGAAACGGAAAAGAAAAAATTTTGAGGGGGTGTTATAAAAATTTTTTGCTGAGCGAATACATAGGTGTATTATTCACAGAATAATAAACCAAAAAATTTACAATTCCAGTTATACTAACAGCCCTTACGAAATTTTTACAGATTAGAATGAGCAAAGCAGTGCCAGGTTGTGAGGAACCTATACGTGAGTAAACATTATGAAACGCCCTTTTGTTGCGGTAAACAATTAGGTATGTGGAAGCGAACAATATGATTTATGTTCCACAAAGATCGATAAAAGTACTTTAGCATTATGATGTTGTACATGTTGTAAACTGAGTTGCAGCCCAGAGGGATGAACGGTTCCAGTCCCCGTAACCCCACTATGATCATTTCCTTTGGCTTTGATCGATGTACTTTCCTCAGAGGAAGCCAACAAACTTGCTTTAAAGTTTTAATAGTCTGGGGCTTGGATATTGTATCTACGATAGGGGACGTAGTAGGCTTTGGAGTTTTACTTGTGGAGCAGGTTTTATCGGTTAAAACACTTCCAACTTCTACCGGTATACGGTCCACAAATTATCGGTACGGGCCAGTTTGTTGGCGTTCGTTTTGCCTTATTAGAGAGAATGTTCCCACACCCCGCGTAGGTGATACATACTTAACTTGAATATCGATCAATATTCTTATATGCCCTAGGGGCTAGGTGCCACTCTAATAAATCTGACAACACTACTAGTGTCCAGATTTGAACTGAAACAATAAACAGTAGGTAGTTCTCTCCGTAATTCATGTATTACACCAACTTCTCTTGCATTCAGTTAATATCAATCTAGTAGCTCAATGGTAACCTCTCTCCTCAAATGGGATAACCTCCTGATCAAAGCACTTCACTAATGAATTCCTATTGACGTGAACCGTTCGATAGGGATTTGCCGTTTGTGAACTAGTTACGGATAACAACGTGGACGCCCGACTCGCAGAAATAGCGTTTAGCCGGGGAACAGTATTGACGTTGGATAGTTGAGCAAACGGATTGAGTAAATACCAACACTGAACAGAGCAAGAAATATGAAAGGAGCAACGGCTTGATCAATTCAGCCAACATCTGTTACTACCATCATTCGCAAAGGATCAAATAATTTACCTAGTCTAACTTCATTACAGGTTGTTGTTTACTAGTATTTTCGGGCGAGAGCACCTATAACATTCCATCACTCATCTAACTTCGGTCGATTTCAGATACTCAGTTCAGGATACCAACATGTAGGCTGAACATTTTGAACCCATTGTAATGGCGTATTGCAAGTCACACAAGACGACATCTCATCTTGGCACCGAGATTCAGAATTCCAAATTTTGCCATAACATTTGTAATGGCTAACGAAAGGATCAGTTCAAGACCAGCAATTTTCAAACAACACAAAGTGGGTCAAGTTTGAGTTTTGGGGGTAAAAAATCGTTAATATTAACAAAAGTGTCTAAAATCACCAAAACTTTATACGAATTTATCATAAGTGATGGATGGGACTCATAAAATTTTAAGATAAGAAAACGCTGATTCCATAGTCAAAATATTTCTTTTTGGTTTATTATTTTCAGTAATGAACCTTTCGAATCGAGCATGAAAAAAACATAAAATATAAAATATAAAAAACGTAACCCTTTTCAAAATTTGGTGGTTTCTGTTTCAAAGTATATATAATCCGAACACCGAAAAAAAAATCGTTCTGTCCGACGTACGCCGTCCTTAGTAAGCACGAACCAAAATTAATGGAATTCTGTTTAATTTTTTCCCATTTGGTGTCCAGTTGGTTCCCGAACGGGGTGAAAAATAGGTTAAACATTTTAGAACGCCGCAGCTCGAAAACTTTCAATAGAAGAGTGCGGTTATTTACGTTTTTAAATTGATCTCGAATTAAAGAATTTGTTCAGATCACCCGGAGCATTGTACGGCCAGCCGTTCGCTTGCACCGAAAAGCTTTGTCAACATGACCGCGAATGAAACGTTATAAATCCGGCCCAGATATCATTGCTACATAACCCTGATTATAATCACGGATGGCTTTATGAAGTACCAACTACTTTCAGCGACACTCCGCTGAACATTGATCAGCCTGATCTACTAACACCGTAAGAGGGTTTATCGAGTTCCAGGGCACAGTAACTATGCCCCAGGGAGACCTTCCGTCCTCGGATAAAATCATTACGGCCGACCAAACAGCTTCTCCGATGCCATCACTCAGCAGCTCAGTAAGGAAATAAGAAATACAGGTAAATCTATATTTTCACATGCAAGGCTTACCTACTGACATTTTAGATGAACACGATATGAACCTTGTCTGGCTTGGGCTTCGATAATACGAGCCTGACAGCTAAGATTGTAGTACCTACCAACCTTACGTTAGCTGTATGTAAGTTGTAGTGCAAAGTATCCAATTTATCCGACGTTCGAAATTCTAAGTCGACACCTTCATCATGTTACATCGAAAATTCGCTCATTAATATTTTCATAATTCTGAATGAGCCTTCAGAAAATAATTAACCAAAAGGTCTACGTTTGAGATTTTTTTTAAAAAAGTGATCCGCTGAACCCGCAACTAAAAACGCTGCAAATCCCTGCACAACGGTTTATTATCTTGTACAGAATACCCTTCTTTTACAGATCACAGCTCTCTGTATAGATAACCCGTCTATATAATATGTACTAGTCTATACATATTATGTAGATCGCAGACCCTCCGTAGGTTAGTACCTAACCCCGTACTCGTCACTAGGTTCCTACCTAAATCACGAGTTAAATGTTGCTACAATAATACAGCCAATGACAAACAGTAACTAAAACGGCAAAAAGAAACGCAAATAATGAAGTTCAAAGGAAAATTGTTGATGTGGAGTGAAACAGATGCCCCTTCTAAGTAGACCACTGTTTTCTGTGGTCAATACCAATAGTTAACCGTTGTGTAATAACTTGCCCACCAATTTTACTTCAACGGTATAGTTCAAGTTGCAAAAGTAACGATCAACAAAATCCAGCCCCTTTTGGTTAATTATTCTGTGAATAATACACCTATGTATTCGGTCAGCAAAAAATTGTTATAACACCCCCTCAAAATTTTTTGTAATCCGTTTCAAGGTGCCTAGATTCAAAAAACGCTGCAAAGTCCTTGTCACATGGGTTTATTATTCTATTGGAGTTCTAGAGATTCTTGTTGGCAGTTAAATTTGTTGTTTCTTTCATGTGGAATGATTGAATTAGCTATTCCTGATGATTTCCACCAATTTTGGCCCCCAAAACATGAAATAGGTACACTTTTTTTTCCCCAGATCATCTTTGATCATTGGTAGTGCGAGTTAATGGCCTTGATTCAGCTGTTTACACTTTTTCTAATGTTAGTATACACATTGATGGTGATTTCAGACAGTTTTCCAGGTTTTTGACTAAAAAAAAACAATTTTGGGAGCTGAACCAATGGTAAAACCTCAATTTCCGCGTCTTTGGTCAAAATCGACTTCATATTCGGTATTCTCGTCCCCAAAAACATGGAAAACGATACCTCAAAAGCTCATTTTACTAACATGTTGCTAAAACGCAAAAAGTACCTATTTTTACACACATTTTTACTCATAACACCCCTGAGTATATTCCGATCGGGCTGAAAAGTTTCGAGACACAACTAGGGCCCAAATGGAGCATGTGTGCGAAAGAACGAATTTTTTAGACCGAAAATGAAGCCGGTACACGTGATACGGCGTACGGTGGACGGACATTGCATTTTGGTTTATTATTCTGTGAATAATACACCTATGTAATCGCTCAGCAAAAAATTTTTATAACACCCCCTCAAACTTTTTTCTTTTCCGTTTCAAGGTGTGTAGATTCAAAAAATGCAATGTCCGTCCGCCGTCCGCCGTACGCCGTACGCCGTCCGCCGTCCGCCGTATCACGTGTACAGGCTTCATTTTCTATCTAAAAAAGTCGTTCTTTCGCACACATGCTCCATTTGGGCCCTAGTTGTGTCCCGAAAATTTTCAGCCCGATCGGAATATACCCAGGGGTGTTATGAGTGAAAATGTGTGTGAAAATAGGTACTTTTTGCGTTTTAGCAACATTTTGGTAACATGAGCTTTTGAGGTATCGTTTTCCATGTTTTTGGGGACGAGAAGATCGAATATGAAGTCGATTTTGGCCAAGGAGTGGAAAATTGAGGTTGTACCAGATGTTCAGCTCCCAAAATTGATTTTTTATGAGTCAAATACCTGCGAAATCACCATCAATTTGTAGAATAACACTAGAAAAAGTGTCAACACGTGGATCAAGACGACTAAATGATGGCACTACCAATGATCAAAGATAATTTGAAAAAAAAAAAAAAAAAAAGATCGTACCTACCTAATTTGTGTTTTGGGGGCCAAAATTGGTGGAAACCATCAGAAATAGCTATTTCAATTATTTCACATGAAACAAACAATAAATGTACAGCCAACATTTCTGTAGAATAATAAACCCCATGTGACAAGGACTTTGCAGCGTTTTTGGAATCTACGCACCTTGAAACGGAAAAGAAAAAATTTTGAGGGGGTGTTATAAAAATAAAAATTTTTTGCTGAGCGAATACATAGGTGTATTATTCACAGAATAATAAACCAAAATGCAATGTCCGTCCGCCGCCCACCGTACGCCGTCCGCTGCCCACCGTACGCCGTCCGCCGCCCACCGTACGCCGTCTGCCATATCCCGTGTACCAGCTTCATTTTCATTCTAAAAAAGTCGTTCTTTCGCACACATGCTCCATTTGGGCTCTAGTTGTGTCCCGAAACTTTGCAGCCCTATCGGAATATACCCCGGGGTGTTATGAGTGAAAATGTGTATAAAAATAGGTAGGTACTTTTTGTGTTTTAGTAACATCTTAGTAACATGAGCTTGTGAGGTATCTTTTTCCATGTTTTTGGCGACGAGAAGACCGAATATGAAGTCGATTTTGACCAAAGAGTGGAAAATTGAGGTTCTACCAAAGGTTCAGCTGCCAAAATTGATTTTTTATGAGGAAAAAACCTGGAAAATCGTCTGAAATCACCATCAATTTATATAATAACACTAGAAGAAGTGTCAACACGTGGATCAAGACGATTAAATGGCGCTACCAATGATCAAAGATAATTTGGAGAAAAAAAAACGGAAAAAAAGCGTACCTATTTCATGTTTTGGGGGCCAAATTTGGTGGAAATAATCAGAAATAGCTATTTCAATCATTGCACATGAAAGAAACAATAAATTTAACAGCCAACAAGAATCTCTAGAACTCCAATAGAATAATAAACCCCATGTGACAAGGACTTTGCAGCGTTTTCTTTTTACTTAGCTGTGTCATGTCGACGCGGAACACTACACGAAGCAATAATTGTCTCGTCTCAGCCCAGGTGAAATGTAATCACCTACTCGCCCCATCGAAGTAGCTCGGCCGAGTACTCCACCGACTACTCGGCCGAGCTACTCGGTAGGTGTAATTAGGACGAGCGACGGAGAGACGTGTACGTCCTTTACCGCTCCGTCGATCGGTTAGTGGAGCCGTTGAGACAGTGGACGTCTCACCGTCATCCTCAGTAGCTCGTCCGTCAAGGGTTCTCGCTAGATGGTTACGGACCCTTCACGGACGATGACGGAGGGACGTGCACTGCCTCGACGTCTCCGTTAACCGGCTGACGGAGGGGGGAATGTAGAACACGTCTCTCCGTTGCTCGGTCATAGAGGGCACGTATGTTTCTACGGGGCCATCCTCAAAGGAAAGGCCATGGAGGGTTGTGCTCCCTTAGCCTGTCCGTTAACTATCCGCCATGATTCCCTCGACCATCAGTCAAATATGCTACGGAATAATCACGGATCATTGAAGGAAGAGCACGGAAGCATTAAGGATAGTGAAGGGTTGGCTAAAGAACATCTTGGGAGGGTCCGCGGATGGTTACAGGGGAATCAAGAGTGGATTACCGTAACTTCAAGGACAATCAATGGAACGTGACTGACGCTCCACAGAAGAATCAACGCTAAGGGCGGAATTCATAGTCCTCCCTCAAGGCCAAGGGTACCCTCCAACAAGCCCCTCAAGGGTGGACGCACCCTTATCGGTATTCATAAAGGCATAAGCAAGGGTACCCTTGAGCATTTGAGCAGAGGGTGCCCCCAAGGGGACATACCAATCCCTCAACCTATTCATAGTGCTCAGTTCACAAGGGTACCCTTGACGGACCGTTTCGAGTTCCTATTCATAAACAAATTTCTTCGCTAAGGGTACCCTCCAAACAGCTGGAAAGCATCCTCAAGGGTGCTTAGAGGAAGGGACGTGAAAAGGACCCTCAAGGGTGGATTAGCTCGCATTTTTTTCGTGTTTTACCACAATGTCTTTCCTGCTTTGTAAGTATTTTCCCCTGATTCCAAACCAATAATGGATTACGCATAGTATATTCAATTGGGATGATGAGATGGAAAATCAGCTGGCCCGAGTTCCTAACCGGTAAGAACGAACCCTGTATACACACAAAAAAACCACAGTCATGCAGCATGGCTATAAGAGCGAATTTTCGAAGTTTTCGGCATCTTCCTCCTCCGCCTAAAATTTTCTGAAAATTAATTTTCGGCCAATGTTTTCCCAACTTGATACCATACAAAATTAAAACAGGAGTAGTTTTACGCAAAGTAAAATTTGGGGTGGAAGGAGGGGGAGGGGGAAATGAAAAATGTTTTGAATACCAGAAGAGTAGGTATTGGGTACCTACGTAACAAATTTTTTGTTCCATTTTTTGCCGAGTAACACCTCGGTTTGTAGATTTTCCAACGCTGAACACGATGGTGAAGTCAGAATTGCGATATCCCATTCCGTTATCAGATTAGAGCAGACGAACCAGGAAGAACATCTCAAGAAATAACCACGTTCCTTCATCTTCAAAGTGCTCCAGTTTGAGAATGGAATGAGATATCGCAATTCTGATTTCACCATCGTGTTCAGCGTACAAAAACCTTTAAAATGAGGTGTCACTTGTCAGACTTTTTCATTTTGGGAATTTATGGGTAATTTCCCCCCCCCCCCCCTAAAACTCCCCAAAACTCCCCCTTAGGGTGACCCGATTCTGCCCATCTTCGAACTTAGCCTGTCGATTGCCAAGACAGATTTTTCGTGCAAATTTGAACTTTTTATCTCAATTCTTTCGAGAGTTATCGTCTGGAATGACACATACATATATAAATATATAAATATATAAATATATATATAAATATATATATAAATATATAAATATATAAATATATATATAAATATATATATAAATATATAAATATATAAATATATATATAAATATATATATAAATATATAAATATATATATATATACATATAATTTTTGGTGTCTTTCGGCAGGGAATTCAGGATGGTCTGAAACGGATTTTGGTATAAAAATCTTTCGGAAATTCGAGTTTTAAAAATTCGCTAAAAGCACATGCATAGAAGTACGTCCGTACCTCCGTTTTCATCAGCCTGTTTTTCGTTATCTGGATAAGTAGGTACATCCGAGACCTCCAAAATCCAAGGAAAAAAATATGATGACGGCCAATTCAGATGGAGATTTCGCTTCAACAAAGAAATGGTGGTTGACGTATTGGTACTGTTAATATTCCATGGGGAATGCACCTCAGAGGCCTGTTTATATTTTGAATTACAAACAATCTGACTCATACGGTTCGCACCATCCCAGCATGATCCATTTTATAGAACACTGGAATATGTGAGGAAAACAGTAGGACGTCAGAAGATAACGACGTCGTGCCATCCCCCTATGAATAGGTTCCTACTCCTGCGCAAAATCAACCAACTGATTCATTTAGAAGAAATTACTAATTATTAATATGCGTTTTAATATTTCAATACGTAAATGTTTTAATTATATAATGAACTTTTTATATTGTAAACCCACCACCACGCTTTAAGAGATATATAAAGATATAAAAGATGTAGAAACATCCTGAAATTTTTTTAAATATATTCAAAACTATAAAAAAAATATTACTATTAACTCAAACTTGAATAGGTTATTCAACATTTTGTGTTATCTCTGTTTTTTTCCTTGAGCAGCATTTCCTTTTTTCCAGTCTACAATATTCTTGTATTTTCAACAGCGGTGTTAAATAGGGTTTTTTTTCTTCTGAGAAAATAATTCTCTTCCGGCCCATTATAATAAAATTAATTTTTTTTATTTGCAACTTTTTTCACTCCACATCAACAATCTCCCTTATTTTAACATTTAACTCGTGATTTAGATAGGCACCTAGTAACGACTACGGGGTTAGGTACTAACCTGCGGAGGATCTGCGATCTACATAATATGTATAGAATAAAATATATGATGTAATATAGACGGGTTATCAATGAAGAGAGCAGTGCTCTGTAACAGAAGGGTATTCTGTACAAAATAATAAACCGTTGTGCAGGGATTTGCAGCGTTTTTTTATTCATTTTCGAAAAAAGATTGAACTCAGAACAATGTGTGTTTTTCTGGAAAGCAATTTGCTCTTAGGAACACAGAACACAAAACGCAAGTGAAACAGGTTTTCATACCCTTTTTATCTGTCTTGGCTTGGTCGTGGCGAACAATCCCTATGGAACTTCACCAAACATGTCCACAGAGCTTCATTTTGCTTGCTCTAGACACCAATCCTCCCCAACCCACCTTGAGAAAAACGTGAGCCGAGGCCACCCTCCACATCAGTACAGTTGCACTATGAATACGGACGCCCTCCCTTGAGCTGAACCTCACCTTGGCTTGAGGTGAGATTTTTCTCACCTTGAGCGACTATGAATTCCGCCCTAAATCACTGAAGGTGTGAAGGAAGGGCACGGACAGCCAAGGGTGGGCTGGAGAAAATCTAGGGAGACTCCACGGATATTCACGTGAAAATCACGGATGGGCTACGGGGAAGGCGACGGAGTGTTACGGGATAGTCAAGGGTGGGGCTATGACGATCCGTACAAAGTCACGGTAACACCACGGGCGTGCGACGGAACGTTGAAGGATTAACAACGGAAATCACTACACTTTTAAGGGGATTTTCGGGGTGCTCTCGTTAAGATTTTCCCTAAATAGTACACCACGGAAACCACGGGTGTTTCCGCTGACGATCCTTCAACATATATAGAAGTTACGGATAAATTTATACAGTGCATCCGTGACCGCATAATATTTACCGATGCACCACTTCTGAGGGTGATTCCGTGAAAAAGTGCATCCGTGAACTATCATCTAGTGCCAATCTACGGGGGCGCGTCCGTTGTTTTTTACCCCCTTTTGTTTTATTATTCTGTAAATAATACACCTATGTATTCGCTTAGCGAAAAACGCTGCAAAGTCCTTGTCACATGGGTTTATTATTCTATTGGACACACCTACAGAAATGTAGGCTATTCATTTATTGTTCCTATCATGTGAAATAATTTAAATAGCTAATTCTGATTGTTTCCACCAATTTTTGCCCCTAAAACACAAATTAGGTACGCTCCTTTTGGTTTATTATTCTGTGAATAATACACCTATGTATTCGCTCAGCAAAAAATTTTTATAACACCCCCTCAAAATTTTTTCTTTTCCGTTTCAAGGTGCGTAGATTCCAAAAATGCAATGTCCGTCCGCCGTACGCCGTCCGCCGTACGCCGTATCACGTCTACAGGCTTCATTGTAGGTCTAAAAAAGTCGTTCTTTCGCACACATGCTCCATTTGGGCCCTAGTTGTATCCCGAAACTTTTCAGCCCGATCGGAATATACCCAGGGGTGTTATGAGTGAAAATGTGTGTAAAAATAGGTACTTTTTGCGTTTTAGCAACATGTTAGTAAAATGAGCTTTTGAGGTATCGTTTTCCATGTTTTTTTCTCTCCTTCCTCTTATTCTTCTTTTATTTCCCCCTTCATTTCTTTCATCCTACCTGTAATATAACTATAACTTCCAGTATTTTAACTTCTCTTCGTTTTGCATTATTGTGTAACTTTTCATTTATGTCATTTGCTGTGTACCATGGCCCTCGTGGCCTCCAACACTAATAAAGCCGTTTTATTATTATTATTATTATTATTATTATTATTTCAATCAGTTAATTAATGGTGACTTGGGGGTGTCCACTACTGGTTCAGTCCCGAGACGTCTTTCCACGTTCGGGCCCGGATAACAGAATCTCCTAGGAGCTTCATGAACACCCGACTTCATTTTCAGTAGGAAAATCATAGGTTAGAGGCATAACAATTAAAATGCTCTACTCATAGCTAGGTACAGGTTTCAGGATGTGGTTTCTGATGTTAGGCAACCGACTTTTATTCGCAGAAAACTACAGGACAGTATTATAGGTACGTACTACCTATGTAAATTAATTCGCAACAGAAATAAAGGTTAGAAACGCTGCATTTCGTTTCTATACAGAGGCGAATGGGTCCATGGTGAAGGAGGTTTTATGGTGAAAAAGAAAACGAGCATTGCAACGGGTCCAACATTTAATTAGCATGGGCAAAGAGGGTCCAAAATTCCCGCAATTCAAATTTGAGTTTCAAAGCCCTGGATAATTATAATTTTTATTATTATAAGTAGCAAATCAGGGTAGGTAGGTAGGTAAAACATTAAATTAGCTCATTCTGAATGCTGCACTGGGTTTCTTAATTTGCCTCATAGGATAGGTACCTACTTAATTTCGTGTTAAAAATTTATTGATTTGAAAAATGAATCAATCTCTGGAAATTAAAAGTGGAGATTTTAGGAAATTGAAAAAAATTTACTCTCGCCTCATAATAATTTCATCTAGAAGAAAGAAACAACATGTTCGACTGCATTATGATCCAGTGTTTCATTGCAATATTTGGGCTGGATGTAGGCAGTATACCATTTCATTCACGCTCGTGTGAACGAACGTCTGGACGTTCAATACTGCGGGTGATCTCAAAAAATCTTGAAGTTCGGGGTTAATTTAAAAACGTCAAAAACATTCAATCGTAATTTCAACCCCCTATTTTTCACCACGCAGAACTTCGAGGACCAACTACTAGACCCCAAAAATGGAACCTACAAACCAAATTTCACTAATTTTTGGATCATCCATTTTCGGACTGCATTATTTAAACGAAAATATAGAGGAAATATAGAGAAAATATAGATACTGTTATAAAAATTGTACTCAAATATATTATAGTTTTGAGGAGATTTTTTTCCAGTCTGGATTCCAAAGGTTTGTTTTATACTGAACTAAAATGAGAGAATGATGTTTGGTGGAGTTCAGTAGTGTCCATTACTGGTTCAGTCCCGAGACGTCTTTCGACATTGGGGACAGGGGATCACGATCGCGGAGGAGCTTGATCCCCGCGTTATCCTTTTCCTTTGTTCTGTCATTGGCCCAGCTGATTTTGTCCTATTCCAAATTGTTGAGCCACATTAGGGAACCAATGAACTACATAATCAATATTTTTTGATTGTGCAAGGTCCTGATTGTACAAGTTTGTTAATAATATTGTAAGCAGTTCATCAATAATAGCCTGTGTCAAAAAGCCCTGAAATTACTTACATATATTACCTATTAAATAAATTTTAAAACGTCATAAAAACCATAGCTACCCACATTTACACCAAAAGTAGGTAGGTACCTAAAAACCTAATTTCATTAAATTTGGTTCATGGTAACTAAGAAAAATGCGTTGTACGGCGTACGGTCAGAAATGGTTTTTATTCTGTTTTCGGATTAAATGTACCTTGAAACGAAAAACCATAAAATGGGGGGGGGGGGGGGGGTAGAAATGTTTGTTTCAGGCTCGATTTCAAAGGTTCATTACATATTGAAATTAATTAAACAAGATGTATGATCTTGTTGAATTTTTCATGAATTAAGTACTGTTACCTATTACATGAATTTTATCTAACTTCTTCGAGCCCGAGGCACTAGGTTATTAAGAGGGGCAATTTGGGTGAGTGTGGCAGTTGCCCGTTGTTTTCATCTTCTGTCACGAATAAAAATAACTCGCGCACCTTGTAATAGCAACATTTGATACATCAAAAACTAATAGCAAACATTACTTTTCATAATATTATTATATCCCCCGAATGTGGGTTTTTAAGTGGACAAAAGTCATGTTACAATTTCATGATTTCTCAAATGCCAAAATGTTGTTAAGTAGTTCAGATGGCCGGAAATGCAAGAATTTACTTCCGAAAACCGTTCTTGAGAGTTGAATAAAATTAACAAATCACGTATTTTCAGAGCAAAGGTTACGTCACAACTGCGAATGTAGATTGATGCATCTCCCAAACGATTTTATTCTGCCCGGTCTTGTTGCAAAATAATACATTATTGTTCAAATATAAATTAATTACAATTGATAAATTGCGAAAATATCGAGCAATTTTTGTCAGGAAATAATTATTATGGATGCCCGTGAAAGATGTATTCTGTCGTGAGTCCCTCCCGGGAACACTCCTATCATATTAAGTTCTCACCAATATTCAAACGCCAAACTAAAAGCTCCGTAAATAAAGACATGAGTGGGGACAGGCGACAGAACCCAGGGTTACTCAACCTGGGGCCCCACTACCAGCTCCCAGCAAGGAGCTGGAGGGAGAGGCCCCCAAGTACTATATAACCCCGGATCCTGGCGCTCAAGCTTCATTCGACACTTCCTCTAACCAGCTCTCTCTTCTCTCTCTTACCTTACCTCCCAGATGATCGGTTGAATACAGCCGCCTGGGAATTTCACCTCCTCTCTCCTCTCTCCTCCTTCCCCCCTTGTCTAGATGATCGGTTGAATACAGCCGCCTAGACAAGGGACCTCTCCTTTCCTCTCCTTCACCTAGATGAACGGTTGACTACAGCCGCCTAGGTGAAATTCCCTCATCCACCTCTCTCTCCTCCAAAGTCGTAGATGTTCGGTTGATTACAGCCGCCTGCGACTTTTCCTCACCTTCCTTCCACACCACCTCTCTCTCCTCCAAAAGTCGTAGATGTTCGGTTGACTACAGCCGCCTGCGACTTTTCCTCCTTTTCTATCCTTTACCTAAATTCACTCACTCACCTTCCTTCCACGCCACCGTGATGAGAATTTTAAATTCATCACAGTGGTGAACCCGACGTTCACTCAACCTTCTTCCTTCCCACCTTCCCACCTCATGTGTCGCCCCGTTCGGTGTCCCGCATTTTAAATCAATTTAAAATTCACAAAGTTCAGTAATTTTTGCAATTTTGGCCCACCCTCAACCGCACGGAGATCAACTCTCAACATTCAACTCCAACGCTCAACTCAACCACCGCTCCCGCCGATATTGCAAATTTCAAAATTCAAAACCACGCCAAATTTTTGAATTTTAATTACAGAAATGGACCCGAACTCCCCGACGCCGCCGCTCCTGCGACCAGCCACACTGCAGCCGCCCGCCGCTGCGACATCCGCCGCATCGGCCGACAACCCTTTCTCCACGCTCTCCCCGCCCACCTCTGCGTCACCAGACGCCGCCGCCGCCGCCGCCGCTACAGCCGCAGCCGCCGCCAACGTCATGACGGCGTCCGCTGCGTTCCCTCTGTCGCTGCCCCCCTTCTACACGCACGACCCGGCGCTCTGGTTTTTTCAAGTTGACGCAGCGTTTTCGGCCGCCAACATCCGCAGCCAGAAAACTCGGTATTCCCGAATAATCTCGTTACTGCCCTACGAGATCCTGCTGCAGACCTCTGACATCTCCCCCGACGCCGCCGCTGCGTACGACGACCTCCGCAGCCGCCTCATCAGCACCTACCAGCCGTCGAAGATCGCCCGAGTCGCCGCCCTCTCCCAACCTCAACACCTCGGCGACCAGAAGCCCTCCCACCTCTACCGACGGCTGCGACACCAGCTGCAGGGTATTATGACCGCCGACATCGCCCGCACGTTCTGGTTACGTGCCCTTCCCCACCCCGTCCAGATGGCCCTAGCCAGCCATCTCGACGGCCCCGACGAACCCCTCCTACGGCTCGCAGACACTCTACACGACTTGGCCGCTGCGGCCACCGTCGGTGAGGTGCGCACACCGCGCCACCCCCCGCCGTTCCGGGACCGCACACAATCCCGGGACCGCGGCCGCGCACCCTCCCTCAACGAACGTCGAGCCCCATCGGCGGATCGCCGACGCGACTCGTCCGCCGACCGCCGCAGCCGGCGCTCACCCGAGCGCCGCAACGCATCCCCTCCCCGCCAACGCAGAGGACGGTCCCCAGCAGCATCCAAACCGGCCCGCCCCACCACAACCAACTACCTCCCTGCGGACCCCCCCCACCGTTGTTTCTATCATGTAAACTTCGGTGGGGAGGCCCGCAAGTGCCAACCCCCCTGCTCCTTCGCCCCTAAGCAGGGAAACGCAGCCGCCCGCCGGTAAATCCGGCGGGCCCCCCTCCTCGCCAACACGGGGGGGACCATGCACATACCCCCCCCGCCCGCATTCACACAACCACCACCACCAAGCCTCGCTACCCCTCCTACGCCGCCGCCACGGCTGCCAACCTTCCGGCCGCGCCTGCAGCGCCGCCGAAAAATCCACCCCACCACAAACGGAACAACCCCTCCACGCCCGCCACCAGGGCAACCAACACTCCGGCCGCCACTCACGCCGCCGCATCCGCTTCCCCACCACGAAACGTCACCTCCCCGCCCGCCAACAGGGCAGACACCCTCCCGGCCGCCACTCACGCCGCCGCACCCGTTCCCCCACCACGGAACGTAACCTCCCCGCCCGCCTCCAGGGCACAACCCCCTCCAGCCACCACCCAACCCGGGGAGAAGCCGAAACCTACCCCTCCCAAACCGGCCAAACCTCCCAACAACCCACCCCGCGTCTCCTTCGCGGAGGACCTGCCACCACCATCACACATCCCTACCTCCACCATCAAACAGAACGCCCTACCGACCCACCAGCGACTTTTCCTGCGCTGCGGGAAAACTAATGTCCCTTTCCTGGTGGACACGGGGGCGGCGCTGTCCATCTTCCCTAACAACATCCTCCGTCGTCAGGCGCGCTGCTACCGGCAGCTTCTCTACGCCGCCAACGGTACCAACATCCCCTCGTACGGGACGTACCGCTCCTCAGTTCACATGAGCGGGCTCGCGTACGAGTGGGAGTTTACCGTGGCGGACGTGGAGAAGGCGATCCTGGGGGCCGATTTTCTAGCCTATTTCGGTCTCCAGGTCGACGTCCGAAACGCGCGCCTGATCGACCCCGCCACCAAAAAACCCATACCCGGCTTCATCCACGCAATCAACCACCCCCCCACACAGTTCGAACGCCTCCTCCTCAACTACCGTCCCCAGCGCCGCCCCTCTGCACACATCTCCACTGTCCAGCACCACATCGAGACCACAGGACCACCCATCACCGCCAAAGCCCGCCGCCTACACCCCCTGCAGTTGTCGAAGACCCGCCAACACTTCGACAAACTCATCGCCGACGGTATCATACGCCCCTCAAAATCCCCTTGGGCTTCTCCACTCCACATCGTACAGAAGCCCAATGGGGATATCCGCCCCTGCGGGGACTACCGTCGGCTCAACTCGAAAACTACACCAGACCTCTATAATGTCCCCCACCTGCGTGACTTTTCGTCACATCTCCATGGCGCCACTATCTTTTCCACCCTTGATATTTCGCGAGCGTTCCACCACATCAACATCCACCCCCCCGACGTCCCGAAAACCGCTATAATTACCCCGTTCGGGTTGTTCGAATATGTGAAGATGGGCTTCGGATTACGGAACGCCGCGCAAACTTGGCAGCGCTATATGGATAGTATCTTGCGAGGCCTGCCTTTCGTATTTTGTTTTCTCGACGATATACTGATCGCCTCCAAGACCCCCGAAGAACACCTCGACCACCTACAGCAAGTCCTCAACATCTTCTCCACCGAAGGTCTCCTGGTCAACACAGACAAATGTGTCCTCGGCCAACCCTCCGTCCGCTGCCTCGGCCACCAAGTATCCTCGGACGGCATCACACCCCTCCCCGACAAGGTCCACGCAATTCTTGACTTCCCAGAACCCCGCACGGTCACCGAGCTCCGCCGCTTCCTGGGTATGTTAAATTTTTACCGTAGACACATAAAACACGCCGCCCAACATCAACAACCACTCGTACACGCCATTCCCCAACCCTCCAAAAAAAATGATAACCGCCCCATCACCTGGACCCCCCAACTTTCCGCCGCGTTCAAAATTTGTAAACAGGACCTAGTAGACGCCGCTCTATTGGCCCACCCCGACCCTCACGCTCCCCTCTCCATCACTACCGATGCGTCCGATTGGGCCATCGGGGCAGTGCTCCAACAGCACACCGGCGCCACCCCCCAACCCATTGGCTTCTTTTCTAAAACCTTATCCCCCACCCAGAAAAACTATTCAACTTTCGACAGGGAACTCCTCGCCATCCACGAAGCCATAAAACACTTTCGTGACTTCGTGGAGGGCAGGCAGTTCTCTGTCATTACAGACCACAAGCCCCTGACCCACGCCCTCCTTCAAAATCGTAAGTCCGCCTCCCCGCGTCGCCTCCGGCAGCTCGAGTTTATCGGGCAATTCACGTCCGATATTCGATATCTGCCGGGGGCCGACAACTGCGTGGCGGACGCACTATCCCGACCCACCCCTACCCCGGCGCCGGTGGCGGAGTTGCTGCCATTCCCCTCTCCTCAATCCATCAAATCCAAACAAAACCCCACCTCCGACCCTGCCCTTTCCAACCTCATTTCCGCATCCAAGTTGGAACAGCTGCCGCCCCTCGACCTCTGGTGTGACGTAACGGCCGACTCACCGCGCCCTTACGTCCCACCGGAGTTGAGGAGGCAGTTGTTCCTCCACTATCATTCCCTCCATCATCCCGGCATTCGGGCGAGCCGGGACCTCATCAAGACGCGGTACTTCTGGCCCCATATGAATACAGATATTCGTAACTGGGTTCTCGGGTGCCAGAAGTGCCAGCGTTTCAAAGTCTCGGCCCACCCGCATGTACCTCCTCAACCAATCCCCGACTCCCTCCCGTGGGAGCATGTACATTTGGACTTAGTGGGCCCCCTTCCCCCATCCGAGGGGAAGAAATACTGCCTCACGATGATCGATCGTGCCACCAACTGGGTGGAGTGCATCCCCCTCTCCTCCATCACCGCGGACACCGTCGCAACGGCTTTCCTCTCTCAATGGGTCAGCCGTTACGGTTGTCCGCGAACAGTCACGGTCGATCAAGGGAGGCAGTTTGAATCGGCCCACTTCTCCGATTTACTACGCTCCCTCGGGATCCAAAAGATCCACACCACCCCGTACCATCCCCAATCCAACGGGAAAATAGAGCGGTGGCACTCGGTCCTGAAACAGGCCATTTCTACTTCAACAAATTCCCCTTCCTGGACTAAATCCCTTCCCTACATTTTGCTCAGCCTTCGAACATCCGCCCGTCCATCAGACCAAACTAGCCCCGCGCAAAATGCATTTAAAGACCCACTACGTTTACCGGCCGATATTTTCACTCCACACCACACACCGTCAATTAACAGGGAACCACTACACTCAACAACACCGACAAACGACACCACTTATCCCAAACGATTTTTCACCACAACACACATGTACCTGAAAGAGCCCGGCATCCATAAAACTTTCCAACCACTTTACGCCGGGCCCTTTCAAGTCATCCGCACAACACACACCACCGCGACCCTGTTAATTGACGGCAAACCACATACAGTCCCGTTAGCCAGGTGTAAACCCGCACCTGTGCTAACCCAACCCACAAACTCTATCAGTCTCCCACCGTCCGTTCGCAATGTCGCACCTCTTCCCATCGCACCAGTCACCTCCGTCGCCGTTTCCGGATTTCGATTCGGATCCGGAAATGGCGGCAATTCTCCGGGACGTTTTCGTCCCGGACCCGCTCTCCCCCCTACCCCCTTCGCCCGGGCCGACTTCACCGCTTCTTTTCGTCCCGCCACGGATCACCGGACTACCTCCCCGGCCCCGGCGATGGAAGTACCCCCAGTGGAAAATACTGCGCGAATTTCGCACGGCGCAGGCCGCGGGGGTACACCCTCCCTACTCCCCCACAGATCCCCTAATGTCCGCCATCCTCCGCGAGTTCCACCTCGCGGAACTCATGCCCCCACCGCCCCCCGTTCAAATTTCCTTGCCCCCGATAAATTTCAAACCCCCGCCCCCCGTTCAAATCACCAACCCCCCCGAAATTGTAACCCCACCAAATTTACCGCCCCCCCCATTTTCGATTTTCGACCCCCCCGTATCAACTTCACCCCCTCCAACACCCCCTCCCCCCCCTCCATCGCCGGGGATATCCACAATAGTCTCCGCCGGGACGAAACGGCCCGGGCGGCGAAACGGACGGAGGGAGCGTCCCCATGTTCCCCTCGTCCCGGCGGCCAAACCCCCCGCCCCGCTATGAGCAATCACGGCGGGGCCTTGAGATTCCGGGACAGTGCAAGTGTTTTTTTCATCCACTCGCACTGTACCGGAACTCGGAGCTCCGCCGTGCCCGCCTCGCCACGAGCTCGGAGCAGCCGCCGCCCCCACACGACATACTCACACACACACACACACAAACACTCGCCACACCACACCCAGGAACCGGCGGATCCTCGCCACCGCCTCCCACAAAGCGACCGAAAATTTGTACACACCTCTGTACTATCTGTATATTCTAATTCGTCTGTAAATACTGTAAATATTCACCCGTCATTTGTACATACTCCATCTCATTGTAAATATTGTTCATCTCATTGTAAATATTGTTCATCTACCTCATCTCTCCCTTGCCGATCACTTCCCTAAACGCCAATGTTTAGGGATCATGACCACTGCACTGTACATACTCTCGCCTTCTCATCCTACTTATTCTACCTTATGTTACTACTTATCATCTACTCGGTTATTATCTACTTATTATCTACTACCTTATGTTACTTACTTATCATCTACTACCATGTTACCTGCCTTATGTACCACCTACTCACTTATCATCTAACATGTTACTACTTATCTACTATGTTACTTATCTACCATATTACTAGTTTTTAAGCACCGCCTTCAGCTCAACCTCTGTTTGCATCGGCCCTCAGCCCCTGTCTCTTTGCGCCTTCCGCGCCTCCTCTTGTTTGCCGTAGCCCTCAGCTCCTGTCATTTTTGCGCCTTCAGCGACCACCTCTTGTTTGCCGTAGCCCTCAGCTCCTGTCATCTTGCGCCTTCAGCACCAATATTGGTTCAAACTGGGGGGACCTCTGTCGTGAGTCCCTCCCGGGAACACTCCTATCATATTAAGTTCTCACCAATATTCAAACGCCAAACTAAAAGCTCCGTAAATAAAGACATGAGTGGGGACAGGCGACAGAACCCAGGGTTACTCAACCTGGGGCCCCACTACCAGCTCCCAGCAAGGAGCTGGAGGGAGAGGCCCCCAAGTACTATATAACCCCGGATCCTGGCGCTCAAGCTTCATTCGACACTTCCTCTAACCAGCTCTCTCTTCTCTCTCTTACCTTACCTCCCAGATGATCGGTTGAATACAGCCGCCTGGGAATTTCACCTCCTCTCTCCTCTCTCCTCCTTCCCCCCTTGTCTAGATGATCGGTTGAATACAGCCGCCTAGACAAGGGACCTCTCCTTTCCTCTCCTTCACCTAGATGAACGGTTGACTACAGCCGCCTAGGTGAAATTCCCTCATCCACCTCTCTCTCCTCCAAAGTCGTAGATGTTCGGTTGATTACAGCCGCCTGCGACTTTTCCTCACCTTCCTTCCACACCACCTCTCTCTCCTCCAAAAGTCGTAGATGTTCGGTTGACTACAGCCGCCTGCGACTTTTCCTCCTTTTCTATCCTTTACCTAAATTCACTCACTCACCTTCCTTCCACGCCACCGTGATGAGAATTTTAAATTCATCACATATTTCAAGAAAATTTGTGATAATTCTTATAAAATCATAGTCAAGAGCAATCGAAGTTTTGAAAATAGAGGTCATATATCTTCGTAATCTCTAGTTTTTGAATTTTACTGATATTTTTGCGATTTTATGCGATAGTGGAGTAATGTTAAAAAACCTTTGCAGAAATAACGCTCAAAATGCCCCGCCGTAATTTTATCGAGGGATGCTTTCAGCTTTTGAGTACGGAACGCCACGAAAAGCTGGTGCACGTGAATGTTCCACTGATTGCTACAGACTGGACGGATGTCAGCCACAAATAAACTTTCATGAGGGAACTGTCCATTTCAAGTACCTGCCTACTACAAATTTTTTTAATGAGATGTTTGACGAGGGGAAATGCGAAAACCCGCACCTAATAGCTGATTTGGAAAACGACTGTGGTCTGTTGCGGGTCGTGTGTGTGTGTACTGTGAAACTGGAAAAATGGTGCAGGTCGAAAGTTTAGAACACCGTGAATCCCTCGTTTCACTGATTTTGTTTTTGTTTTTTGTTTTATTATTTTCAATAATGAATCTGCGGAATAGAGCATGAAAAAAATAAAATTAAATTATCCCCCCCCCCCCCCCCATCACCATCAACATTTGATGGTTTCCGTGTCAAGGTAAGTACTTAGAATCCCAAAATGGATTTAAAAATGTCTGTCCGTCCGCCGTACTCCGCACTTTCTTTAGTTACCATGAACCAAAATTAATGAACTTTGGTTTGTAGGTCCCGTTTGGGATCCAGTTGGTTCGCGAAGCTCGACGTTACTGTAAGTCATCTCAATAAGGGTTGACATTTTCAATTTCATTTTCAAGCCGTTGCTCAAAAACTTTCAATAGAAGGGGTTTTCTTACGTTTTTAAATTGATCTTGAACTACAGAATTTTTTGAGACCACCCAGAGCGTTGTCTAGCCGTTTGTTTGCACCGAAAAGCTTCGTCAACATGATAGTGAATGAAACGGTACAAATCCGGCCCAGATATCATTGCTAGGGAGCACCTGATTATAATGACGCATGGCTGTCTGAAATCGGGTTGGTTGTTCCGTGATATTATTTCATTTGAAGAATGACGCGGCTCTTTCTGATTTTGGTTTATTATTTTCAATAATGGACCATTGGAATCGAGCATGAACAAAAAATTTCTAACCCCCCCTCAAAATTTGATGGTTTACGTTTCAAGGTACGTAGAATCCGAAAATGCAATAAGAATATTTCTGTCTGTCCGCCGTAAGCCGTACGCCGTACGCCGTACGGGCCACTTTTCTTAGTTACCAAGAAACAAGATTGATGAAATTCGGGTTATAGGTTCCGTTCGGGGTTTAGTTGGTCCTCGAAGCTCGACGTTACTCTCAGTCATCTCTAAGGGGTTCAAAATAGGGGTTGAAATTTTCAGAACGCCGTAGCTAAACGATTTTTTGAGACCACCCGGAGCATTGTACGTCCAGCCGTTCGTGAGCACCAAAAAGCTTCGTCAACACGATCGTGAACAAACGGTATAAATCCGGCCGGGATATCATCACTAGGGAGCACCTGATTATAATCAAGGATGGCTGTATGAAGTCGAGTTGGTTGTTCTGCGATATCATTTCATTTGATGAGTGATGGACTATTGGATTTTGTTGGTAGGTACTTCTGAAACTTGAACAAACGTTGAAGTATTATTGATGGGCTAGTTATTACACAACGGTTCATTATACTTGACCCTGAAGGTAGGTATTGACCACAGAAAACAGTGATCTACGCAGAAGGGGCATCTACTTCACTCCACATCAACACTTTATCTTCAGAACTTCATTATTTGCGTTTCTTTTTGCCGTTTTAGTTACTGCTTGTCATTCACAGAATTTTTTTAGCAACATTTAACTCGTGATTTAGGTAGGTACCTTGTAACGAGTACGGGGTTAGGTACTAACCTACGGTGGGTCTGCGATCTACATCATATGCATAGAATAGTACATAATTATATTATATAGACGGGTTATCTGTACAGAGAGCTGTGGTCTGTAACAGAAGGGTGTTCTGTACAAAATAATAAACCGTTGTGCAGGGATTTGCAGCGTTTTTTTTTGCCCAAACTATCTTTGATCATTGGTAGTACCATTTAATCGTCTTGATCCACGTGTTGACACCTTTTCTAGTGTTGTTCTACAAATTGATGGTGATTTCAGACGATCTCGCAGGTTTTTTGACCATAAAATTTCAGACGATTTCCCAGGTTTTTCACTCATAAAAAATCAATTTTGGGAGCTGAACATTTGGTAGAACTCAATTTTCCACTCTTTGGTCAAAATCGACTTCATATTCGGTCTTCTCGTTCCCAAAAACATGGAAAACGATATCTCAGAAGCTCATGTTACCAACATGTTGCTAAAACGCAAAAAGTACCTATTTTTACACACATTTTCACTCATAACACCCCTGGGTATATTCCGATCGGGCTGAAAAGTTTCGGGACACAACTAGAGCCCAAATGGAACATGTGTGCGAAAGAACGATTTTTTTAGACCGAAACTGAAGCCTGTACACGTGATACGGCGGACGGCGTACGGCGGACGGACATTGCATTTTTGGAATCTACGCACCTTGAAACGGAATAGAAAAAATTTTGAGGGGGTGTTATAAAATTTTTTTGCTGAGCGAAAACATAGGTGTATTATTCACAGAATAATAAACCAAAACCATACCCTTCATTCGGAAGTTTTTGAGATACGGCGTTCTGAAAATTTCAACCCCTATTTTGAACCCCTTAGAGATGACTGACAGTAACGTCGAGCTTCGAGGACCAACTAGACCCCGAACGGAACCTATAACCCGAATTTCATCAATTTTGTTTCATGGTAACTAAGAAAAGTGGCCCGTACGCCGTACGGCGGACAGACAGAAATATTTATATTGCATTTTCGGATTCTACGTACCTTGAAACGTAAACCATCAAATTTTGAGGGGGGGGTAAGACTTTTTTTTTCGTGCTCGATTCCAATGGTTCATTATTGAAAATAATAAACCAAAATCTCGCCCCATGGCAACGCTGTACTAAGCGGTCAAGAGTAAATACAAATTTAATTATTTATAATTTCTTTGAGCTAAACCAAATCAAGTTGTTGCTCAGTCAATGTTAAGGGATGTGTCGTGAGTCCCTCCCGGGAACACTCCTATCATATTAAGTTCTCACCAATATCCAAACGCCAAACTAAAGCTCCGTGAATAAAGATATGAGTGGGGATAGGCGACAGAACCCAGGGTTACTCAACCTGGGGCCCCACTACCAGCTCCCAGCAAGGAGCTGGAGGGAGAGGCCCCCAAGTACTATATAACCCCGGATCCTGGCGCTCAAGCTTCATTCGACACTTCCTCTAACCAGCTCTCTCTTCTCTCTCTTACCTTACCTCCCAGATGATCGGTTGAATACAGCCGCCTGGGAATTTCACCTCCTCTCTTCTCTCTCCTCCTTCCCCCCTTGTCTAGATGATCGGTTGAATACAGCCGCCTAGACAAGGGACCTCTCCTTTCCTCTCCTTCACCTAGATGAACGGTTGACTACAGCCGCCTAGGTGAAATTCCCTCATCCACCTCTCTCTCCTCCAAAGTCGTAGATGTTCGGTTGATTACAGCCGCCTGCGACTTTTCCTCACCTTCCTTCCACACCACCTCTCTCTCCTCCAAAAGTCGTAGATGTTCGGTTGACTACAGCCGCCTGCGACTTTTCCTCCTTTTCTCTCCTTTACCAAAATTTACTCACTCACCTTCCTTCCACGCCACCGTGATGAGAATTTTAAATTCATCACAGTGGTGAACCCGACGTTCACTCAACCTTCCTCCTTCCCACCTTCCCACCCCATGTGTCGCCCCAGTCAAACAGTTCGGTGTCCCGCATTTTAAATCAATTTAAAATTCACAAAGTTCAGTAATTTTTGCAATTTTGGCCCACCCTCAACCGCACGGAGATCAACTCTCAACATTCAACTCCAACGCTCAACTCAACCACCGCTCCCGCCGATATTGCAAATTTCAAAATTCAAAACCACGCCAAATTTTTGAATTTTAATTACAGAAATGGACCCGAACTCCCCGACGCCGCCGCTCCTGCGACCAGCCACACTGCAGCCGCCCGCCGCTGCGACATCCGACGCATCGGCCGACAACCCTTTCTCCACGCTCTCCCCGCCCACCTCTGCGTCACCAGACGCCGCCGCCGCCGCCGCCGCTACAGCCGCAGCCGCCGCCAACGTCATGACGGCGTCCGCTGCGTTCCCTCTGTCGCTACCCCCCTTCTACACGCACGACCCGGCGCTCTGGTTTTTTCAAGTTGACGCAGCGTTTTCGGCCGCCAACATCCGCAGCCAGAAAACTCGGTATTCCCGAATAATCTCGTTACTGCCCTACGAGATCCTGCTGCAGACCTCTGACATCTCCCCCGACGCCGCCGCTGCGTACGACGACCTCCGCAGCCGCCTCATCGGCACCTACCAGCCGTCGAAGATCGCCCGAATCACCGCCCTCTCCCAACCTCAACACCTCGGCGACCAGAAGCCCTCCCACCTCTACCGACGGCTGCGACACCAGCTGCAGGGTATTATGACCGCCGACATCGCCCGCACGTTCTGGTTGCGTGCCCTTCCCCACCCCGTCCAGATGGCCCTTGCCAGCCATCTCGACGGACCCGACGAACCCCTCCTACGGCTCGCAGACACTCTACACGACTTGGCCGCTGCGGCCACCGTCGGTGAGGTGCGCACACCGCGCCACCCCCCGCCGTTCCGGGACCGCACACAATCCCGGGACCGCGGCCGCGCACCCTCCCTCAACGAACGTCGAGCCCCGTCGGCGGATCGCCGACGCGACTCGTCCGCCGACCGCCGCAGCCGGCGCTCACCCGAGCGCCGCAACGCATCCCCTCCCCGCCAACGCAGAGGGCCCTCCCCAGCAGCATCCAAACCGGCCCGCCCCACCACAACCAACTACCTCCCTGCGGACCCCCCCCACCGTTGTTTTTATCATGTAAACTTCGGTGGGGAGGCCCGCAAGTGCCAACCCCCCTGCTCCTTCGCCCCTAAGCAGGGAAACGCAGCCGCCCGCCGGTAAATCCGGCGGGCCCCCCTCCTCGCCAACACGGGGGGGACCATGCACATACCCCCCCCGCCCGCATTCACACAACCACCACCACCAAGCCTCGCTACCCCTCCTACGCCGCCGCCACGGCTGCCAACCTTCCGGCCGCGCCCGCAGCGCCGCCGAAAAATCCACCCCACCACAAACGAAACAACCCCTCCACGCCCGCCACCAGGGCAACCAACACTCCGGCCGCCACTCACGCCGCCGCATCCGCTTCCCCACCACGAAACGTCACCTCCCCGCCCGCCAACAGGGCAGACAACCTCCCGGCCGCCACTCACGCCGCCGCACCCGTTCCCCCACCACGGAACGTAACCTCCCCGCCCGCCTCCAGGGCACAACCCCCTCCAGCCACCACCCAACCCGGGAAGAAACCGAAACCTACCCCTCCCAAACCGGCCAAACCTCCCAACAACCCACCCCGCGTCTCTTTCGCGGAGGACTTACCACCACCATCACACATCCCTACCTCCACCATCAAACAGAACGCCCTCCCGACCCACCAGCGACTTTTCCTGCGCTGCGGGAAAACTAATGTCCCTTTCCTGGTGGACACGGGGGCGGCGCTGTCCATCTTCCCTAACAACGTCCTCCGTCGTCAGGCGCGCTGCTACCGGCAGCTTCTCTACGCCGCCAACGGTACCACCATCCCCTCGTACGGGACGTACCGCTCCTCAGTTCACATGAGCGGGCTCGCGTACGAGTGGGAGTTTACCGTGGCGGACGTGGAGAAGGCGATCCTGGGGGCCGATTTTCTAGCCTATTTCGGTCTCCAGGTCGACGTCCGGAACGCGCGCCTGATCGACCCCGCCACCAAAAAACCCATACCCGGCTTCATCCACGCAATCAACCACCCCCCCACACAGTTCGAACGCCTCCTCCTCAACTACCGTCCCCAGCGCCGCCCCTCTGCACACATCTCCACTGTCCAGCACCACATCGAGACCACAGGACCACCCATCACCGCCAAAGCCCGCCGCCTACACCCCCTGCAGTTGTCGAAGACCCGCCAACACTTCGACAAACTCATCGCCGACGGTATCATACGCCCCTCAAAATCCCCTTGGGCTTCTCCACTCCACATCGTACAGAAGCCCAATGGGGATATCCGCCCCTGCGGGGACTACCGTCGGCTCAACTCAAAAACTACACCAGACCTCTATAATGTTCCCCACCTGCGTGACTTTTCGTCACATCTCCACGGCGCCACTATCTTTTCCACCCTTGATATTTCGCGAGCGTTCCACCACATCAACATCCACCCCCCCGACGTCCCGAAAACCGCTATAATTACCCCGTTCGGGTTATTCGAATATGTGAAGATGGGCTTCGGATTACGGAACGCCGCGCAAACTTGGCAGCGCTATATGGATAGTATCTTGCGAGGCCTGCCTTTCGTATTTTGTTTTCTCGACGATATACTGATCGCCTCCAAGACCCCCGAAGAACACCTCAACCACCTACAGCAAGTCCTCAACATCTTCTCCACCGAAGGTCTCCTGGTCAACACAGACAAATGTGTCCTCGGCCAACCCTCCGTCCGCTGCCTCGGCCACCAAGTATCCTCGGACGGCATCACACCCCTCCCCGACAAGGTCCACGCAATTCTTGACTTCCCAGAACCCCGCACGGTCACCGAGCTCCGCCGCTTCCTGGGTATGTTAAATTTTTACCGTAGACACATAAAACACGCCGCCCAACATCAACAACCACTCATACACGCCATTCCCCAACCCTCCAAAAAAAATGATAACCGCCCCATCACCTGGACCCCCCAACTTTCCGCCGCGTTCAAAATTTGTAAACAGGACCTAGTAGACGCCGCTCTATTGGCCCACCCCGACCCTCACGCTCCCCTCTCCATCACTACCGATGCGTCCGATTGGGCCATCGGGGCAGTGCTCCAACAGCACACCGGCGCCACCCCCCAACCCATTGGCTTCTTTTCTAAAACCTTATCCCCCACCCAGAAAAACTATTCAACTTTCGACAGGGAACTCCTCGCCATCCACGAAGCCATAAAACACTTTCGTGACTTCGTGGAGGGCAGGCAGTTCTCTGTCATTACAGACCACAAGCCCCTGACCCACGCCCTCCTTCAAAATCGTAAGTCCGCCTCCCCGCGTCGCCTCCGGCAGCTCGAGTTTATCGGGCAATTCACGTCCGATATTCGATATCTGCCGGGGGCCGACAACTGCGTGGCGGACGCACTATCCCGACCCACCCCTACCCCGGCGCCGGTGGCGGAGTTGCTGCCATTCCCCTCTCCTCAATCCATCAAATCCAAACAAAACCCCACCTCCGACCCTGCCCTTTCCAACCTCATTTCCGCATCCAAGTTGGAACAGCTGCCTCCCCTCGACCTCTGGTGTGACGTAACGGCCGACTCACCGCGCCCTTACGTCCCACCGGAGTTGAGGAGGCAGTTGTTCCTCCACTATCATTCCCTCCATCATCCCGGCATTCGGGCGAGCCGGGACCTCATCAAGACGCGGTACTTCTGGCCCCATATGAATACAGATATTCGTAACTGGGTTCTCGGGTGCCAGAAGTGCCAGCGTTTCAAAGTCTCGGCCCACCCGCATGTACCTCCTCAACCAATCCCCGACTCCCTCCCGTGGGAGCATGTACATTTGGACTTAGTGGGCCCCCTTCCCCCATCCGAGGGGAAGAAATACTGCCTCACGATGATCGATCGTGCCACCAACTGGGTGGAGTGCATCCCCCTCTCCTCCATCACCGCGGACACCGTCGCAACGGCTTTCCTCTCTCAATGGGTCAGCCGTTACGGTTGTCCGCGAACAGTCACGGTCGATCAAGGGAGGCAGTTTGAATCGGCCCACTTCTCCGATTTACTACGCTCCCTCGGGATCCAAAAGATCCACACCACCCCGTACCATCCCCAATCCAACGGGAAAATAGAGCGGTGGCACTCGGTCCTGAAACAGGCCATTTCTACTTCAACAAATTCCCCTTCCTGGACTAAATCCCTTCCCTACATATTGCTCAGCCTTCGAACATCCGCCCGTCCTTCAGACCAAACTAGCCCCGCCCAAAACGCCTTCAAAGACCCGCTACGCTTACCGGCCGACATTTTCACCCCAAACCACACCCCGTCAATTAACAGGGAGCCTCTACACTCCACAACACCCACAAACGACACCACATATCCCAAACGTTTTTTCACCACCACACACATGTACCTGAAAGAGCCCGGCATCCATAAAACTTTCCAACCCCTGTATGCCGGGCCCTTTCAGGTCATCCGCACAACACACTCCACCGCTACCCTGTTAATTGACGGGAAGCCCCACACCGTGCCATTGGCACGGTGCAAACCAGCCCCAGTCCTCCCCGACCACTCTCACCACACCAATCCCACACCCAGCCCTACACCACCAACACCGCACATCGCCTCCATTTCACCCGCCGGACCCCGGCGTCGCCGCCTCTCTCCGCGACGCCCCGGGTACCGGCTACCACCGGCTCTTCCCCTTCACCGCCACCCTGGCAGTGAAGGGACCCCTCTATCAGACTTCACTAACGTGAAGACTGTTAGAGGGGGTCGCCTCCCTCACTCACACAACTCACACACACACACACACACACACAAACACTCGCCACACCACACCCAGGAAACGGCGGACCCTCGCAACCGCCTACCACCATGTAACCAAATGTCTGTACATACTTCTGTATTTTCTGTATATACTACTTCACCTTTTGTACATACTCACCCGCCATCTGTACATAATCATCTGCCAGCTGTAAATATTCATGCATCCTCTGTACATACTCCATCTCATTGTAAATATTATTCATCCTCCTCATCTCGCCCTTGCCGATCACTTCCCTAAACGCTAAATGTTTAGGGATCCTGACCACCGCACTGTACATACCTCGCCATCTCATCCTACTTATACTACCTTATATTGTCTACTAACTTATATCCATGTTCTACTTACTTATCATCTACCTTATGTTCTGCCTTATGTTCTACCTTATGTTCTACTTCCTTATTATCTATCTTATGCTCTACCTTATGTTACTACTAGTTTTAAGGACCGCCTTCAGCTCACCCTCTGTTTGCATCGGCCCTCAGCCCCTGTCACCTTTTCTTCGCCTTCAGCACCACCATTTGTTTGCCGTAGCCCTCAGCTCCTGTCACCTTGCGCCTTCAGCACCACCTTTGTTTGCCGTAGCCCTCAGCTCCTGTCAACTTGCGCCTTCAGCTCCACAAATATTGGTTCAAACTGGGGGGACCTCTGTCGTGAGTCCCTCCCGGGAACACTCCTATCATATTAAGTTCTCACCAATATCCAAACGCCAAACTAAAGCTCCGTGAATAAAGATATGAGTGGGGATAGGCGACAGAACCCAGGGTTACTCAACCTGGGGCCCCACTACCAGCTCCCAGCAAGGAGCTGGAGGGAGAGGCCCCCAAGTACTATATAACCCCGGATCCTGGCGCTCAAGCTTCATTCGACACTTCCTCTAACCAGCTCTCTCTTCTCTCTCTTACCTTACCTCCCAGATGATCGGTTGAATACAGCCGCCTGGGAATTTCACCTCCTCTCTTCTCTCTCCTCCTTCCCCCCTTGTCTAGATGATCGGTTGAATACAGCCGCCTAGACAAGGGACCTCTCCTTTCCTCTCCTTCACCTAGATGAACGGTTGACTACAGCCGCCTAGGTGAAATTCCCTCATCCACCTCTCTCTCCTCCAAAGTCGTAGATGTTCGGTTGATTACAGCCGCCTGCGACTTTTCCTCACCTTCCTTCCACACCACCTCTCTCTCCTCCAAAAGTCGTAGATGTTCGGTTGACTACAGCCGCCTGCGACTTTTCCTCCTTTTCTCTCCTTTACCAAAATTTACTCACTCACCTTCCTTCCACGCCACCGTGATGAGAATTTTAAATTCATCACAGGATGTTATTTTGCATTTAATTTAATGTTGGGATTCAGCACCATGCCTTGTCATCCTTGATCACATATTATCCTTATTACCTCATTAAGGTTTATTAAATTTGCCTTTTTAGAGGTAGGTATTCAAATAAAGGCATTCGAACCGCCACATGCTTTGTTTGATTTATTAGATAAACGTTGAGTGGGGAAGCTGGCATTTTCGAAATGCGAATCTTTCGTGTTAAGCACACGACGAATATTTAAAGTCCCGAGTGGCTCAAGTTCGATATTTATTCAACTGAGCGGCGGAGCGATGTAGAAACAGCTCCCATACCTACCAGATGCTGGATTTCGGAAGAGCGGATGAGTACTCTGGGTGGGATTGTTGTAACATTTCCATTAGCGCCAGAGTAAATATCTTAGTTCTCCGTTTACCATGACACTACTTAACCCATATTCTCTATTCCAGCGTGTAGTAATCGTTTCGAGTTTGGTGCGATCCCATCACACGCCTGAGAGTTGGAACACGGAGAGTAAACGGCGCACTATCACGTATTATCAAAGGACACAGGTTAAGGTAGCGCAGACTGAGATAAGTATGCCCATGCATCAGGACTAGCTAACTAATTGAGCCTGACATGTACACAGATTGGCAACTTTAGGAGCTTCTTTCGGCCCACTGATTTGGGATTGAAAATGAATTGTGGGATTAGATACATAGTCGTATATAATACTTTCCACATTATTGCACCAAACTATATCAATTAAGTATAACCATGTCTGCACTTTGAGGGTTCTAACTACCTACACAATAAAATTCAGGGTTAGTCCGTTAGTGCTTACCTAGTGTGGGCCCGCATTTCTTCTATGTAACTCATGAGAACTAAAACCATTATAAAAATATAGTTCATGCGCCCAGACGGGGTACAGAATGTGATCACAAACATAAACTGTCGAAAGCGCGAATGAAGAGGAACTTTCATTTACTGCATAATTCGATAGGAGACGAATGGCGATGAAGTGTTTACCGACCTACTCCCATCCTCTGGGAAATCACCTTTCCAGCCGTCTACTTCAGTCGATTGTCCCACCTACCGATCACACAGAACTTCTTTCAAGTTAAACTGCTCGGAACCTTCAGAATGTTGTTACTTTACTTCAGATACTGCCATTCCTATAAACATTTGAGACTATACATTTGTTGGCAGAGATGTAGTAAAGAGTCCAATAATCGACTGGATACCTAGGTTTTGTAACAGTATGAGGTATGACACAGATCTAATTCAATGAGTGGGTGGGACCAGTTACACTGCTTGATGTTGTACTGATATAATTTTCAATGACCCAGGTTAACCCATATTCCTTGTTTACAGCTGTTTTTAATAGGTACCCATTTAGGTATTTTAGGTAGGATTGTGTTTTCTTCTGAAGAACTAGCACACAGCTCTTCCCTTACAAAATCGGTTCAACCAGTTCAAACATGCTCCCGGGTGCCAAGTAAATTGACCGAAGCTGTCCAAACCAGTACATCCCCCGGTCGAGTCCATCGTCATATTCACGTCATGCTCTCCCGACGTGCCTTCCCGCTTTAGCCATTCCCTTCGGTAAATACTGAAGGGTCCGCTGAACCCACTTGACTCTGACTGCAATCTGCGTGGGTAGGAACCACGTATTACCAAATCTAAAACCTAAACGTTTGAGTTTAAATTTGTTTCTACCGTACCAACAGCAAATTACGAAGGGTGTATCAGGAGACAAATCAAAGGGGATTCGTTTACAATAAACTTTACCGTACACTTTGTAACCCTTGTCTTCTACTGTAATCTACTTAGACTTGCACATACATTTAAACATAAACGCCCTACCTCAACTTTTCACGGGGGTGTACACTGTATGTACTGACAAGTGTTCAGCGAACTTCCGTTATGCACTACAGAATAGCTATCAAATCCTTCAAATGTAAATCAAAAAACGCTGCAAATCCCTGCACAACGGTTTATTATTTTGTACAGTTACAGATCACAGGTCTCCGTATAGATAACCCTTCTATATAACATATGTGCTATGTAGGTTAGTCCTTAACCCCGTACTCGTTACTAGGTAGGTACCTACCTAAACCGTTGTGTAATAATTTACCTGTATAGGTTCCCCTTCTACGGAGATAGAATAATGAACCGTTGTGTAATAATTTGCGCATCAATAATTCTTCAACGGTTGTTCAAGTTGCAAAAGTACCGATCAACAAAATCGAGCCCCTTCTTGGTAGATGAGCCGTTGTGTAATAATTTACCGTTGTGTAATAATTTACTGCTGTGTGATAATTTGTCGTTGTGTGATAATTTGCCATTGTGTAATAATTTACCCATCAATAATACTTCAACGGTTGTTCAAGTTGCAAAAATACCTATCAACAAAATCCAGCCCCTTCTGGGTAGATGAGCCGTTGTGTAATAATTTACCGTTGTGCAATAATTTGCCATTGTGTAATAATTTACCCACCAATACAATCCGTTGTAAGTTAGTTTACCATCGTGTAGTAATAATTTACCCATCAATAATACTTCAACGTTTGTTCAAATTTCACTACCTATCAACAAACTCCAAAAGAGCCATAATTTTTCAAATGAAATAATAAATCACAGAACAACCAACTCGACCTCATACTCCGCCTATAAAATCAGGTGATCCCTAGCAATGATTTTATCTCCGGCCAATTTCCTATTGTCGGCGCGTCCCTGGTGACGAGATTTGGTCTGATGTATACAATTTCATTCACCCTGGTGTCGAAAATGCCTGACGGTGCAAAGTTCGGGGCGTTACTGTGAACGAACGGCTGGGCGTACGATGCTCCGGATGGTCTTAAAAAACTCCCAAGTTCGAGAAATATTTAAAACCATAAAAAAATCACGTAAAAAGAAGGTATAGGCGTTCTGAAAATTTCAACCCCTATTTTGAACGCCTTATAGATGACTGACAGTAACGTCGAGCTTCGAGGACCAACTAGACCCCGAACGGAACCTATAACCCGAATTTCATCAATTTTCTTTCATGGTAACTAAGAAAAGTGGCCCGTACGGCGTACGGTGGACAGACAGAAATATTTTTATTGCAGCTTTGGATTCTACATTCCTTGAAACGTAAACCATCAAATTTTGAGGGGGGTAAGAATTTTTTTTTTCATGCTCGATTCCAATGGTTCATTATTGAAAATAATAAACCAACATTAACCACCATAATTTTACTTCTACCGTAGACCACTAATTTATCCATTTTTTTATCCGTCACTCTTTGTCTGTTTTCTGTGGGGTCTGTTTGTTTCAAATCAGTGTGGCCCAAATATCCCGTGAAATAAAAAGTGTACTTCAATGGTCAGTATTTTGTTGTTGTAGAAGTTACCAAAATGGATTGGGTTAATGTTATTAATACTTCAACTCAAACACTCAGAATCTGAACAGGCGCTTACCAGATTAAAATCACATCATAGGCAAGCAATAGGTAACTTAAGAAAACAGTTAGCCCTTAATTGCGAACTAATTCAATATTCTCCATCAATTTGCAGTTCGAAAAAAAATTTTTGGAAAAAATCAGACATCCGACCCATGGGCATCCCCATGGAAGTTGGTATTTAAAAGTGAACCAGTTGTTTCCAAGTATGTCATTAGTTGACTGACACTTCGGACGGTTACATGAAAAATGAGCCTTCCCCAAGTCGAAAAGGGTAGAGGGCGAAAAAGAACTTTGTAAAAGACTGAACTTTTTTTTCCAACCTTTTGATAAAGTATAGTGATGAAAAAAAGCCATTATCTAAGCACTAAAGAATATAAATTAAGAGCTGTAAGAGATCCATGAGTATAAATAGAGCCGCGGGTAGGAAATGGACGGGGATTTGTGAACATGGCGTGGTGTCTATCTGTAATCTGAGTTTGCTCCTGACTTAGATAAAAAGGCCGTTTTTCCCTTCCGAACAAAAAAGTTTGTAAATGCTTTAAAACATTCACGGGCACTTGAATATGTATCATCAATCTTCGTCGGTTGTTTCTCTCGTCCTCCTAGCACCGGATTTAGGGTTGAAGCGGGTCTAAGGGATGTAATCGTGTTGTCTTTTAATGAATAGTGGAGACGGACCCGATGAATACATACATAACACAGACTCAAACTTAATACCAGCCGAATGCATTTAAAAAATAAATTACCTACCTAAATGTGTAATTTATTTTGGAATTGTTGGATATTAAAACTTTGCTATCCAAATAAGTGGACATTTTTGTAAACTTTTATGGAATCGACCTTAAGGGCCGTACTCATAGTCCTGACTTGAGTAAAAATAATACTTTACTTCTCAAAGTAAAATAATTTCTTAAGGATTTATCTGACTTAGCTTTCATAGACATTACTCCCCGAAGTAAAGAAAAACCTTTACTTAAGTCAAATTTTGTCTTTTACTTTATAAAATTAAGAAAAATCTTTATTTAAGTCAAAATGTTTCCCAACTCTCCGGTTTGAGCTTAAGTTGGCAGTTCTGGCCGGGTGAGTGTTTTTGTTTAGTTATATGTCCTCGGCTATTAGCCAAGCCATTCTGTTGGTTTTCCATTTTTTTGTCCGGTCAGGACAAGTAAACAGTGGAGCAAGCAACTGTTTTATTTTGAAATATTTCTATTGTACACTTGGAGCTCGCGTTTAGGTGTGTTGACGTACGTTTACTTCTCCCTTTCCCTTCTGTATTACTCCGTCTTCCCATTTGTTTTTACTCCCTCTTTTACTTTTTTACTTTTCCTTTTAAATATAAATTACGTTTTTACTGTAGTTCCTTCGAAAAAGGAAATAATTGGGTTTCATCCTACTTTTGGTCAGGTAGAATCTTATTAGTAGTAGAATCTTATTAGTAGAATCTTATTAGTAGTACTTTTGGAACAATTTTTAATGAACTATCAAAATCGATGGCAAACTCCCGGCTCACTTAGGATTACTTCGAAGAGTGAATATTTACAAAATGCAAAGGAAATTGATAAAAAAGTCCTTGTCACATGGATTTATTATTCTATTGGACTTACCTACAGAAATTTTGGCTGTTCATTTATTGTTTCTTTAATGTGAAATAATTGAAATAGCTATTTCTGACTGTTTCCACCAATCTTGGCCCCCAAAACACAAATTAGGTACGATCCTTTTTTTTCAAATTATCTTTGATCATTGGCAGTGCCATTTAAATTGTCTTGATTCACCTGTTCACACTTTTTCTAGTGTTATTATACAAACTGATGGTGATTTCAGACAGTTTCCCAGGTTTTTGGCTCATAAAAAATAAATTTTGGGAGCAGAACCTTTGGTAGGAGCTCAATTTTCCACTCTGGTCAAAATCGACTTCATATTCGTCTTCTCGTTCGACAAAAACATGGAAACCGATACTGAAAAGCTCATTTTACTAAAACACAAAAAATAACTATTTTCATGCACATTTTCGCTCATAACACCCTTGGGTATATTCCGATCGGGTTGCAAAGTTTCGGGTCACAAATAGGGCCCAAATGGAGCCTGTATGCAAAATAACGATTTTTTTAGACCGAAAATGAAGCCGGTATGCATCACCCGCATGCTCTCCGTTACATCGAACTCGTCATCCCACTCATCGAAGTCAAACAAAAATTCGTAATCCATCGTATCAAGACAAACATAAAACACGAATAATTAGGAAAAGAAACAAGAATGCCGAGAACGATAACACTGAAAAGATGATATAAATGAAAAGAGAACAGTGCAAACGATCAATAAGGAAATGCTTAAGGTTCCTTTCGTCGTACCTCAGTTTTTTCCACTTATTTAGGCCAAAAAGTAAAGATTTTTCTTTACTTATTGTCTATGAAATAGGAATAAAGGAAATGCTAAAGGACGACTTAAGCATTTCCTTTATCACTGACTATGAATAGCCCAAGTGGACATCCAGTGGTGTGGCCAAGTGTGTCATCTACTTTTAATACAGTGAGGACTATGAATACCGCCCTTAGTGACCGTATCGCTATCTATGCCACCTCGCCTATTTATTATCATTTTTCATGTTTTTGCCCTCAAGATATGCTACAAAAAACCTTTACTCGCCTATTTATTATCATTTTGCATGTTTTTACCCTCAAGATACGCTACAAAAAACATTTAAACAATTTCGTGAGTTCTTGAGTACCGCGAGCAGTCCCTTATCCCGAAAAAAAACCCAGATAAATAAAGAAGAAAATTGCCGAGAGCGCGCTATTGACCCAACTTGAGCACACGAACAGAATAATAGGCGTCCGCTCCCGTCACCCAATGACACAAACCAACAGTATCATACAGCAATACTATAATCAATATCTGCGCTTACGTTCGCGCAAAACCATACCACACGGATATGTATGGACGTCTGCGTGCTGGGACTTGACCGAGACCATCCGAAGACCACTAGGAGAAGTGAATGATGGGGAAAGGTGATACACCCACCAATCAACGGACTATTGTAAATTGCGTAAAAGGACAGATAAAAAATGACACAGGGAACGACTTCCATTGTTCCAACCCTTCATACTGAATGTACATTATACGTGCGATATCCAATGCATTAGCTATCAGAATACACATGGAACAGCATCTGTCAACCCTCATCACAGTTATGGCTTTCTTTCAGGAATGAAAAAGACTTTCCCCTTATCGCGGGTGGGCTTGAACTGCTAGTAAGGCAGAACGTGACCCGTCAACGTTTTGCCGTTCGTGGTGAAAGAAAAATGGACGAAATGAGTTTGGGTCGGTTGAGCCTTTTTCCATACTGTTGAGTATGAGTTGTGGTGATGAACCGGCTGGAGGAAACGACTCGCGCTCGAGTGCCTATCTGGAGTGGGTACCTACAGTTTATATTTATGACTGACTTGATAACATGTAATAGGAACTATTATCTTGATGTAGGTAATAGGTTTGGTTAATTTAAAAAAAAATTCTATGAGTAAAGCTTTTCCCAGTAACTTATCATTAGAAGATTCATATATAAGGTTTCTGCAATGCTTTTCGATAACTGAATCCGGAGAATCAGGTAAATAATTATTAGGCTGGGGTTTTTTGTTAGCACTGCTGTGATCAATCAGGGATTATTGCCTAAATGTTGACTTCTGCTTTCAACGGATTTTATTCAGAGACCAATTTTGGGTATATTCCCCTCATCAGTCCAGAGATGAAACTGGGACTGTATCATCTCAAACTGGTACTCAAGGAGGTGGCGTTCAACATAGAACGAACCGAAATGAACGGATCTTTCAGCTGAACGTATCCGAACTGAACGGACGATCAAACAGTTGACATTTTCACTAAACGAGCGATCCTTACCAGACTCCATTTTCACAACTCCTCAGTCCCACCAGTTCATCCGTTCACCAACCCCTCCTTTCGCCTCCGAGCGTTCGCGTAGTTCTTCCTTTCCCCCTTACCGTTCTCATCGTTCTTCCCTTCACCGCTCGCAGTTCCTCGCTGGTTAGTTCACACAGTTCAACATAGTATGTAGGTACTACAAGTTCAACCTTCACGTTGTTCTGTTCCAACCAAAATGAATCGAAAAAAGTGCAGTGCGGTTTCATTTTAATGTTGTGGATGGAGGAGCCACGGAAAAATACCGACACTATGGAGTTGAAATTAGCTTTAAAAACTCTTAAGACTTTTAAAACATTATGTGGGTAGGTAGTAATTTTCCAATGCATAGGTAATGATTTTGCATTTTACGCCTAAGCTTTTCTAATCGTATATAGGTGTTTCAAAATTATTCATATTTTCGTGCTAGTCTCCAGAGTAGACAGACTCTGAAAAAATGGCATGTGTACCTACCTACCTAAAATAGTGCCAAAATGAAAAAAATGTATATTGAGCCAAGTATATGTCGGTATAAATATTCGGTATATTATTACAGAATCAAACCTATAAACCCCGTTAGCGTGGAATAATTAGAGGGACTCGGTTGAACTGATGAACGGGTGAATGTCCAAAAGAACGCTTCGCAGAAATGAATGAACTAGGTGGAGTTAACTCCTGGAATTGAATTACACATCCTTACTAGTACTAGAATTAAGGTAGCAACTTAACCTTTGATAGGCTCCCGACTTTGATTCTTTTCAGTTCCAGCAGGAATTAAAACCTCTTATAGTATAAGCAGACGTGATTGAGAATTGACTAGTGAATACCTATCTAGGTGTCCGTATTAGCTATCAATCTATCAATCAAGGTGTCCATGATCTGAGGTAATATGAGCTCAGGTTCCCCCACTTCATCATTCATCAAAAAACTTAGGTACTTACCATACAAAAATAATAAATCCCGTTTTCCGTTCACCACACGCCCAATATGTCCGCCCTTGAGCTCATGGCCCCACCTCGTCTCGTTTCCACGGAAAAGTCTGCTTCGAGCCAACATTAATCCTTCGACATTTTTTCCTGGCCCTCATTTTCGTCGAATATCGATTCTCGATCAGCTTTTGGCGTCAGTGGAGGAGTTTATCTCACGGATTACCTTCCTCCCTAAGGCCCTACAGTGGCAAGGACGTTGAATGGGAGGGTTGCGGGCCCAGCCCAAGTGAAATGGATCGCATTTACAGCAACACCCAATTTATATTGTCTTTCTTTTTCGATTCAGCCTTGCTGCCAAGGAACAGTTCTCTCCAGGCTCCCTTTTTTCCCTTCTTCCGGTGATTCGACATGGGCATTCAAAAGTATATAACGGAGGCCCTATACTCCTGACGGAGCCAAAGGAAATAAGTCAAGCCAAGTCATTCCAAAGTATATTATATAACGACTGAAATGCTGATTTCAATCGTCCTATCTTCGTAACTTGAGATAGTGAGGTACGGTTTATTCAAAATTCAAATTATGAACTGAAAATTGGGATTGGTTCCATCATTATTACACACAGGCTTCACAGAAATGAAGGCTGTATAAGATGCAATAACTCGAAACGCTTATCCTTAAATGAACTAATGCTCGACTGCTTGTAATGTAACTGCATTTTTTGTGAATAAATAAAATAAATATTATTATCAGTATATTTACCGAATTGACTGGATTGGTTCCTTATATAAAATTCATCAAAATCAGACTGCACGTTTCGCCTTTTGGTTTATTATTTTCAATAATGAACCATTGGAATCGAGCATGAAAAAAAAATTCTAACTCCCCCTCAAAATTTGATGGTTTACGTTTCAAGGTATGTAGAATCCGAAAATACAATAAAAAAAACGCTACAAATCCCTGCACAACGGTTTATTATTTTGTACAGCCTCTGTATAGATAACCCGTCTATATAATATAATATGTGCTACTCTATTATTATGTGAATCGCAGACCCTCCGTAGGTTAGTACCTAACCCCGTACTCGTTACTAGGTACCTACCTTAATCACGAGTTAAATAATGCTAAAATAATACAGCCGATGACAAACAGTAACTAAAACGGCAAAATGAAACGCAATTAATGAAGTTCTAAAGGAAAATTGTTGACGTGGAGTGAAATAGATGCCCCTTCTGCGTAGATCACTGTTTTCTGTGGTCAATACCTACCCTCGTAGTCAAGTATAACGAACCGTTGTGTAATAACTTGCCCATCAATAATACTTTAACGGTTGTTCAAGTTGCAAAAGTACCGATCAAAAAAATCCAGCCCCTTCTTGGTAGATGAACCGTTGGGTAATAATTTACCATTGTGTAATAATTTGCCGTTGTGTAATAATGCCTACCAACGAAATCCAATAGTCCATCACTTATCAAATGAAATAATATCGCAGAACAACAACTCGCATACAGCCATCCTTGATTATAATCAGGTGCTCCCTAGCGATGATATCCGGGCCGGATTAATACCGTTTGATTCACGATTCTGTTGAAGCTTTTTGGTGCGCACGAACGGCTGGACGTACAATGCTCCGGGTGGTCTCAAAAAATTGTTTAGCTCAAGAAAAATGTATTAACGTAAAAAAAAACCATACCCTTCTGCCCAAAGTTTTGGAGTTACGGCGTTCTCAAAATTCCAACCCCTATTTTGTTAGAGATGACTGACAGTAACGCCGATCTTCGAGGACCAACTAGACCCCGAACGGAACCTATAACCCGAATTTCATCAATTTTGTTTCATGGTAACTAAGAAAAGTGGCCCGTACGGCGTCAGACAGACGGACAGACAGAAATATTTTTATTGCATTTTCGGATTCGACATACCTTGAAACATAAACCATCACATTTTGAGGGGGGGGGGGGGGGTTAAGAATTTTTGTTTTCATGCTCGATTCCAATGGTTCATTATTGAAAATAATAAACTAAAATTTCTGTCTGTCCGCCGTACGCCGTACTGGCCACTTTTCTTAGTTACAATGAAACAAAATTGATGAAATTCGGGTTATAGAATGGCGTAGCTCGAAAACATTCAATGGAAGGGTATGGTTTTTTTTACGTTATTAAATTTGTCTTGAGCTTAACAATTTTTTGAGACCATCCGGAGCATTGTACGCCCAGTCGTTCGTTGTGCACCAAAAAGCTTCGTCAACAAGATCGTGAATCAAACGGTATAAATCCGGCCGGGATTTCATCACTAGGGAGCACCTGATTATAATCAAGGATGTCTGTATGAAGTCGAGTTGGTTGTTCTGCGATATTATTTCATTTGATACCTAAGTGATGGACTAAGCGATTTGGTAAGGTAGGTACTTGTGAAACTTGAACAAACGTTGAAGTAGTATTGATGGGTAAATTATTACACAATGGTAAATTATTACACAACGGCAAATTATTACAAAACAGTTCATCTCCAAGAAGGGGCTGGATTTTGTTGATCGGTACTTTTGCAACTTGAACAACCGTTAAAGTATTATTGATGGGCAAGTTATTACACAACGGTTAACTATAGGCATTGACCACGGAAAACAGTGATCTACGCAGAAGGGGCATCTATTTCACTCCACATCAACAATTTTCCTTCAGAACTTCATTATCTGCGTTTCTTTTTGCCGTTTCAGTTACTGTTTGTCATCGACAGAATTATTTTAGCAACATTTAACTCGTGATTAGATAGGTACCCCGTACCAATCTAAACCTAGTAACGAGTACGGGGTTAGGTACTTACCTACGGAGGGTCTGCGATCTACATAATATGTATAGAATAGTACATATTGTATTATATAGACGGGTTATCTATATACAGAGAGCTGTGATCTGTTACAGAAGGGTATTCTGTACAAAATAATAAACCGTTGTGCAGGGAATTGCAGCGTTTTTCATTACATTTTGCTTAAAAGTAGAGGAGAGTTAACTGACTGGTTCTGGGTTTGGAACTGGGTTTATGAATTTTACTGAGTCATGTGATCCATGAGTTGCAACAGACCCGATATTTTTCTCGGTTCTGAATATCTACGAACTACCTGCTAACAACTAACTACTGTTAACTGTTTGTTACTGACGATATTCTGATCACCGAAACCGGTATAGCGGAGTATTTTTTTGACTTACTAGTGGAAATAGACAACCTTTCATTAACTCCTAAGATAGTTACCCAAAGGTTCGATACCGATACGCATTTCACCTAGCACCATCACAACAGATGGTTCCATAAATATTCAAGGCATTGAGGTACAGAAAACCAAGAACTACCCGTCAGCAGGATCAATAGACAAATCACAGCTACCAGTAGGGTCTTATCGGTAAACAGATCTTCTCTAGTATCCCTCGAAATTTCATGAGACACCTGGACAAACCTTGAAAACGAATCGTATCTCAAGATCATGTAATAGGACGAAGATATTCTTTCAATGTTATATTCATGATACATTAATATTTACCTTCACGCGAGCGGTTGGAGCTGACCTACTCCTCCACTCTACGAAAACCGATTCAGATACTATTCATTGGCCCGTTTCGGTTTTTTGTTCCAGGTTGGTTTAGAACGGAGATAGAATCTGAATGAATAGATAGTATGGGGAATGATATTAATTTATATTGCCATAATGAGTAGAAATCTACATTTTAGTGATGTCTACGAAAATAGGGGAATACGCCAAGAATAATAATTCTATGCTACACCTAACTTTTGATTCCTTGGGACATATATGACAGTTTAATAGTGGTTTAGAATAGGGGAGGGGAGGCATGGCTGATGTGATCAATAACAACCTAAATACACAATAGCCTAAACATTACAAAAAACACATTAATCCAAATGTTTCTTATTATATTATTACTAGAAATGCCTGCTCGCCCGTCCAATTACTGGACATAACGAATCCGATGTATGTATATGTATATATATACACATATATACATTTATACATTTATATCTTTATTTTATTTATTTAACTCTGTACATAGGGACTTTCGTTCCTTCCTTGTGTACAACTAACTACAATCACATGAATGAATATTAAGCTATATTAATTTACAGATACAAACTATAAAGCAGGTAAATAATAGCACAATACACTCTGAGTTAAGGGACAAAAAAAGAATATATATATATATGCAGTAAAATGAACATGGGTATGTATATATGAACATGGGTATATATGTATATACATGTTTCGAATTAATAATAACCTGACTAATTAATCCTAACGGGGTTGGACTCGCTCAGAATAATTATTATCTGTCTATATTACGCACAAAAGGATGGCTCAAACTTTCGAATTGTGCAGCCTATTTGAAACTTGCTAACTATTTTGCAATAAATCTCATTAAAATCGGTCCAGCTGTTCGACAATGATGATGTCACCCACACAATCGCTCACACAATCGCACGCACACACGCACACCCGTTTTTCGTAGAACACCTCAACTACTTCAAACAAGTTGAGATGTTACAAAATAATTTGCCTCAGTTGAATTTATCAGTCTCATCAATAATGATTTCATTCGTATTCCCTCGTTTATTGAGGTGAAAAATAAAAAGTGGCTCTTGAGCGAAAGGTCACAAACACTCGAAGGCTCTCAACTCGAGTGCTGTCATCTCATTCAGTGAAAACCATCAACTTAGCTCGGAAACTGTTAGATTTTCATCGATCGAATGGAGCATGTTTTCATAAGGCCCAATAATAATACACCCGTATAAGCTTCGAAGTTAGGTGCTGCCATAAAATGTCTCCATTTAAAATTATTCATGACGTTACACCGTAATGATCTTGCGTGATTTGCTTACTCGGCTCACTTGACCCTTGATTTTGCATAATAGTTGGAAAATATTTATGAATAAGTAAGTATTTATGAATTAGTTGAATATTTACAAAGCTAGAAAAATTTAACTACCTATCTACAAGGTAAGACTTTATAAATATCATAGGAGTCTTGTTGTATATATTTGCCGGTTGAGGCGGAGTTGGCCTATGCCTACCCAAGATGTAGCTAAGATGGAGAGGGGGGGTTGGGGGCGGGGCGCGCGCTGCAGCCAGAGGACCAAACTAACGAGGGGGCGGGGTGGGGAGGGGAGGGGTGAGTGGAAAAATACGAAAAGGTGAATCATACAACGGCGACTTTGAGTCCGAGAAATAATAATTCGAACGTCAAGGACCACATCCTCCAGTAAGAAGTCGGGAGGTTTTCGAGGGAGTAAAAGCTAGACAGTTATGGATGAGGAAGAGGAGGGAGGGGTAAGAGAAAACTGGGCAATATTATCTTTGAAACTAGTTTAGTATGAATCCAACCATTGACCGTACCACAGCGCGATGAGAATAACAACGATGCAAACGTTTCAAGACTTGATTTCGTCTCAAGAATACAAAGAACTTCTTAATCTACGGCGACACAACCCTTTACTCGCCAGCAAGGAACGCGTGGAAATGTTGTTGAATATTATTAAAAGGCACGATGCTATCCTAGATACGATAGACCAATTGGAAGGAGACTATGAAGTCGACGGGGGACATTTAGCAAATTGTTGGGAATTTAAAGCTGTTAATACGGGCGAATATGATGTCCCGTGTTGTTGCAGATGTACTTCATTTTGGTGGAGTGTCCGCTTGATTTTACCAGATTTAAAACGATTATCAGCTATTATTAACGGTCGTTCAACCCCACCATTAACAATAAGTGAAGAAGAAGAAGAATGAATGTGATATATAATGTGTTTTACTCGTTGTAACCCCCCATTCTGGAGACAATAGCAGACTGCAGAGGATTTGGGATGTGTTGAAAAAAGAGGTGAAGTTTATAATACATTATTTAATGAATCGAGAAAAGACGCAATACAATTTGTATCATTCGTCAGAGATAACGATAACTTTACAAACGGATAAAAGGAAGAAATTGTTGATCGACGAAAAAAATCCGTGGTGGCTGCATTCTTCTGTCACATTTGTTGGATTTTGACGTGTTCTTCTTCAATGGTCAACAGCCGCCGACGTCCGAGGAATCCAGCCTTTTTCATCAAACCCGAGATATTTAACGTATATTTTATCTTTTTGTTTACGTAAAATTTTTTCAATTAAATATATTTCGTCATGACGGACTGGTTGTAGTTCTTCTTTATAAAATCTCCCTTGGATGATGTGAAGATTTTTATCTCTCAACGTATAAGTGTACGGTACAGTATGGTGTATAGCTTGTATATGGAAAATCTCGGGGGACCAGTTGATCATGTATCCTTTTGAAAATGCTGTTTTCTCTTTCGATATTCTCACAGGATCGTCAAGTTTGAAATGCGGTTTAGACGTCTGTGGTGGTGGTGGTCTCGTAAAAAATGTTTCCAAAATATATTTTTCGTTGCTCGAGTCGACTTCCGACGGCTTACGTTTTATTTTAGAATGAATAGTGTTATTGTATTCGTTCAATAGTCGAGGAAGTATGTCTACGAATCTATATTTTCCTCTACCGTGAAACTCGGCCCACATGTTCGTTTTTAAAGTTCGGTTAAACCGTTCGACGACCGAACATTTTATTTTGGAAAATGAACCGTAATGGTTTATTTTCCATTTGTTCATTAAATCACGAAAACGCGAATTGAAAAATTCACGCCCGTTATCAGATTGGATGTTGACAGGAGCCACTTTAGCTGATAAAAGTACTTTTTCCATGGCTTTGGTGACATCCTCCGCATTTTTCCTTTTCACGGGCACCGCCCAAGCAAACTTGGAAAACGTATTGATCACCGTTAAAATGTATCGGTGACCATTATTAAACTTCGCGTAAGGGAGCATCTCAACCAAATCGATTTGCCATAGATCATTAATGCCTCTGGGTAAAATCGATCTTCTGGGATAGTTGATACGGGCCGGTTTAAGCAATTCCTTAATCACTTCTTTCTTTACCGATGTTGACACCATTGCTGTTGGTAACGGTCGGCGCCGACGTTTTGTTCAAACTGTCACTCAACTCGGCTATCAAGGTCTTTTTCAAGTTAATCAGCTCTCCTCTCAGATATTTCAAGGTCACGGTTCCGACACAGGGTCGGCAACGTGAGCAATCTTGCGGTTTTTAGCATCGTAGGTACCGAGCAATGTTCGATAAAATAACGTTTTAATCCAAACATGTACCATTGTTGAGGTTCCATCAAGTTTATTATTTTCATGTAAGACTAACGTTGTCTACTGTTGGAAAATATCCATCGATCGTAAATATTCTACAGGGGTTAAAGAATAAACGGAACATGAGAAACATGTTAATAAATACGTTCCTTGAAGAAGAAAGACCCATTAATAAGGCATTATTACCCGCGTTTGTAAGCTGGTATACCACTAACCATGAATAATGAAAACTATCTCCTAATAAAGGTTCGTGATAAAGTTTCCTACGGCATTTATCGATTAAGGGAAAAAAATACCGATGGAAGATAACAAATCATTTCAAACTATTGTATGAGGTATATCAATAACGAAAAATATAATAATGAAAAATATAAAGTTTCCTTATAATAAAGTTTCCTATTTCCATGAAAATGTCAGTAATGGATGGGGTGAAGCAAAAGAGCTATGAAAACAGTTCAATTTTCACTATTTATTCACATATTGGATGGCAAACATCTGTGGTGTAATGCTGAATATTCTGTATGTAGCTCATTACAATAAACGCGCTGAAATATATTCCCGCATCTTTTGTGATTGAAGAATCCTCTAAGTACTGGAGTTTCTCCCGACCATGATGATGATGATGTTTCAAATGTTTTGAAGCGAGGAAACGTCTAGTTGGTCAGGTTCCGTATAAAACCCCGCTATCTGAATCATATCTAGTGGGGGTTGACTCGCAGTGCTGGCTCCCAAATCATGATGGACTCCACTCACAGCTGTCAAGTCTCTCATTTTATCCATAACACAGTTTATAGTTGGAATCAGAGTGATCAAACTGGACGTGGCCTTTGCACTTAATGTGATAGTAGAAGGCTCAGTATGTAGGAGACGATCCAGCCAGTTCGGATGGTAACTTAGTATCAAATGCTGTTGCGGAGTACTACACGCAGACATGTGTGTTCCATGAAAAAACGTAGCATCAATTTTACGATCTGCTTGCTGCAGCTTCTCACTGAACAGTTCCCAGTCATCAATAGAAATGTAGAACGCCACCCCACGAGGTCTTCTTATCACAATCACAATTGTAGTCAAGTCAGACAGACCAACGATCAACTGTAGATTTTTCGCGCTATCAATGTTGAATGTACTGGAGAGCATTAACGAGCCCATGATGATGGCGATGGCGATTGTATACTAGTGGCTTACTCTCGCTGACCCGTGTTTTTATAATCAACCATCCCGTCCCCATTGCTGTCAATAGCAAATTATTTTCTTATTTCTTAGCTTCATAGTGTTTATTTGCGTAAGATATCGTAACATAATCTTGAGGTGAATTGGCCTCCCCGGTGCCAAGTAGACGATATGTTCCAAAATGTAGAGTTCGAGTTTTATCATTTCTTACGAAGGGGAGTGAGCCTAGTGTAACAACATCTGACGTATTTATTGGAGGTTTCACATTAATCAATCGTTTTTCATTAAAATCAACTACATTAGGCTTGGCTGATATAATATGATTTTTCTTTATTAGTTCCTCTAATGCTGAATCCAGTTCCTTTACAATTATTTCGCTCACCAACTCGTTCAAAATATTTGACTCCGTAGAGCGAGGAGACAATTTCATGGGTTGAGATCCAAATCTGCTGATCGCTGACATGATAATGGTTATCAAGTGATTATGTTCAACTCTTTTAATTCTTCAATTAAGGAAAATATTTCAGGGTCGTGAGAAGTATTTCCTGCTTGTTTTGAAGCAAGCAACAGACGTAGGCGATCGACTAATTCGTTAGGATCATCAAAGTAGACGTATCGTGGTCGTTCATTCACTACTCGAATAAATCCTTTTCCAGTCTTTTTAATTGCGAGTAAGTCCTTTAGTAGATACTTATACTTGTACCCGCTCACATTGTACGGTCTCAATCTTGAATAACCCTGTCGAGCAACATCACTGTGCACGATCAAATCTCTGTAGTTTGCACGATCAATGGCGGTGTATGTATCTGGATCTGGCGCCTTTAGGAAAAGTAAATTGAGTAATCCTTCAGTTATTGGGTGTTTCACTTTATCGTCCAAGTAGATATAGTCACGATCAAGATGTAGCTCCCGGTTCCCTAAACTGAGAGTACCGTTTGCATTAACTTTGGGTCCATATATAGTATCCAAATCCAAGCCCTTCTTGTCTCCCGTTATTAGAGCGAGTAAGAAAGGTCTGGCAAATGAGTGAAATTGACGAAATTGTGTCTCAATTTCCCTCTCCCCTTCCGGGGTTTTACTAGCTTCCTTCAACGCATTTCTAATTAGTGTATCCCTTCTTGGTGTACTTGTAGGTGGGGGCGGTGTTGATGATACATTTTGTTGAATGGCGGGATTAGAAAAGATAATTTGAGATCCATCTTCTTCCGTTTTGATATAATCCCCCTCCGTTTCAGGCAAACTATCTTCTTCTTCTGTGTCCATTTTTTCATTTTCTATAGCATTCTCAATCGGTGGCTGAGGAGATATCTTTTTACGTTTAATGCGCTTACGTTTCACCAAAAAACGTGGGCGGATATTGGTGCTGGCGATGGTTGGTGCAGGTGGATTAATCGTAGTAGGAGGGTGAACAACCTCTTTAAACAGATCTTTCAAAGGATCTAAAGCCATGTTCGTTTCAATTTTCCCCTGTTTCAGCAGTTTATATTTTTCCTTTACCGCTTTTTGCGCTTTTACTAGACGGGCTGTGACATGTTTCACCTCCTCCAATTTCATTTTGACTGATCTACTAAGTTGCTCCGGGGTAATATATATACATCAAATCCCATTCGATAGCGACCATCATTCATGGCTCTGTCCAGGTCTACTAATAAAAAGCTATTTTTCGCCCAACACCGCGAACACATAGTTTTAAATTGTTCAAAATCTAAATCCCCCTGTATATGATCGTCATAAATATGACGTAAATTCAGTATATCCATTTTGAAAAGCGCAATCATAGTAAGGTTGATCCTAATCAAATTTTTAGGCACTAAAACGTAACTATGTGTGCAGAAAAATATGTCGAGTGCAAAATGACGAGACATGGCGAAATATTCTCTCAAAATCTTATAGTCTTCCGTTATAATATCGTCGAATATTACGATAGAATGAGGTTTTATTGCATCTGGTCTCAATAGTTCTACTTGACCATCCTCTGTTGAAGAACCATAAGCGTAATATCCAATGGCAGGTGCAAGGGGCTCCAAAACTCTTCTTAAAAATTGATACTTTTCCTGATTCAACGTTCGTGAAAACAAGTAGACGTTTTCAAACCTCAATCCATTTGGATGTAATAACAAAGAAAGAATGGTGCACGATTTTCCAGAGCCGGATGGCCCGCAAATAAGTCCTCTTATCGGATTTTTCCCAAACAATGAACCATGGGGTAAATAAGATTCATCGATATAACCCATTTCTTGTTTTTCCTTTTCGGCCTCATCGCTAATCTTCAGCCTTACATGTTGCTTCAAGAACCGCATTTTCTCAACTAACTTCATTATATTACAACACACGCATAAATAGGGAAGGTAAAAGAAAGAATGAACCAGTTCAATTATTAATTTCGTAAATATATGTATTACATTTTCAATATAAATACATTAGTTACGTTAATATAAATTACATTCCACGTCGAACAATACCGGATAATGGCAAATAATTAATGATTGTATCTTGGAGCATCAAACAGTAGGCAGTGGTATTGGGCGGTATTTCTTCCTTAACCTCAAAATCTATGCGAATGTCCACTACATTGTTCCCAGTACTTGATTCAACCTGATGACTGCAATCGATCACAACGATTGGGGCAAGGTTTATGAATTCATCGTAAGTTAACATTGGCTCAGACCAATCCTTGGAGTAGTATGATCGTTGAAAATCTGCGTACATTTGATACAGTATTGGCACACGTTTAGAGGAGAAATCAAGATTCATCATGCTGTAAGGAAATATCTGGGAGCCGATATGAAGTCGAAAGTTCGTCAATTGACAATGATTGAAAAGTGTTACATTTTTTTCAACATTTTTCAGTAAATTAGTTTTTAATCCAAAGATGATGTATCTAGGCTTTTCAACATCGGTACTACTTTTCAATGTCCATGAAATCGCCTTGTTCGTTGGTAAGGTTGGGTAGACGGTCAAGTTCCAACTTCGGAATCCCATAATAATAGGCTCATCTTTTTCAAGTATCGATAGTAATTCTAGTTTTTCACTATCGGAAGGCGTCACGTACGGGATATACCATACTATCTTTTTGATGGAAAGTTCAGGTGAGCCGGTTGAGGGAGTGCCAGCTGCCGCTGGCAAGCGTGGAATAATCATGTTAGCATCCGATGCCGATCTGTTGAGTACGAGTTCCATCCGAACATTTACCAAGACTTGTTGATAATCTTCAGCATAACCCATCAATGTGTTTAGTGGTACGCATGCTGAAAATGTTCCACTGTCAGAATCCACACACGGGTTCATTGCTGAAGTGGTAGATGGCATCATCCATCCAGCCTGATGAAGTCCGTTCACAGTCGATTTACTGAAGCTTGCGTACGCCTTCATGTTGGATGTTATGCCGGGGTAGTTAGTTTTATCCACGAGTTCGCCATTCACAAACAGCTTAATCTCATCAAAAGCGTGAGCGATCGCGTTCGGAGCCAAAGTGTACCGATCATATTTTGATAATGAGCCTTCTACATACAAATAACTTTTGGATGGTAGTGTATATTCACCTGGTTGTGAAAACGGAATTATAATCTCATCCGATGGATTGTACCTAGCTGAGGCATATGGCTCATGTGGGCGATATTCCAACTTGGTCAATCTCTCATCAAAATCGAGTTTTCTGTCTACGTCCAACATGTTGATGCTGCGCTGGATTGACGTTATATCCCAAACTTTTCAGAAAGTAATAGTTGGCCGATGTTAGTCGATATCCTCTCCGATTGCAGGTATCAGCTGAACTGATACTATTTTCAGCAGTCAGGTCCTTTTTATGTAGGCGTTGATGATGACGGCGGTGAAAGATCAACATGCTGTAAAGTAATAAATGGTAGAACGTTCCAACCTCTGCTTTTATACTGTCCGTCTTCTGAAATGAAGTCGGATCGATATTATCTCATCTCCAAAGTTGATCAGGTTTCCATCTTGATCGATTATTTTTACGGTAATTTCCTCAAGTTTATCACCAAGCACAGAATGATATGTTACAGATTGCGGGTTTTCTACCATTTTATAACCAGGTGCCACATTTGGAGTGAACTGATAGATGACATGTGTTGGTGTTCCATTACGAATATCACCTTGACAACAAGACGCAGATATACCAATATTTAGTACGTTGAACACATGTACAATACCCTCTGACCAATTCCATTTGTCGCTTGGTAAGTCGTCGTCTGACTTGAATCCCAGTAGTTCTGAAAATGAATCTTCATGATTGAAATCGATGCGTTTGGTGCATTTTATACCGCAACGTTGTGTGTTCAAGTTAACGAGCATTCCAAAATCGATATCTAGTTTTTTCAGTTCACTTTTCAACAGATGACGTAGGTCTGACAACTCGTATGTCCCAGTCGGAACTTTGAATATAACACCAGGATATAGGGCATATTGTTTCCCCGATGGCAATTCCATTCCGTCAACATGTCTCTTCAAGCTTACAGACCATGTTCTTTTCAGCGCCAGATCTGCTGCATAAGAAGCAGTGGATGAAGCATGTAAGACTCTACCCTTATTGAACCCTAAAGGTATCAATACAGAGTCATCACTAGTGTTGAAAAGTGTTCGGGCAGTTTTAATTATTGCATGATGGTCCGTTATCGTGACTTGCATATCCGGGAGCGCGTTTTGAAATAGGGCTGGTATATCGGAGGCGTCGAAAAATTTCCCACTGTTGTCATGTATTGGTATGCCATCATCGATCAGATATAACGAAGAATTCACACCCTCAATCAAGTTAGGTATGGAGAAATATGAGTCAAATGATATCAAGCCGGCTTCCCAGTCGGATGAGTCGAGTTGAATTGGTGGAAAAAAGTCCGCATGCAACTCACTTTTTCCTCGTTCAGTGAGTGTTATTGTGAAGGAAGCCATTGATGAAGTGATGTTAACCTCACTTGTGCAATATCTTCTTATAATACTCCGAGATCGTCAAAAGAAATAAGAAACTCAAATGACCGCAAATTACGGTTTGTTTTCTAGCGTTGATTGACTGGAATTGATCGGTGTTATATAGTATAGTTCTGTGACCTCCAAAATACACTTTCCATTCGATCGGAGGTTCTAAATTACCATAACTATCGAAATAGTAAACCCTGTTTCCATCGAGCCAATACGCTGTCCAATGAGTTCCTCCCGAACCATCATCACTCCTAGCCATATTAATGATGGCACATTCAATCTGTTGAGGACCGGTGTGTGGAATATCATTTCTCATTCGCGCTCCAATAAAACCAATAATGTCTGCACTTTTACACATGCGCTCCAAATCTATGTTTGTGAGTGGTCGATTTGGAAGCGCAATCGTTAGTTTTTTGAACTCATTCTAACCTTTAAACCTTTTCCCGTTTGCCTGTAGGGTCTAATATATAGAGCTTCTCCTTTCACGTTCCCACTGCCGTTACCAAATTTATATGGTCTGATGTACAGGCCTTGTCCAGATTTGCGAGCTTCTTCTTCTTCCATTCTCTTGTTATGTCTTATTGTTTCATTTAAATCCTCATGAGATCGTTTAGCGTCAATTACTGTTTTGGCTACTGCGGCTCCTCCCCCCACCAGGCTTCCCACAGCAGTGAGGAAAGGGAGGGCGGCTAACAAAGCTGGTAGGAAACCCCCTTTAACTTTTGGTTTACGTTGTTTGTTAGATACATTTTTCCATCTATCAACATCTACCTTATTCTTCTTCTTATTCGCTGATTTGAGGGCTGATCCCTTGGATGGTTTTTTGCGAGTTTTTAGCTTCATTGCATTCATAACTAACCAAGAAGCGACGCGTTCAGAGAGTGGTAATTGCTTGTTTCTCGCCAAATCCCAAGCACCCCACTCAAGTTGCTTATCGGCGGTGTACCGTTGACTGTCGTCCTGCGTAGTGTGATATCTGCGATCGTGATTATAGCAGAGGTTATCTAACGCGGAAATTCCACGCTGACCAAGATTATGACGCTCCTCAAAGCGAGTTCCTGGACCACAATACTGATATCCCCCTGGAAGGTGTAATTCTACAGGTAGCGCGTCTATCAAACGATTTACGATGCCACGTCCTCTTTGTTTCGCCTTTACTTTCATAATGATCAGTGAATGGGATGTCGACTTCTTTATATACCGCTTTGAACAACATGAGTTGCGACTCCCGTCAAACGCCTTCAAACAACTCTATTTAACATTTTTTAATTAATAAACAGCGTACTCGATCCTTTATTACGAAACCATTTTTCGCCTAATTAATTTTAATCAAAGCCTCGTATGCCTCAATATAGCTTTTTTTTAAAGTCTCAATATAGAAAGAAAACATGGAAATTGTGGTTTTTCTCATTTTAAAAAAACTCCAATTTCAGTCCTTTTGTCCGAACGATGCATTTATATCAATTTTAGGTGTATTTCTGTTGCATAGTTGCCAAAACCATATTTAAAAAAAATGAAGTGGAATATGAACGGAACTTGTGGAAGTAGGTACCCACTATTTCACTAATTTTCAGTAAATTTGAACTTTAGAGGAAAAACTGCAGGTTCAATGAAATTTTAATTGATGAACTGTTATCATTGTTTCTACAGCAAATATACCTACTATAAGAAACGTGCATTAAATTATTAAAATTCCAATTTTTGAAAAATGAACTTTTTTTCCAATTTCAGTCCTTTTGTCCGAACGACACATTTATATCAATTTTAGGTGTATTTCTGTTGCATAGTTGCCAAAACCATATTTAAAAAAAATGAAGTGGAATATGAACGGAACTTGTGGAAGTAGGCACCCACTATTTCACTAATTTTCAGTAAATTTGAACTTTAGAGGAAAAACTGCAGGTTCAATGAAATTTTAATTGATGAACTGTTATCATTGTTTCTACAGCAAATATACCTACTATAAGAAACGTGCATTAAATTATTAAAATTCCAATTTTTGAAAAATGAACTTTTTTTTCATGGTAACTAAGAAAAGTGGCCCGTACGGCGTACGGCGGACAGACAGAAATATTTTTATTACAGTTTTGGATTCTACATACCTTGAAACGTAAACCATCAAATTTTGAGGGTGGGTAAGAATTTTTTTTTCTTGCTCGATTCCAATGGCTCATTATTGAAAATAATAAAGCAAAATAATAAACCATTCTTTTTGAACAAACGTTCCCCTGTTTGCCTACCTTCTACCTACTTGACCTATTAATTTTTTTTCGTTGAAATTACTTCGAATATGTCAGTGGAAATATTTTTCTCTTTCAACGCTCGCGTCGTCCCGTCTAATAAATAATTATCGAGTAAGGTTGCCCGTTTACCGCGAACTACGGCAACATTTCCGGCGTTCCCACTATCGCATTTTCTCTCTTCTCGAAACTGCGGGAACCGCGACGCTAAAAATTAAAATATTATTTCTCGGACTCGTCGTCGTTACACGTATGATTCACCCACCCCTCCCCTCCCCACCCCGCCCCCTCGTTAGTTTGGTCCTCTGGCTGCAGCGCGCGCCCCGCCCCCAACCCCCCCCCCCCCCTCTCCATCTTAGCTACATCTTGGGTAGGCATAGGCCAACTCCGCCTCAACCGGCAAATATATACAACAGAGTCTGTTAAAAATTCATTAAGGAGTTTGTTGCGGTCATGCAGCATGATGCGTGAATTTTGGAAATATGTCCGTATTTTTGCGAAGCAACATTCCTAACTAGACATACAAGTGTTTCCGTAAAGAGGAAGGGCTCAAGGATTTTCTCACTTTTCTGGTTGGGGGTAGGTTTATCCAAAAACTGTAAGCCTTCTTACCTATTAGGTACCTATCTAAGTTTGTCAGCCCGGTCCGTTTTCTAGGTAGCATCAACTTGAAGAATAAACGACTTTTTACCAGAGCCCTAAACTTTAATTAGTTTACTCGCTCGTTATCCGTGCTTTATCTTGGCGTAGTCCGAGAGATCAAAGTAAAACTATTCCTATTACCTACCCTAAAGGATATCGCTGATGAGCTTAACTTATATTCACCGTGAAAAAAACATTATAAATCCCCTTATAAATCTATCCTTCCTTCCTTATAAATCCTTATCTATAAATATCCTTATAAATCAACAGGTTTGGGTATAGTTATCAATAAATGTACCTCAGTCTTGCAATCAACCAAGAAGTGTTTTGCTTCTTAAACAGATAGATATTTTGCAACTTAACTAAGGTGAAAAGCCTTCTGTCCATGTTAGAATCGAAAACATTTCGTCCTCAAAAATCGAATTTCCACTCCAATTCATACATCAAGGAGCAACGGATTCCTGTCATGTTGTATGCATTTCGTTGCAACCGAAATACCTACCTTCTCGATAGAACAATCCAACTGAGCTAAGATTAGAAGAAAATGTGCAAGATTTTCCACAAATAACGGTCTCTTATGGATGTCATGAAGTTTGACGCACAGTCATGGTTATCGTCACCCTTTGGTTCTGACTCAATTTTGGCTTTGGATTTCGGCGATGATACCGGCTGGATAACGAACTGAATAATGACTTTTAACAAGCCTCGGGCAATAACAGATGACTAAAGTGGTCGATATCCTTCTGTGTTCTTTTAACATCTATGATCACTTTACAATAGGTGGGTACTTCAAAAAACCTTCTCGTATTTGAGGACCGTGAAAAGTTTCCAGCACCACAGTGACACAGTATAATCGCAATATCATTACTGTATATCAGATTCGTAATTGTCTGATTTGGAAATTATATCCTATTTGAGGAATGGATCATAACCATCTATCCAATCAAATCAAATCATTTATTTGTAAAAAGTCAGAAGCTGACTGTTACAAGGAGTCCTCGCGGGAATGTAAAATTAAAATAAGAATAAACTTAATAATCAAGATAAAGGAAGCTTAAGATGGTGTACACTACATTTAAGTAAGTACTCTGAGCATGGGAATCAATGTTCGGATTTGGAGTTGTGAGAAAATGACGGTTGGTTGAGTTCAAGAGGACGTCGAGAGGTGGCCACAGGAGTAAATCGGACGTTGTGGGTTAGCATTCATTCCTAGCAAATGCCCTCAGTGCATCAGTGAGCTGACTGTGTATTGGTAAAGAGCCATGCAGGCTAAGATGCACTTGTGATTCATCGGGTTCTTCCTGCTGAGCGGAGCTTGGGAGCTTGTGGTGGAAAAATGGCCAGGTAATACTCTCGGTAGGGTTTGTTAAGTGGACAGCGGAGTAAAAAATGAGTCTCAGTCACTTTCAGGTTATACGCTGTGCACACTTCGTTGATCTTCCAAGAACTACTTGTTGCGTTTATGGTAGAAACGGATAGTGTAGTTGTAGGAGCAGCAATATGGCGCCATTCGCAGTTGTGCAATGATTCTTTCTTTATGAATATTACCACCCCACTCCAAGTAACTCTGTCAGCCGCCGAAGTCCACAATTTACCGGTACATGACACTATAAGTCGAGTTCATTGTTCTTTGTGCGTCGCAGCTGATGCAGTGGTTACTGAATTTGTTAATAAGGTCTTGATGCATGACTCTAACTTGCTCATAATTTAGGGACTCCCAGCCCAGTACGACACCGAGCGTTGTGAATATGGAGTCAAATTTTGAAACCCAGTTGTACTCCACCGAACTGCGGCCTGACATGTCATAACCATCTATTCCAAGTATTTTTAGCTTCGTATCTTGTTTTCCGTTTCGCAAACACTGAGAAGGAATACTGAAAATGCTTTTTAAATCCAAATATCCATGATGCAGATACAAAGTAAATGTACATTAAGCAATGTAAAGTTCATTTATAAGAAGTAAGGTCATATCGACAGGGGATATCGATGGCCATGGTCGAGACAGTTCGGTTATTTAGTACAGATTTTAAGAACTACCTAGCACAATGTGGTAAGTATCTAAAACTTACCACAGTAGGTAACTATTTTCCACAAAAAAAAAAAATTATGGTACAAAATTACATCATAGAACGCTTATTACACTACCTACTACATTATTCGTCTGTTGTACCTATAGGAACATCATAAGTTTTAAAAGATCAAATTAAAACATTCCTAGAGGATCGTGAGCAGGTGAGAGGATGATCAATAACCTGATGTTACGGGTGTTTACATGACCTCAAAGGACGGGAGAGGAAGACGTCAAGAGCTGACACTGGATTGATATTACATTACACTAATGGAGCTCAGCGCCTCAGAATAAATATCGCCAAATGGAAGGGATCCACGTTCACGGAATAAAACTGAAGAGAACACACAGGCATACAATTCGTTTGGGTTCCTTGGCTCATTGCCCTGGCTTGGTGCATGAAAAGTGTGTTGTGACTATTGACGGGTGTTGACAGCGTTGGGATGTGGACACAATGGATCAAACAGGCGAGGCATTCCTACTGCATACACTGTTGGAATGCCACGTATAGGTTGTTCTACAGTCAGCAACAACATTAAAATACTAAGCAAGAAAACTTGCAGGTGATCACTGCCTACATCCTCACAACTCGCCAGAAGTGCAATTCGCTGACAGTAAGGATGATATATGTTACCAACAGTTTTCACTCCATTGATGCAGAACGTGGATCTATACTAGTCGGGGTGAATTTAAAATGAACATACAGGTGCACACCTACAAATTTATGTCAAGTGGCAGAGGGAAGAATATATTATATATATATATATATATATATATATATATATATATATAGGTATATTTTGGTAGGTTAGGGGCGACGATGGTAGCTTAGGAGTCCCAATGTGGGCCTCTAGAGATGGGGACTGTAAAGGAGTACCTAGCAGTCCCATGTCAGATATTTTGGTAGGTTTGTGGTAACAAACCTCTTAATGACTGCAATAGCTCTGAAACACAGGGGAATGTGTTTTTGTGAGGTTGGTAACTTCCCTCAAGGATGGGGAAGCTCTTGTGAAGCTAAGATATTAGGATGGTGATTACTATGTCATGTTCGTCGCCCCTATAGTAGGAAAATATCTGAAAGCCCAAGTTAGGTTAGGAATAGATATTTTGTTCTCCACCGCAATCCCAGAGGTGACTACAAAGCCCTGTCTGTCGCCCCAGTGGTAGCAAAATATATTCAGAGTGTAAGAAGCTCTGAAACCCTCAGTTGGGTTAAGAAAAAGGATTTTATTAGGTAAAGTATGGTACTTGGAGTAGAGTGGTGATAATTATGGTAATTATTATAAATCTCTAACAGTACAAAATCGTGTTAAAAAGGGTTATTGTGTAAAAGTGAGTTTTAGATGTCAGCCTTACAAGGTTAGAAGTGGATGGTTGGACTAAGTGTAGGTAATTATACCAATATTATTATAGGAACCGGAAAAACTTAAATTATGAAAAAAATATGTTGAATTTAATGTTCAGGCAAAATTGGGTAGGGGTGGTATTTGCAGTATAGTGGTGGCAATTAATGAATATTAGAATTCAAACAGTAAGAAATCGAGAACAATAAGTTTCATCCACTAATGATTAAGGGGATTAGAATTTCCATTGTGTGATTGAGTTAATGACCCTGGTTGCACCAGAGTGGGGGTAATTATACGCATTAATTAGTTGTAACAGTAGAAAATCAGGGAAAAAATGCATTATTTTGTAAAAATCACGAGGAATTCAATTCTTTTGGTCTGATGATGGTAGGACCGGAGTGGGGGTAATTATACGAATTCGGTAGTAGTAACAGTAGAAAATCCGCGAAAAAACGTATGTTTGTGTAAAAATCACGAGGAATTCAATTTTTTTGGTCTGTTGATGGTAGGACCGGAGTGGGGGTAATTATACGAATTCGGTAGAGTAACAGCAGAAAATCGGCGAAAAAAGGTATGTTTGTGTAAAAATCACGAGGAATTCAATTTTTTCGGTCTGATGATGGTAGGACCGGAGTGGGGGTAATTATACGAATTCGGTAGAGTAACAGCAGAAAATCGGCGAAAAAAGGTATGTTTGTGTAAAAATCACGAGGAATTCAATTCTTTTGGTCTGATGATGGTAGGACCGGAGTGGGGGTAATTATCGAATTCGGTAGTTGTAACAGTAGAAAATTGGGAAAAATAGGTATCGTTGTGTAAAAATCACGCGGATTTCAATTTTTTTGGTCTGATGATGGTAGGACCGGAGTGGGGGTAATTATACGAATTCGGTAGTTGTAACAGTAGAAAATTGGGTAAAATAGGTATCGTTGTGTAAAAATCACGAGGATTTCAATTTTTTTGGTCTGATGATGGTAGGACCGGAGTGGGGGTAATTATACGAATTCGGTAGAGTAACAGCAGAAAATCGGCGAAAAAAGGTATGTTTGTGTAAAAATCACGAGGAATTCAATTCTTTTGGTCTGATGATGGTAGGACCGGAGTGGGGGTAATTATACGAATTCGGTAGAGTAACAGCAGAAAATCGGCGAAAAAAGGTATGTTTGTGTAAAAATCACGAGGAATTCAATTCTTTTGGTCTGATGATGGTAGGACCGGAGTGGGGGTAATTATACGAATTCGGTAGAGTAACAGCAGAAAATCGGCGAAAAAAGGTATGTTTGTGTAAAAATCACGAGGAATTCAATTTTTTTGGTCTGATGACGGTAGGACCGGAGTGGGGGTAATTATACGAATTCGGTAGAGTAACAGCAGAAAATCGGCGAAAAAAGGTATGTTTGTGTAAAAATCACGAGGAATTCAATTTTTTTGGTCTGATGATGGTAGGACCGGAGTGGGGGTAATTATACGAATTAGGTAGAGTAACAGCAGAAAATCGGCGAAAAAAGGTATGTTTGTGTAAAAATCACGAGGAATTCAATTTTTTTGGTCTGATGACGGTAGGACCGGAGTGGGGGTAATTATACGAATTCGGTAGAGTAACAGCAGAAAATCGGCGAAAAAAGGTATGTTTGTGTAAAAATCACGAGGAATTCAATTTTTTTGGTCTGATGATGGTAGGACCGGAGTGGGGGTAATTATACGAATTCGGTAGAGTAACAGCAGAAAATCGGCGAAAAAAGGTATGTTTGTGTAAAAATCACGAGGAATTCAATTTTTTTGGTCTGATGATGGTAGGACCGGAGTGGGGGTAATTATACGAATTCGGTAGAGTAACAGCAGAAAATCGGCGAAAAAAGGTGTTTGTGTAAAAATCACGAAGAATTCAATTTTTTTGGTCTGATGATGGTAGGAACGGAGTGGGGGTAATTATACGAATTCGGTAGAGTAACAGCAGAAAATCGGCGAAAAAAGGTATGTTTGTGTAAAAATCACGAGGAATTTAATTCTTTTGGTCTGATGATGGTAGGACCGGAGTGGGGGTAATTATACGAATTCGGTAGTTGTAACAGTAGAAAATTGGGAAAAATAGGTATCGTTGTGTAAAAATCCCGCGGATTTCAATTTTTTTGGTCTGATGATGGTAGGACCGGAGTGGGGGTAATTATACGAATTCGGTAGTTGTAACAGTAGAAAATTGGGAAAAATAGGTATCGTTGTGTAAAAATCACGAGGATTTCAATTTTTTTGGTCTGATGATGGTTGCACTAGAGTGGGGGTAATTATACGAATTCGGTAGAGTAACAGCAGAAAATCGGCGAAAAAAGGTATGTTTGTGTAAAAATCACGAGGAATTCAATTTTTTTGGTCTGATGATGGTAGGACCGGAGTGGGGGTAATTATACGAATTCGGTAGAGTAACAGCAGAAAATCGGCGAAAAAAGGTATGTTTGTGTAAAAATCACATGGAATTCAATTTTTTTGGTCTGATGATGGTAGGACCGGAGTGGGGGTAATTATACGAATTCCGTAGTGTAACAGTAGAAAATCGGGGAAAAAAGGTATGTTTGTGTAAAAATCACATGGAATTCAATTTTTTTGGTCTGATGATGGTAGGACCGGAGTGGGGGTAATTATATGAATTCGTTAGTCATAACAGTGGAAAATAGGGGAAAAAAGGTATCTTTGTGTACACATTTCTTTTTTCACAGTTGAATTGAGTTACTCGTTGTGTTTTGACAAGGTGGGGGTAATTATATAAGTTTTCCCCAACCCTTGAGTAGTACTACCGATTTCCCGGTTTGGAGATATTTCTTGATATCATGAAGGGCTCCTGACACCTTCTGCATCCTCGGGAATTAATGCTACTCCCCCGCAATAATGCTACTCTAATCGCTGTAGTAGTAATGTAAATAAGGAATAATGCGGTTTTTCTAAACATATTCATACACCTAGGTGGGTGATAAAAATATGTTATCCCATGTAATTTTGATGTGAAGTTATAGTGGTCTCGACGAAATGGAATTGTGACTCAGTTTCATATTTTGATCGTGTTACGGAATTCTTCTCTTTGCTACGGGTGCTCGACATAAACGAGCCCTCGTCGCTGACACAATACCTATATCAGTCTAGTAACCCCTACTACCCAAATACTTATTAACTAATAATGTGGAATGTGATGAATTTAAAATTCTCATCACGGTGGCGTGGAAGGTGAGTGAGTGAATTTTGGTAAGGAGAAAGAAGGAGTAAAAATCGCAGGCGGCTGTAGTCAACCGAACATCTACGACTTTTGGAGGAGAGAGAGGTGGTGTGGAAGGAAGGTGAGGAAAAGTCGCAGGCGGCTGTAATCAACCGAACATCTACGACTTTGGAGGAGAGAGAGGTGGATGAGGGAATTTCACCTAGGCGGCTGTAGTCAACCGTTCATCTAGGTGAAGGAGAGGAAAGGAGAGGTCCCTTGTCTAGGCGGCTGTATTCAACCGATCATCTAGACAAGGAGGAGGAGGAGAGAGGAGAGAGAAGGTGAAATTCCCAGGCGGCTGTATTCAACCGATCATCTGGGAGGTAAGGTAAGAGAGAGAAGAGAGAGCTGGTTAGAGGAAGTGTCGAATGAAGCTTGAGCGCCAGGATCCGGGGTTATATAGTACTTGGGGGCCTCTCCCTCCAGCTCCTTGCTGGGAGCTGGTAGTGGGGCCCCAGGTTGAGTAACCCTGGGTTCTGTCGCCTGTCCCCACTCATGTCTTTATTTACGGAGCTTTTAGTTTGGCGTTTGAATATTGGTGAGAACTTAATATGATAGGAGTGTTCCCGGGAGGGACTCACGACAGAGGTCCCCCCAGTTTGAACCAATATTGGTGCTGAAGGCGCAAGATGACAGGAGCTGAGGGCTACGGCAAACAAGAGGTGGTCGCTGAAGGCGCAAAATGACAGGAGCTGAGGGCTACGGCAAACAAGAGGAGGCGCGGAAGGCGCAAAGAGACAGGGGCTGAGGGCCGATGCAAACAGAGGTTGAGCTGAAGGCGGTGCTTAAAAACTAGTAGTAACATGGTAGATGATAAGTAACATAGTAGATGATAAGTAGTAACATAAGGTAGAATAAGTAGGATGAGATGGCGAGAGTATGTACAGTGCAGTGGTCATGATCCCTAAACATGTGGCATTTAGGGAAGTGATCGGCAAGGGCGAGATGAGGTAGATGAACAATATTTACAATGAGATGAACAATATTTACAATGAGATGGAGTATGTACAGAGGATGAATGAGTAGTTACAGATGACGGGTGAGTATGTACAGTATTTACAGATGAAGTAGTATATACAGATAGTACAGAGGTATGTACAAACATTTGGTCACTTTGTGGGAGGTGGTTGCGAGGATCCGCCGGTTCCTGGGTGTGGTGTGGCGAGTGGTTGTGTGTGTGTGTGTGTGAGTATATTGTGTGGGGGCGGCGGTTGCTCCGAGCTCGCGGCGAGGCGGGCACGGCGGAGCTCCGAGTTCCGGTACAGTGCGAGTGGATGAAAAAGACACTTGCACTGTCCCGGAATCTCAAGGCCCCGCCGTGATTGCTCATAGCGGGGCGGGGGGTTTGGCCGCCGGGACGAGGGGAACATGGGGACGCTCCCTCCGTCCGTTTCGCCGCCCGGGCCGTTTCGTCCCGGCGGAGACTATCGTGGATATCCCCGGCGATGGAGGGGGGGGGAGGGGGTGTTGGAGGGGGCGAAGTTGATACGGGGGGGTCGAAAATCGAAAACGGGGGGGGCGGTAAATTTGGTGGGGTTACAATTTCGGGGGGGTTGGTGATTTGAACGGGGGGTGGGGGTTTGAAATTTATAGGGGGCAAGGAAATTTGAACGGGGGGCGGTGGGGGCATGAGTTCCGCGAGGTGGAACTCGCGGAGGATGGAGGACATTAGGGGATCTGTGGGGGAGTAGGGAGGGTGTACCCCCGTGGCCTGCGCTGTGCGAAATTCGCGCAGTATTTTCCACTGGGGGTACTTCCATCGCCGGGGCCGGGGAGGTAGTCCGGTGATCCGTGGCGGGACGAAAAGAAGCGGTGTAGTCGGCCCGGGCGAAGGGGGTAGGGGGGAGAGCGGGTCCGGGACGAAAACGTCCCGGAGAATCGCCGCCATTTCCGGATCCGAATCGAAATCCGGAAACGGCGACGGAGGTGACTGGTGCGTTGGGAAGAGGTGCGACATCGCGAACGGACGGTGGGAGACTGATAGAGTTTGTGGGTTGGGTTAGCACAGGTGCGGGTTTACACCTGGCTAACGGGACTGTATGTGGTTTGCCGTCAATTAACAGGGTCGCGGTGGTATGTGTTGTGCGGATGACTTGAAAGGGCCCGGCGTAAAGTGGTTGGAAAGTTTTATGGATGCCGGGCTCTTTCAGGTACATGTGTGTTGTGGTGAAAAATCGTTTGGGATAAGTGGTGTCGTTTGTCGGTGTTGTTGAGTGTAGTGGTTCCCTGTTAATTGACGGTGTGTGGTGTGGAGTGAAAATGTCGGCCGGTAAACGTAGCGGGTCTTTAAAGGCGTTTTGTGCGGGGCTAGTTTGGTCTGAAGGACGGGCGGATGTTCGAAGGCTGAGTAAAATGTAGGGGAGGGATTTGGTCCAGGAAGGGGAATTTGTTGAAGTAGAAATGGCCTGTTTCAGGACCGAGTGCCACCGCTCTATTTTCCCGTTGGATTGGGGATGGTATGGGGTAGTGTGGATTTTGTGGATGCCGAGGGAACGTAGTAAATCGGAAAAGTGGGCGGACTCAAACTGCCTCCCTTGATCGACCGTGACTGTTCGCGGACAACCGTAACGGCTGACCCATTGAGAGAGGAAAGCCGTCGCGACGGTGTCCGCGGTGATGTTTGAGAGTGGAATGCATTCCACCCAGTTGGTGGCACGGTCGATCATCGTGAGGCAGTATTTTTTCCCCTCGGATGGGGGAAGGGGGCCCACTAAATCCAGATGAACGTGTTCCCACGGCAGGGAGTCGGGAATGGTTTGAGGCGGGACATGGGGGTGGGCCGAGACCTTAAACCGCTGGCACTTCTGGCACCCCAGAACCCAGTTACGAATATCTGTGTTCATGTGGGGCCAGAAGTACCGCGTCTTGATAAGGTCTCGGCTAGCCCGAATGCCAGGATGGTGAAGGGAGTGATAGTGGAGGAACAACTGCCGCCTCAGTTCCGGTGGGACGTAAGGGCGTGGCGTATCGGCCGTTACGTCACACCAGAGGTCGAGGGGCGGCAGCTGTTCCAATTTGGAGGCGGAAATGAGGTTGGAGAGGGCGGGGTCGGAATGTGGAGTTTGATTTGATTTGAGGATTTGGGGTGAAGGGAAAGGCAGTAACTCCGCCACCGGCGCGGGGGTAGGGGTGGGTCGGGATAGCGCGTCCGCCACGCAGTTGTCGGCCCCCGGCAAGTATCGGATATCGGACGTAAATTGCCCGATAAACTCGAGTTGCCGGAGGCGACGCGGGGAGGCGGATTTGCGATTCTGTAGGAGGGCGTGGGTCAGGGGCTTATGATCAGTGACGACAGAGAACTGCCTGCCCTCCACGAAGTCACGAAAGTGCTTGATGGCTTCGTGGATGGCGAGGAGTTCTCTGTCGAACGTGGAGTAATTTTTTTGGGTGGGGGATAGCGTTTTGGAGAAGAAGCCTAGGGGTTGGGGGGTGGCGCCGGTGTGCTGATGGAGCACTGCCCCGATGGCCCAGTCGGACGCATCGGTGGTGATGGATAGTGGGGCGTGAGGATCGGGATGGGCCAATAGAGCGGCGTCTACTAGGTCCTGTTTGCAAATTTTGAAGGAGGAGATGAGTTGGGGGGTCCAGGTAATGGGGCGGTTGTCATTTTTTTTGGAGGGTTGGGGAATGGCGTGTATGAGTGGTTGTTGATGTTGTGCTGCGTGTTTGATGTGTCTACGGTAAAAGTTTAACATACCCAGGAAGCGGCGGAGTTCCGTCACGGTGCGGGGTTGCGGGAAGTCACTAATGGCGTGGACCTTGTCAGCGAGGGGTTTGATGCCCTCGGACGAAACGTGGTGGCCGAGGCAGCGGACGGAGGGTTGGCCGAGAACGCACTTTTCTGTGTTAACCAAGAGGCCTTCGGAGGAGAAGATGTCAAGGATCTGTTGGAGATGGCTGAGGTGTTCTTCCGGCGTCCTGGAGGCTACCAGGACGTCGTCGAGGAAGCAAAAGACGAACGGTAGGCCTCGCAGGATGCTGTCCATATAGCGCTGCCAAGTTTGCGCAGCGTTCCTTAACCCGAAGCCCATCTTAACATACTCGAAAAGTCCGAACGGGGTGATGATGGCGGTTTTCTGGACATCGGGGGGGTGAATGTTGATGTGGTGGAATGCCCGTGAAATGTCGAGGGTAGAGAATATATTAGCGCCATGGAGGTGCGACGAGAAGTCCCGTAGGTGGGGAACATTATAAAGGTCCGGTGTGGTTTTTGAATTGAGTCTCCGGTAGTCCCCGCAGGGGCGGATATCCCCATTGGGCTTCTGCACGATGTGGAGTGGAGAAGCCCAAGGGGATTTTGAGGGGCGGACGATACCGTCGGCTATTAGTTTATTAAAATGTTGTCGGGCTTTAGATAGTTGCAGGGGGTGGAGTCGTCGGGCTTTAGCTGTGATGGGGGGGCCGGAAGTCTCAATGTGGTGTTGAATGGTGGAAATGTGGGCAGAGGGGCGGCGCTGGGGGCGGTAGTTGAGGAGGAGGCGTTCAAATTGCGTAGGGGGGTGGTTGATGGCATGGATGAATCCGGGTATGGGTGATTTTGTGGCGGGGTCGATCAGGCGCGCGTTCCGGACGTCGACCTGGAGACCGAAATACGCGAGAAAATCGGCCCCCAGGATCGCCTTCTCCACGTCCGCCACGGTAAACTCCCACTCGTACGCGAGCCCGCTCATATAAACAGAGGAGCGGTACGTCCCGTACGAGGGGATGGTGGTACCGTTGGCGGCGTAGAGAAGCTGCCGGTAGCAGCGCGCCTGACGACGGAGGATGTTGTTAGGAAATATTGATAGCGCCGCCCCTGTGTCCACCAAGAAAGGCACATTGGTTTTCCTGCAGCGCAGGAAAAGTCGCTGGTGGGTCGGGAGGGCGTTGGGCACAATTGCGGAGGCAGTTACGTTGGTCGGTGTTGGCTGGTCCGCCGCGAAGGAGACTCGAGGTGGTTTCTTGTCGTTCCGGAGGGGGGAAGCGGCGGAGTCTGCAGGGGGGCAGGCCAGTTTGGGAGGAGGGGGTTTTGCCTCGTTCCGGGGAGGGGGAACGGTAGTGGCGGGCCGTGTGGTGGCTGGAGGGGGTTGTGCCCTGGAGGCGGGCGTGGAGGTTCCGTTCCGTGGTGGGGGAACGGACGCGGCGGCGTGAGTGGCGGCCGGGAGGGTGTCTGCCCTGTTGACGGGCATGGAGGGGCCGTTCCGGGGTGGGGGAACGGGAGCGGCGGCGTGAGTGGCGGCCGGAAGGTTGGCTGCCCTGTTGGCGGGCGTGGAGGGGCCGTTCCGGGGTGGGGGAACGGTAGCGGCGGCGTGAGTGGCGGCCGGAAGGTTGGTTGCCCTGGTGGCGGGCGGGGAGGGCTTTGGCGGCGCTGCAGGCGCGGCCGGGAGGTTGGCAGCCGTGGCGGCGGCGTAGGAGGGGTAGCGTGGCTTGGTGGTGGTGGCTGCGTGAATGCGGGCGGGGGGGGTATGCGCATGGTCCCCCCCGTGTTGGCGAGGAGGGGGGCCCGCCGGATTTACCGGCGGGCGTCTGCGTTTCCCTGCTTAGGGGCGAAGGCGCAGGGGGGTTGGCACTTGCGGGCCTCCCCACCGAAGTTTACGTGATAGAAACAACGGTTGGGGTGGTCCGCGGGCAGGTAGGCGGAGTTGGTGGGGCGGGCTGAGTTTGATGCGCGCGCAGCTGCTGGGGATCGACCTCTGCGCTGGCGGGGAGGGGATGCGTTGCGGCGCTCGGGTGAGCGCTGGCGGCGGCGGTCGGCGGACGAGTCGCGTCGGCGATCCGCCGAAAGTGGTCGACGGCCGTCGAGGGAGGGTGCTCGGCCGCGGTCCCGGGATGTTGTGCGGTCCCGGAAAGGCGGGGGGTGGCGCGGCGTACGCACCTCACTGACGGCGGCCGCAGCGGCCAAGTCGTGCACGGTGTCCGCGAGGCGCAGGAGGGGCTCGTCGGGACCGTCGAGATGGCTGGCCAGGGCCATCTGGATGGGGTGGGGAAGGGCACGTAACCAGAACGTGCGTGCGATGTCGGCGGTCATGATCCCCTGCAGCTGGTGTCGCAGCCGTCGGTAGAGGTGGGAGGGCTTCTGGTCGCCGAGGTGTTGAGGTTGGGAGAGGGCGGCGACTCGGGCGATTTTCGACGGCTGGTATGTGTTGATGAGGCGGCTGCGGAGGTCGTCGTACGCAGCAGCGGCGTCGGGGGAGATATCAGAGGTCTGCAGCAGGATCTCGTAGGGCAGTAGTGAAATGATCCGGGAATATCGGGTTTTCTGGCTGCGGATGTTGGCGGCCGAAAACGCTGCGTCCACTTGGAAAAACCAAAGCGCCGGGTCGTGCGTGTAGAAGGGGGGCAGCGACAGAGGGAACGCAGCGGACGCCGTCATGACGTTGGCGGCGGCTGCGGCCGTAGCGGCGGCGGCGGCGGCGGCGGCGTCTGATGACGCAGAGGTCGGCGGGGAGAGCGTGGAGAAAGGGTTGTCGGCCAATGCGTCGGATGTCGCAGCGGCGGGTGGCTGCAGTGTGGCTGGTCGCAAGAGCGGCGGCGTCGGTGAGTTCGGGTCCATTTCTGTAACTAAAATTCAAAAATTTGACTTGGTTTTGAATTTTGAAATTCGCAATCGGCGGGAGCGGTGGTGCGTTGAGTTGAGAGGTGAGTGTTGAGGGTTGGGCCAAGAATTGCGAATTTAAACTGACTGGTTAAAATTTTGAATTTAAAATTCGGGACACCGAACTACTTGACTGGGGCGACACATGAGGTGGGAAGGTGGTAAGGAAGAAGGTTGAGTGAACGTCGGGTTCACCACTGTGATGAATTTAAAATTCTCATCACGGTGGCGTGGAAGGTGAGTGAGTGAATTTTGGTAAGGAGAAAGAAGGAGTAAAAATCGCAGGCGGCTGTAGTCAACCGAACATCTACGACTTTTGGAGGAGAGAGAGGTGGTGTGGAAGGAAGGTGAGGAAAAGTCGCAGGCGGCTGTAATCAACCGAACATCTACGACTTTGGAGGAGAGAGAGGTGGATGAGGGAATTTCACCTAGGCGGCTGTAGTCAACCGTTCATCTAGGTGAAGGAGAGGAAAGGAGAGGTCCCTTGTCTAGGCGGCTGTATTCAACCGATCATCTAGACAAGGAGGAGGAGGAGAGAGGAGAGAGAAGGTGAAATTCCCAGGCGGCTGTATTCAACCGATCATCTGGGAGGTAAGGTAAGAGAGAGAAGAGAGAGCTGGTTAGAGGAAGTGTCGAATGAAGCTTGAGCGCCAGGATCCGGGGTTATATAGTACTTGGGGGCCTCTCCCTCCAGCTCCTTGCTGGGAGCTGGTAGTGGGGCCCCAGGTTGAGTAACCCTGGGTTCTGTCGCCTGTCCCCACTCATGTCTTTATTTACGGAGCTTTTAGTTTGGCGTTTGAATATTGGTGAGAACTTAATATGATAGGAGTGTTCCCGGGAGGGACTCACGACATGGAATAAAATTTTAGTATATGGCTACGCGGAGGATAACAAAATTGTTAGTTCCAATTTCGATGTGAGGTGAAAGTGGGCATCAAAAAGGAAATTGGGACTCCTTCTCATCTTTTGTCATCCTATGAATTCTGTGATTCAGTGTAATTTTTGAAAAATGTACCAACCTCCTTACAGGTGCCAATGTATGGCGTCACCACTGTCCGTAATGGTGGCTGTAGGTACAACGAAGAGATACTACCTATCATGTAACTATAGTGAGGATGGGTGTGCTGAATTCTTTTCTTTCAACGAAATTGATTAATCAGATACGTGTGTCAAGTTCATATGGCGGTACCACTGGCGTCGCTAGGGTGAAAGATGTACCTACGATAAGTAGGTAACAGTATTCTCTTTGTTCTCTCTTAAAATGAGTAGGTAACTACGGTAGGTCCGTAGTTGTTTATTACAAATTATGTTTTTCAATGTTCATTAATATTTTGCATGAAAAAGGTGACAGGAAAAAACGTAGATACATCCGTTTCCTTCCATCGCCCGAGAGATAACTCCATTCATTTACTGTTTTTTTTGTGTGTGTTCCAAATTTGAAATAATACCGTGCATATTGAGGAAAATGAATTATGATGTACCTACTTCGATCGCACAATTACGCTAAGTAAGGTAGGTATGTACAAGTGGACTGGATGTTGTTGACATTTTCAGGAATGGTTGGTTATTAGTAGAATTGAATATTTCCTGAGTTTCAGCGTGACCGCATTATTAGTTTCTGTGGCCGCAACTTTTTTTAAATTTTAGGTACTGAAAAAAGTACCAGTAGGAGTTAACCAACTTCGATGAAATTTTCGGGGATGGTTGGTTATTAGTAGAAATGAATATTTCCTGAGTTTCAGCGTGACCGCATTATTAGTTTTTGTGACCGCAACTTTCTTAAATTTTAGGTACTGAGTAAAGTCCCAGTAGGAGTTAAGCAATTTCGATGAAATTTTTAGGGATGTTTGTTATTACTAGAAAAGATTATTTCCTGAGTTTCACCGTGACCGCATTATTAGTTTTTGTGACCGCAACTTTCTTAAATTTTAGGTACTGAGTAAAGTCCCAGTAGGAGTTAAGCAATTTCGATGAAATTTTTAGGGATGTTTGGTTATTACTAGAAAAGATTATTTCCTGAGTTTCACCGTGACCGCATGATTAGTTTCTGTGACCGCAACTTTTTTAAATTTTAGGTACTGAGTAAAGTACCAGTAGGAGTTAAGCAATTTGCACATGAGCACAGGTAATGCAAGGAAATGACAAAGTTCAACCATGGCCAGGACAACAACATGGAAACCGTCAAATAAGAATAAGGAATTGCATCATGTTTCATCAGTTTGTTTTGTGAAAGGTTGCGTCATTTTTCAATCTGTGTTCCCAGTTTGTGGGGAATTAGGGATGGTTAGGGGAAACATATTGTTATGAAAAATCTCCGACAGCTGTAATTCTTCCAAAGAACAAACGTATTTTGTACACTGAAAACCCTGTACTATAAAAAATCTAAAAAGATTCGATCAAAAATGTCAAAATTAGTCGAATCGTACACTTGGTCCTACCAATGTTACTTTATATACCTACAATTATGTCAATAAATTTACGTTGGTGTATCCGTCAAATTACACCTTGTTTATTTCTTCTTATTTTTGTTAATTATTATCTTGTTTTTGTTTCGTTCTCGTTATCTTTCCTGCCAAATTCAGTAAAAACGATACTGAACTCACTGAGATCAACAATAGATTGTTGTGGTTTCAATGTTTTGATTTGCAAACTCTGAAGTTAGCTACGCTGCCATAAAATGCGCCAATTTGTTTGAAAACACATTAGGACACTTTTTTAGAAGAAAATTGAAAATAAATACATCTATCAGTTAAATAATTAATATATATTGAAAAATATTTTGTACATAAACAATGAATTTTATAAATAAATACAATTAATTTTGTAAGTAGACAAATTGGACGAGTTTAGGCATAAGGTTGAAAATTCGGTTTGAATTGTTCGTTTGGTTATTTTGTTATTTTTTATATTGTTCTACCCTGTGATATCCTCCAGAAAAAAATTCTGGATCCGCCCCTGGGCAAGGTACGTAACCTACCTGCTTCCCCAACAGTAATCACCACGCCAATAATCACTTCGCCGTTAGTTAAGCCATCAATGGATAGGAATTTGTACGTTACTATCTCAATGTGAGTATGAGCCAGTCACGTGACCAAGTTGACGTAGGTGTATGTTAGTTACGTTGTAGCACTATCGAAATAGGTCAAAGCAGCGCGTTAATGAACACGTTACCATCACCAGTTATTAGCAATCTGCAGTCGGACTTCCTACCCATGTACCTAGTACCTTATAATCAGCACTTATAATAATACACGCCCCCACTTAACCGGCATTTCAGTTACCTGTTAGCCTACGTCCCCTATAACTCCGTGTTTTGAAGAAAACTGTTGACGACCAACCACTATCACAACTTGTATATTATATATAAAATTCAGATCATGTAATCATAGTCACCAACGTTCATAATTGCGTGATTCACTAAAAAGAAAGGAATAGTATGAAAATAAGTAGGTACTTACTTTCTTAACCATGGTTTACCTAAATTAGTTGGTACCTAAACAATATATTCGGCATTAAAGTTAAAGTAAGTAACGTAGGTATCATCACAAGGAAAAAAAAAAAAAAAATCATGACAAAGCAGCAGGGAATGAACAGAAGGCAGAAACACTGTAAAGCCGTTTATTTGAACGTAAATATTATGTAAACATAAAAAACCTAGCCTCAACAAGGAAATGGGTTACAAGTGGTAGGAACCCTTTGTACAAACAAGTTAGTAGGTACCTGAACTAACAAGTTGTTAGGTGTCTCGCAAATTTTGAGCACATGGTAATTGGGTAAATATCAAATTAGTGTAACGGTGGGAATTGAAGTGGGCTGAGTAATGAAATCAGTTGGTCCCACTGTCAACATACAGTAATACATCAGGTAATAATAGGCTATAGTAATTTATAGATGTACTCAAAAACTGTGAGGTGATACTGTATTTCCCTACGGTCGTAAATTTAAGAGGGACTGAAATATAAGAGACACCAATTTACTGAACAAAGAAAGACCTCAATCGTGTGTCACAATGGTGTGATGTATTTTAAATAATTTATATTGGATTCAGACACAGCATTTACAACAATTGGAGGTTAGTTAACAGATGAAACCAATGTCAATTTCAAGGATGTAGACAAAGTTGTATCCGAGAAAGAAAATATTCGATGAACTGAAACATACCTATACATTATTTTACGTAATAACAATCTAATTCTAACAAAAGCTGATAAGGGGAATTCGATTACTATTTTGACCTATTTACTAAGAAATGAATGATTCCTTCAAAAGGATTCCGTGTTTGAAATAACAGAATACCACTTAGAAACTCATAGTTGTAAGAAATTGAAACATTTGTGAAAAAGTACAAGGATCTCATGAAAACGAAGTGGTATTGTGAAAACATGAATCCAAAACCACCATCTTTATAGGGTTTAATGCAGTCGCACAAACCAGATAAGAAAATGAGGCTAGTGATTAGCTGAACCTGCCGAACTTACAGTTTTGTTTGATAATACCAACATTGTGGCGAATTTCGGAATTGTTATCATTTACCCAAGGTAAGACGTCGTCTAGAGAGACACATAGGTTATTAATAAATATGTAGGTACATACTATATACACTTTTGTTAAAATGTTGGTATGCATTCAGGATGCTCTGAAACGGATTTCAAAAAAAAAAATGAAGTTTTGAAATTTCAAAAATTTTGGACCCATTGCAAAATAATGAGACTGATTTCACAATGTACAGAAAACCTTCATTTGCATAAATTGTGTTATTCAAAAAGCATCCAATAACCCCTGCACTTAAAAATTACCATGGTTTCGTTGAATGATTCACACAATGAAAACAGTACCAATGTGAGAAACGTCATAAAGTGAAGACACACCTCAATAGTTAGTTGTACGTTAATAGGTAACTATGAAAAAAACATAAACAGTGTCAAGGAAATTCGCAGCCAACAAAAAAGTGTACACTACAGAAGGATATTTACTTGAACCAATCCTCAATGAATTAATATTAGGTAAAAAGCAGTAAAGTGAGTTAGTACTGAAACCCACATTTTATGCAAATAATACGGTAGCTAAATTAAATAATTCAAAATTAAAGGAAAAAGTAAGTAAATCATCAAGTGGGATTCATTTGGAGTGGATAACAATAACAAGGCAAGAGTGGCAGGAAAGTTAAGAACAGGGAAAAAGAAGAGCATTTGGCTGCACTAGAAAAAAATCAAAAATTGCAAAAATAAAATTATTGAAAAGAAAATCTCGAATTGATTGCTCAACGTAATCTCTCTGATGAATCCAAATTAGCAACATAACACAAATCAGCAAAATCAAAAATGGAGACTGAAGATTTATAGGGGATTTGATGTTCTGATGGTGTTCTGTATCCACCCAGCAAGTAGCTCAGGCAGGATAGCGTTGAGGGTGGCGATCACTGAGGGGGAACCGCCTTTCGTTGTGTAGGTGCCACCATCGCTTGTCAACAGGAACCACTGAAAACAGTTAACAGATACAGTACGGGTGGGTCCTCTGACAAATCTGTCGACTAGCAAATCGTCCACAAGTGGTCGCAAGAACGCAGCGAAAAGGAGGTCATGGATATTATAGAGGACAAAAAAAAAGTTTCTAGCGGTTTGTGAGTGGCGTTTTTGCCACAACGAACAAACCTAATATTGATGCTCCCCTTCACGAGTACCCTGCAGGAATGAGGAGGGTCAGACATAATATGAAGGAATAATGAAATTATTTTGAAGAGATGTAGCAATGAAAATTAGAATGTTCAATAAAATCAACAAAAACTTTTTTTCCTCTCACTCAACCACATAATATATTACTTGGAGTACATGATCCAAAGAAATCAAGCCCACAGGATTTTATGACAACTACAGTAACTTACTACCGGGTTCGCAGGAATCCTGATGTTATCCTAAATACCTACTGATAATTTTCATTCAATGTTGAAAATACTGCATACGATATTTGTATTTCTTAACCCAATAACAACCTATTATTATTTTCAAAGTGAAAATAAGTACACTTTTTCTATAGCTTTTTGCATGGCCAACAAGTGTAGACAAAAAAGTCTGCCAATTGGAGTAGGCAGTATAGCTTGAATCACGTGAACGCAGTGGCGTAGCCAGGATAGTTGAATGGGGTTATCGGAAATAGAAATACAATTCCTGTCATGTACCATGGCTATGAGACCGAATGTTCAAAGAAATATTACTGATATTGTGTAAAAAGATGATATAGCGAGAAACCATACCACTTTTCTTAAAATTACATAATTTGTCGTGATTTCAGCCATTTGGACCGATGTTTGACCCTAATAAAGTCAAATTTGACCCACTTGCTTTTGATAAAAATAGTTTTATCATCCCACACAACGTCAGGTGAATTAATATTGATTTTACCATTAATACCAATTTTTTACCCACAAAAGTCAAAATCTGACCCCTGTTCTGTGTGAAAAACAACTGAAATGGTATTTTGGTGTCTTTACTCAACCTTCCATGCCACTTTCACATGCCAACCTTCCATGCCACTTTCACTGCCAGGTCACATGGACTAGCAGAATTAGTTAGGTAGGTTCAACTCTCTACGACTATTTTGCGCGTATTTAGAAGGGTTACAAGGAAATAGTCAACATTTCATGTTCACCCATACGCAGAGGAAAGTTACAGTACGATTCCAATGAAATTCATATGGAATCATCAATTGTATTATACCTGATCGACCCTCCCAGTTTGAACTCATTTCAACGATAAGATAGTTATGGGCGTTTGCGCATGCACAGACGGAAGTCACAGTAGTTTTTCAGTGATGTTGGTATGGGACCCACCCACACCTAACCTCCAAATTTCAGACCATTTCGACCATTATTACGGGCAGTTATGGGCGTTACAAGGAATTGATCACAGAGGGACACACCACTCACGAAACCAAAAAAGCTCCTTCATGTCTGAAACGGAAAATGGTACTGTACATTTTCATTTTGGAGGACATGCATTTTTTTTATTTTTGTTACTCAATCACGAATCCAAGGCTTCCCCACCTTCATTAGTGAGGAAGCAAAAGTAAAAATTGTCTGTGATGTCAACAAAAATTATGGTAAATATTCTTAAAAACCTACCTCTTCCAGTATTAGTACCATTACGATCGGTATGTTAGGTACCTATTTGACTTAACTTATAGTAGGTAATGTGCAAGTTATGAGGTTAACTCGAAGTGGCATTTTCTGATGGTTACCTGACTCCCAGAAAACCCTAAGAAACCATCAATGAAAGGCGTTTGAAAAGGGTGTGGAATGAAGAAGGCGGTACTGTCCAGTTCATGTCGGCCCGATGTTTTGTAGAGAGGAATGAACAATCAGAAACCCGGCTGTGGATGGTCAGGAACACATGGCAATGAGCCGGTCATGGATACTATACAGTCAGAAAAGCATCCGATAATCAGTGCGAACGGGCTAACGCCTTTCTGACGGTCAGATAACCATCAGATGGTCGAGGTATTGTGACTAGGTATCACATATGTAGGTTAGTGAACTACATAAGAATAATACTTAGGCAACAGCGCCACTTCGTCTTCTGGGTGTAGATGTAGAACAGAGGTTCGAGTTGTGCTGCCTGGGTCTTTTTCTTTGAGGTCTGAAGGAGTTGATAAGGTATGCACATAGACAACTCCTCATCTCACTTGTGGTGTACGAATCCATTAAATCTTCCACCACTTCGCGTCTAAGTTGCTGACTGTGATAGAGGGGACGTTGCTACCTTGGGAAAAAAAAGTGACATATCAAACAAATACCAATACACAAGTTGAACTTTTTAAAAATAAATAACTTTCATTTACACACATGGATATGTTGTTGGGTTGGGGGACAGTCTAAAATTTCCCACCGACACCAAGAAGTATAACACACATTCGACAGTAGGTATCGAACGGGCGCTACTTCCCCCGCTGTCGCTTGAGTGCAGTCACATAGTAACCAAAATCTTAGCAACAGAGTCACGTTATCGCATTGCTTGTCAATTGTTTGTTCAACTCTGTTTCGTTCAAGTTTTGGCTAACCAAAACATGGAAAAATAAATCAATGAGGTAGGTACTTACGTAAAACCAGTGGTTTCGCATGCTTGTGCCTACTTTTTGAAGCCAGCTATTTATTAGGAACCAGTTTTTTAATTATTATTCTGTTGAAGATTACCTATTCGTAATGACCTACATGATTTAGTTGAACTAGGTACCTTTCTACTCAATAACTCTGCAATGACTAGGTACTCGCCAATATTTACAGTTAGGTACCTACCTAGTCTTGAATGTTTACCAACATTGTTTTGTATGATTGGTGGAGAGAAAGAGAAGTAGGTACCCAATGAATAACCTCACCTGCTACGTATTTTGTGTATTATTCTCTAAATAATACACGTCTATGTATTACCTTAGGGAAACTGTTTTTTAACACCTCTCGAACTGTTTTCTGTAGCACCTAACTGTAGCGGTGTCATCGGTAGGTATCTACGTCAATTTCTGGTCTACAAAAATCGTTCTTTCACACACAGGCTCCATTTGGGCTCTAGTGATGTCCCCTAGCTTGGCAGCCCGATCGGAAAACACCCAGGGGTATTAGCGGTGAAATTGGGTGCAAAATTGGCTGATTGTAGTGAACTTGGGGATGTGAGGTATCGTTTTAGATGTTTTAGGGTGACGAGTCCAATAATGTGAAGTTGATGTTGACAAAAAGTGAAGAACTGTATTTTCAACTCCCAAAATTCAATTTGTATAGATCAAAAATATGTGAAAACGGGTGACATCACCAGAAATGTGTATTAATCAGAATGCAGTACTACAGGTGAATCAGTAGCTATAGCTGAATGACAGTTTCAACGATCGAAGATGACCCGTCAAAAATAGGAGCCCATTTCTAATTTTTGCGACCAACATTGGTGAAAACCATGAAAAGGTTCCAATCATTAGACGTGAAAGAAACAATAAATGAACAGCCAACATTTCTGTACGTTGAATAGAATAGTAAATCCATGTGACAAGGACTGCAGCGTTTTAGGGGAAGTTTTCATGACACCTATAATAATATCTTCCTAATATCTACCAAATCGACAAATCCACATATAAAACAACCATCCCTCATCAACAGATGCAAGGGTTCCCTCCTTTAGCAACCTTACTTCTGTTAGTCTTGGATCGAAATGGATAAAAATATCGTAACCTTGGATTAAATATATCGGACGACCAAATGCATGGATACTGTAAAAATCTTCAGATGTCCCTTTGCAGAGACCTACCGTATTTTAAATATTCACTTTCATAATTTTTCTACATACCTTGAAACATAAACCATCATTTTGAGTGTGGGGGGGAGGGGAAACGAAATTTCCTTTTTTGTTCATGCTCGATTCAAGAGGTCCATTATTGAAAGAAATATACCAAAATATACCTACGTGCGAACTTGAAACCACAAACGACAAGTTCAGCAACAGCCCACAGCTCGACCGTCGCTGCAGCTACGACCCCCCCCCCCCCCCCCATAGCCACCAAAACACCGTGGCTCCTCGTGCTGGAGCTGAAGACCTGCAATGGATTAGGCACCGACTATCCAAAAGGACGAAACCTCAATGGATACAAGGAGATCTTGTTGAGGTAAGGCCAAACTTCCCTATGAGTGCTACTAATGCACTACCGCATTGGAATAAATGGGAAGAAATGGTGGTGGCCAATTTTCACCTGGCCGCTTGACTCTCTTATGACCAGCGCATGCGGATTTATTATAAGCGGGACCATCCGATCTCACAGAATTTCGAAGAACAGTCGTGATCACCTACTTGACAAAATATGGGAAGCCTAGAGCATATCATCCTGGACCAGCTGGCCAGCCCAAAACAGCCAAAAATGTTTTCAATGAGGTGAGGTTCGACCACAAAGGGCGCTTCGTCCGCGAAACCGAAGGTAAAGGGAAAAAATGATGTGTTGGTAAAGATTGCCCGTCAATCATGAGAACCATGTGCCAAAAATGCAAAGTTGGCCTTTGCATAAGCTGCTTTTCAAGATTTTATACTCAGCAAACTTAAATCTGTGCACTTATATATTGAGGTTTGGATTCTATGCTTACACACGTTTTAATTATTTTACATTTTGAGTTGCCACTGAGTATTTCATGTAGCCTACCAAGTCTCACTTATTAGTTCCTACTTGATTCGATTTTCCCTAAATGGAGCATTGTGATAAGTTTCTAGTGCTAATATTATCCGTTGTGATAAGTCAATAATTCCTAATATTTTTTAGACTAATTGCATTCCTCTATGCTGTACAGGAAGTTGATTTCCGTTATTTAAGTAGTACCTATTCACTATATTATTGAGACTAACTGTATTCCTGTATTGTAAATTGTTAGACTGAAATAAAAACAATGCTTTGAAACTGTAATTCAGATCAATTTATACCAATCCCCGTTGTAAAAATCTCAGTTTTGAAAAAATGGAAAAAAGTTCTTGTAGCGCCCAGTGTTGCCATATGGCAACGTGCCCTAAAGCCTTGAAATTTGACCACGAGATTTTTTGAATCATTTTTCCCGTGTTCTGAGGACCATTTGGAGTCAGAATATTAAAAAAAAATTTCAAAATATCGAGAGAAAAAAGTTTTGGGCGTTAATGGGTTAATGTACCTGTTTTACACACTTCTGAATGCTTGTCATTTTTTATAATTAACTTACCTACCCATATTTGGGTCGTGTACGAGAGAAGTTTCGGTGGGTTCTTGAGTTTTTCATTTTCATTGTCAGCAAAACCGGTAGTAACTTGTTCTTCGTGTGTTGACATGTTGACGTTTCGGTATTCCAAAGTAGATATTGGCGCCTGCTGAAAAAAGGTTATGTAAATTTTTTTTTTTTAAATGAACCTACATGAGGGTGACGAGGTATCCTGGCAAAAATACGGACCACATAATTAGCAAAATCAGAAGCAAAATCAAGTCATCGGTAGATGGTGGGGGAATGGTTTTGACAGGCTCCATTGCTAATAAATAGGGTTTGGATTCACATGGAAAATTGCATGTTGCGTCCTGTGCGAATTTGATGGAATTCCAAATATCAGTGCAACTGTTGAAGGAACGTACGTAAGGTACGTGAATATTAAAAATTGATGCAACAACAAATACCTCATTTCTTTTGCGTGTGGTGGCTAAGCTGAGCCCAACATACAAAACCTGCTAAAACTAAAAATAAAAGATAAACGTTGTGTAATAATTTGCAGCGTTTTCCTGATAATTCCATCTCAATGGCTCCGAAGTCCTATTTCCTGTATTTTTTAAATTTTACCTTCCTCCTCCTAATCAATTGTTGGTTCACTCAATCAATTTTGTATCGTACGACCAAATGCATGGATACTGCAAAAATCTTCAGATGTCCCTTTGCAGAGACCTACCGTATTTTAAATATTCACTTTCATAATTTTGCGTGCGAACTTGAAACCACAAACGACAAGTTCGTCGAACTTATTACAAAATTCCAGTCATGCACCATGACCCCCCCCCCCCCCCCCCCTGTTGAATGTTCGTAATTTGCATACCAATACTTTTGAACCCCTCCCATAAGTAGGTACCTTCATTTTCCTCAAAAATTCGCTAATCCATGCAACTTTTTAATGTACCTGTTTTACACACTTCTGAATGCTTGTCATTTTTTATAATTAACTTACCTACCCATATTTGGGTCGTGTACGTGAGAAGTTTCGGTGGGTTCTTGAGTTTTTCATTTTCATTGTCAGCAAAACCGGTAGTAACTTGTTCTTCGTGTGTTGACATGTTGACGTTTCGGTATTCCAAAGTAGATATTGGCGCCTGCTGAAAAAAGGTTATGTAAATTTTTTTTTTTTAAATGAACCTACATGAGGGTGACGAGGTATCCTGGCAAAAATACGGACCACATAATTAGCAAAATCAGAAGCAAAATCAAGTCATCGGTAGATGGTGGGGGAATGGTTTTGACAGGCTCCATTGCTAATAAATAGGGTTTGGATTCACATGGAAAATTGCATGTTGCGTCCTGTGCGAATTTGATGGAATTCCAAATATCAGTGCAACTGTTGAAGGAACGTACGTAAGGTACGTGAATATTAAAAATTGATGCAACAACAAATACCTCATTTCTTTTGCGTGTGGTGGCTAAGCTGAGCCCAACATACAAAGCCTGCTAAAACAAAAAATAAAAGATAAACGTTGTGTAATAATTTGCAGCGTTTTCCTGATAATTCCATCTCAATGGCTCCGAAGTCCTATGTCCTGTATTTTTTAAATTTTACCTTCCTCCTCCTAATCAATTGTTGGTTCACTCAATCAATTTTGTATCGTACGACCAAATGCATGGATACTGCAAAAATCTTCAGATGTCCCTTTGCAGAGACCTACCGTATTTTAAATATTCACTTTCATAATTTTGCGTGCGAACTTGAAACCACAAACGACAAGTTCGTCGAACTTATTACAAAATTCCAGTCATGCACCATGACCCCCCCCCCCCCCCTGTTGAATGTTCGTAATTTGCATACCAATACTTTTGAACCCCTCCCATAAGTAGGTACCTTCATTTTCCTCAAAAATTCGCTAATCCATGCAACTTTTTAATGTACCTGTTTTACACACTTCTGAATGCTTGTCATTTTTTATAATTAACTTACCTACCCATATTTGGGTCGTGTACGTGAGAAGTTTCGGTGGGTTCTTGAGTTTTTCATTTTCATTGTCAGCAAAACCGGTAGTTACTTGTTCTTCGTGTGTTGACATGTTGACGTTTCGGTATTCCAAAGTAGATATTGGCGCCTGCTGAAAAAAGGTTATGTACATTTTTTTTTTTTTATTAACCTACAAGAGGGTGACGAGGTATCCTGGCAAAAATACGGACCACATAATTAGCAAAATCAGAAGCAAAATCAAGTCATCGGTAGATGGTGGGGGAATGGTTTTGACAGGCTCCATTGCTAATAAATAGGGTTTGGATTCACATGGAAAATTGCATGTTGCGTCCTGTGCGAATTTGATGGAATTCCAAATATCAGTGCAACTGTTGAAGGAACGTACGTAAGGTACGTGAATATTAAAAATTGATGCAACAACAAATACCTCATTTCTTTTGCGTGTGGTGGCTAAGCTGAGCCCAACATACAAAACCTGCTAAAACTAAAAATAAAAGATAAACGTTGTGTAATAATTTGCAGCGTTTTCCTGATAATTCCATCTCAATGGCTCCGAAGTCCTATTTCCTGTATTTTTTAAATTTTACCTTCCTCCTCCTAATCAATTGTTGGTTCACTCAATCAATTTTGTATCGTACGACCAAATGCATGGATACTGCAAAAATCTTCAGATGTCCCTTTGCAGAGACCTACCGTATTTTAAATATTCACTTTCATAATTTTGCGTGCGAACTTGAAACCACAAACGACAAGTTCGTCGAACTTATTACAAAATTCCAGTCATGCACCATGACCCCCCCCCCCCCCCCTGTTGAATGTTCGTAATTTGCATACCAATACTAAGTAAAATCAACACAATATGTAGGTAGACAACACACAAAAATGTGTACTGTATATTTTGGAAAAATTATGTTGATACCTAATGAATGAGAAATAGCTCACTTCATTTTTTTATGTTATGTACGTTCCTTTATTTTACACAGGTACCTATACAATTCAAAATTTTCTGGTAGTAAGTACTGTCATAATTGGGCTAGTCAACACAACACAGAATCTTTTGGATTTTGTTGGAAGGTACTTTTCCAACTTGAACATGCGTTATGCTTCATGAATTACAAAAAATAAATGTGTTCACTATAGAATTATTGACTCCCACGCAGTTTTACAAAATGTAATTCCCGGGCTGGAGGGAGTAGGAGTGTAAGTACTGACCACAGAAAACTAGTTATTTACGCAGAAGGGGCATCTATACAGGTAAATAATAAACGTTGTGTAATAATTTGCAGCGTTTTCCTAATAATTTAATCTCAAGACTGGCTCCCACCCAACTACTGTTTCTTGCATTTTTGAAATTTTACGTTGCTGCTCCCAATCAATTATTGGTTCAATCAATTTTTTATCGTACGACCAAATGCATGGGGTACTACGTCAATCGTCAGATGTGTGTTTGCAGTGACCTACCGTTTTTTGTTTATTATTTGAAATAATGAGGCTTTGGAATCGAGCATGAAATAAACAAATTCTCAAAATTTGACGGTTTACGTTTCAAGGTATGGAGAATCCGAAAAATGCAATAAAAAAAATCCTGGGGGGAGCTCAATGGTATTGACCACAGAAAACATTTTTGGACTAATTTCTTCAACATTTCGCTAATTCATGCAATTTTCTAATCATATATCGAATTTTATCGTTTTTTATTTCTGAATGTTCGGCATCAATCTAATTTTTTATAATCACGTTACCTACCTACCCATATTTGTTGTTCGACTGGGGGGGCTCTAATCAGAATGTTGACTCATCTGTCAACTGACAGCAGGGGATGAACATCAACAAGGATATCAGGAGATAAAATCGACGGAATATCGATGAGGATGGTATTAGGTACATACCTATTCTGCCGGAAACATTATGTACGTCCTTGGGAGGAGACCAGCGGGGACACACGACAAATAAACGAAATACTGAACCGTCACGGAAAATCCTGTTCTCGCCCAACCCCGACGTACATACGTGACTGTGTGCGAGAGGTTACAGGATATTATACCTCAATATTCAAAGGGTGATGACGTTTGAAAGCTTCTATCACATACACATACATATTTAGTGAACCCAAAGGAAGATGAACCGCACAATTTTACTGCCTAACTACAACATAATTATGCACTACCTACTTGAGGATCGAAATTAGGGAGGTACCTACGTTACTACGTTGTAAGGAACTAATTGACGACTACCTCATTAGATCCTACCTCAAACAATTTATCCATACATGAAAAAGTAGGTACTGCATTACTGAATATTCGTAGGGAACTTACGTGAATACTCTTCTTACACGAACTTTCTGATTTCTCCATAGACGATCCTTCCAACTTGTTGTTGTTGTTTGGTGCTATTCCTTTCTCCTTCTCGTTGTTTAATGACGTGTTCTATTCACTTCCACAGAAAACACTACTATACTAGGTACGTTCACTTCTATTGTGTGAGATATTGAAGCATCGCGGAAAATAACTAACAACTTGTGAAACCAGAGGACACGGCCATCTTCCCATAGAATACTGAGCAACAGGAGCAGGAGCTTCGCGCACTTTTTAAAACGAGGCGTTCACATAGCAATAAACATTATTCACTGTTGTACACAAACGTTTGGATGATAAAACAGAATGATGACTTTCAACAGCTGAAGGACACCCTTTCACGATTATTATGACTGAATTAATGCATCGGAATAAGCCTTCTACACTGTCACAAGTGATGAGTGTATGAAAAAAATCCAAGGGGAGGAGGTAACCTTCTCATCCTGTTCTGTGGGCTGCAATAGCCTCTACGTCGCCCCTATAGTAGGAAAATATATTGAGATGCACTCTGAAGGCCCAATCCTGTAGGATATTCATTTGATGGTTATTCTCACAATATGGCTAGTCTGGCAGGGGCTTACAAAGATGATCGTCGCCACAAGTCTACATTTAGGTATATATATATATATATATATATATATATATATATATATATATATATATATATATGGTTTATTATTCTCTGAATAATACACCTATGTAATCGCTCAGCAAAAAATTTTTATAACCCCCCCTCAAACTTTTTTCTTTTCCGTTTCAAGGTGCGTAGATTCAAAAAATGCAATGTCCGTCCGCCGTCCGCCGTACGCCGTATCACGTGTACAGGCTTCATTTTCGGTCTAAAAAAGTCGTTCTTGCGCACACATGCTCTATTTGGGCCCTAGTTGTGTCCCGAAACTTTTCAGCCCGATCCGAATATACCCAGGGGTGTTATGAGTGAAAATGTGTGTAAAAATAGGTACTTTTTGCGTTTTAGCAACATGTTGGTAACATGAGCTTTTGACGTATCGTTTTCCATGTTTTTGGGGACGAGAAGATCGAATATGAGGTCGATTTTGGCCAAGGAGTGGAAAATTGAGGTTGTACCAGATGTTCAGCTCCCAAAATTGATTTTGTATGAGTCAAAAACCTGCGAAATCGTCTGAAATCACCATCAGTTTGTAGAATAACACTAGAACGATTAAATGGCACTACCAATGATCAAAGTTAATTTGAAAAAAAAAAAAAGATCGTACAGCTACCTAATTTGTGTTTTGGGGGCCAAAATTGGTGGAAACCATCAGAAATAGCTATTTCAATTATTTCACATGAAACAAACAATAAATGTACAGCCAACATTTCTGTAGAATAATAAACCCCATGTGACAAGGACTTTGCAGCGTTTGCGTTTTAGCAACATGTTGGGAACATGAGGTTTTGAGGTATCCTTTTCCATGTTTTTGGGGACGAGAAGACCGAATATGAAGTCGATTTTGACCAAAGACGCGGAAATTGAGGTTTTACCAAAGGTTCAGCTCCCAAAATGGTTTTTTTATGAGTCAAAAACCTGGAAAACTGTTTGAAATCACCATCAATGTGTATAATAACATTAGAAAATGTGTAAAAATGTGAATCAAGACCATTAAATAGCACTACCAATGATCAAAGATGATCTGGAAAAAAAAAGCGTACCTATTTCATGTTTTGGGGGCCAAAATTGGTGGAAATCATCATAAATAGCTATTTCAATCATTCCACATGAAAGAAACAATAAATTTAACAGCCAACAAGAATCTCTATAACTCCAATAGAATAATAAACCCATGTGACAAGGACTTTGCAGCGTTTTGTAAAAGCTACCGACGTGGGTTCCACTAAGTGAAAGGGTTGTGATTTGTCCAGATTTGATTTGATAATGGGATGTTGGATAACATGCTAACAGCTAACAGTAAGTGGAAAACCTGGCGAAACCGCGATAAGCGTATTATTGATCCGTTGTTGGTCGGCCACTCATATTTTCAACTGTTACCCTCAGGATAAAGGAAACGGAGGCCAACAACCGAGTAACTTATATGTCGAGTTACTCTTGAAATACGTTTAAAAATGATGATTCACGGAACATCAAATTACTCGTTCAGCAGCAATGAAAAATAATGCAATACGAGTGTAAATTTTGTTATGGAGAATAAGATTCTATTATTAACATTCCATTTTTCCCCCCGAATCAATATTTTTCATTTTCCATACGTTCAGTCAGGTTTGACTGAATTAAATCCTTAGAATACATTGCTGAAACAATTATAAGCAAGATACTTCTTTGCAGCTTGACAAAATTACTGTGTTTGGTAGATAACAATTTACTGCTTCCATCAATTTCGATCTGAGGTAGGAACATTTCACCTAATTTAGGTTTCCCTATACACAGGCTCACAATGTTTCCGCGACCATCCTATACCTATCCTCGGGAACACCCGCGAAATGCAATACCTCAGAAACCAGACAGGCGTGGAATTGCCTCTCGGGTCGCGTCTGTAACGTCAGGTGGCTATTTTCCCACTTACAGGTTCGTTGCCCACGAAACCGACGATGTTCTCCATGAAACGTTATAGGTAATATAATATTATTGTTCACCTCGGTTCCTCCAACTTCAATTTGGGGAGCCCTTTTCGCAAAAATCCCTCAAATCCCACGTGAACATGTCACATAATAATTATAAAATTGAGAAACCAAAGGAAGAGAAGATTTTCTACACACTATAATTGGCCTCCAAAGATTCTCGTATTGTCGTGAGTCCCTCCCGGGAACACTCCACTACAACCTTAAAGCTCTCACCAATATTCCGAAGTAAAAATTACCTTCCGTCAATAAACATCTGAGTGGGGAGACAGGCGACAGAATCCGGGGGACACAACCTGGTGCCCCACTACCAGCTCCCAGCAGGGAGCTGGAGGGAGAGGACTCCAAGTCCTATATAATCCCGGATCCTGGAGCTTTAGCTTCATTCGACACTTCCTCTAACCAGCTCTCTCTTCTCTCTCTACCTTCCTCCTCCCAGATGCCTGGTGGTATCCGCCGCTCTGGGAATTCACCTCCTACCTTCTCCTCTTGTCTACATCGGTGGATATCCGCCGCCTAGACAAGCTCTTTCCTTCCTTCACCCACATCGGTGGATTACCGCCGCCTGGGTGAATTTCCTTCCTCTCGCCTACATCGGTGGATTACCGCCGCCTAGACGAGATTCCTTCCACTCACCTACATCGGTGGATTACCGCCGCCTAGGTGAATTTCCTTCCTCTCACCTACATCGGTGGATTACCGCCGCCTAGGTGAAATTCCCTCGCTCTCATCTATTCACTCCTTCACGCCACCGTGATGATAAATTTAAATTCATCACAGTGGTGAACCCGACGTTCATCCAACCTTCTACCCTTCCTCCCTTCTTACCACCTCATGTGTCGCCCCCAGTCTAGTTCGGTGTCCCGCATTTTAAATTCACATTTAAAATAGTCAGTTTAAATTCGCAATTTTGGCCCACCCGCATCCGCTCACACAACTCTCAACGCTCCGCTGCAACCACCTCCGCTGCCGCAAATTGCGAATTTTAAAAAAATTCAAAACCTCAACCAATTTGAATTTTGTTTCCAGACACCTCAACTATGGACCCGAACTCGCCGTCACCGCCGCTCCTCCGGCCGTCCCTGCTGCAGCCGCCGACCGCTGCGACATCTGACGCAACCGACAACCCCTTCACCAGCCTCTCACCACCCGGCTCCACCGCATCCGCCGCCGCCGCTGCCGCCGCCGCTGCAGCTGCCGCACACGCCGCCGCCGACGTCACGACGGCCTCTGCGTCGTTCCCGCTGTCGCTACCCCCCTTCTACACGCACGACCCCGCACTCTGGTTCTTCCGGGTCGACGCTGCGTTTTCTGCCGCCAACATCCGCAGCCAGCGCACCCGCTACTCCCGCATCATCTCCCTGTTACCATATGAGATCCTCCTGCAGACATCTGACATCTCCCCCGACGCCACGGCCGCCTACGACGACCTCCGCAGCCGCCTCATCAACTTATACCAGCCCTCCAAGATCGCACGTGTCGCAGCGCTGTCCCAGCCCCAACATCTCGGCGATTTGAAGCCCTCCCACCTGTACCGTCGCCTACGTCATCAGCTACACGACGTCGTGACGGCCGACATCGCTCGAACGTTCTGGCTGCGAGCCCTCCCCCACCCCATCCAGATGGCGCTCGCCAGCCACCTCGACGGACCGGACGAGCCGCTACTCCGTCTGGCCGACACGGTCTACGACCTCGCCGCGGCCGCCAGCGTCACGGAGGTCGCCGCACCCCGCTTCCCCACCCCACGCAGGGACCGATCGCCGTCTGAAGAGCGCCGCCGGCCCCCCTCCCTCCACCGGCGCCGCTCCCTCTCCGTCGATCGCCGCACCGTCTCCCCCGCCCAGCAACAGAGGGGGAGGTCCCCAAAAACGGCGCCCCACTCCAACTCCGCGCGCCCCACCAGGACCTACCTCCCGGCGGACCCCCCCCACCGATGTTTCTACCATGTGAACTTCGGTGGGGAGGCCCGCAAATGCCAGCCCCCCTGCTCCTACTCCTCCAAGCAGGGAAACGCGGACGCCCGCCGGTAAATCCGGCGGGCCCCCCTCCTTGCCAACACGGGGGGGACCACCACCAACCCCTCCCCGCCCGCATTCACACCACCTCCACCTCGCCTCGCTACCCCTCCTACGCCGCCGCCACGGCTGCCAACCTCCCGGCCGCATCTGACGGCGCCGCTAAACACCCCACCTCTCCATCAACTGTTCCCCCACCCCGGAACGGCCCCTCCAAGCCCGCCTCCAGGGCAGCCAACCCTCCGGCCGCCACCAGCGCCGCCGCTACCGTTCCCCCACCCCGGAACGGCCCCTCCAAGCCCGCCTCCAGGGCAGCCAACCCTCCGGCCGCCACTAGCGCCGCCGCTACCGTTCCCCCACCACGGAACGGCCCCTCCAACCCCGCCCCCAAGACGACCACCCCTCCGGCCGCCACTCGCGCCGCCACTACCGTTCCCCCTCCCCGGAACGGCAAAAAATCACCCCGCGTCTCCTTCGCGGGGGACCAACCACCGCCATCGCACCCGCCCATCACCTCGGACGAACCAAGCCCCCCCCCTCCGACGGACACCAACACCTCGCCAATTTTACCTCACTCCGCCCCAGCTCATCAACGCCTGTTCCTGAAATGTTCAAAGACGCACGTCCCCTTCCTCGTTGACACAGGGGCGGCGCTCTCTATCTTCCCCAATAATATTCTCCGGCGACAGGCGCGTTGTTACCGGCAACTCCTCTACGCCGCCAACGGTACTACCATCCCCTCGTACGGGACGTACCGCTCATCAATTCATATGAGCGGGCTCGCGTACGAGTGGGAATTTACCGTGGCGGACGTAGAGAAAGCTATCCTGGGGGCCGATTTCCTCGCATATTTCGGCCTCCAGGTAGACGTCCGTAACGCGCGCCTGCTCGACCCCTCCACCCAGAAACCCATCCCCGGGTTCATTCATGCGGTGGATCGGCCCCCGTCCCAGTTTGAACAACTCCTCCTCAACTACAAACCCCAGCGCCGCCCCTCAGCCCACATCTCACAGACCCAGCACTTCATAGAAACCTCTGGCCCCCCAATATCCGCGAAAGCACGACGCCTCCACCCCCTCCAACTCTCACAGGCCCGCAAACATTTTGATCTCCTCATCAAAGACGGCATTATCCGTCCCTCCAAATCCCCGTGGGCTTCTCCACTACATATTGTGCAGAAGCCTAACGGGGATATCCGCCCATGCGGCGACTACCGCCGCCTCAATGCCCGTACAACCCCAGACCTTTACAACGTCCCGCATCTCAGGGATTTCTCTTCCCACCTGCACAACACAACCATCTTTTCTACACTCGACATCTCCCGTGCCTTCCATCACATTCACATCTACCCCCCTGACGTTCCTAAAACAGCTATCATCACCCCTTTCGGCCTGTTCGAGTATATCAAAATGGGTTTCGGCCTCCGTAACGCTGCCCAAACATGGCAGCGTTACATGGACAACATACTACGAGGCCTACCCTTCGTCTTCTGTTTTTTGGACGACGTACTGATCGCTTCCCGAGACCCAACCGAACACCTCGCACACCTGACACAAGTACTTGACATCTTCGCCGCCGAGGGCCTCACCATTAACACTCCGAAGTGCGTCCTCGCCCAGCCCTCCGTCCGCTGCCTCGGCCACCAGGTTTCGTCCGAAGGAATAAAACCCCTACCGGACAAAGTTCACACCCTCACCGATTTCCCACGTCCCAACACTGTCTCAGAACTCCGCCGTTTCCTGGGTATGTTGAACTTTTACCGTAGACACATCAAACACGCGGCACAACACCAACAACCACTCATACACGCTATCCCACAACCGGCTAAAAAAAACGATAAACGCCCCATTTCCTGGACCCCCGCCCTCACTACCGCCTTCCAACAATGCAAACAGGACCTAGTTGACGCCGCTCTATTGGCCCATCCCGATCCCCATGCCCCCCTCTCCATCACCACAGATGCGTCCGACTGGGCCATCGGGGCAGTACTCCACCAACACACCGGCGCCACCCCCCAACCTCTCGGCTTTTTCTCCAAAACTCTGTCCCCCACACAAAAAAATTACTCCACCTTTGACAGAGAACTCCTCGCCATCCACGAAGCCATCAAACACTTTCGTGACTTCGTGGAGGGCAGGCAGTTCTCTGTCATAACCGACCACAAGCCCCTCACCCACGCCCTCCTCCAAAACCGAAAATCAGCCTCCCCCCGTCGCCTCCGGCAACTCGAATTTATCGGACAATTCACGTCCGATATTCGTTATTTGCCGGGGGCCGACAACTGCGTCGCCGACGCACTCTCCCGCCCCACCCCTGCGCCGGTGGCGGAGTTACTGCCCTTCCCTTCCCCGCAAACCCTCAAAAACCATCAAACTCCTACCTCCGATCCCGCTCTTTCCCATCTCATCTCCGCCTCAAAATTGGAGCAGCTGCCTCCCCTAGATCTCTGGTGCGACGTATCGGCCGACACACCGCGCCCGTACGTCCCACCGGAGCTGAGGAGGCAGTTGTTCCTACACTACCACTCCCTCCATCATCCCGGCATTCGGGCGAGCCGGGACCTCATCAAAACGCGGTACTTCTGGCCCCATATGAACACGGATATACGTACCTGGGTTCTAGGGTGCCAGAAGTGCCAGCAATTCAAGGTCTCGGCTCACCCCCATGTACCTCCTCAACCTATCCCCGATTCTCTCCCGTGGGAACACGTCCACTTGGATCTGGTCGGCCCTCTTCCCCCCTCCGAGGGGAAGAGGTATTGCCTCACCATGATCGACCGTGCGACAAATTGGGTAGAGTGTATCCCACTCGCCCACATTACCGCGGACGCCGTCGCCGCGGCCTTCCTCAATCAATGGATCAGCCGCTACGGTTGTCCGCGGACACTCACGGTCGATCGGGGAGGCAATTTGAATCAGCCCACTTTGCCGACCTGCTCCGTTCCCTCGGGATTCAGAAAATCCGCACCACTCCTTATCACCCCCAATCCAACGGGAAAATAGAGCGGTGGCACTCGGTCCTCAAGCAAGCCATCTCCACATCAGCCACTTCCCCTTCATGGACCAAAACCCTCCCCTACGTTCTACTTAGCCTCCGCACTTCCGCCCGTCCTTCAGACAACACAAGTCCCGCACAACACGCATTCAGAGACCCCATTCGTTTACCGGCCGACATTTTCCCTCCACACAACACCCCGTCCATTAACAGGGAACCGTTACACACCTCAACACCGACAAACGACACCACTTACCCAAAACGCTTTTACACTTCCACACATATGTACTTGAAAGAGCCCGGCATGCATAAAACCTTTCAGCCCCTTTATGCCGGGCCCTTTCAAGTCATCCGCACAACACCGACCACCGCGACCCTGCTAATGGACGGGAAACCCCACACCGTCCCTTTCGCCCGCTGCAAGCCCGCCCCTGTTCTCCCTCAACCAACGTCCACTATCAGTCTCCCGCCGTCTGTTTGCAATGCAACACCTCTCTCCACCGAATCTCTCTCCCCCGTCGCCGTTTCCGGATTTCGATTCGGATCCGGAAATGGCGGCGATACTCCGGGACGTGTACGTCCCGGACCCGCTCTCCCCCCTACCCCCTTCGCCCGGACCTACTGCATCGCTTCAGTTTTTCCCGCGAAGGATTTCCGGACTTCCTCCCCGGCCCCGGCGGTGGAAGTACCCCCAGTGGCGCATACTGCGCGAATTTCGCGCAGCAAAAGCCACCGGGGTACATCCCCCCTACATCCCGTCCGACCCCCTTATAGATCCGCTCCTCCACCAACTTCACTTAACCCTACTTATGCCACCCCCACCGCCCCTTCCAAACATCAAAACCCCCGTCCTCAACGAACCCCCGCCCCCCAAATTTCAACAACCCCCGCCCCCCAAATTTCAGCCCCCTCTCGCTCCCCCATTTTTCTCCATTTTCGACCCCCCAATTTTAGATTCAACCCCAAAAACACCCCAGCCCACCAAACCTACAACACCCCCTCTTCCCCCACCACCGCCGGGGATATCCGAAATAGCCTCCGCCGGGATGAAAAGGTCCGGGCGCCGCAACAGACGACGGGAGCGTCCCTCGCCCCGCGTCCCGGCGGCCAAGTCCCCCGCCCCGCTCTGAGAAATCACGGCGGGGCCTTGAGATTTCGGGACAGTGTTTGTGTTCCATTATCCCACAGACACTGTACCGAACCTCACAGCCCCGCCGTGGCCACTTCGTCGCAGCGGGCATCATCAACACCCACCCACACACTACACCCACCTTTTCACAACACACACACACTCAACACACTAAACCACACACAACCCACACCCAGGGAACGGCGGATCTCGCAACCCCGCTCAATTCTCTCTCCCCTGACACCGTACCAAGAATTTGTACATACCTGTAAATACCTGTACATACCTATAAATGTTTCCTGTAAATACCTTGCACCTGTAAATATCTAATGTAAATATCAAACATACTATCCTCCTCATCATCGAACTCATCACCTTTGTAAATGTTGTCACCTCATCAAATTTTTCATCACACCCTCTTTGTACATATGTTTCCCATCATCGTCTTACATCTACTTACATCTACTTATGTCTTACATCTACTTACATCTACTTACATCTACTTACATCTACTTACATCTACTTAGCTACTTATGTCTCCTTATGTCTACTTCTGTCTACTTAGCCCTACTTATGTCTACTTATGTCAACTTATGCCTACTTATTCTACTAATTGTATGTCACCCTAGCTTTAAGACACCTCCGATCACTCTTCTGCCTTCAGCACTACAATTGTTTGTTTCAGCCTTCAGCTCCTGTATCCTTGCGCCTTCAGCTCCCCTTTCTGTTTCCGCAGCCCTCAGCCACTGTCAACTTGAGCCTTCAGCTACCTCAATCATTGGTTCGAACTGGGGGGACCTCTGTCGTGAGTCCCTCCCGGGAACACTCCACTACAACCTTAAAGCTCTCACCAATATTCCGATGTAAAAATTACCTTCCGTCAATAAACATCTGAGTGGGGAGACAGGCGACAGAATCCGGGGGACACAACCTGGTGCCCCACTACCAGCTCCCAGCAGGGAGCTGGAGGGAGAGGACTCCAAGTCCTATATAATCCCGGATCCTGGAGCTTTAGCTTCATTCGACACTTCCTCTAACCAGCTCTCTCTTCTCTCTCTACCTTCCTCCTCCCAGATGCCTGGTGGTATCCGCCGCTCTGGGAATTCACCTCCTACCTTCTCCTCTTGTCTACATCGGTGGATATCCGCCGCCTAGACAAGCTCTTTCCTTCCTTCACCCACATCGGTGGATTACCGCCGCCTGGGTGAATTTCCTTCCTCTCGCCTACATCAGTGGATTACCGCCGCCTAGACGAGATTCCTTCCACTCACCTACATCGGTGGATTACCGCCGCCTAGGTGAATTTCCTTCCTCTCACCTACATCGGTGGATTACCGCCGCCTAGGTGAAATTCCCTCGCTCTCATCTATTCACTCCTTCACGCCACCGTGATGATAAATTTAAATTCATCACACGTATACTACATGAATCCTAACAGTACAGATTTTATTATGATCGTACTTGTTATCCAACCATGAAATTTATATATAAAGAGTCCAAGCGCCATATATTATTATGAAATATAAAGATTACCAATTGAAAAACGCTGGAAACTCTTCCACTTCTTATTTATTGTTTCTATCTACGTCTGCTCAAGTCGTATAACCCTCGAAATGCCCATAACTGTACAAAAGAAGGCATTAATCAGAAGAAATGTTGAGGGTAAACGAGCAGGTTTTTCCCGCATAAAATTCCCTGGAATCCGATTGTAGGATTCGTCGGCGCATGCGCCAAATTTCCACTGAAAACCCCGCACATTGAGGCCGAATGCATAGGGTAGTTAGAAAAAGGACCACTAATTCCCCACCTAACCCAGATTATTCGTGAACTGCAATAGATAAATGTTTCGTTGGTCCCATTTTTTTTTCAAATTATTATTCAAACATAAAAAATGATAGGTACCTACCTAAAATAGTGTTATTATGTTATATGTACATTGATCGCTGAACCTAACCACGCTGGCGTTGCGCATGATTTGAAATAGTGTAGCTCTGTCACACCATCCCACTCAGAAGAAACACATCTTGACGTTCATCGCTTAGGTAAGCTAACATCCATCTCGTGTGCCACCTGCTCTTTGTGTTTCGCGCCAATTTCCCGACGTCACCCGTTCTTTAATTTCCTGAAACGCTGATAATTTACAACGTATTCACAAACAGCGTTAAACTTATTCCTTCTATTTTCATGTACGTTAGCTCGTGCTTACTTGTCCGTCCATTCTTTTGTTTGATAACTAAACTTCATCACTCCGCTCACCTTCCGCTATTTACCTTGAACTCAGTTTGTATATGGCGCTCTATTTGCTCTTTCATCAAACAGAAGTACAAACACTAACGAAAAACTTTCTTCCATTGCTCGCAACTTTGCCCTTCCAGCACTTGTTCAGCTGGTTTGAATGGGCAGCGTCTTCTTCTAGTTTTGGATGTTCATTGCGTTGGCATTGAGTTTAACAGCCCAAGTTTTCCAGTTTCCTTTTGAACTGTTTGTATATAGTGGGAATGGAGCGCGAAATGGGAAAGTTCTTTGTGACTTCAACTCTCATCGGTTAACAGTGCACTGCATATTTTACTGCATTTATTTGTTATTAGTAGCCCTGGGAATAATCAACATTACCACATCGAAGTACGTAAGGTTAACAATTAATTTAATTTTGGAACCTGTCCATATCAAAATTTGTTGTTTTTCGACGTTTTATAAAACATAATTCCAAAATGGCAGAAGTCAAAACCATCCAGCCTGATAATGATGTTTTCTGTTCCGTCTATCGTAAAGACTATGTGTTCTGGAAGGAGTATGACATCCGGAAACCAACAGAGCATTTCGACTCCTACAGACTCACCCCAGAGAAAGCTAAGGAATTCTTACAATTTGAGACAAAAGCGGATTTTAGTAAAATGGAACAATACTTGGAAGATATGAAGGAGTTGAATCAATTGAGATTGAGGACGTTGTACAGTTTGGAGTATTGCCCAAAGTCGAGTTATAAGATTTTGAGAAATGTGGATCCGGAGAAGTTTTCTCCGAAGAATGACAAGTTTTTGATCGATGGTGCCATTCGTTTTGGTATTCCGCAAGGGCAAGTGCCTCAGCCGTTGCCATCTTCGAGGCGGGTTTTGGCGTATTCGACGTACGACGATTATCGAACTCCTTTGTCCACTTACCAGGACATCCACGGGAGAGTGGGATACGACAGAGTGAAAGAGGCGGCGGATGGAGGGTACTGGAGGATGGGGCCTAAGTACGACCACGAAAAGGAAATGTCAGAGATCAAAAACATTTTACGAAGGGAGTCAGACATGTTGAGCAGGGAGAGTGAAGAAAAGCATTTGGAAGAGGAAATGCTCAAGAAACAAATCGAAGAAGAAAGAGTGGAGTACATCAAGAGGTCTCTGGAAAAACGTGAGAGTCGTAAAAGAGGGACGATGCTGTCTAACAGGTTCGGTCCAGATCCTAGAAAACCATTAGGTACCCATGTGGCAGAAAGTCCTACTGAAATTTTGAAAAATGACGAGGATGTTCGAAAATTGGAGCAGAAAACCCAAAGGATATGCAATCACACGGTGATGGAACACGAGGAATGTTTGAAGCAGAAGAAGATATCAGAAGGGAAAGCGTGTAGACACTATAACACCAATAAAAAAAGAATAAAATAACTGCTACGATATAACCACACTGTTTTGACAATTCGAAAATCAATTTGAAGCACACAGTAGGTATGAATTTACGCTTTACCAGCAACTAATGTAGCAAAGGTTTGCTCGTATAAACCTGTCAGTGAGATATGTACGTAATGAGCAGGTATGGAAATTTGATGAAAATTACGGAAATTTATGTTTATGCGACAGGAAAACCTATGAAAATACTCTGAAGAAGTGGGGGGGGGGGGGACGAACTTTTTTTTTTTTAAATCAATATGTATTGATAAAAGTACTTCTATATCGACAAACTCGCGATCATGCGAATCATCCGAGGATGATGTGAAACTTGGGGAACGAATGAAGGGCAGGTTTAGCAACCAGAGGTTATGGTTGACGGGGCTGAAAGTGGACCTACTGAAAGATTCCTACCTATCTATATGAAAGATTTTAATGAACCTCGGGGAATATACAGTCATCTATAGATTAATTTTATTTAATTGCTGTCAATCATCTAGGGACACCTCCATACCTACCTACAGCGACCAAGACACTGTTTACACGACAACACAAGTAGCCCCCCCCCCCCCCCCCCCTTGTAACACGGCCCCTGGGTGTCTTCGGGGTTGATTTCTCGTACACCCATTCTCGAATGGCCTTGAGGACGTGTACCAAATTTCAACCCTCGGGATCATCAGGTGCCGGAGTTATGGAAGTTTGAAAATTGCTATTTTTCAAGTTTTTCTACTCGTCCTCGTTCCTGTTCTTCTTTAACAGGGCTATAACGGATCGAGCTGAAATGTTGCATACACACTCGTTATGCTCCAAGGAACCTTTTGTGCAGAGGTTTTGTTGGCGGGTGAATTTTTACAACAGGGTCGTTGGGGGGAGGGGGCATAATTCTTCTTTTCCCACGATTTTTCTGAACCTACTCGGCAAACAGAAATGTGTAGTAATCAGCTATTAGTTTCCTTACAAGTATCAGACCGAAAATCCATAAGGACCCTGAATTCGCATCTAATAGGAAAACCGAATTCGTGCGTGGAAAGGGTTTCATTAAAGAATGTTCGGAAACTCTTTTTGCCACTAGAGTAAAGTACAGAAATTTATTAATAGAGAAAACGAAAGGCCACTTAATTAACGCCCTAGGGGAAAAATAATTCAAATAACTTAAAGGAGCTCCTTGCAAAACAAAACGGATATAATAATCTGTACGAAAAAAAAGAATGGATCTGATTCTCTGGCTAATATTAGTTTCGAGCGATTTAATGTAGGTATGATTGGGAGGATCTGACCGTGAAGATGATGATACGTCCTTCAGACACGCAGTCCTGTTTCTGCCCTTCCTCGAATAGAGTCCGATGTCGTTGATACGACGAAATCGGCGATGAAAGGCCCGATGGAGCTTGGTAAGGTTCTTTGCTGGTGCTGGGGGTGATGTCTGCAAGAAAAACGGTCCTTCAGGTACAAATACGAGAAAACAGTGGGGCAGTCGAACTTCCACGCCCTGAGCGGACCACGACGAAAAGGAGAACATAATGAGACTTACATCATTCCCTTCTAGACGATGATCCAGATATAGAAAAACGATGATGGACAGTTTTCGTGGTACGGAAGAATCGATGAAAAGCCAAGGCGACTGCTGCAATAGGTTCAGGAGGATGATATCCTGGCAGAGGTCAACTTGGAACTGAGGACGTGATCCGGCGAAGGGGGCTTATGATATCACTTGTTACTATAGGTTATTTGTGGAAGTTCAAATTTTATCACTTCACAATATCAATCACCAAAATAACCCGGTTCACTAGCTGTATAAACAAGATTGTAACAAACATCTAAAGGTTGCCGAAACAATCCGCCTGCCAAAATTTTACCAAAAAAAATTTTTTTGATACATACAAATATATGTAAGAAACAATAAAGAAGAATCAAGCAATTAAGAATGGGGATCAGGAAGGAGAGGAATTAAATTCACTACAGGCCTAGTGAATGATGATTTGGGGGTCTTGATAGTTGCTACTCTAACGGCTCCATCTCTTCCAGGATGTACTTCACTAACGCGGCCACGAGGCCACTGGAGAATCGGCACGTTTCGATCTTTGATCAAAACAAGATCGCCGATTTGTAGATTCGGGGACCTTTCATTCCATTTTCCACGGGACTGAAGGGTGCTGAGGTAATCACAACGCCACCTCTTCCAGAAGAGCTGGGACATCCGCTGAAGGAGCTGCCATCTATCCAGTCTGTTGAGTGGTGTTTCTAGTAGAGACGGTCCTGGTACAGACAGCATCGGTTCTCCTATCAGAAAATGTCCTGGAGACAGGTAGTCACATTCAGCAGGATCGGTAGATAGTGGACATAAGGGCCGAGAATTTAGCACAGCTGCGATTTTATACAGCAACGTGGCTAGTTCCTCATAGGTTAATGCAGTATCACCGACAGTTCTAATCATGAATACCTTTGCCGATTTTACACCAGCCTCCCAGATTCCTCCAAAATGTGGGCTATGAGGAGGGCTGAAATGCCACTTCGTTGATCTGAAGGTCATTTGAGTTGATATTTCATTCTGTGTTTGGTTGCTTGAGAACCAGTCATTCAACTCCTTTAATGTTCGGGCTGCTGAAATGAAGTTTGAACCACAGTCCGAAAACACGTCAGAGGGAAGACCGCGAAGCGCGACGAACCGATCAAAGGCGGCCAAAAACGCATCTGAAGTTAGGCGAGTGACTGCTTCTAGGTGTATGGCCTTAGTGGCCATACACACGAATACGCAGAAGTAAACTTTGGATGTAGGCGATTTCCGGCGGTGAGACTCTTTCATAATAAAGGGTCCGGCGAAATCCATCCCAGTTTTCATAAAAGCTCGAACAGATTGTACCCGATAGGCCGGCAGGTCTGCCATTTTCGGAATAGCTGGTTTTGCTTTTAAACGATAGCATCTTCCACATAGGAATATTCGTTTTTGGACAAGCCGCCTTAATGAAGGGATCCAAAATTTGGATTGCACCAAAGCTTGAAGCAAAGATGGTCCCGGGTGCAAGTGGGTCTTGTGATAGCTATCAACTACAAGTTCCGATAAGTGGCTTTCCGGTGGGAGTAATATTGGATGTTTATGATTATATGGCAAGTCCGAATGGTATAAACGTCCGCCCGCCCTGAGAATACCGGCTGAGTCAAAAAACGGATTTAGCTTCACAAATCTTTTCAAAACTTCATCTTGATGCTTGGAGATATTTCCCTTGAAGAAATAGTGGAATTGGACAGCCTTTATACAAAAATGCAAAGCACCATTGAGTTCTTCAATTTTTAAGGGTCCGAGAAATTGATCGGAGGTTAGCGATTTTTTGTTAACAAATCGAAAAATTCTGCAAATGGTTCTCATTAATCGATGATACGAAGAGAACCTTGAGATCAGTTCAACAACGAATTGAGCATTAACCACAGGCTCCGACTCGGTAGAGATTAAGACAGGATTCGGCTTGATTTCAGGTAAAGATGAATGCGCAGAAACCTCAGTCAGTGGCCAAGTATCATGGGGTTCTAAAAGCCAAGACGGACCCGTCCACCATAGCGAATGAGATATGATGTTCTCAGGATAAATCCCTCGTGAACCACAATCGGCAGGATTATCATCCGACGAGACGTGGTGCCACTGGGAAATCGACGTTGACTGTAGAATTTCACCAACTCGATTACAAACAAAAGTTTTAAGTTTGTAGGTTGGGGTATTCAACCACCCGAGTGCGATCGTGGAGTCCGTGAAAAAATATGAAACCAGTCGTCCTGAGGTCCCCAGTAACTCCACAAATCCAGCAATCGATTGATATAGTCGGACCAAGAGAAGGCACCCGCATAGTTCCAGTCTGGGAATTGTTAGTGTTTTGAGTGGAGCTAATTTAGTTTTAGCCGTGAGTAAATTGGCTTTAATTTCACCATTTTTTATGACGCGCAAATACAGGGCTGCGCAGTAGGCCTTTTCCGAAGCATCGGAAAATCCCACAATTTGAAAGCTATATGGCTTATCGATGCAAACAAATCTAGGAATGGAGAGGCGTGAAAGCATTGGCAACTGTTCAACTACCGATTTCCATTGGAATTCCAATTTCGGAGGAATTGACTCGTCCCAATCAACTCCGAGTTTCCAAAGTTCTTGCATATAACTTTTCATTAGAACAACAACTGGAGCTAAAAAACCTAAAGGGTCGTAGATTTTTGCCACATTTGACAATATAGAACGTTTGGTGTTAATTTTACTCGGAACTTCCAGGTTGTACATAAACTCATCTGATTTGGGATTCCATTGTAATCCTAAGATTTTGAGAGTGGGGTCATCTTTTGAAATCAATGGAACGGGTTGATTGACAGTTTCTGATTCGGGGACGTTTTTTAAAAGTTCGGTATGATTACTAGCCCATTTGCTGAGTTTAAACTGACCTTTACCCAGCAGTGTTATCAGCTGCTGTTTCAACTCCAAAGCCTGTTCAATGGAGTCACTACCAGAACAAATGTCGTCAATATAAATATCTCGACTTAGAACTTCGCTAGCCTGTTGATAAGGGGAGCCCTCATCAATGATCAATTGCTTAATCACTCGTAGAGCGAGAAACGGAGACGAAGTGAGCCCATAAACTACGGTATTGAGCTGATAGTTACGAAGCTCTTCAAATGGGTTAAAACGCCAGAAAATAGTTTGACAGTTTCTGTCTCCGGGATGTATCCAAATGTTTCGATACATCTTGACGATGTCGGCAACTAAAGCAATTTTATGGGTTCTGAAGTTTAATAAAACGTCCCGAATGTCTGTTTGAAGTTTAGGGCCAACGTACAAATAATCGTTCAGTGACCCATTAGCTGTTTCCGCAGACGCATCGAATACAACCCGCAATTTCATTTGATTTCTGTCCAATTTTGCGACGTGATGATGAGGAATGATGTACATAGGTGCATTGGAATTAATCGACATATGCCCTAGATCGATATACTCTTTCATGAAGGAATGGTATTGTTCCCGCAAATCGATATTTTTCATTAATCGGTTTTCTTGGTTTCTAAATCTGCGCATAGAGATTGAAGCTATGTCGGGAAACTGTGGTGGGTTTGTTTTGAAGGCTAAACGAACTCCGTAACTCCCGTTATCTAAGCGATAATGCGTTGATACAAAATGTTCTTCACAACATTCATCTTCGACGTTAATTGGGTCCACTGACTTCGGTTCTTCGATCTCCCAAAACCGACGCAATGTTGTGCTTATATCATCACTGGTTGTATTGCTTACGATAAGGGAAGTACATGCAGATGTTTCTTCATTACTGGATAGAAATTTGCCAATCACCACATGACCAAATATCGTGGGAAATAGCTTTGGTGAATTTTTATCCACTTCAATCGGAGTACCTAACCAAATATCAGCGAACATGTCCGCACCCAAAAGTACATCAATTGGTTTACTTTCGAAGAATGTGGGGTCAGCTAAAGGGAAATTTGTGTATTTTACCCAGAATCGATGGGGCAATGAGACCGTAGGTAAATAAGAGGTAATAGTTCGTAACAGTAACGCCTTCATATTTAACAGTGGGGTTGTTTTACACCTAGGTCTTATTACACAATTCACATAGCCCTTTGACCCTTCTAACGATTGACCTATTCCAGAAATGTTCAGTGAACACTTATTAGTTGATAAACCAAGTCTATGAGCACATTTGTAGGTCATAAACGAATAATGACTTGCTGTATCAATTACAAGGCGGATACTATGGTAAATTCCTCTTGAATCCTGTACCTCCGCTAATACGGTGCCCAAAAGTACATGAGAAGCCGCACCGTGTACTGTAGTAAGAGCAGCAGCCGATGATCCAGCTGAAACCTGAGACGGAACCCGACAACTCTCTGTGTTACTACTATGCAGTGGCTGTTCTCGGCAAATCATCGTGTGATGTCGATGTTTGCACCACCGGCAAACCCACTTTGAAGTACAAGAGTTTGTTTGGTGTTTTATGGATAGGCAATTTTTACACCCCTTCCAGTTGGATAGCCAAGCTATTCGTTGGTCGACGTTTCCGTTGTAAAACTTCTTACAGCTCAACAAGGCGTGTGATCCCTCGTTACAGACCGAACAAACAGGATGAGATGTACTGTATGAACCTTTGGACTCGTGAGCAACTAAACTTGCTTTTGTGGATTTTTTTGAATTTTGCTTCTTTTCATTTGACTTGGGAGTTGACTTTTGACTTGTTTCGAAAGTCATATTTGTGTCAGAAGATAGTTGCAAGGTAAAACAACGATCTTTAATGAATTTAAATAGATGATCAAATGTAGGAAAGTCAATATCCTTGTGAGCATTTTGAAACTGATCTCGAGTTGTTTGATCTAGGAGTCTGTACGAGAGGTGGAAAAGAATAAACGAGGCCTCATCTTGAATAGCGAGTAGTCGAAAAGCGGACACACTGTCGCATACAGTGGTAATAAACGTTTTCAAAGTGTCAACAGTAGGCTTTCCATGGATTGGGGAGAAATTTAGAATCCGATTCAAGTACGCAGTAGCTAAGAGTCGTTTCTTCTCATAAGTTTCCTGTAAAGCATCCCAAGCGAGTTTGTAGTTATCGTCTTGAATCGGGAATTTACTAACTAGAGATAGTGCTGGGCCACTAAGCGATGTGATCAAATAGTGAAACTTTTTTGTGGGAGACAGATATTCGTCTTCGTGTACAATTGAAACGAACGTGTCACGGAACTTGGGCCAATTTAGAAGTTCACCATCAAATTTGATCAATTTTATTTCGGGCAAACGTTGCGAAGTTTGGATTACTGCCGAAGCAGAGGCATTGAGATCTTGAGAATTAACACCTGCTACTGAGGCTACACTTGGAGGAGTTAGTACTGAATCGATCGCAACTAGTAGTCTTTTAACTTCATAATAAGATTTACGCGTATTATTTTGTAGGTTAAGTTGATCCTCATTCGGGAATTCGAAACCGGACGGCTTGCCAGAAGAATCATTGATGACTGATAGACCTTCGAAAGCATCCTCAAACATACTATAGTATTTCTCAAGGACCGTGGTCATACCTTTAAAATAGACACCATGGGCTTTGGGATCCTTTTGAGCAGCTCTACCTTGGGCGAGCATAGCCATAACCTCGTTAGAAGCATTATTTAATTTACGTTTGCACGAAGCAATTTCGAGTTTGTAGTCTCTTTCCATGGCGAAGAGGGATAGTAGGTACTTGAGAGCCTAGGGGAGAGAATAGTACCAGTAGAATGTAGCACTGGAGAGAAGGTGGAGAGAGGATTTAGGAACAATCGAGGTCGATTGTTTTAATAGGTCGATACAGGAGACAAGTTCAAGGTCAAGTTTAATAGGTCGATATAGGAAGTGACGGAGGTCTGGGACTGATTACTCGAGCTTCAAGTCGTGATAAACAGATAACACTGACGTAAACATTGACGAATAAACGTTTCGGCTATCTTTACAAGACAGGATCCAAGTGTAATTACGCCGTTTATCTGACAATATCTCTGCCAGACAGTTTATTTGGACTTTCTAGTCAAACGATTCAAGAAAGTACAAGATGATTTGAAGGCAGATAGAATCATTACATGACCCCACCGTCTTGATATGAAGAACGGTGGTATAAGAATATCGAAAATGACAACTTTGTTTTTCTTTCAGATAAATCGTAGATTGGCAATAGATTTGAAAACTAAAACACGAATTACCCTAACCACGCTCTGCTACCAAAATTTGAATTCGCATCTAATAGGAAAACCGAATTCGTGCGTGGAAAGGGTTTCATTAAAGAATGTTCGGAAACTCTTTTTGCCACTAGAGTAAAGTACAGAAATTTATTAATAGAGAAAACGAAAGGCCACTTAATTAACGCCCTAGGGGAAAAATAATTCAAATAACTTAAAGGAGCTCCTTGCAAAACAAAACGGATATAATAATCTGTACGAAAAAAAAAGAATGGATCTGATTCTCTGGCTAATATTAGTTTCGAGCGATTTAATGTAGGTATGATTGGGAGGATCTGACCGTGAAGATGATGATACGTCCTTCAGACACGCAGTCCTGTTTCTGCCCTTCCTCGAATAGAGTCCGATGTCGTTGATACGACGAAATCGGCGATGAAAGGCCCGATGGAGCTTGGTAAGGTTCTTTGCTGGTGCTGGGGGTGATGTCTGCAAGAAAAACGGTCCTTCAGGTACAAATACGAGAAAACAGTGGGGCAGTCGAACTTCCACGCCCTGAGCGGACCACGACGAAAAGGAGAACATAATGAGACTTACATCATTCCCTTCTAGACGATGATCCAGATATAGAAAAACGATGATGGACAGTTTTCGTGGTACGGAAGAATCGATGAAAAGCCAAGGCGACTGCTGCAATAGGTTCAGGAGGATGATATCCTGGCAGAGGTCAACTTGGAACTGAGGACGTGATCCGGCGAAGGGGGCTTATGATATCACTTGTTACTATAGGTTATTTGTGGAAGTTCAAATTTTATCACTTCACAATATCAATCACCAAAATAACCCGGTTCACTAGCTGTATAAACAAGATTGTAACAAACATCTAAAGGTTGCCGAAACAGACCCAAGTCCACGTCTTTTCATTGTGGACAAAGTGCCAAAACTGGTGCAGTAGATACATAATTTATTACGTCGCTGTTTTTCCAACTGGAGCCTCACAATAGTAGGCAATTTCGCCTTCTCGTCTAATCTACATCGGAAGGGATCCGATGGGGGGTGCCGTGCGCAGGCCTGTCGGAGGACCCGTTGGCTTGAAAGATTATGGTGGCCCTGAAAAGGACCGCTGATATCCTCGTCTTGTCGGGTGAGGTTAGGTGACTTCCCTCAGCTCTCTCATTATCGTTACAAAACGTATTTATAGACTGCACAAGTTATGAGGCAAAATTCAGGTTATTAGAACAAAACCATATAGGTACAGATCAGGGGTTGGTCTCATTCGACAAAGAATTTAATTGTTTACAACTTTTCTTTATGACCAAAAAAATGTTTTTGAGCGGCCCTAATAGGATAAATATCGACAAATAAGTTCAAACACGTGTTCTTTTTTTTGCGAAAAATACGTCAAGGAGCTAAATCAGGTACAGCAATATATGGTACATTCGTGATCAGCGTTAAATTTCCTATAAAGACCGCGGATCGAATTTCCTGAAAGATTTTGGAGTTTTTGCCGGAACATGGCCATTAGGCACCAATGTGCGGTGTAGCGGATGGACAGGAATTTTTGTATTCCATTTTCGGATTCTATTACCTTGAAATTGTAACCACCAAATTGGAAGGGGGGAGGACATTTTTTACGCTCGATTCCAAAGGTTTATTACTGAAAATAATAAACCAATATGCGAATTTAGACAAAAAACGCTGCAAATCCCTTCACAACGGTTTATTATTTTGTACACAATAACCTTCTGTTACAGATCACAGCTCTCTGTACAGATAACCCGTCTATATAATACAATATGTACTAAGCTCTCTGTACAGATAACCCGTCTATATAATACAATATGTACTAATATGTACTATTCTATACATATTATGTAGATCGCTGACCCTCCGTAGGTACCTAACCCAGTACTCGTTACTAGGTACCTACCTACCTAAATCACGAGTTAAATGTTGCTAAAATAATTCTGTCGATGACAAGCAGTACCTAACTAAAATGGCAATAAGAAACACAAATAATGAAGTTCTGAAGGAAAATTGTTGATGCGGTGTGAAATAGATGCCCCTTCTGCGTAGATCACTGTTCCGTGGTCAATGCCTACCCTCGTGGTCAAGTATAATGAACCGTTGTGTAATAACTTGCCCATCAATAATACTTCAACTGTTGTTCAAGTTGCAAAAGTACCTATCAACAAAATCCAGCCCCTTCTTGGTAGATGAACCGTTGTGTAATAATTTACCATTGTGTAATAATTTACCCTTCAATAATACTTCTACGTTTGTTCAAGTTTCACAAGTACCTACCAACAAAATCCAATAGTCCATCACTTATCAAATGAAACAATATCGCAGAACCACCAACTCGACTTCATACAGCCATCCTTGCTTATAATCAGGTGCTCCCTAGTGATGATATCTGGGCCAGATTTATACCGTTTGATTCACGATCATGTTGACGAAGCTTTTTGGTGCAAACGAACGGCTGGTCGTACAATGCTCCGGGGGGTCACAAAAAATTGTTTTGCTCAAGACAAATTTAATAACGTAAAAAACCATACCCTTCTATCGAAAGTTTTCGAGCTACGGCGTTCTGAACATTTCAACCGCTACATGACAGTATCGCCGAGCTTCGAGGACCAACTAGACCCCGAACGGAACCTATAACCCGAATTTCATCAATTTTTTTCTAGGTAACTAAGAAAAGTGCTCAGTACGGCGCCGGTGGACGGACAGAAATTTTTTTATTGCATTTTCCGATTCTGCATACCTTGAAACGTAAACCATCAAATTTGGGGATGATGCGCGGAGGGGGGGGGGGGGTTAGATTTTTTTTTTTTTTTTTTTTTTTTCATGCTCGATTCCAAAGGTTCATTATTGAAAATAATAAACCAAAATTACTGGAGCTTTACTTAATTCGAAAAACAATACCCAACATACTGATTTGTGTGAGAAAGTAAGAAAGTTGGTTTTGGTTTTGCGCCGGACCTCCTCGTATTTATTATAGGTACTAGATTTGTGTACCAACTGGTTCTTGAGCAACGTGCGGGTTTTTCTATAACGTCATTAACCCTAATTGAAGTAATGAAGGTGGGTGATGGCAAATTAAAACAATTCGATTAAAATCAGGAGAGGAGTGTTGGTGAGGGGTGGAGGGGGAGAGATCCCGGGCACAACACTCCCCGCACCCTCAACCTGAGCCCTTCAACAACCCGACTTGGCTGGGGATCGTAAAAGCTCCGCGCGGGGGCGGCAGTTTACGGGGGCGGCAGTTTACGGGGGCGGATGCCTGTGTGGGAGTCACGTGGTATCGACCGCCTCCGGGGCCCGCCCCCGCTCCACAGCTAAAGGTCAACCCTGATGCTCTTGTGTCAGGACCGCTCCAACCCCTCCACCTGCCATTCGCAACTTCGTTCTTTTCCTTCTTTTACCTTCTAACTCTGCCTTTTCTTTGTTTTTGTTGGCGATCCAAAGTTAATCAGTTCCCATTGTGGCTGACCTGGCGACCGCGAGGTGTCCAAAGAAAATCTCAAAACACAAATTCAGGAGTGACTTTTCAAAAGGGACATTATGTTATCTCACTTTCGAAATATGTTCAGGAGGTGGGAAAAACTTGCACCACCAGCGAAATAGTTTTCCTGTATTCCTGGATATATTATGGAACAAATATGCATAGAAGATCATGTCCCAGAATATGAACTTCATTATAGATCCAAAAATCGAGGAGAACTCGCCATGTTAATGTAGGATAAGCGTGCTATTTTGATGGAAAAACTTGCAAATGTGCCCTGGAAATTTGGATGTTGAAAGCTCCAATTTCATCAAACTGGAACGGTGCCATGAAAATTTGGATGTAGAGAGCTCCAATTTCATCAAACTGTTCCGTTTGGAATGTTATAACCTGTGAAGGGGTGGGGTGGGGGGGAGGTCGATTAGGCTCATCAAAGAGATGCAGAAAACGAGAAAAAACGTTTGCCAAGTCGAGTAGGCAGTAGAGCTTCCTCACCTATGCAACATGGACGTATATAATTAGTTGGTAGGTCCGTAGTTCCAAATCAATTTCATTGGAATGGTAATGTAACTTTGATCTACGCACGCGCGAACATGAAATGTTGACCGTTTCCTTATAACGCTTCTAACTACAGTGAAAATCGTTTATAGTGGAATCGGTTATAGTGGACTTTCGTATATAGTGGACAAAATGTCCGGTCCCTCCGAGTGTTATGTTAATGCACAGGAATAGTTTATAGTGGAACAATCACTTATAGTGGAATATCGGCTATAGTAGACGCGTTTATCGATCCGTTGGCCAGGAATCTATCAGTTATAGTGGACAGTGGACATTCATGTCATTTCATTTGTTGTTGTACTCGTCTGATACTCGTCTGATTCACCAGTGTGATTCACAATGTCGAAGACCACGCGTCGGCAGCTCACAGTCGAGGAGAAATTCGCACTTATTTGTCGGTTCGAGTCGGGCGATTCAGCGGGAAGCCTCGCAAGTGCATCCGACGCACCTCGTTGTGATAATGATGACAATTCAATGGCAGTTCTTCGCACCGCCGTTGAAGCATTCCGAAACCCTTGTTCGCTGAACGATTTTCTTAATGTTGACTCAGACCTTGCAACCGTGCAGAACTTGACAGATATCGAAATCGTAGAAGCCTCAGCCGAAGCCACGCAGCAGGAAACCGGGACAGGTATGGATTGCAATGAAGAGGAGGAGGGTTTTGGTGAACCACCTACAGCAGCCGAAGCATATGGAGCATGCCAAAAACTCCGATCGTATTTGGCATTGCACAGTGTTTCGGCTGAAACATCGGTCGACGTTTTATGTCGTCAATTGAACGCACGTTCTCAGATGAAGCTGTCCAGGCAAAAAAACAGACGCTTATGACCTCATTTTTCAAGTAGGTAAACTGATTTTTTTTCTTATTTCATTAAACATAAATTTGACATGTTTTGACATTTGACTTGTTTAAATAATAAAAGCATACCTAAATAAAAGCAAATTTTTTATTACTCCTTTTGGTTTATTATTTTCAATAATAAGCCTTTGTGATCGTATCGGAAAAGAAATTATTTTCTCTCAAACTTTGTCTGGTGGACATTCCACTATAAGTGATATATCGTTCGTAATGGAAATCGGCTATAGTAGAAAAAAGTTCCCGGTCCCTTGAAGTCCACTATAAACGATTTTCACTGTACGCGAAAAATAGTCGTAGATAGATGAAATGTTGAGGGTACACGCGGGTTGGATCGCAGATGGTCCCGTATCATAACGAACCTACCCAACCAGCCTATACGTTCATGTGATTCAAGTGAGGAAGCTATAGTGCCTACTCGAATTGGCAGACGTTTTTCTACATATCTCCATATCCTCTATTATCATGTACCTATTCGAAACATGTTCCATGTTTCCTTGTTTGATCCTTGATCTAAACTGTTATAATCCGGAGGTCTGGGGGTGTCACCCAGATTTCATTCGACAATAAACGTACCGTCATGAACACAAACCACTGGCGGCTAGACGCCCCCTACGGAAACGCTTTTTTTCGATTTTTGAAATCAAAGTTTACCTTGACATAAAATTTTGAGGGGGTTAGAAATATAATTTTCATGCTCGATTCCGAAGGTTCATTATTGAAAATCCAAACCATCCATTTTTGAAAACCATGATGTGTTTGTTTTCGAAAACCATGACTATGAGAAATCGTGACCTGACTATGGAATTGCTGTAGGTGGGTAGGTAGGTACTTATCATTCCTGTTCTTTCGGGTGTCATTCGTAATGACTGAGCAATGAACTGCAATTCACCTTGGAGGGCTTGGGATACCAGTCTCATTAGACGTTCGCAATACACATCACATTTACATGTTTCATCTACAAGCTACATTATTGTAACATGAACTGAAGGATCGTGAAGATCTGTGCTTTGAACGACATTCGTGGAGTGCTCGGGATTTATTCTTCTTTTTCTTTTTTTTTGCTGAACGTGATAGGAAAAAGAAATTTCGTGACTTTTTACGCGGAGGCCCCAGTGACTCGTAAGGAAAATAAATTCCGGCTGGTTTTCGCCCTGCTAAGGCCCCGCATGAACTTATGCCCCTCCTGAGAGTTTTGACTAATCAGCTTTTCCAGGCGACAGGGGAAATTAAAGAGGGCTTTATCCATTTTCGCGCGGGGAAATATGGTCGGAACGGTGACCCGCAGAAGCCATGGAACCGAGTTCTGCTTATAGTGTGTGTTGAAAATCACATGTTATTTCGTGCTTTCGTGACTAGGCATCCATATAAATGGAACACAATCTAACTATTCTTTCTAACTATTATTTTCTATAGAACAGGCAAGTATGTGTCAATCTGTCTGTTCTTCTTTCAGGTTCAAACGACTATTCTGACTTTAGGTATGGAAACAGAAACGCAATGTCGACTCTTCAGAAAACAAGATTTTAAAAAAAGCATTCTATCCTTTCATTTTATTCTGGTTTGAGGTAGATGAGCTTTTAGTCAAAGGAAATTCGATAAGGCAAAACAACCATTTCCACCACAACCGTTTTCCTGTACAAAAACCCCTTCAGCGTAGACCACTGAATTCCTATTTATGAAACCCAGATTTAGTAGTGGCCGTTTATGCGGTAGATACCTATCTACCCTCAAGCACACACAGGCATGACAAAAATGGCACCAGATTCAAGGTACCAGATCTCCAACATTCGGCAATAAATACGCCTCATCTGTTGATTTTTGACATTCTGATGGTCGCTGAACCTAAATGGGACTCTCGACATATTCCAAAATGTTACCGCAATTTGGATGATTCGTTCAGCCGTGAAAAACAACTGGCACCTATGAACAATCAAAAATCAAATCAAATACAATACAGTACGATAGAGTTCAATCCAGACGGAGTAGACGGTTCATTCCACTATTTAAGTTGGGTTTGCTTCTAACTACTTCGGTTCTTACGTAACTCTGGCACAACGTCGGTCCCAATTTGGCCCATGTTTTTGAGCATCTTTGTCCCAATAAATCTAAATGCATCTTTTGAGGGTTATGTCCCTAAAAATAGGTACCATTTCTCTCCATGTAAGTTGTCCATTTTTCAATCACCTTATATATGAATCCAGGTAGGCAAAGTAGTATACGATGCCTCGCCAAATGTTTTACAACACCATCTCTCAGAAGTCGAATCCAATTGACGTTTAGTCAACTCGACACGCCGGGTACATACAGGAGTGAAAGCTGCTTAGTTGAATGGCCCCCCAACAGAACGTTGAAATCCGCTAAGCTCCCTTATTATTTGAAGACAATACGTTACCTCGACGCGAGATCTCATTGTTTCCACCTTCACATGTAGGTACCTAAGTCGTTTGCGTTGTGCCTTACCTTAAACGAAAATATATCGATCTGAAACGCCATTCATGGAACCCTTAGGGCGTGTATATTATATCAGTCTGTTATTTCTTTTCAAACCCTGATCCCCCTAGTGACGTTACCATATTGGAAAATACGCTGTTGGAATGGTTCCAAAACGTTAAAGCAGTCCAAATTGTGAACATTTTTGAGAAAATTAGGTGAAGAGTGTAGCCAGAATCAATGTAAGGGGGTAGTTTTTTTCCTATGTAGATAGTGGTTTCGCATTTTAGCACATAATAATCTACTGATTTGTATTTCCAGCTATTTCTTCGCTTGAGGTACCTACACGCCTACATCTAACATTATTTTGTATAGGTACTTTGTGCTGCTCGGGTGCATCGTGAACCATTGCTCTCTCCGAAGAGAGAAATCCCGATTTTATCAACTCCTTCAACTATAAGGTAAAATGAAAAAATGTGAAATTGGTATGACGTGAAGTGAGCCTCTTCTCAAACTGATCACTTGGGACAAAATAATGTACTGCGCGTGTCTACAGGTACAAGAGTGCAGCCTTAGCAAACGTTTGGAAAATCCTATTTCAAGACTCAGTTTTTGGATGAAAATGTTTCTGTGAAGAAAGATGGCCTAAAATCGGCTTCAGAAAAGAAATTTAAAAAATCAAGAAGGTTAAATAATTAAAATAATCTGTTGCCACTGCGGCTTACATCACTTTAAGGCATTGTAGGGCTCGTATATCGGTAGATTTGAAGTTTCACCTAATATAATCACCTGCAGATGTAGATTTTCTTCAGTCCCATTCGATGGAAGAGCGTAGACCCAATTTTGGTTCATTATTTGCAATAATGAACCATTGGAATCGAGCAAGAAAAAAAAAATTCTTACCCCCCCTCAAAATTTGATGGTTTACGTTTCAAGGTATGTAGAATCCAAAGCTGCAATAAAAATATTTCTGTCTGTCCGCCATACGCCGTACGCCGTACGGGCCACTTTTCTTAGTTACCATGAATGAAAATTGATGAAATTCGGTTTATAGGTTCCGTTCGGGGTCTAGTTGGTCCTCGAAGCTCGACGTTACTGTCAGTCATCTCTAAGGGGTTCAAAATAGGGGTTGAAATTTCCAGAACGCCGTATCTCGGAAACTTTCGATTGAAGGGTATTGTTTTTTCTACGTTATCAAATTTGTCTTGAGCTAAACAATTTTTTGAGACCACCCGGAGCATTGTACGTCCAGCCGTTCGTGTGCACCAAAAAGCTTCGTCAACACCATCGTGAATCAAACGGTATGACTCCGGCCCGGATATCATAACTACGGAGCATCTGATTATAATCAAGGATGGCGGTATGAAGTCGAGTTGTTTGTTCTGCGATATTATTTCATTTGATAAGTGATGGACTATTGGATTTTGTTGGTAGGTACTTCTGAAACTTGAACAAATGTTGAAGTATTATTGATGGGTAAATTATTAAACAATGGCAAATTATTACACAAAGGCGAATTATTACACAACGGTAAATTATGACACCACGGTAAATTATTACACAACGGTAAACTATTACACAACGGCTCATTTACCCAGAATGTGCTGGATTTTGTTGATAGGTACTTTTGCAACTTGAACAACCGTTGAAGTATTATTGATGGGTAAATTATTACACCATGGCAAATTATTACACAACGTTAAATCATTACACAACGTTAAATTATTACACAACGGCTCATCTACCAAGAAGGGGCTGGATTTTGTTGATAGGTACTTTTGCAACTTGAACAACCGTTGAAGTATTATTGATGGGCAAATTATTACACAACGGTTCATTATTCTATCTCCGTAGAAGGAGAACCTATACAGGTAAATTATTATTACACAACGGTTTAGGTAGGTACCTAGTAACGTTATAAAGAAGGGTTATCTATAGAGAGAGCTGTGATCTGTAACAGGAGGGTATTCTGTACAAAATAATAAACCGTTGTGCAGGGATTTGCAGCGTTTTCTTTATTGAGTCGCTCTGAAAAAGGTTATGAACCCAATTATCCGAGGCCTAAAACAAAACCCCGATTCTGAAATGTGACGTTTCGCCAATTCAAGCGAGTTTTCGTAATGGTGTTGCAGAACGCATTACGAACTAGATCGGTGCCTAGGGAAATTCTGCTTCGGTACCAAAACAAGGAGAGATGGGAAGCGGCAGAAAGTTACACGAACCAGTTTCAGTTGGATCAAGGTGCGTCATAAATAAAACTTCCTTTATTCATCGTTACGGAGCAAACTTCTGGAGAAAAAAAAGGCTAACGGCTGGCACGATAAAAACGTAATGTTACCAATACGAACAATATATTCAAGCGTTCGAGGGCGTAATGGGAAACAGCGTGAAGCGAAAATATAGATCAACCCTGGGAAGGTCGGGGTCCCTGCCAAGGGAAAAGGTCAACCCAGAACTAGCTGGAGAGAATTTCCAGGGTTCAAAAAACCGGGTTGACCCTTTCAACGAAGGTTCGGCTTCCGTTTTTGCGAAGTTTCGCATCGATTCTCTTTGATGTGTTTGTGATTGGTGGAGTTCTTCAGGAGATGGATGAAAGTGAAATACAGTGGAGATGGGGGAAAGTGTTGAGGGGCACCTGGGTACACGTATTGATTTTCTAAACGGTAGAAAAATATATTACTCTCGTCTATCATGAGCCTCTAATTCGGTTTCGGTCCGCTGAGTTTCAGACCAAAACTCGAGTCACGATAATGATTTTGTGGTTTCTCGATAGATCTATGGATAGATCTATAGATGAATATATCTATCCATCGGTCGAAAACCTCCCTATCACATTTTATTTTTATAAACTTAATTTATTTTTATTTTCATTTTTATTCCAAATTAGGGGCTCACGTATAGTAAGGTCTGTGAAGGGACAATCAAAGTCTAAACTGTCCAAAATAACCAATCAAGCTATGATTTGTTTTCTCTTTGATCATATTTTTGGTTTATTATTTTCAATAATGAACCATTGGAATCGAGCATGAAAAAAAAAATTCTTACCCCCCCTCAAAATTTGATGGTTTACGTTTCAAGGTATGTAGAATCCAAAACTGCAATAAAAATATTTCTGTCTGTCCGCCGTACGCCGTACGGGCCACTTTTCTTAGTTACCATGAAAAAAAATTGATGAAATTCGGGTTATAGGTTCCGTTCGGCGACTAGTTGGTCCTCGAAGCTCGACGTTACTGTGAGTCATCTCTAAGGGGTTCAAAATAGGGGTTGAAATTTTCAAAACGCCTATACCATTTTTTTACGTAAATATTTTTACGGTTTTAAATAGTTCTTGAACTTGCGAGTTTTTTAAGACCATCCGGAGCATCGTACGTCCAGCCGTTCGTTCACAGTAAGGCCCCGAAGTTTGCACCGACAGGCATTTTCGACTCCAGTGTGAATGAAATTGTATACAATTCAAACCAAATCTCGTAACCAGAGACGCGCCCACAATAGGAAATTTGGCGGAGATAAAATCATTGGTAGGGATCACCTGATTATATTGGCGGAGTATGAAGTCGAGTTGGTTGATCTGTGATATTATTTAATTTGAAAAATGATGGCTCTTTTGGAGTTTGTTGGTAGGTAGTGTAACTTGAACAAACGTTGAAGTATTATTGATGGGTAAATTATTACTACGGTAAATCATTACTCAACGGTAAATTATTACACAACGGTTCATTATACCATCTACGCAGAAGGGGCTGGAGTTTGTTGGTAGGTACTTTTGCAACTTTTTTCACTCCTCATCAACAATTTCTTTTCAGAACTTCATTATGTGTGTTTCTTTTTGTTAGGTACTGTTTGTCATCGGCAGAATTATTTTAGCAACATTTAACTCGTGATTTAGGTAGGTACCTAGTAACGAGTACGGGGTTAGGTACTAACCTACGGAGGGCCTGCGATCTACATAATATGTATAGAATAGTACATATCATATTATATAGACGGGTTATCTATACATAGACCTGTGATCTGTAACAGAAGGGTATTCTATACAAAATAATAAACCGTTGTGCAGGGATTTGTAGCGTTTTCGTGTCTGCAGACACATATTCATTTTACAGTCAAAAATTGTTTCCTGGTTTCTTGAAAATTCAATATGGTGCTTTAAAACAAATAGGTAACCTAACTTTCTCATAAAACCCTTTCTCTACCTCCCTGTTAACGAAAAAATACAAGAACAGACAATTCAGGAATACTATGATGTAAAATAGGTAGGTATATTTAAAGGCAAACAATAATTCATAATAGATCCCAATGTAAAACCATAACCACCAGTGATCTGGTCAATAACATACATCATTTGCTACTTTCAATGGCGATTTTATCTTAGTGTAAATGGGCTGAACTACTCTTCACTTATATATTAGTGATCTACGTATCATTTCCTGCAATCATTATCATCTTGTTCATTATGAAGTCATCAATGACATATTTCACGTTCTTTGACACTAACTTCATTGGACAGACGTCCGTGGGGCGGAAAGTCGTTGCCCCACTGGGAGACCAGGAACATCAATTATGTAAATTCATAATTCATCAACAATAACCAAGTGCCCTACTCCACAGTTAGTAAACACAGGGGCTCATGAATTATCCATGATGAAAGAGTGTTTCAGACTTCTAATAATCCTTGATGTGTTTTTATTTTTGAAACCAGAAATATGGAAATTAATGTCAGTTTGTTTGAGACCTACTAAAACAATGTCCGGGATTCCAAAAAGTTCGAAGAATATATATGTAGTTTCATCTCGGACGGTATGTTTCTTTCGTATTCTCGTCAATACGACCATTATGGCTGTTTTCAAAGTTACTTGACCCAATTAAGATCTTAACATGAAAAGTGGTTAAAAACGGCTGTATGGGAAGTCACATGCCGAGAATATATTGTGCGATTTTCACCACTTTATAAAGCGAAAACCACATTCAACTGAACTTCCTTTTCTTTCTTTTGTAGCTACGCTTTCACCAGCACTGAATTTCAGAAATTTCTTGAACTCTACTGCATAAAGCATATCACCTGTGCACCTTTTAAACCTTCATCAAATGGCCAAGCAGAACGCTATGTTTACACTCTGAAACAGGCCCTGAAATCTATGAAGGATCTGCCGGGAAGCCTCCAGCACCGCCTGAATACTTGTTTATTCTCGTACCGAAGAGCGCCAAACATCACGACCGGAGAGTCACCAGCTAAAAGGTTCTTGAACCGGCAGATCCGGACCAAGCTTGATGTACTTCGCCCAGATCCGATCAAGGATGTCGAAGAGCGCCTACGAAAGACGCGAATTAGTACAATAGATCGCCACTTCCAAGAAGGACAGACAGTTGCAGTACGCACTTATTCATCGCCAAGTAAAAAGTGGGCCTTCGGAAAGGTGTTGAGCAAAGACGGGGATCTGCATTACACTGTTCAGGTTGACAGACAGCTGCTAAAAAGGCATGCTGACCAGATCCGTCCCTGTGGTGGTGCTCTATTAGAACGGAGCAAACCAGTCGAATCACCGGCTACCGCCCTCATCAATCCCCAAGGAACGGGCATAAGCAGTCATGTTCAACGGGATTCCCACATTCAAGTACACCCAAGGGAGGCAGTAACACCTGATGAACTGTCAGGCCCAGATGACAACGTTGGACCAGTCCCACCAACACCAAGACCTTCTCTGCAAACCCAGCAGCCACCCCCAGCATCCTCTCCCCGGCGAGCAAGCATGGGTCAACGTCGCAGCAGTATACCAGTCATCAGCGATAAACAGGAAGAAACGCCTACTTGCCCCCTTGAACAAACCCTTCGTAGGTCCCAGAGACAGAAGAAAGTGGTAGAGCGTTTGATTGAAAAGTGCTAAAAAAGATTTTTAAAAAAGCAATAAAACAAGTGATTTTTTTACAGTTAAGGAAGTGCCGCTTATGCTATCACAGAGGAGAAAGTTACAAAATTGTTTAATTTCAAGACTGAATTTTTCAAGGAGGGAAAAATGTGATATAGGTACCTATTATTTTGTATTCGAATTGGCCGCTATTACTGTCGCCCTAGCGGCGCAGCGAGATACTATGTATCAGATAAGAAGGACGGGATTCTTTTATGAGCTTGATCAACTATTGTTGCGCTTACGTTTTCAAATACATTCATTTACATCTTTCTTTCTATTTATTTACACAAAATACATAACAATGACACACCTCGGAGTTCTCCGTCTGAACAACACATGTACCGTAAAAAGGAGTTTTCAGCACTAGGAAACAAGCTAATAATTTTTATTGTTGAGTAGTTTTTATTGTTCTATTGGCATTCCTAATACCTATTTGTTTTCCTAACTAACCGTATTTTCTAAACGAAAGCTCGTCTTTATTTCTTTGACAATTTATTATTCAACAGGCGTTCGTACTGCGTGTCCATCGCGTCTTTTTCAGCTTTTAAACTAGAGAGCTCAATCTTCGCTCGTCTCACTGCAATCTGCAATGATGAAACGTTTCTCGAATGCCTCAAATTCGAGACATTGTGCAGTTTTTGTAATGGGTTTTCCGATTTTGGGAGAGGTTCTAACTGCCTCAAACCCTTATTTTCCATCCGCGATTCCCAATCAACAGACTGGATGACTGTAAGTGCTGCAACCCGTTTCGTTAGCGCATCGATCCTCAAATGCTGCTCCCTCAGAACGGACTTGAGCTCCAGATTCTCGTCCATGATCCTGGAGCAAATGCTAAAATTGCTGCATTGTTCATTTATTTCGTTCACAGCCCCTTCACAGAATTTCTGCGTAGAAGCTTCCCTAGTAAGAGGCACATTCAAGGGGTCCCACGCCGGTTTTTCGTTAAGATTCGAATATTTCACGCCGTCACATTCATTTTCACTGCTTCCACCGGTAGACAGGTAATCTCCTCGTCCGCGCTTTTCCACAATGAATTTCCTGTCCAGTCCTACCTTGCCCCTCATCTGTCTCTCTTTCTGTTTCAGAAAATGCTCATAGTTCTGAATAGACTTCAACTTGGCATTCATTTCTTTATGTAAACCTTCAAGCTCTTTAGCATAAAAAGCCAATTTCCGCCTTTCCTTGTCTCTGATTTTCACCAGCGCCTCTTGCTGCCTCCTCAAATTATCGTCAATCGTAATCACTCTGTCCCATAAAGCATTTTCTTCTTTCAACTCATCCACACCATTTCCCAAAGAACCTCTCATGCTCATCATCTTCTTCAATTTGATGGACAGGTCAACGAATTGATCGTTGAAATCCGCAAACCAGTAGTGGAACTTGCCGATTTCCTCGTTCAAGCCTTCACTGAAAGCCGCAACGATATCGTCGTCGCGCACAGCCCGATCCGGAACTGAGAGACACCCCTTGTTATCTTTGAGAAGCTCCAAGAAAATACTTATAAGGTTTTGCGACCCTTTGAAATACCTGTGAAGTATTTCAGCTCCCAAAAGGGAATGCGGGTTGAGGTCGAGGGTCCGTAAAACGAACGAAACGTCTTCTTTACCCAGGACAGGGTCTGTGGTTTCACCCTGTGACTTGCCTATTCGACGCAGCAGGTTTTTGACGACTGCACTGGACTCACTCAAAGGACGCAACACTTCATTAGTATACACGGACAATGTAAAATACTTCGTGTTTTTCAATAGGTAGTCTGCTATCAAAATCCCCATCACCACATCCAGCTCTGAATAACTATGCTGACTATGATCGGTCGCATCGTTCCAAAGGGAATTCAGAACACTGGCACGGAAGAACGACCGCATTTCTGTAAAGCCCTTTTTGCCGAACCATGACACGATGTTTTCATTAAACTCTGCCCCGTCCAAAATGAGTGTTTTGTACCTAACTTTCGGCGGGTATGTGTTCTCCTGTACCACCACATCGTTACCTCGAGCATCAGACACTTTGAGTGAACATCGAGACAGTTCACTGCCTAAAACTTTTCCACAGTCATCGATGGGGGGATCCACGGAGCGTTCCGGTCTCATTTTGACTCTCTCATTCTCTCCCGCCTCTTCTATATTCTTCATTTTATGACTGCCATCGCCCGGCATTTGTATGATATAACAGAACTATAATTTATTAACGATAATTTGAAATAAACCGGGAAAATGTGAAATCCTAAACCAGGATACTGGAAAAGATCACCAGAATTTTCATAGGTAAGTACTTGTTGGTAAACGAACACAATATTGTAATTTATCCTGCGTATACGTTGCTTGGTATTCGATGTTGGAATCTAAATAATTTTTGAAGTTTCTACTTATTTCCCACTGGTGTCTGTCAAAAATGAAAATTTACCAGGCAAATTTTTACTTCGCTTCTGACACCCTTCTTGTTGGGTATGGAAAATAACGTTGAACAGAACGTTAACCACAAGATGAAGTAAAGCCTCATAGAGAGTTCCTAGGAGATACCGTTGCCAGACGCGTCATCCGCACGTCTCTGAAAAGAGTTCTGCGCATGCACCAAGTGGTTGACGTATCTAGCCGCATAAATCCGTCACCGCCTCTCGATCCCATGAAGCGTAACGATCAGACCGTGTGTAAAAGTAACCTGACATGTTGAAAACCGTACATATTGAAAAACCGTAGTTACCTACTACGTGCTAAGATGAAATCTTCATCGCGATGCATTTTCTTATTACACCAACGTTTTCCCTACCCGAATACCTACATCCCTTTCAAGCCGTTTCTGATCAGGAGAATCAAGAGGAAAGAGAAGTTGTTATGGAAACACACACCATTGGAGAAGATCATGAAAATTATATATATGAACCAGAACCCATAGAATCAGATTGTTGTTGGAGAGTGAGGGTGAAGAATTTATTAAACTTTCTTGCATTAACCATGTTCAGCAACGACAAACAATTCAGTAACTTTCTTCACGAATTTACGCCCATTTTTCGTATTTTGTACTGGTGTACTGTACATTGTTTTCTTAACCTAAAAAATGGTTTGAAATGCTTAAGCTGAAAATGGTTTCAAATGCTTAAGCTTTTTTAGTTTCGACCTACTTTTCCCTCATAATAAAATTTAGTTTCACAGATGTATAGCTTGTTTTGCAGTCGCACAAATCCATACCAGTTGCAAAAGAAGCCAAATACCTACTGCAGAAGCAAACCTACTTTATACAACTTAATTTTACAATAACTAATTTGACGTTCTTCAAATTTAACAGGCTGCCTGACTTCAGATTTAACAGAGCTGGTGCATAGTGTGTAGCTTGTGTCTGTGTGTAGCTCTTTTGTCTTTTGAGGTGGAAGGGGGTAGAATTCTTGGTACTTCAACAATCAGGAAGGAGTTGATGCCACTTTAAGATACCGACTATCATGCTCAGCTGTCTCTCGTAACTTATGGCAACGGGTTAGCATCCATGTTGTTCGCCTTAACAGCGGATGCGGTAGCTTTGTTCGTGCTATCCCTGTGCTAGCTCGGAGCCAAGTTCAGTTTTCGATTGAGCCGAACTGGCTTGGTGAAGGGTGAGCTCTGAACACGCCACGCCACGCGGGTGAGCCTGGAGCTTGTTTGGAGCACGGGCAGCACGAACGGGTTGAGGACGCATGCGCGGAAGAGCAGTGCTCAGCTGCTGGTCTTCTCGTGGTGCACGGGAGGGCTTGCTCAGAGCAACTCGGAGGAAGCCCCGTGGCCAGCAGTAACACCGAATCATCTGCCCCGGGACAGCACAAACACCGGACCACTTGGCTCGGAGCATGCGCCAATGATAGGCGAATACATGAGATTATTACCTGCACTCACGAGGAGTTTTTATTGAATTATGAAAAATATATATACACACAATTTAAAAACGCTGCAAATCCCTGCACAACGGTTTATTATTTTGTATAGAATACCCTTCTGTTACAGATCACAGCTCTATGTATAGATAACCCGTCTATATAATATAATATGTACTATTCTATGCATAATTATGTAGATCGCAGACCCTCCGTAGGTTAGTACCTAACCCCGTACTCGTTACTTGGTACCTACCTAAATCACGAGTTAAAAAAATGTTGCTAAAATAATTCTGCCGATGACAAACAGTACCTAACAAAAAGAAACACACATAATGAAGTTCTGAAAAGAAATTGTTGATGAGGAGTGAAAAAAGTTGCAAAAGTACCTACCAACAAACTCCAGCCCCTTCTACGTAGATGGTATAATGAACCGTTGTGTAATAATTTACCGTTGAGTAATGATTTACCGTAGTAATAATTTACCCATCAATAATACTTCAACGTTTGTTCAAGTTTCACTACCTACCAACAAACTCCAAAAGAGCCATCATTTTTCAAATTAAATAATATCATAGAACAACCAACTCGACTTCATACTCCGCCAATATAATCAGGTGATCCCTACCAATGATTGGCCGTATTCACAAATTACTATTGTGGGCGCGTCTCTGGTTACGAGATTTGGTTTGAATTGTATACAATTTCATTCACACTGGAGTCGAAAATGCCTGTCGGTGCAAACTTCGGGGCCTTACTGTGAACGAACGGCTGGACGTACGATGCTCCGGATGGTCTTAAAAAACTCGCAAGTTCAAGAACTATCTAAAACCGTAAAAATGTTTACGTAAAAAAATGGTATAGGCGTTTTGAAAATTTCAACCCCTATTTTGAACCCCTTAGAGATGACTCACAGTAACGTCGAGCTTCGAGGACCAACTAGACGCCGAACGGAACCTATAACCCGAATTTCATCAATTTTTTTTCATGGTAACTAAGAAAAGTGGCCCGTACGGCGTACGGCGTACGGCGGACAGACAGAAATATTTTTATTGCAGTTTTGGATTCTACATACCTTGAAACGTAAACCATCAAATTTTGAGGGGGGGTAAGAATTTTTTTTTTCATGCTCGATTCCAATGGTTCATTATTGAAAATAATAAACCAAAAAATATATACAGGCCTACTCCAGCCATCCAAAACCATCCATGAATACCGCTACCATGGGGTTTCGCTGCATAAAGATTAACCTTGGAATTATGTAAAGCATTGCTGTTTTGAGAAATTGAGCATTACTGTTTTGAGATGAGGAGAATTGCCAACTTATGATCTTATGTGCTACCAATGAGAAGAAGAAACTTTAGGAAAGGAAACAGAATCTATAACATTGGAACGAAAGGAAACGTAAGAAGTTAGAAAATAGCAGGTATACAATCACTATCGCGTACACAATAGGCTGATTTCTTCTACTGATTACAATACGTATGTGGTGTGCATTTAATTGAGATTTTCTTCTCTGGTAGACTGAGCACAATAGAATATGGAGAACGTCTTCGGTTTTCTCTGGGTAAGTGAACATGTATCGAAAAGTAAGAAATAGATTATCTACTTTTTTGAAGAGCTCTTATGAATGTCTCTCTATTTTCTTGATATCTTTGATTATTATTTTGGGTTCTAGTTGAAGAGTGGACCAACATGGTTGGTAGGTGTATTCTTTACTGTACTTAACGAATATGCAAAATTCCTTTGGTATCACCAGTTCCACAGATAAGTACAGGTAGGTACATTAATGAAAGAGCAATGGTCAACGAGAGCAGAATAAAATTCATCAGTGTGAAGGTTTTGAACGTCTATCGCGGGTAAAACGGGATACAGAAGCTGTGGAATATCCTCCAGCAACCAGATCACCCGAGTTTTATTTTCTAAAATAGAACTCCCTTTCCTAAAAGTTTGTCGGAAAGGTTCGAACAGAAATGTGGATTGAGGATTGGATCATGGATGATGGGAATATGAAAATGATGTCTGATAAAAATAATCCTACTGGCAGCGAGAGAATTCATCCGAGTGCTTGCGGCGGGCGACAATGGAACTAACGCGATATGTAACTAAGGTAACTACTCCGTCATGTGCATCAGATCCCTTTGCTGGTGCCGCGAAACCAGGAGGGGGCGGTGCTCTGCGGCATTGCAGGAGAGGTTTTTCAAGGTTAGGGCTCCTGTAAGGCCTTAGAAACCTCTGCTTGTAAGCATCAACCGGGTAGACAGGTCTATAACTCAAGTATGGGGCCAAAATGAGAATGGGGGGGGGGGAGTAGTATGGGGCCTAAATGCTTTCCTGAACGAGCTTATATGACTGAAGTGGAAGAGGGGTTTGTCCCTGCGCTAAAGAAAGGCTGGGGGATATGGATGATGTGACTATGTTCCCCCGATGTGACTATCCCCCAGCCTTTCTTTAGCGCAGGGACAAACCCCTCTTCAACTTCAGTCATATAAGCTCGTTCAGGAAAGCATTTAGGCCCCATACTACCCCCCCCCCCCCCATTCTCATTTTGGCCCCATACTTGAGTTATAGACCTGTCTACCCGGTTGATGCTTACAAACAACCCTACTATGATTCCTACAAACCAGCCAGGGACACAGTCCCACCTTACCAATGATGTGACTATGGGTGGTGAGGGTCTCCCCCTAAGTCCGAGAAATGTTGGTGGGGGCCGCACTCTAAATACAGGGCTTTTTAGATGCAAGTGTGAAGGATTTTATAGGTCTCAACCGATTTTTCAAGTGCCAGGCATGTGGGCATACATCTGTAGTAGCAGAGAGGCTCAGGATGTGTGTGCAAGATGCGCTGGTACACACCGGACCAGTATATGTAAGGCGGATACAGTGACTTGCAGCAACTCCCAGCGTGCAGGACCGGATACGAGGCATGTAGCAATGGACAATAGCTGTCCAGCCCACGAGTGGGCGCTAAAAGACTTGTCAGGTTAATTGAAGTTCAAGCAGCCTTGGAGGGGGGCCAAACCTGATGCCAAATCATGAAGATCTTGCAGGGGGACTAAACAGAAGTTCTACAGCCCAGAACCTAACCAGCTTTTACGGGAGAAAAGGGCCGACATATCAATTATTAGTGAACAGCACCGCAACCAAGCAGTAGATCACCGTGGTATATGGATGACTTGGGAACTGCGGCAATACACCTGCCACACAGAGTCAGGAACAGGATATGTCTGGCTCAAGCGAAGTCGAGTAACCCAGAGTTGGAAGAGCTAGAGGACGCTGTCCAGACTGCTGAATGCAAAGGCAATGGAATGAGGAGTGCCTAACCCAGACCGAAGAGGGAGCCTGATAATGGACAGGCTTGCTGGTTTTGAATGAGGGTAGCTCCCCCATATTTCACCGCCCAGGTCAAAGGGGAAAGGGGATATATCGTTGGCTTCAGAGACCCTGGTGAGAAGAATATAGAGATGACAAGTTATAGAGGACTTCACTGGCAGTGATCGGCAGTACATAAACTTTGAATGCATAGACCGTCAAGTACATACTCTAAGCAGGGACATCAGCAGAGCTAAAGGAGGAAACCTAGCAAAATATGATAAGGAACTAATTATACAGGTTTTGCGGCATGGAGATCAGTCACTGAACAGAACAGCACAGGGGTACAATTTTGATGCTGAACTGATAGTACAGGAAACCATGATGATAAAATTACCAAAGCCTGCGATGATGCTTTGCTGCAGTGCTGCTCCTAGAAGCAGACCAAGACCAGACAATGGTCCCGTTTACTGGTAGAATGAGGATATCTCAGCGCTTAGCAAGCCTGTAATCATCTGAGGCGTAGAAGAAGAGGAAACCTGATACAGTACAAAATTTACCGAAATTGCCACCCACCAAATTCACTTATTGTGTTCTGTACGTCAGTAATATGATTGTAGCACACCAAGTTTGACTCGATTAAAATATACATAGGTACTTTCAGAGAAAAATCAATTTGAATGTTAACGTAAAATCAAGATTTATCACAACAAAAATCATCATCACAAATGCAGTATACACAATTAAATTATATTGGTACCTACTTTTTGAGAAAATCAGTTTAATAAAATGTTAACGCGAAAAATCGAGATTTATCACTATTTGAAGTTCCGTAAATGCAAAAAGCAGTAAATCGAAATGGCCACCCACTAAATTCACATATTGCGTACAGTACATCAGTAGTACTATGTAGCACACAAAGTTTGCCCAAACAGGCTATAATAGCCTTCGTGGGCGACATAAAAAAATAATTATTTTGTTACAATTTATTACTCGTATTACTCGTCAATTTGTGGTTGAACGTTGAAGAAATGAAATATTTTCAATTCGATATGAACTATCGATTTTCGAGTCTTCTATCGATAGTGCGCACCCGCGCCCGTCTCCCGTGTTTCCAGCGACGTCATCAGTGATAACTGATTCCCGAAAGCTTAGAATCGACCTGTGATAAAAAGCCCGTATACCAGTGCTGCCATTTGGCGGGAAATGTCCTAGAAATCGGAACCTTTTCGGAAAATTTTGCGGGGCTACTTTTTACCAACGAAACAGAAAACCAGTTAGTTATATTTGTGATTTCGAAGTTACAGTGGTTGATTCATGTCTTTATTTTCAATTCCTTCAGTTACCTCATTTTAGTATCTAGCGTGTTTGTGATGTATGTAATAACTCACTGTACCTAGGTACTTTAGGCCGGTACCTAACTATACACAATAATCCGACTTTCATGATCATCAAATTTATGTGTGAGGACTTTGCCTGGTCACTGTAAATCTATAATAATATCTACCTATAACAAAATAGTTTCATATTAATCTGGTCATTCATAAACTATCTTTATGCAGTGACGAATATGAAGTTCCTTGACGATGATTATATTTTAAAAACATGATATGTATCAAAATAAATAGGTAAATACCTAATTTACTTTAACAAATTAATCATATTTTATATAGAATATTATACTTTATGGGTGAGACGTTAAGTGACACAAATACTTCAACGTTGTGTTTTTTTCATTTGTATTAAACAAAACAAGAACTAGTCCCAGTAAAATATAAATGTACGGAAGGAACAAGGAAGTAGAAAAATTTTGTGACGGTACAAAATATAGACTTGAAGGCGAATGCCTAGTAGTTAATGAATTAAAGCCGAATGGAAACAAATGAAAACGGAAAATTTACCTAACAGAAATGATGATTTTTCAAGAACTTTATGCAGAAAAAAACGGTCGGGGAAAAAGGGAAAATATTGGTCAGATCGGGGGGAAAACGAGGTATTTCAACTCTTGAGAGAGTGAAATTCAGAAAAGGGGCTCCGGCAACACCGTCCTACATCAAAATTTTATCTTAAAATGGTAAACAATTTCGGCATTTAAAAAATACCTCCTACAAAAGAAGATGGTCGACGAATATTGAGTAGAGGGAGGAAAGCAGGGCTGGGGTGAAATACGGGGAGCCTAGAACATTCGAACTGTAAGCCCAGTAGCAGTTACTTCCTGTCACTTCCTTGTTAATGGCAATAATGATTCTGGAGTCTAGGTTCGTCTGTCTTTTAAAACTAGGTACTACTATACGAGTTAACTGTACTGTTATGTGGTGTAGGTAAATAGAAAATTTTAAAGTGGACTATAAGTGGAAACACCGGAGTAGGCTTGAAGAGCCTGGAATGTTCGTTGTAGCTGTACATGTTTCATCAGCGACTAACATGTTTACCTACCTACTCAATGCTGAAAAGTAGTGCATTACTTAAACTCACCTCAGCAGTCACAAGTCGCCATCACCTGACGAGCCTAGCTGGAGTTCAGATGAGATGGGGATGATTCACATGTCACATAAGTACCTACTCATTGAATTCACTGACAATCGACTGATTGAACAAGCATTGAACATATATTCGGATTGCACATATCCCTTCATCGCGACTGTCAACCGGCAAAATACCTACGCGAGTCGACCCAAACGTTTTGACAAAACACTGAAAAAAATCAACTATAACCGAAGTAACCAACCACACCGAGCCGGTAATCACAACGGACAACGGAAAAACTGAGCTCGCAAGCAGAGCTGCCAACCAAAGGTGAGCCTTTCACGACCCACTGTTTTTGTTCCTGGTTGTTACTACTGGACGTTCTATCCTATCGTGACGTCATATTCGGTTAATCTTGTCGAGCCAAGGTTAGTTAGTTTTGTTTTGATTGTCGTAGGTAAATGTAAGTATTCAAACAGCTCGACCCATGAGGAGTTCATGAAATGGAAAGAAGACCTAGAAGAATAGGAAATGAGGTAAAATGTCAGCCAGCTCTACAGAATTTTAAAAGTTACAGTTCGGTGACATACCTACCACTGCAATGTGGAATTAACACAAAATAAATAAACCTTTAGCTTACCACTAATTTATTAAGTGACTACTTCTATCCGTGTTTATGTGAGTACCTACTTACCTGATGATGCTCAGAATTTGAGTGAAAAGCTTTGTACTTAATAAATTAGTGGTAAGCTAAAGGTTTATTTATTTTGTGTTAATTCCACATTGCAAGATGGCTTACCACATAAGGCATAAAACGAAATTCGATGAATTTGATGATACCTACCACTGCCGTTTTTTTTGTGTCCAGAGAGAAAGATTTTGAGGCACATGAAACAGCTAGGCTCAAACAAAATACATTCTTGCTAGGTTATATCTACCTAGGTAATTTCAAATAAAAATAATTACTTGTGATTAGTGCTGTTAAAAGCATACTTACCTAACCAAAAGGTGAGCATTTCCTTTGAAATTTACAAACCAGGTATCTACATACCTAGGTACAATGTACCTAGAACATAGTTACATCCATTCCATGCCATTTATTGATATTATAGCGACTTAAACTCAAATATGACAATGTTTGTTAGCACGCCGTTTTAAGCTGGTCTGTAAAATGGTTTATTCTTATAGGAACCTAATTTTCTTGACGATACGAATTATTGTACAGGGGTCAAGTCCACTTTCTCATATCATGACATTTCCTATTTTTTGCGAAATCTGCCTGGAAGATTTTTTTTTGTCCTCAAAAGTCTTTCACAAAAGTTTTGTCACAACAAGTTAACATTTAAAAACGAGTTCAATGGAACCAAACGTGTATTTAAGTTATAAAGAAATCTTTAGTATGTAGATAACGAACATAGGGTAGGAGGTACCCGTAGGTACGATGCGTAGGTCGAAAAAAATCCTGAGACCTAGAGAAAACTCATTTTCTCATTTATCTCCAGAGACCCCCTACTTTACCTAGATTTGAGAGGGTTGGAGTTGAATGCCAAACTAGTACTCTGTATTGGGCATCGAAAAAAGCTGTTCCTCTTGATCACTGGATGAACGGTGACAAAAAGAAAACTGCCTCAGGTCGTTCCGCAGCATAGAACAGACACGACAACACTACTAGCGGATTCTTCACACAACACCGAGACGCTCCTGCTGGCAGCCTTCAAGGCCATTTCCACAGCTCTACCAACAAACAACTAAATACCTATCATACAATCCCATACAATTATCATGAGTCCCTCCAGGCATCAGTGCTAATAATTCATCTTCTCTTCTGTTATTTACACTTTCCAGCCATTTCGTACTGACTCAATGGGACGAACATCTTGTAGACTGGAATGTCAGGACAACGTGTAGGTAAACCATTGCGCTCCTTTGCAATAATATGAGTAGTCAGGTATCTACAATATGAGACAATTTTGTGTGAATAATGCCCATTTAAAATTAACGGAGAATTTTGAAATCGAGCAGAGGATATTCGAAGAGTTTTGAGATACCTTCCTAGTCTTTAAGCCCGAGGAAAGAAGATAATTTCGAACATAAGGTTTAGGTAGGTACCTACTTGTAACTTGGACGGTTTAGAACGAACACGAAGTACCTACTACTTGGTGTTCGAAACCTACAAACGCTGCAAATTATCAAGTACCTGTTATTAACGGTTTATTATTTGCGTATATCCAGTTTTCTGTGGTCACCTACCCTCGTAACCCCCCCCCCCCCCCTCCAGGAAAGCCCTAAATCGAGTAGATACCTACTGGAGCCGGCCGAGCTAATACAGTTTCATTAAATATGCTGCGGATTCAAGAATTCTACCATTACTTGTTGTTATTCATGAGGCATAACGTTTTTTCTAGTTACAAAAGTGCCTATCAACAAAATAACTGTATTCTTCACAGGGCAGTCGGACGAAAAGGCCCAGCCTATGAGGCCCTTGTGGCTAAGGTCAACAGGACTCTGTGCATGATAAAGCATTGGTTAGATTGTAGTGCATTATGTTTAAATATCAATAAAACGTCGGTGGTTCGTTTTTCTCTGTCAATCAGAGAAGTTGTGTGGACAGATAGCATTTATTTTCATTAGTATGAATGTTTTCTTAGCGCTACCCCTTGTTTGTGTACCCCCCTTACTCAAACGACAAAAGTTAAGTATCTGGGTGTTATTTTGGACCACCAACTCAAATTTGATTGCCACATATCGGCACTTATAGGTAAACTACGCAAACTTTTTTATATCTTTAAGGAACTCAGATATTTTTTGTCTAAATCCCAATTAAAACCAATATATTATGGACTGGCTTACTCCCTAATCAAATATGGATGTGTTGCTTGGGGAAGTGCTAACAAGACCCTAATTAGTAGGGTACAAGTGGTCCAAAATACGATCTTAAAAGTAATTTTGAATAAGCATCCCAGGTATTCGACGGCTGCGCTATATAAGGAGTTTGATGTACTTGATGTCAAGCAAATTCTGATGCTTAACTGGTGCCTACATGTTCACAAAACAGGAGTAAAAAAGGAGAATTTTTGTAGATTAGCCACAGTAGAACATGCAGCGAATCTAATTTGAAACTCTCCGTTTGTAGGACCGAATTTTTAAAGAGAAATCCATACAATAAAGCTATTAATTTTATGTTTAATAATAAACTCAATTCAAAGGATTTTCCAAACCCTGACTTGAACATATTGTTGGAATTTTCAAATCACGAAGAGACTATAAGGGATATTAATGTTGATGTACTGTATACTTAACTCACTTTCTTTTTCTTTTTGTATAATGGCGCTGTTGATAAGATTAGTTGCTTATTTTTTTAACAACTCCACCGGCTATCTCAAGTTCATTTTGAACATTTTTGTCGGTGGGCTTTGGTGCAGTACATTAAGGTATTTATGTTTGATTTTTTACCAATAAATATTATTATTATTATTATTATTATTATTATTACTTACCATGATTCTTCAAATGAAATAATAGGGAACTCGATTCCAAATTTCATACTTACGGCGTTCTGGAAATATAGACTCCTATTTTGGTTTATTATTCTCTGAATAATACACCTATTTAATCGCTCAGCAAAAAAATTTTATAACCCCCCCTCAAACTTTTTTCTTTTCCGTTTCAAGGTGCGTAGATTCAAAAAACGCTGCAAAGTCCTTGTCACATGGGTTTATTATTCTATTGGACATACCTACAGAAAGGTTGGCTGTTCATTTATTGTTTCTTTCATGCGTAATAATCGAAATAGCTACTTCTGATGGTTTCCATTAATTTTGGCCCCCAAAACACAAATTAGGTACGCTCTTTTTTTTTAAACTATCTTTGATCGTTGGTAGTGCCATTTAATCGTCCTGAACCACGTCTTGACACTTTTTCCAGTGTTATTATACAAACTGATGGTGATTTCAGACGATTTCCCAGGTTTTTCACTCATAAAAAATCAATTTTGGGAGCTGAACATTTGGTGGAACTCAATTTTCCTCTCTTTGGTCAAAATCGACTTCATATTCGGTCTTCTCGTCCCCAAAAACATATAAAACGATATCTCAGAAGCTCATGTTACCAATATGTTGCTAAAACGTAAAAAGTACCTATTTTTACACACATTTTCACTCATAACACCCCTGGGTATATTCCGATCGGGCTGAAAAGTTTCGGGACACAACTAGGGCCCAAATGGAGCATGTGTGCGAAAGAACGACTTTTTTAGACCGAAAATGAAGCCTGTACACGTGATACGGCGGACGGCGTACGGCGGACGGACATTGCATTTTTGGAATCTATGCACCTTGAAACGTAAAAGAAAAAAGTTTGAGGGGGTGTATCACGTGTACAGGCTTCATTTTCGGTCTAAAAAAATCGTTCTTTCGCATACATGCTCTATTTGGGCCCTAGTTGTGTCCCGAAACTTTTCAGCCCGATCGGAATATACCCAGGGGTGTTATGAGTGAAAATGTATGTAAAAACAGGTACTTTTTGCGTTTTAGCAACATGTTGGTAACATGAGCTTTTGAGGTATCGTTTTCCATGTTTTTGGGGACGAGAAGATCGAATATGAGGTCGATTTTGGCCAAGGAGTGGAAAATTGAGGTTGTACCAGATGTTCAGCTCCCAAAATTGATTTTGTATGAGTCAAAAACCTGCGAAATCTTCTGAAATCACTATCAATTTGTATAATAACACTAGAAAAAGTGCCAACACGTGGATCAAGACGATTAAACGGCACTACCAATGATCAAAGTTAATTTGAAAAAAAAAAAAAGATCGTACCTACCTACCTAATTTGTGTTTTGGGGGCCAAAATTGGTGGAAACCATAAGAAATAGCTATTTCAATTATTTCACATGAAACAAACAATAAATGTACAGCCAACATTTCTGTAGAATAATAAACCCCACGTGACAAGGACTTTGCAGCGTTTTTTAGAGATGACTAACGCCGAGCTTCGCGGACCAACTAAATCCCTAATGGGGCCTAAAAACCAAATTTCATTAATTTTGGATCGTAGTAACTAAGGAAAGTGCGAAGTAGGCGTACGGTCTACGCCTAGAGGTCCTACTTACATGCATTCATGTTATTGTGCAGTTAGAAGGAACCAGCTTAAAATATTACCTACCTTCTACAACAACTATCTATGTACCTTTTGTAAGTGCGTAGGTATCTATTTCCGGGAATAGACCGCCCCAAATCACCACCACCGAACCATCAAACAGATCGAAAAACATTGACCGAAATGCAGCAACGTTGGACGTTCACTCCGTCTCACTACGTATTTTATGCACAATTTATTACTACTACACCACCTGGGAATCTACGAGTACTTTGAAATCAAGGCCGTTTTCTCAATTTGACAGAAATTTTCCATTTGCTGCTGGGAAGAAATGAAATGCCAATTCCACCTTTTTTTGGTATCTAGGTAGGTAATTTTTGCTATTTGGAATGCAACAATTTTTTTTTGCCTCTGTCGGCATCTCGCACTATTTTGGGAAAATAACACTCATAGCGTTCGAGGGAATCTGATGCACTTGACGGAGAGGTACTGCTATCTCATTAGTTCTTCGGTTGCCCGCCGCGAGCACTCGAGCGAATTCTGTCGCTGACGAAACATAGAAAGGTACAATTTTTCTCATAGAGAGATAGAAATAATAAAAATAGACCTTTGTACATGTTTATCCGTTTATGAAACTGCTTAAGCCTATCCATGACCACCCTTTTTCTTTCTTTAAAAAAAGTATTTATTTATTCTATTTTATTTTATTTTTTTGCCAATTTTCGTAGAAAATGACGCTATTGCAATGGGACCACAATTTTCAGAATATGAATTTTTGACAATTATTTACAGGTAAATCCATTCCAAAACCATGACAAAAATGCCAAATTTCGCCAAAACCTTCGTATTGCCAAACAAAAGAATAAGTTCAAAGATGATGAACTTTGATGAAAAATTCAAATTTTTAGGGGTAAAATCGGTAAAAACGGCTAAAATCCCGAACAATTTATACAAAATCATTGAAAGTGGTATGGAAGGGTGAGTATAGACAGAAAAATACCATTTCAGTATCATTCAGAATAGGGGTCAAATTTGGATTTTTTGGGGGCTCAAAAATGTGTATTCAGGGCTAAAATCAATATTGATTTCCTTGACGTTGTGCGGGACGGTGATTCACGACGGAGGACTGTTCCAATGATAAAAATATTTTCAAAGGTTGGGTCAAATTTGACATGATAAGGGTCAAAAATCGGTAAAAATGGCTAAAATCACGAAAAAAAAGATAAAATTTTATGACAAATGGTATGGTTTTTCGCTATATCACCTTTTTACACAATAGCACGAATATTTCTTTGAAAATTGGCTCTTATAGCCATGCTGCATGACTGGAACTTTTTTTTTTTTTAAACTGCAGTATAAATAACCACTGAGCAAAATGAACTAAAATGCGATGATCTCTAGGGAATTATGATTGTTTTATTATCCTTCATAGAAAAGAACCATGAGAAGAAGACGTTTGGTACTGTTGAAATCTCCGTACAAGAGGATTTTCAGCGTAGGAAGCGCCTTTGTTTGGATAACAAATGTTGTGGTCGGTTACGAATTAATCTACACGACTCAAATTTTGAAACGCTACGGCCCCCACGGCGTATACTCCTTTTGCTTGGCTGCACTGATGCACATCATCCCACGTAAGACGGATTACCAGTTTATTGTTCCAAATTTATATACCTAACACTTTTATTTATTTATTTTTGTTTTGTTTTGTTAATAGTGGGAGTCGTCACGACGTCGTATACGACTTCCAGTTTTCTAACTCCTCTAGAGCTCATTGGTCCAAGTTATTGTAAGGCTTAAAAGTTTTATTTCGATTGTTCAGTGTAGACACACGTTACTGTCAAGCTGACAGCAATTCACTCACTAGACTCAGTATTTCTTATAAATATTTCCCAGCGCTTTTTGTTACTTACAAAATAATACTTTATAATTAACTACTAATATTAATATACTATAATACTTATATTAACTCAAAATGGCATTTTAAACCCAATAAAGTACCGAGTTTCCTATTTATTAATCTGTATTAACTCAAAATGGCATTTCAAAACCGATCAAGAACCAATTTTCCTAAAACTAGGTACAACATTTACTAGGTAAGACATGATATATATGAATGTTGGGGAGCTATTTGACAATTTTATACGAGAATGAACCACACTCTAATTAAATAATTACGTAGCTTGGCCGATCAATAACTTCCAGAAGCAGAATTTGTACATGTTTTTCAGTATGGAGCTATTTGGAACTAGTGTCAGCTATAGCAACATCGGGAGGTCTATACCATTACGTATATGGATCGTCAAACGAGCTGATGGGATTTTTGACTGGTTGGCTTCAAATACTAGGCATAATATCTTGTAAGTTGAAATATTTGTCATGAGGCCTCATATAGATTTATTTATTTATTTATTTATTATGTTGTGTACGGGCAAGCCCAATTACACGGATAAATACAGCGTGGAATAACAAACGAGAAAATAACATTATTCAGCACCTCTGGAGCAAACAAATTTATAATCCATGTGTGTGTTGTTTTTTTAATTTATTTTAATTTTATTTATTTATTTTTCTTTTGGATGATAATCAATATCAACTTAAACTGAAGTATAACAGAAGATTTACTTGTTTTGTTGTATTTATTAGATATGGCCACAATAGCCGCAAAATTAGCATTCCGAATCGACACAGCCCTATTCGACAATAACTTAGAGACGGCTTTTGAAAAGCACATGGGCGCTGAATTAAGCCTAGGTGTACGATATTATCTGAACAGTGGTCCTAAAGTCCTTCGTCTTCTCATTATAATGACCACGGCAGGTGACTAACTTTTGTACGATTGTATTACCTATCAGAACCATCAATTACCTAGGTTAATAAGATGTTCTTGCCGACTCTTTACGTCATTTGCTTACAGAGCACTATAGGTAATCGTACCTAACTTCTATCAAATAATCTTTAATCAAATAATAACTTAATGAACTTCATGAAATAATAACCATATTTTTCAGGAATATCAACTGCGATCGAAACTGCAAATTTCTTTCATTCACTGGTGTTTTACATCGTTCTGTGCTCAGTCTGTTCCCTGTGCGTTTTGCTTGCTGGAGACTTAAACCTGGAAAATTTCGTCACTCCGAGTTCAAAATGCATTTCGACGTTTTTTGCTAGTTACTACGATTCTAGCAGTCTTTACAGTACAGTCTATTTGGCAGTTCATCTGGGTACGTACTGATAAGTAAGCCTACGAACCGATTATAAACTTGTATACACCATCTCCATAGAGACTGGTCTGGTAGCCGAATCCCTACTTAACGCCTGTAGGTTAGTTTAACTGCATAATTATATCAACTTCTGCATAGTCACGTTAGGGACGGTCCCCACGCAACAACTTTCCTGACGATTTCCTAAGCATGTGGGCCGGCCCCGGCCTTTAGTTTCATCATCACCTGATGAACCCATATAATATCCAAGGAACTATTCATACCAATTTTAAGGAGGAGAAGTTGAGCAGGCAGAGAAAAATCTCCCTCGAGCTTTGTTGTCATCCTTCATTGTGACCTGGATTGTCTTTACCGTGCTACCTATCATCCTTACACTTCCGGAGGATATTCAGAGTTCAGTTAGTACCTACCTCAATGTTTAATGGTACTGTATGCTTGCCATGGAGATCTATCAAGCCGGTGTTTGAGTCTCAGTACCAGAAGAGTAAAGATAAGTACTCGTAGCAGGAGACTATTAAATTTGATGTAGGTACCGACATAAATATCAACATGATGCAGGTAAAATGAATACATTATACTCTCATTATGAACTGAACGTCGGTAACAAGGTGTCTCAACGTAGAACGTGAGTTTTTCTCACAGAAGGCTTTGTAAGGGCGAAACGGGTCGAAATGATACTGAAACGAACAGTGACAATCAATATTCACTTGCCTCAATAATAACCTTCTGCACTTCACAAATAACATTACTAGGTGGAATTATCTGGTAGGACAGGGCGGTACGTTTCGTCCACCAAACAAAATATTATTTATAACTTGAACCAATGTTGCACGAAAATTTCAATTGCAACGTGTAATCAGACCCTTCACCAATTCCTTTACCGTCAAAACTCGATCAAATTATGTACAGGTTCGGCTCTTCCGCTTCCTTCCAATATGCAGCATGATATCCTTTTTCCATATTACAACTCTGCGTTCTAGCAGGCATGTACTCGTATTGTATTTCGAACGTAGGCATACCGTCTGTAAGTGGATTTTAGGTAGGTAACTCGTGTAGCACCATTTTTTGCGTAAATTTGATGCTTGATGTCGATTTCAGCACCCGAACTGGATAATTAGTTCGATCATTGAAGAAACCGGCGGCTACAGCTTGTATGCAGTTATTGACGTTATTGCATCATTGCTTCAATTCAGTGCGTAAGTTTAGCGTTATAATAAATTGCATTTTACCACATACGAGATGAATTTTCGTCCCAAAAACGGGTTCTTAGCGCTTCATAAAGCTTCAAAAGAAATTTAAATGCCTAGAGAGCTATCAACTCATCAGTTTGGTATCTAATGATAAGGAGAAGCTGACAGTGGACCATCATTGTGATCAACGAATGAGAAGGTAGTGGGATGGTAATTAGATTTTCGACTGACGTATCAGGATAAATTAAATTCAAATTTACCTCTAATACTTCTACCCCCTCCTCCTTCTACCTTCTTTACTTACCTCTAATTAAAACCTATAATAGAAATTCCATTACTTTGATACCAGTTTTTGCGCCCGCGAGGATAGACGATGGGAAAGAGATGGTTAGGCAAGTCAACCAGGTGCAATATCGCTGCGTTGAGCGGGTACTGTATATCCGTCGCGCCGGCTCCCAAGCCTTCGTAAAAATTCCATAGCCAGAGCAGAGGGTCGTAAGTCCCAAAAATAAAAATAGTGTTTTTCACTCTTTTCTTTTACAATTTCATCTCGAAAACTTGATACGAACTCATCGCACTATAGACTGTGGTTCAGGAATATGTTATTTGTATACATCTCCATTACTGCTTTCGTAGGCGAGGTAATGGACTTGCAACCTTTTGGCCCAAGGCCGGAAATCAAATTTGCACAGATTCTCCCAATATCAGAGAGTCGAAAGTCCACTCTCACACTCATTATTGTACTTCAAACTTGAGTTAGGTAACTAACAACAATATGGATTGGATTTGGTAACAGTCAAGAAATGATGCAGTACGTAAAGTAAATGTCATACAGAAATCGGACTCGTAGGTGCCCATCCCGATTTTCATGGATGCACTACTCTTGAAGATTGAAAAGCTCTCAGCATCTCCATGATTTGTTGACAGCCATAACGATCAGCTAGTGTCATTTCATTCACGGTGTCGAGTTCAAACCTACTCAACTACAGCATTGTGGTCAACAGCCATGGTATGGCGACAGCGAAATTTGGGGGCTTGGTTGTTAATAACTCCACTTATGACGGAGTTACGACCTACTGGGTCTCACTTGATATGGACTTGCGACTTGTTGGCCCCAAAAATTTGTGTTATAATACCTTACCTAACTCACTGGGACCTAACACTTCCTGGCCTTAGGTATTTTGAATCAATTTGTGGTGGAAAAAACCAAAATTTTGGAGTTACGACCCTCTGGCTGTGGGCTACAGATTTAAGGCATATATATTTATTAGGTATATTCTAGTTCGATATTGATGGATCCCAAAGACTGGTAATAAACTATAACCGAAATGAACATGGTACCGTTATTCAGTCTGATTTTTTCTTCGCGGTAGACGTTTCCGCCAGTTGTCTCGTCATGTCAGTAGAAAACAAATGGAGAACAGAATTACCACGATGGAGGTTTACAGCATGTGGTAAACATGTTGTAATCGTAAATTTAATGAGCCACTACATTTTTGCACCGTCCCAGGAGCATGAGAAAAATTGCAAACCGAATACAACCAAATTTGTTGAACAAATTGGCAATGTGGCAAAGATTTGCAGCCTCATTCAGTGTACTTATAAAGAGTGCAAGCAACGATCAATGGATCGTTGCAAGCAAGTCACCAATGGATTTCAATGGAAACGTTTGAAACTTCAAATGTACTGAACACCTCCACACCTCTTCTCAATTCTTGAACACTATGAATAAATATGACTTAAATGCATCACACACATTGCCTGTACAACTGTTGCGTTGTTGAATTTTCACGGATTTCCAGCCTCATATTTGACTTCAGGTTGTTTGTACACTTCGTCGCCCTATCACGAACTGTTGTGGCAATGGCGAGGGACGGACTTCTGTTCTCAGTGTTGTCCAGAGTCGAGAGTTACACCCAATATCCCGTCAAACCGAACCTAATTCTTGGCATACTGGCAGGTTGTTATTCGCCGACCAAATACGATGAGCTGTCACAAGTTTGATCACACAAGATTAGCAACGTAGCAAGAAAACTTAAACAGCAAAGCCTAATACGAGTTTTCAAAATAGCGTTACGTAGTGTTATTACGTACGGACTTAGCTTATTGATGTGTTATTTAGGGGCTGTGGCTATGGTTTTCAAAACGGATTTCCTGCTGGGGCTCAGCGAAGTAACTAGATGCTTGATGACGTGTGTCGTTCCGGTGTGCGTTATGTTGTTGAGGCAAGTAGACAGGTTTTATCTACCCACTAAACACCTGATCTAATAATGAAGAGAAACCTAACGACAAAGTGTTCTGAAGCATGAGTGAGGTTAAAATCAGAATCCACAAACTACTCTGTATAACCCGTGGAGAGTAAATTACGCTACACGTTTCAGGTACACTGATGCTTCCGCTTATATGCTAAAGCAGAAGAAGGACAGAACCACAATCATCGAACCATTAGAATACGCTGGAATAGCAATATGGGCGAATAGTTAGTAGTGAATTTCTTTCATATTCTCACTGTGTAACTGTAGATAATTTCACCTTGCACACTGCGTTAAAAAAAATCGATAGAATTCGCTCAACGATTGTATTATGTACCAAGGTATGAAAATTACCACGAAACAAGATTCTCTCACAATAGAGAGTTTTTGCAACACACTCACGACGAAACGAACGGAACGAAAGCAGTGCTGCGCATGCGCACTTAAGACACCGAAAAGTTTGACGAACCGTGACGACGAAAAATACCGGGATCTCGCGGTGTCAGCTTTCGTCGTGTTGATATGACGAAACGTAATTTAACCTTACATCTGTATAACGCTACCTACCTTCTTCTGTTTTCCTTGGAAAATAAAAATGTTGAGCGTCGTATTCACAGCTGCTTCTTGGCGTCTTGGCAGACTTGACGCCATGTGTGGACATAGATTTGTATTAACCATGGAGTAAAATGGATGAAAGAGAGGTTGACATAACGTTAGCGTGACTCCACCAGCCGGTAGACGCCAAAGCTGAACGAAAACTGAACCGAAAAAGGTTAGCATCTGACTTCGGTCGCCCTATCCGCCATTTCCGTTTCGGTGTCGTTTTCCGTTTCGTTTCGTCACGAGTGTGTTGCAAAAACTCTCTATTACAAGCCACGTTTGATTTAAACCATCCATCACTCAGGTCTAATTGCATCGGTAAATTTTGATCGAACGGTTGAGAAACTGAGGCTACCCTACCCACTCACTTACACTACAAATCACAAGAACATAGCTATTAAGCAATTTTTAGCAACATACTACTCGATAGATATTTTTTAAACAGTGAGAAACATTAATTTACAGTGTCCAGTACAGTTGCCATTAGTGCCCTGCTGTGCCAGTGGACGGCCGGACTCCAAATCATTGATGGGATACCAGCTCACGACCACCCTTACCGCTTAAGCGTCGCGGGTTTCATCTTCGTTGTATCGGCAGGTTACCTCATTTACCAGAAGCAACACGTCCTGAAAACTGCATACCGGGTATGAACAAAGGCACCTTGAATATTCGAATTACTTACTTATACATAGTAAAATGCAGCCAACTATTCAGGAAACCGCAGAACAGTGATAATATAATGATATGTACCCTCAAAGAAAATATGTGAGGCCGGATCTTCACTGGAAGAGGGGAGCTCACCTTCTTGAACATGTTAGCCATTAGGCGACTGAACTATTTGACATTATGTTTACCAGTCAGTAGCAAGCTTGAAACACTCACCTGGATTGGGGCATTATATATTGTGTCTTTGATGATCATAAGACTTTAATGGACAGTAATGGAATGAATGCTGAGATGGTGTTACCCTGGGTGTGGGTAACGATTATACGATACAAGCAATAAGCATAACGAGTAATCTTTTATGCTTGTTATGTTTCTGGAACTGCAACGTCCCTTCTTCCCAGACGCAACGTTCCTCCTCAACTATCACAATCCCTTCCATTCTTACACCACAGTGAACCTCATTTCACATCCGGCATATAAAACATAATAGTCAAACTCTTTGCTTTTCTGGAAACAAATGACACACTTGACATGTGCTTCTTATCTCTACGCAGGTGGGGGGTCTCTATCCAGCAATTTGGCTCAAACAACTGTTGTAGTAGTAGGAAATTGAGATATAAGCTCCTCCATGGAACTTATCCAATCCTCAATCCCCAATCTTATGAATTTCAAGACAAATCTTGAACAATCCATTACCCTTCCAAAAGCTAGGGTAATGGATACCGATGGGGGGATGGATATGAAGGTGGTGGTGTTCTGACTCCACTTCAAAACTGTTGGGATAATGATTAGAGATAAAAAATTACAATTCAGAATTGAGGAATGACCAGTCTAGTCTTGTTTTTGATGGTTTTTTTAATTCTCACAACGTTTCTACCCAGGATCTGGGTCCTATTCATGTGGATTTGTGGTCCAAAAGGTCACCACCTTTTGGACCACAAATCCACATGAATAGGTGGATAGGTGGTAATTTCCAATTTGATTCACTGACCAGAGGTAAAAAGCAAATTGCTTAAGGTAACATAACCTGCTGAGGTAATAGAAGATTACAGCAAGAATTTTCCTGAGAATGAAACCAACAGAAGAAATACTTCCTATCAGTAAGTAAACTCTGGGAATGGTAACGATGAATAGTAACAATTCAATTATCCATCTGGAGCAGCTCCAATATGACTTCAGTTAGTCTATAAAAAAAAAGAAGCTCAAACTGAAACATACACAGTCAATGGACAACATGAATCTATCCATCTCGTATGTACATGTACAGGAATCTTTTAGAAAATTGTCTAGAGGTCCCCATATTTGATCAATATGAAGACCCAAACGTCTTTCTATTGGAAAGCAAGGGATCGAGCATATTCATATAATAACTATGGATAGTATAAACCGATACCAACCGAGTAATGTATCGACCCAGACCGGCTCTGACCTCAAGACAGCTCCAAACTCCATTACCACTCTCGTTCCAATCAGAACTCCAGCGGTTTCAGTAAAAACAACTTGGAACGATTCCAGACATCTCCGCAGTGAGATTGGAGTAAGAGTACGAACTCCACACTCCTTTCTAAATTTGATAGTTGTTGTTTCCAAAGTGCCTAGTTCTTTCACTGAAGCTCCACCAGTACCTATGTAAACCTATGATAGGTTGGTATTATTGTTGCAGGTTCCGTTTGTTCCTCTTTTACCAATACTTTCAGTATTCACACAGTCGTTCCTGTTTTCGCTGGTACAGATGACGTTCGTTGTGGCTATTGGCATATGGCTATGTTTAGGTAAGTACCTAATGCTGGTAGGTTATGGTCAATGAGATGACAAACACAACACCAACTGACGCCTGTATGCTCCCACAGGTATAATATTTTATCTCGTGTACTCAATGAGCCACTCTCGAGAACGTCTTCTGGCATAACATAACAATTTGCCATCATAGATTGGAAGGAACAGAGGACCTTACAGAAAAGGGTGCCCTGTTCGCGAGCGGATACGGAATAAAACAAACCTGCATGTGAATGTCGAAAACAATAAAGTTTCATTTAAACCCCTCATTTAAACAATTGTGGTTAATCTGGTTAAGATACAAATTCTACTGGAGTACTAAGTTCAATTCACATTGAAGGCAAGAAAAAGTAGAAAGTTTGACCTTGTACGATTAGGGTAGGTATTTCTATTCCAAATTCCCTAAAAATATTATATGCCAAGCTTTCTCTCTACATCAACATATATTTTTTATATAAAGACTACTACCACGAATCTATATAAAATCCCACGAAGAACTAGTCACGGAACTACCAGCAATGCGGTATTCTAATTGTAATATCAAACCATCAATTTAGTTCAATAAATTACTGTACCTACAGTAAATTTGAAAGCACATGTACCTATGTGCTCATCAAAACCTCCAAAACCCGTATAAATTATTCTGGTTTGGTTAACGAAGAGCATACCTAGTGCTCCCATTCTAAATATGGATGGGCCGACACAATCACACATACACGAATAAACGGTCTTGAAAAATTATTAAGGTATCACAGAACGCATACTCGACGTATTATAAATTACATATATATATATTTATTGGTTCAAACCTTTTAATACATACATAGATATTATAATGTATTTAAAATGTGTACCATCCATTTTTCTCAAATGGCAAGAAAAAATGTTCATAATTTACAACAACACAAAGATCATTTTCAAGCCTGAAATTGTCTGAAATCTCTATTTTTTCTTTTCGAAGCCAAGTGTATAAAGAACGTTTTCCAGAGATAAGGCCATCGTTACATTAGCAACTCGCTATCCTTTCTATGATTTGGTCAATTAAACAGAGCTGTACCCGATCCCAATCCCAAAAATACATTATGTCACATCAATAGAACGTAAAAAATCAGCACGAAAATAATAGACCACCTACATGATACGTAAAACAGGCAAAACGCACTTTCGGTTTCATTGACAAAACGGGCAAACTATATCATTGCACTTCAACTGCACAATTTAATTATAAAATATAGTATTGTGAGTGTAACATTGTACAACATCTAACGACACATTATGGGCAAACCTATTCAAATGCATATTAACACTATTCGATCGGTTAGGAACTTATTTTTAACTATGCTCCAACGCCACTCCATTTGTATCAAGTTTTTTCTTCTTTATTCAATAACAGAATATAAAATAAACGTTATGGACACTAAGAATAAATTACTTTATGTAAAATTCCTAGCGAAGGAGAGATGTGGTGACGATTCATGATGAACAGAGGTTCCTACTAGGAGGCCTTTAAAATTATCGGAAGTCGTACGTATGAATAAAATAAAGGATGTTACGTAACTAGTTGTCAACTAACGATTTTTCGTAGGTACTACTATTGGAAACCAATCGCAGAACGACTCGTCATGAACGAACGTTGTACCTACGTTGAATGACTTAGGTATCCACCTACAACTCGGCAGAACAGTCTTCTGGGGAATTGTTCTTAACGAGTCGTTCGTTTTGTTCAAGTCCTTCCCTAATGCCTTTCCATTTCATTGATACAAGTATCGGAGTAAAAGAACAACTCAACAGCAAATCACAGCATGGTTTATGAACTATGAACGAACAAATCACGAACGACTCCCAACTTTTTCGATCACTATAGGAGTAAAGAAAAATTAATTTATTTCAGAATTTGGAGACATTTAGAATCCCACGAAAAACCGGATGGGTGCTATCTTAAACAACATACTGTAGATGGAAATGAAGACATAAACGTAGAAGAACGAAAAAAAAAAAAAAAAAAAACACTTTGAACCGAATATTGTGGAGAATAGATCTTTTAGTATTTATGTTAACACCTGACATGTTAGTGGACACCGAAGAAAAAATATGTTTTCGAATCATTTATGAAAAATACACTCACACTTCTGATAAAGTCACAATGTCTGAATGTCTGATGGAAAATGTCACACATCTTTCAAAAGTAGGTACTAATCTTAAAAATGATTTATAGTATTATGTGCTCAAGTTTGGTGAAATAAAAATTCACCTACTTATGCTTCATAATTGTCATAAATATTAAACCTGAACTAGATAAAAAAAATAATCTTCAACTTCAATAAAAGGTTCAGCTCAAATAAGCTCAAGTCACACCACCGCCAACCAAATATTGGTGCCCATAGGTACTAGACAAACAAAATTTACTGATTTTGCCAAATGCCGAACTCTAAAGTTAATTGGGACAAAGAACAACTTATTGACAGTAAAGTTACCACAGAGAAACCTCCAGAAAACAATTAAGGAGGTAGAGGGAATGTTAGAATAACGAGTTATAAAATTGGGGAAACAGTTCCTCACTCGACTGTTCAAAAGAGACATGCGATTAAGAATGTCAAATATTTTGAGGCTTTTGAACAAAAATGTGCACGACTAAAAATACAATTCTCTTTATAAGTTTCAAGTTACAAACTAGGTATATTATTAAAATTAATGTTCAACACTGCTGGGAGCTCTTCATCGAGTATCATTACCTAAATTAATATGAACGTGGCCTCAACGAATGATTCTTATACGATAATCTTTGCACCATTGAGTCAAGAATAAAGAATTAACACGGAAGAATCTATATTATGCATGTAAGTAAAATAAATATAATACTACTTACTAACCCGTAACCTAACTTACACATCTTTTCAACACCAACAAAAAATCATCATCAATACCACTGAAGACTACAAAAACCCCTGACGTGAAAATATTTTGATTATAACGATTTGGAATTCGCATTAAACATGAAATTCGAAAATAAAAATGGGGTAAACGAATGTTTATCACTACTCAGTCTTGAAACTGTCAATTTTCTTTATCGTTCTGGTATCTCTTATTTTGAGTAAGAAGCCAAACTCGAAGCATTGTTGAACCAACGATATGAAACTAATAAACATGGATGGATGAGGATGGCTGGAACGAAAATTCAGAAAGCAAAAGGAAAATCTTGACTAGATCCTTTTGTTCAGGTGGTTTGTTAAGTTATCGAATAGCTGAAAATAGTTCCTTTTGGCGTGGTGTTATAAAGATGACACCTCAAAATATAAGGAATGCGAAGTATTATGAAGTTGAAACGGTCGAATTTCGATAAAGGGAACATCGAGACAGCGAGGACATTATTTACAACAGAGAGCCAGGAATAAATTCACTAGTTAACGAAACGGTACAAAATTTAAAAAAAACAGACGTGCTAAGGCATGTATCACAAAGTTAGCTCATCGTTCTGAGATGGAGGCTGCTACGCTTCGTTCACAACGTCCACGTCTTCCGACTCATTGACAACTTGGCGGACGATCCCGTGAACTTTTTCGTGGTTCCTCAATTTGTCTATGTTGTGGAACTGCCTGTTGCATACTTGGCAGTTTAGAATGAATTTCGTGGCTAAAGTACTGGTGGTGTTGGCAGAAGTGCAGCTGTCTTCGCTCTCGAACACCTCTTCTTCGATCATATCGTTGATGTCGATTTCAATCTTGGGAGCTGAAAAATGCCCGTACTTCGGACGCTTTTTGGCTGACGATTTGCAGAAAGGAGACGAGTTCCTTTTGGCCTTGGCTTTCTTATGCTGAATTTTGTGGATGGTTAGGGACTCGACGGAGGAGAACGCGTGGCAGCAAATGTAGCAGAGGATTTTATCTGAACCCTCGACTTCACCCTCGTTTTGGTACCAGGGAATAGGATAGCAGTTCAAAACGTGGACATGGAGCTTGGCAGAGAGCTCTTTTGGAGTATCATACCGACTCAAGAATGTACTGCAGTCTTCACAGGTGAGAACTTCTTCTGTCATGAATAAAGATCTTACACACTTGTAAACGTGACTGTACAAACTGTTCAAGGACAAATTCTCCCTACCGCAAAACTTGCAGAACATCTTGTTTTCTGGAGTAGCCTGCTTATGGATCCACATATGACCGTTTAGAGCCTTGTGGGAGTGGAATATTTTTTCGCATTGTTCACACGTGAATACTTCCAAAGGCTTATCGGAATGTGTGGGAAGTTCGACGTGGGGCTCATCGGGACAGCTCTGCCTTGTTTTCTTGAGAGAGTTACTTGAAGTCGGATGTGGTTGTGGTGTGGTAGGTGGAGGTGCCGAAGGTTCAGAGAAACCACCAGGTGAATTTAAATGCGGACATTTCATTTCATGGTTCATCAAATACGACTTTTTGGTGAACGAACGGTGGCATTCTGTACAATTGTAGGTGGTCTTTTTCCTGCTCAAAGCACAGTCGTGGATGTCGAAATTCTTTCTGTACCGAAACTCACAGCCGCAGGATCCGCATTCGAAGTACGGCCCACATTTCCCTGTGCAGTAACTATAATGCTTAAGCATGGCATTTTCATCATTGAAGCTCATGTGACCAATTGGGCACTTGAACAACAGTGAGCTAGATCCACCAGAGTTCTTTGCTTCTTCAGCTCTACCATCACAATGAGGACAACCCTGTGCATCGGTTGGCATCCCACATTGCTGACAAGCCTTTCTTACTGGTTCTTGACATACCTGCTGGTGATCAAGTAACTGCTTTGAATGGTAAAAAGTTTCACCGCAACGGTTACAGGATTTGTCATGAGGTAAACTTTTTTTAGAAAATGGCTGTGGCCCTCCTTCCCCTGGAGTTGGAGAATCACTCATTTTGGATGAAGAAATGCCCATAGATGCTGCCATTTTGAGTATATTGGCTTCCGGCATCCTGTGGATGAAACGGCAATGCCTCTTCATGTTTAAGAAAGAACTGAATCCCTTACCGCAAAGCATACACTTAGTGGATCCGTCTTTATAAGTCACTTGGGGTACTTCTGGTTGAGGAGTAGCAGCAGCTTCCTCACGGTACTCTTCAGCCTTAGCTTGCTCTTCTACAGCTTCTTCAATATTTCCCTCTTCATCAACCTTCTCCTCTTTAATATCAGGATGAAATCTCAATTTGTGATTGCTGAGAATAGTAGCATCTTTAAAGGACAAATTGCACTGACCACAAGGGAATGATTCTCCTGAAATTGGTTGAGCAATACATGTTCCATCATACCTATGCCTGCAAATTTCCACCCTGGTATTAAACGTCTTGTAACAGGTGGAACAGAACAGTTTGTTCGAGCCAGGTGGTAGAAAATGGGTTTTCAAGTGTGAAGCGCAAGATTTTCGTGTAGCAAAAACCTTCTTGCATACTTTACAAGTGGTGTTTGTTGATGTAGAACTAGTAACATGCGACTGATGAGTTCTGAGGTGGAAATTCAAGGAGTGCAACAGATTGAAAACCTTACCACAAAGATGACATTTGTGTTTTCTGTTTTTTTGTTGCATTGGTTTAGGCGTGTAAACAGGCGCAATTACCTTAAATTTGGAAAAATCACTATCTTTTGAATTATTGGCACCTTTGTGGTACACGTTCATGTGTTGTATCAGCATGTCAGATGTACTGAAACTAAGGTCACACAGCTTGCAGTAGCGCTGCAGACTTTCAGCAGACTGTGAATTTTCCTTCTTCAGGAAGTTGGATATGGGCGGAGCCATGGTGCACGTCCGGATATGATTGAGATATCCCCTGGCTGTTTCGAAGTACACGTTGTGGTATTTGCAGAATAAGTTTTCGTACTTCCCTGACCGAGATGCTGGTTTTGATTCCACTGAAATAGGTGGGGTGGGTGTTGGAACAGTTGGTTTGTGAGTGAGAGAAGGGAGCTGCGTAGGAGTTGGCTGAGGAGACGGACCTTGTCCTTGTATACCGTGTGACGTCATGTGAGTCAAGAGAATAGATCCTTCAAAACAGACATAACCACAGTTCGGGATCGGACAAATATATTCCCGCTGCCCATGCTGACTTTTAGGACCGGAAGTCTTATGTTGAGGAGGCTCTACATGGCCATACTGCAGAAGTTGCGGTTTGATTATCTTCCTTGCAGGGGGTTTTTGAAGTGAATTCTCATCTATGGGGAGCCCACCCATCATAACACACAACTTGTGCTTCTTGCTCGCTTTATGCCGCTCATAGTCCCGGGATGATATAGCGACGACTCTACAAAGCTTACATGCAAATCTTCTAGGAGCCCCGCCCATAGCTTGAGTTGGATAACTCTTCCTTTTACCGTTGTTCCACTGGTTTCTATAAGCCTGCATATGACGGTCGTGAAGGGCTTGAGTTGATGGGTCAATTGGAGCACCCATTTCCCTCTTCATAACAATAGTCTTATTAATCACATGAGTTTTACATTTGGTATGTCTCAGAAGAGAACTGATGCTATGAAATTTGTGATCACAAATTATGCATCTATCATTATTCACATCAACTGTATTATCCCCTGAAAGAAGTTCTCTCTCGTATTCCTCTCTACTTTTACCTTGAATGGTCTTCACTTGGTTGTATCCCTGACTTACGTCTTCGTCAGCATAGCCTCTGTCGACTTCTTGCTTGATGTTGTCGAAAGCCAACTAGAAAAACCAGAAAAACAATATTTTACATAATGAGCTAACCGTGTTACGAAAGAGTGCTGATTACTTTCCTTCATATGAAGAAACCATAATAATGCAATACTTGAGGGGGATGTTAGCAGATTTGGATTTTTTTATAGATACCTGCCTAGCCAAGAGAAGAAAGGCGAATGCCTTATGCTTATGTAATGCTACGAAACCATGGGTAAACACCCAAGCTAGAAATACTCAACCGTCAGTTTAACACACACAAAATGCAGCACTGGATCAATTGGACCTTAGGACAAGTTAATGCAGACTTTTAGTTACACAAGTGGACTGGAGGACATTCTGTTTAGGAGTAAGGCCGGCCGCACACTGCAGCAAACAATCATCCTCGAACGGAACATTTTGTTTGAGGCAGGCAGAGAAGTCGGGGAAAGCGTTGAAGTAGTGGGTGAGTCCGCACACTTCGCCCGGCATCTGGTTGCCAAACGTTTTGCTCGCCAGTCATTGTTTGTCCGTGTTCGCTTCATTCTCGTTCGCCCCAACCAAATTAAGTACGATTTCGTCATTTTACCCTCTACTTTCGCTAATTAATCAATTTCGCTTGATTTATTCGGCGTATTTATCAACTGAGCAGTAGTAGTTACCTACTAGTGTATTACAACTATATTTTTTGGTTTTGATCCTAACGTAATTAATTATTCTATACCTAGATGGATTGTGACGAGGAAAAACTGATTGCCGCTGTCGAATCACGGCCAGTGATTTTCAATTTTACCCTGAAGGAGTAAAAAAATAGGAATCTCGGAAACTCGAAAGTGTTGGTGGAACTCGAAGGGCTTTCTTCCAAGAATGTTTCGTTGTGTTTGCGCAAGTGTGCGGAGAGAATGAAGGCAAACAGTAATGATTGGTTTGGTTGTAACCATTTTGTTTCGCTTGCAAACGTTTTGTTTGCAACAGTGTGCGGCCGGCCTAAAGAGAGGGGGGGAAAGGGGGCTACAGCACCTCACTGTTATGAATTTCATTGAGACTACCAAAATAGTCAATGGAACTGTAAATACAAAAATGATACAGACTATGTGACATGGAATGTGCAAGGGTCTGAAATTTTACGTTTTGGTTTCTTATTTTCAATAATGAACCTTTGGAATAAAGCATGAAAAACAATGTCCCCCCCCCCCTCCCCCCCATGAAATTTGATGGTATCAATTTCAAAACGTTACACAGAATCCGAAAGTGGAATAAAGAAATTTCTGTCCGTCCGACGTACTTCTTTTTTTTTAAAGTTACCATGAATGAAAATGAATGAAATATGGTTTGTGGGTCCCATTTGGAATCTAGATGGTCCAAAAAGCTCTGCGTTACTGCCAGTCACCTCTGGGATGAAAAAAAGGGTTGAAATTCCCAGGGCACTGTTATCTTTTTTTACGTGTTTAAAGTGATCTCGAACTTTGGAATTATTTGAGATCAAGGAAGCCTTGTACGTCCAGCCATTCGTTCAGTAAAGCCCTGACGTTTGCAACGAATAGCTTCGCAACATGATCGTGAATGAAAGGGTATACATCCAGCCCAGATATCACTGCTACGGAACAGCTGACAATAATGAAGCATGCTTATAATATGAAATAGAGCAGGTTGTTCGGTGATTAGTTCATCTGAAGAATGATGGTTATTTTGGATTTTGAGGAGTGGTACCTACTTACTGTTTATTCTTCATTAATAAAAAAAAAGCATAATTAATTATAGAATTCTTGAATCCATCGCATATTCATGAAACTGTAATTGCCGGCCGGTTCCTGTACTCGATTTAGGGATTTCCTGGGGGGGGGGGGGGGGTAAAGGGGTACAGGTAAATAATAAACCGCTGTGTAACAACCTGCAACGTTTTTCTACTCAAATTCGTATTCAGCAGACTGCTAATCTGCAGCAACGAATTCCTTCAAGTGAAACAAAAAACATTATAATTGAACTATACCTACTTATCGAAACACAGTATGCTTTGAAACGTTGAAGATTCGTAAAAATTTTCAACAATTCATGGACAGACATTTCAATATTGTACAGACATTCTGAAACCATTGCAACAGCACACTTTCAACGGGTAGAGAGGTGTTTGTGATGTCATAACTTATTAGAGCAATTGCAAGCCGTTTTCAACACCCACTGCTGTTCACCACTATTAGGTATCACCGGGGCATTCCTACTTTCAGAAAAACTCTCATAGAGATCTCTATAGGCATAAATGTAAAACCACCAAGAGCACACCTCATTCAAACTAAACGCAAACTCACCGGAATATAAGGTTCGGGTTCTTCGGTGTTACTGCTGACCATAGTTGAATCCGGAGTAGCCCTGCTGCTATCGCCAAGTGCAGGGGGTAACAGTTGAGAGGACTCGTCGTCTTCGAACTGGTCATCTTCAATCATCGAACCATCACCACTCATTCGGTCCGGTGAATTGTCTAAAATTAATAGAGGAAAAATGTATTTAATTACGAGCTGTGGACAGCGAGGCTGCTATCAAATTAAAACCGCCATAACAATACACATGGCGTAAGAGTACGGTGTCCACCTGTTCGACTTTCAGCCGACCATTTTGGGAACCCGAGGAAATGTTCGTCGCACATTTGAACCTCGAGCCGAATGTTGGGCAATTTCAGGCTCACCCGACATCTATCCCTATGGGAGATGGGTACCACTCCCAAGATATATGTAGGTACCACCTATCTACTCTATATTTTCCAGAGAATGGAAGCATGAGTTGCAAGGAAAAATGTATCAAATTTATTTTTTAAAAAAAGAAAAGAAATCCGACATTTTTTCATACAGCTTGTTCTGTCAATACAAGTGAGCAATTCATTCGCAGAAAGAGTATTCTCGTTGATGAAGCGGTCGGATGAGCGGAACCTGCTCAGTGCGGACATGGTTCAGAAACTTTGAAACTGAACTGTACTTCTGAATAACTAAAGTCGTCAGGCGTTCTTCCACTATGTAACAAAGAAATCAGATGTCTTGGCAACCGTCAAAATCAATCAAAAATACGTCGAAAAAAGTGTGTTGCGTTCAAGTTTAGCGGAAAACTTTCCCAAGTAGGTAGGTATATCACATTTTTCCGGTCATTAGAAATTTAAGGACTGAACACTGTTTTTGTGATTATATATGTTGCCATTATGAATTGTGAATGAAGAGGGAGGAGACCTTTATCATTTGAACTCAAGTTCACTTCCGAGGATCATAAATGAAATATCAATTGTTTATTATTCTCAATAATAACCCTTTGGGGTCGAGTATTTAAAAAAAAAAAACTCAAAATTTGATGGTTTGCGTTTCAAGACACCTACATAGAGTCCGAAAACCTCGGTCCGCTCGCCGTACTTGGCACTTTCCTTAGTTACAATGGCACAAAATTAATAAAATTTTGTTCTAGTTTGACCGAGAAGCTCGGCGTTACTGTCAGTCATCTCTAAAAGGCGAGGAAAGCAGGGGCCGAAATTTTCAAAACTTTCCACAGAATAGTAGGTATTTACCTACTTTTATGAGAGTTAGAATGATTCCGAACTTCAGGGTAATATTCGTAAGTTATAAGCATTATAACGGTAGTTGTTGTACCGTTTTTTTTGTGTGTGTGTTTTGTTGACAGGTAGTTTTTTTACCTACGTAGTTGAAAGACACAGGTTTGTTGTTCACGGCTAAACGAACCATTCAAATAACGTAAAAATTTGAGAGCATGTTGAGGGTCCCACTTCGGTTCAGTAATCGGCAACATTTCAAAAGTTATTAGCATGGAACATGCTTTAGCCTTGACCTAACTGGCAAAAAGTGTTACGTTTATCGGGAACGAAATCGGGTGACGAAATTTTCAAATGATTTTCACGTACAACCGAGTAGTTGCTAGGGAAATGAAACTTCTTTCATTTTCATCGGACAAAAATCGATTTCCATTCGTTGGAAAGCTCTTGATTTATCACGCATTTATTTCGTATTTGTTCTTGGTATTTATTTCCTAGTTTCATAATATAACTATATAAATGGATGTTATAAATCTATAGTAAACAATGACGCTTGTTTGGTTGTCACTTGGATGTTTCGATGTGTATAAGCGTGGCTAAAGCATGTTCCATGTTTCTTGAATTGTAGCCGTAGGCTCTAAGCAGTAAGCATCCGGGGGTCCAGGGGGCTTGCCCCCTGGCGAGGCGCGAAGCGCCGAGTTGGTTTATTATTTTCAATAATGAACCACTGGAATCGAGCATGAAAAAAAAATTCTTACCCTCCCTCAAAATTTGATGGTTTACGTTTCAAGGTATGTAGAATCCAAAACTGCATTAAAAATATTTCTGTCTGTCCGCCGTACGGGCCACTTTTCTTAGTTACCATGAAAAAAAATTGATGAAATTCGGGTTATAGGTTCCGTTCGGGGTCTAGTTGGTCCTCGAAGCTCGACGTTACTGTCAGTCATCTCTAAGGGGTACAAAATAGGGGTTGCAATTTTCAAAACGCCTATACCTTTTTTTAGGTGAATCTTTTTACGGTTTTAAATAGTTCTTGAACTTACGAGTTTTTTAAGACCACCCAGAGCATTTTTACGTCCCTCCGTTCGTTCACAGTAAGGCCCCGAAGTTTGCATCGATAGGCATTTTCGACTCCAGTGTGAATGAAATTGTATACATTCAAATCAAATCTCGTTACCAGGGACAATAGGAAATTAGCCGGAGATAAAATCATTGCTAGGGGCCACCTGATTATATTGGCGGAGTATGAAGTCGAGTTGGTTGTTCTGTGATATTATTTCATTTGAAAAATGATGGCTGTTTTGGAGTTTGTTGATAGGTAGTGAAACTTGAACAAACGTTGGGTAAATTATTACTACACGATGGTAAATCATTACTCAACGGCAAATTATTACACAACGGTTCATTATACCATCTACGTAGAAGGGGCTGGAGTTTGTTGGTAGGTACTTTCGCAACTTTTTTCACTCCTCATCAACAATTTCTTTTCAGAACTTCATTATGTGTGTTTCTTTTTTTTAGGTACTGTTTGTCATCGGCAGAATTATTTTAGCAACATTCAACTCGTGATTTAGGTAGGTACCTTGTAACGAGTACGGGGTTAGGTACTAACCTACGGAGGGTCTGCGATCTACATAAAATGTATAGAATAGTACATATTATATTATATAGACGGGTTATCTATACAGAGAGCTGTGATCTGTAACAGAAGGGTATTCTGTACAAAATAATAAACCGTTGTGCAGGGATTTGCAGCGTTTTTTGACTCTGAATTAAATTTATCGAGAATTCTATTGCTCAAGATTTCATCACAGGCTTGTAAATGAAAAAATTTGCCCTAATGTAATCCAGAAATTACTAGGCTCCTCCCGAGATGCAGTTGATAACCTTATGAGTTCATCTGTAAGTTCACCACTGTAGTCATCGATTTTACAGTTTGGGTTTTTTCACTGATCTCACAAAGCTGCAGAAATGGCAAATCGAAGAAAAATGGGCTACCTAGGTACAGAGATGGTTGAGCTTCAAACAGGAAAGGTGTACGTAATCAACGATCGGGTTTGATTGAATTCATAATGGGACTGACTGGCTACACTCACACCGGTCCTTCAAATTTCAGCTGATTAGCTCAATTGTGATTTCAATGAACTCATTTGGGAGAGAAGGTTAGTAGTCAGTAAACAGAAACAGATAATATACTAACAAATAACCTTCTCTCAAAATTTCATCTCTTCCCGACCACTTTTTTTAGAGATACGTAATCAGGGCGTTTCAAGGACTGTACATCCGCCATGCTAACAACTATTTAATAAATGGGATGAAAATTATTGCTCAGCATGGTGAGAAATACCGGGAATGCCGATTAAAAAGTTGAAGTGCGAATTTGTCTGTTATGAATTTCCAAATTAAACACTACTGCACATATTTGGGTATTCAGAGGAGCGGAGCCTGAAGACCTTGTAAGGCAGAGTTAGGCGATGAAAAATTGATTAATTGGGGAGGTTGTCGAAATTATTCGAAAGAATTAACGACTATAAGTCAACTGGTTGAACATTCAAAAGTAACAAGTTTACAATAATTCAAAATCAACTCTAAAAAATCGAGAAAAACAAATTATGAGCAATAATTTACCTCTTGAAGACCTAGCCGTAGTAATCAGTTCGCTTTGGGCATCGCCAGGCACAGCAGCCTCATCAGCATCTCTAGACTCAGACGGTTGCTCACCTTTCTCCATCAGATCACCAGGTAGGGTAACTGCAGACTCGATCCTGAGGTTGATTTCGCCTTTCACTTGATTTGTCTTCAACTCATCTGGATTTTCCTCTGGTTCATTTTTAACCGAATCGTTGGATTCCACCTCTTCGATGGTGATTTTCTGCACTACCGGCTCCACGACACAAACGTCATCGTCGTCTTCGCACAAATCGACCGTTTGCACGTTGCCAGGAGGTCTCTGAAGGGAAGACAGTGAAGAATCTGGTTTGGCGCTCATTGATTTGGCAGCAAACTTGGGATTCACGAGCTGCGCCGAAACGGGCTCGTCAAAGTCCTCTTCATCAACAAAATCATCATATTCTTCTTCTTCGTCTTCCTCCATTATCTCATCCCTAGAGTCGTTATCCAAATCCGACGCCTCTTCTTCTCTATTGGTCGTCTGGTGAATGGTCAACATTTCTGTCTCTGACTGACTGTTCGACTTCTCTACAGATCCAGACTCTTCTGGGATTTCTGTTGCAGCAGAGTCTGCGGTTTTATCAGTTCCCGCATTCCTGGTGTCTTCAGAACTCGCATGAGTACTGTGATCATCAAAATTTTCGGGATAAGGTTGGGTTGCTTCACAAGATCCATCCTGGATGTCATGTTCACTGGGAGTCACCTGCTCACGATTCTGATCAACGTCAGAGAGAACTTCCGAATCGTTCGCCACTAGATTGTTTACATCCAGTCGGCTACCACCAGCATCAACAACTGCAAGAATCCCACACTGGCCTGGATTTTCCATATCCCTGGTTGCTTCATCCCTCGTGTCCTTGCCAGTCCTTGTTAATTCAGGTAAACTTTCACTACTTTCTTCGGAGCTAATTGATTCTTTCACAACACCTTCAGAGTCGCCATTGCACGGAGTAATACCATCCTAGAATGAAGAAACAACAACTTATTCATTGCCTCATGTTAGAATACGATTTCAGCAGAAACCAAGGTAAGCAAGGTACTTTATGGATTCAAATTTCAAAATAGTAACTAACAAATTAATCGTCCCCTTCCACATCTTATTAAATTAAGACATGACAAACATCAATAGGTATGTATGCAGAGACCATCTGACAGTTAACTGACCCTCGGAAAAGCTTTGGGCTGTTAGCAGTGATTCTCAGACTCTTTTATGACTGTATAGTATCCACGACCGGCTGACTGGCCTTCTCGATTCCCAACCATAACCATCTTCTCAAAAACTTAGCAAGATGGCACTGGATCATGGATAGTTTCTTACAGTTTTCTAGGAGTCAGAAAAAGCCAGTGTGGACGATAAGTCACTGCCTTGACACTTTGATTTTATCCATTTAGAGTAAATTTAATCAATGATTCCTTACTTCTAGCGTTCCAGCAACCATTGACGACAGAGTATCCTGAGTCTGATGACATTTCTGTTTGAACGTGTACCATGATTCGATGCATGACAGGCACGGAGAGCAAACGTTCGTAGGAAGTTTTCCATCGTGTTCAATCTAAAAAAGATATTGAATTAGAATTCATTAAAACAACAGCCATTAAGTGAGTGAGTAGGTACCAGAAAATACTTTCCCCTTGTAATAATAATTAGCATATTCTGGATTTGAGGACAAAAATCACACCAGAATCACAACATCGACAAAGGACAAAAGATATGTTCGCTGGAATCAAAGAAGTCGCAGCACGTTCTTGATGAGCTCTATTATATTGTTAGATATTTCCAATTTTCATGTCTTATTCCTCGAAAAATGTATCATGATTTCTCCTTGACGACACACAGTGTATATCGTTTTCAACGTACATGAAGGAACCAAGTGTTTTTGTACGTTGTAACCGGTCTGTTGTAAACGACATCGGCTACAACGTACGTGTATGTTATATCCGATATTTTTTTTTAAATCAGGAAGCATTAGTAATTACAACTGAAACACAAATACAATTGTATGTATTCAATTCAAAAAACAATCGCCTGTTCAGTCTGACGGTTCTACTACATTCTTATTGCCGGAAAAAATATTTATTTTTGTCTGCGACTTGCTCTGGTGCTGAAATAAAAACTGCTTTTCGATGGATGACGAGACGACGGCATAAGTATCTCTAACACCTTGGGATGAATCTGTAAGATGTTCAAAACACGCCATCTTACATTTTTGATCCAGGCAGTCCTCGATCGATACGCGATCGATATCGTCCGTCAGAACCGTCGGCGCGGGAGCCATCTGCGCCACTTCCCCACGCCACGAAGGGGCGGATTCGCGAAGGGAGGGGTGGTGCATATAACCAATTGCAGCCGCCATGACACTACACAAGAGACTGAGACTTATCGGAGACCAGACCTGCGACTTTTCTTCACAGTATTTCTTTATAGTATTTCCTTTGAGAATTTACCTGAGACCTTAGTTGAGTTGAGATTGAGACAGTAGAGTTGTTTAGAGCCTTCAGCGAGTTATTAGGGATTATTTTGTGCGAAGTATTGTTGTTGAACCGGACCTTTCATTTTGCTTTCCCTTCTGGAATATTGATTGTACGACGACCGCGAGAGGAGAAGAGTGGAGGCCAGCCAGGAAGCACAGGGGTACAACGTTGAGTTGTAACTGTTGTACTGCCGCGGAAGCATCCTGTTTCAGGCGATACCTGTTCGCCATTGGGGTGGACGCCGAAGCAGTGGACCGCACGAGCCCGAAGCCAGCAGCCAGGAGGATGCCCGGACGAGTTCCTGCCAGGTTCCCAGGAAGAGGTAGGACTTACACCCTTAACCCTGACTATCACGTAGCAGTGCCCTTCAGGTGTCCAATAATTCACGGCGTTTTGCCAGAAGTAACAGAAGGATTCTTCCGTTCTGTTGCAGAACCCCTACAGGTAGAACTAGCTACCCCCGAGCCTGAGCCTAACGTTGCACCCCTCTACCACGTGCAGTCGTACCCACAGCACCCCGTATTTCACCCCTTCAGGAGCATTGCACCCGACTCTGGTGCTACCATACACCCTACAACACTCGTTCAACACATTTCACAGTTCTAGTAAATTATCTTAAATTCAGTCCCTTTGCATTGTATCGAGTCCCATTATTTCGCGAACGTCATTTCTCTGAAAGTCTGTCTCTAAATTGCCGCACCCCGTGGAACCCCTCAACCTTGTCGTTTGTTTCGTTTAATAAATTCTCTTGTTCATTAGTTCATTGCATCTCTCTCTCCCAGGACCTTCAGTCATTGCTTACCTTGCTGGAAGCCTAGTTTAAATTTCTCTTTCAGCAACGTGTCTCCTGAACTCGAGCCAGTACTGTGCAAAGCTGTCTCGAGGCCAACTGCCTCCTACAAAACAGGTAATAAATGAACGTGTGTGAATTCCGCCATCAATTATCTCGCCCACTAGCTTTGCCATCCAAATTACAGTAGGGAATTCAGGAATTCAACACGCTACAAATCGCTGGTGTACAAATGCGATAGTAGTCGAGCACGCAGAATATGCTTCAACCGCAAGGGGCATTTCAACTCTTCGAGAGACAGATTAACACTAAGCTAATAGAGGATCTACAGCGCAATCAGCAATAGGTACCAGCTTCACCTCTGGTATTGGTAAATTGGAGACAAAGGTCCCAACTAAAAACAACTGCCAGATTTTGCATGCGTTGTACGCTGTAACTGATATTTTTTGCCCCACGGGATCTGCCAAATTGTACGCTCTAACCGATATGTACGCTCTAAGCGGTGTGTCCGTTGTATCCGGAGTTAATGTATTGTGTCCTATGGCATTACACGGTTCCAGAGATTTCGTACGCTGTAACTGGTTCCGTAGTATATCCACTGTAAGTACCTACTAACCAACAACCAAATTCAGAGGCTTCCGATAGGTTCACTGAAAAACATCTTATTTCATGGGATCTTATTTCTATCCCATCAACTACCTAGAATCAAAATGTACACTCTAGGTACATCAAGAAGTACCTAAGCAACCAAACTCGGCCGAAAAACGTAACAAATGCCGAAAATTATGGTTATACAGGTGGAGATATAGGATCAATCACATGCGACGCAGAATTTGATTCTTTCCTTCAATATGAAAGCCGACTTCCGATTGCCAAAAGCAATAACTTTCGAGTTTTGTGAAGGAAGAGGAGCTCGTGAGCTTTTTTAGATACCTCTGAGAACTCGGAATATGTAGGTATTCAGATACAAACAAGAGAGGAAGGAAGTTTTGATTTGAAACCCCCCATTGAAAATCACGAATGACGACGTAAACGAATAAGGGTGGTGTGTTCGGGAATCGAAGTCATTCGCAATACGTTCTAACCAGCAACCTACAAGAACATTTGCCTTAGTTTTAAAAGTACACCGCGAAGCAAACCAGAGAGGGCAATGAATGATTACGAGGTGAGCGAATTTCAGAGAGGTTTGAAGGTAACCAAGGAACGAACGAATCTCGGTCATTGCCCCAGCGTTGTGTTCCTCAGCCCTGTGAGCTCCCACGGAGACCTACTTATCTCGCCACTTCAACTTTCCCAAGGGGAGAACTTGCCGAAGCTGGAAGATCTTCACTGGGGATCCCTAATATCTTGGTCAGGCAACTGTCCTGGTTTTCATGATCAGTAACAGCCGAATATTCTGAAGACAACGGAAGGGCTACTTTATACCGGCAGAACGTTAAACAGGTACAATTTAAAACTATTAGACCTTCCACCGTCATTCACCTACAACCTACCTGTCTTAGCTACATCCCACATTCATGTATCTGAATTTTCCAAGTAGAGAATGGCGTTTTCAGGCCACACGATTCAATATGCTATCAACAACTGACGCAAAATGAAGCCACAGCGTACCGAGCGTAATGCGTTTGGGGAAAAGTGAAAGGGAGATGGCCGGCGGAGGCAATGCGTTTGGGGAAACAGTTTTTACGACCACAGACAAACTCAAGTTGCTTACATCATCAAAACACGTTTTAGTAGACGGGCACATTTTCGCACGTTCCACATTTTTTCCCTCAAATGTACACTGTGCATGCAAGTATCAACGGCTTCAATATCCCTGTTGTTTACGGGTTTTTTTGAAGGGAAAAACTAAAGAAATGTACTTGCGATTCTGGTATCACGTAAAAGAATTATGCCGGTCCTTGATTAACAACGAATTAATGCCAGAGGTAGTTGACGTTGACTTCGAAAAAGGTGCTCATGTCGCAAAGAAGCATTTCCTACCTGTCGTCTACAGGGCTGCATGTTTCACCTTTTCCCCCAGGCATGATGGAGACGTTTTCGTCACGAAAAAGCTTTGCGGAAGCACTACAATAAGAAAAGTGACGCTGGATTGTGGATGAAAGTTTTTCACGCTTCCTTTTTTCCTTCCAGAAAAAGTGTACAATGCGTTCCTCAGCCTGATGTATGCAGCACCTTCAGTGGGCACCTCATTTGCTTACTATGTGCACACGACATATATTGAGGATGACTAAATGTTTCCCCCTCTACTTTGGGCGTGTCCACCGACCGAAGACGCGATACGAACAACAAATGCTGCAGAAAGCTTCCATGTAGATTTTAACCGTCAATTTTATTCACAACACCCAACGCTTTTCATGAATAAATGCACAATTTCTTCTTTCCCCAAACACATTGATCCTTGGCAAACGCCTTTCCCCAAACGCAGTGCTTTCCCCCCCCCCCCCAAATAACATTGCGTTTTCGGTCATTTTCCCCAAACGCAACGCGCCCAGCGTACCTACCCCCCTGGGTAAGACTACAAACGATGGACTGGGTAACGATTGGTCGCCCTCTTGTTTGTAGGAAGATTCAACTATGGGTAGAATATAATGTCGGATGAGTTCAATAAAATTTCAATGACTATGACAACATTTCATTAAGTATTACCAACAATAACATATTTTACCTAGTAACAAGAGTCGTTCCAAGAGTTTTAAAAATGAGAAGCACCGATGCTTTGCAGATAGGTTTTGTAGATGACATAACCACTGTATTGAAAATTCTTGAGAACGCTGCATATCTTACGGAGAAATAATAAAATTATGAAATGGCAGAACGAAAACGAAGTCACAATAAAAAGAAAGCAATAATGAACCTACAACAGAATGTAGTACAATGTCATTGAATGAATGGAAGAGAATAAATAAATAGAATCAGTCCGCAAGTAGTAACCTGTAAACAATGAAGACGAATTTAGTTAGAAAGAATTAATTTGTTTAATTAATTTGTTTGTTGTCTGTAAGTAGGACAGCGAATTTCTGTGCGTCGGAAAAACCGTAGGATGTCTAGTTTTTTTCAGGATGAGATCACCACGGCATAATGTGAATTACGAAGGCGATGTGCCAATTTTCAGCGGAAGATTTCGAGTGCACAAGTGGGCATTTAGGACTGGGGCTCATCAACGGGGTCATGGAAAAAATCTAAACTTGCAAAAAATTGCAGCAACTGTAGAAATAATTTTAGTTAGTATCGGAACTTAGCTCAAAGGAAATTATCGACTAATTTCTGTCACGCGCATAAACTGATGCTTATTACATACACTCAACTGCAACGATACCCTAGCAAGGCGGTAGAGTATGAAACACACGATGGTAGGAAACTCGACATGTAAATCTATTTTTGTAAATTTTTTGTGAGTGTATTTTTTAATCAACATTTTTTTGTTGATATTATTTAGGTCTTTGTCAATATTCAGGTATATAAATACTTACTGTAATTTGAGATTTGGCAAAAGTAATACTAAACAGTGTTTTCACACATTCAGAAATGCGTCTGCGTGTGTTCATGCACATTCAGAAATAAAGAGTGTAAAAGATGATTTACAATGTTCTTAGATTTAAAGAACGTATATGAATGACCAGCAAAAAAATAAAAAAAAGTTAGGATAAATTACTTCAGTTTTACACTTCGTTGAATTGAAATCTATAAGCATGTATTTTTCTTGAAAATTGTTTGATTGTTTGAACGATTTTGTTGAAAATTGTTTGTTTGTTGAATTTTGTTGAAAATTGTTTGTTTTGATCAAACAAACGGTTGAAAACTGTTTGTTGATTTTTGTTGAAAACTGTTTGTTTGTTTGATGATTGTTGAAAACTGTTTGATGACTTGAAAAAAAAACAAAAAAACTGATGATTGATTAACACTCAGTTTCTATAGTCAACATGATCGTCATCTGCCAATTGAAATACTGAGTTGTTCACAATTTCATAAAGTATATAAATTAAGATAAATTGGATAACTCTGAGGCCTTCAGTAGTACTTCGGACTGAAGATGATAATTTAAAAGGTTAAAACGTGTCATCGATCTACAATATAGCTAGGGACTTCGTGTAATCTAAAACAAAATTGAACTCAGAGGTTGGAGCCCTGTAATATTTCATGAACAGGTGCTTAGCGAACACAGAATGTGCTAGTAGCTAATAGACAGTTCCTATCAGCTATGAGCAGGATCCTATAGTCTTGGGTCCAAACCAGCTTTCATTCTATCTGTTGTGATTTTTGTTGTTGTTGTTGCGATTTTTACAAAAAATAGTTAAGTAGATAAATTTAAAATTTTCCTTGGGCATTTGTTTCATCTCATATGAAACCTGGACGCTCTCTCAAAGTTAATAAGTAAACTATTCAAATCTTGTTCACATGTCGCGCAAAATGTATGGTAAGGTGTTTTTCTTTTTAAATTAATTTAAGTACATGACATGTGAAAATGTCCTAAATTTACAATTATAAATTTAATCATTATCCATAAATGAATGCGGCTTAGTTCATAAAATGAAGAAAAATATATTCTTGCTAAGTTTTCCTCAGCTATTTCACCTTTCTTTTGATTCATTTCTTTTCGAAAGTTTTCAAAACCCAAAATGAACGCTCATGCTCGTAAAATGTGCTCACATTGTAATGCTCATCGTCCGAAGTTTTATATTGATAAAACTGTCACAATTATGAATTATGGTTGAACACTTCATTATTGAACGAGCTTCTTTACGAAACTAACATGCAAGTGGACCAGTAGTACCTAGGGTACTTCAGAAGCAGGCAGCAGTACTAGAGGCTCAAGGTGGGTAGGGAGAGGGAGGAATACAAAGGAAGGATCTCAAGGCTGAATGGATAGTGTTGATTAGGTACAATAATATTACAGAGCACGTCTTCGTAAGTGCTGATTATTTTGGTGTGAGAGAAACTGGCTAAATTCCAGGTAGGTACCGATCTGCCACATTCTGCTGGGAGCAAGTCAATATTTTAGGGGGACTGGAGCATGGCAACATCCGTTGCAAGGAAATCAGAAATCCTTCGATTTATTGATTGGGAAAAGGCAGCTGCTAACACCAAACTACGCCATTGGCCTCCAGATGGCAGAGCGCAAGGCGATCCCGAGGTAGAGGAACAGGGTCTCAAAGCAGGCTTTGCGCCAGGATTGGGGTGGGGCAATAGGCTCTCATCCAAAAATGAGCCAGGACAGAGGACATCTGGGCAACCAAAATGGCTCCGTTCTCGCAAACGGCAGATGAGAAAATCCCAGAAAACGAATAAGCATTTCCACAGCAAGGATTGCGCAAGCCGAAGGACCTAAGCTATGAAATCACCAGGGAGTTGCAATAAACGGGCAAACGAAATTAAAGTAGGTAGGGGCTGGGTGACATCAAGAAAATGGAGATGAATCCAACCAAGTGCGGCAGGAGTTGGCCTTCACTACAAATGGCTGAGGGGGGAGCGTCGCCCATCTGCCGTTCGATAGCAATCGTTGTCGTCATGCTAGGAATATAACTCCAATAAGAAGCATGCATCACAAATACGCCAGAAGCAATGAAATAACCAGACTGATATCACTCACCTGAATAGATACGCATTCGAAAATCCTCGCAGCGAGGTCGTCCTTATTTTTGCCGTCCGAAAAAATCGGGATTCTGCCGTCAACGCTCATACACAACCTGCACAACGCGTCTAAATTGTCAAGCATTTCCGTCATGATGTGCAGCCTTGATAAAACACCGATTCACATTGAAAATCTCTGATGGGATGGAAGTCGGCCAGTCGAATCCAACTCCGGGGCTCTCACCTCATTGCTTCACAATCGACAAGGGGCGAGACAGGCCGATCAAACCTTCCACTCGACGAGAACTTCGTGGAATACCCGCCTATCAACAAAACCGCGGCCTCACCAGTTTCACAGTTCCGTAACGAATCGTTTACTCAAGTTGAAACGCGGTAAATAGGAGCTTTAGAACTCAAAAACAAACAAAACTTCACAACCTAATCGGAAACGGGGGCGCCGCAGTGTGACCACAGTCGTCCATTGCCCAAGACTGCCAGCCATGTTGGAAGGTTGGAGCGAGAAGTTCCCTTTGTCAAGGGGACTGGGGAGGTGGATTCCAGTCCCATCGATTCACATTTCCTTCACGCTCCCACTGGGATGTCGACGTCTTTTCAATCTTTTGCTGACTCCTGTATTGCCTGGCAGGCCTCAAAGATTAGGAAGAATCTGTAACATTCGTTGTTCAAAGAAGAAGTCACTCATGCATACAGACGACAGAGCAACAAATGTGAGGCAATGTCCCGAGCGAATCACTCCATTCAGAAAGTTAATTATTTTCTGCTTAATTATCAATACGTAATCTGATGTCATAGGTAATCAACCAGAGTGGTATTCCAGTTTCATCGGCATTTCAGTGGGTTCTTTAGGTGAAGCAAGACAGATCGCCGAAAGACGCTCTTTCCAGAAGTACTCATGGGATTCTGGGTGGTTTGGCCTTTGGCCCCGCAAATCCAAATTTAAAATGATTCGTAATTAGTTTCTGGGCATTTCATGTTGCGAAGATCCTCAGGCAGAGCCGTCACCGGGATAGCAGAGATCGTTCTGTCTGGATTTCAGATGACAAAAGCTCCGACCAGCATTCAACGAACAAGGGCCGTGGAGGTGGTAGGGAAGGGCTGTGAATATAAGCAGCATGATTAGGTTTTATGTTGATTGCGGAACAGGGGTGGAGGAGAAAATAGTATTTGTTAGGTTGGCAAAGGTGATGGCTTGTTAGTTCATTCCTCTCTCGTTAGATAGCTCTTGCTGCACTACCGGGTGAAAGCAGGTCGTCAACAGGTGGCTCCTGGAGCCCCGGCCGAATCAAACTTTTCCCGAAAGCGGTGAAGGAGATAATAAATTATACTTCAAAGACCTTATATACCAATCGTACAGTCCTACTTATATTTACCTAGGTCTTTGAATAAGTCGTTGATCGTTTCTAAACTGTGTTCCCTCCAAAATACCTACTATACAGAAGTTTAAAATTTTTGATGACGCCGATAAATCCGCTCTAACGTTGGCATTACATTTAAATTTGTGTCGGAAACATGACTGTGAAATTCTTTCTTTCACTTCCATAATTATATCGGATAAAATTACGTGCCTGCTTACGGTAGCAGCAGGTCTCCGTTGTACTCAGTATATAAATACATGGTACAGTGGTGTAATTGCTATTCATTACATTCGTGTAGGTTGGTTGGTAACACCTTGTCATTCAGTGCACCCCTTCCCTGCCACATTTGTTATGATGGCTGCTCGTTTCACTTCCCTGTTTTCATTCTTTTAATCTACCTACTGATTAAGTACTTAGGTAGGTAGGTACTTTATTTTACATTTAAACAAAATTTGTTTCACCTTTCATCTTAAATACTCATACTTATGATGTTGTTTCATAAATTCCGCAGACGATCTTACCACAATGTCATCATTCACCATGGTGGTTCTTGTCAGCCCACTACGGACATATTATTTGTCCTTGGTTCATTAAATGATGATGATTATTATTATTATAAGTACGTACCTACCTGTTTCAAAAATATGTTACATCCGTATGGTTTTTGTTGTCCACCTACCTGAAAATACCGTGTGGCTGCGTAGTGAGGGCAGTACTTGAGTTTTTACCGAGCGAAAAACTATTTGAAAAACAGATTTTGGTGAACGATGTTTAAATTTAATGTAAGCTACTTCTGCCTCCTAAACAGCAGAACCATATCAAACGCTGATAAACACGTTCTTCTTCGTAATTAGGCGGGTTGTTCCCCAGTCATTAATATTCATTAAAATACTATATTAGGCAAAAATTGTCTTACCATATTCATATGAATCTTTCAGCGAATTTCAGAAGAAAGCAATACATTGCAATATGTCCAAAAAATTAGAACCTACCTAGGTGAAGTAAGCAGGGGACTTCTAAACATTTTCGTAGTTCAACTTACTTTGGGTTAAAAATTTGCTCATAAAGATCCAGGAAGATGGGAGTTTATTTTTTCATTCAATCTTTAGAATCAATCCTATTTTTCTCAAAAGAGATGTCCAAGGTTAGGGAGGCGGATAATTTATTATTACTGCTTGCAATCTCCAGGTTGGAAATGTTTGCAAAATAGAGGATCACACAAACATAGGACATCATAGAAGTAGGTATATACGTAGGTATATTACTATTTCGAAGGCCAGGGACTGTCCCTCAGATCCCTTCAAAAAACTTAGGTACCTACTACTTACTTCAGAGCAGTCGAGAACACCCGTCTAAATACATACCTACCTAATTAAGTGGCAGGTAAATATAAAAAACCTATATAAAACCTGTATAAAAACCTATATTACCACATGCAGATCACATGGTTTGCAAATTGTCTTCATAATTCATGTGGTTTGACTCGCGATATCTATCTATATTTCAGGTTGTTTGGTCAGCACACAAGCTGCAATACCTATCTATTTTATCCAATGTTTACTTTTATTTCATTCGTCATTGCTACTGTAATCAAATGTAAACCCAACGCGGGTGACCATTTATAGGTACTGTTAACCAACAGATATTACATAAATATACTGGAACTAGGTGAAGATTAGTGAAGGCAGACCTACGTCGAGGTAAAGTCATGAGATTACGATACATCCTACATCATCAATGTCATGTCGTTGTAAAGCAGCCAGTTTCAAACGTCGATGAAATCTGACGACATCTTTGTAATTATTCCAGTATGAATTTTCAGGTTTGGCACACCTGTGTATGCATGTGCCTACCTTGGCAACTCCTATAACTAAACTGATGTGACCGTACTTTAGCAGCCCCAAACTACCTTGAATATTTGGATAGACATACCCACCCAACCTTAACGACGTCACAGGCCTTTACGTGAGTTGTAGCGTGAAAATTATTGTTCGGACGTAGGTACATAAACGCCCGAAGTAGTGCGTCTGGTGTCCGCTCGAGCGCTAGCTGCGGCTAGCGGGTTCGATCAGATCATGCTGTTTTTTGGGTCTTAGAACGAACGAATATAATTGTGATTATATTAGTAAATTGCAGCAAGCATCGCGTCAGCCATAGGCGGTGCAATTTCGGTCTGTCGGTCCAGAGTTTTGAAATACGTTCTTTCATGTAGTTCTTTGGGTTTTGCAAACCTGAGCTCCTCTCGAACAGCAAGATGGCGTTCAACCTCCGAAAGTGAAAGTGGTGAAAAGTTTTATCGTTGTTATAAATAGTATCTAAGTTAATCGTTCTTACCCGTTGTGCAATTAAATTCGCTCAAGTGAATTTGGACTGTGTTTTTCGTTCCCGATCAAACAATTTTGGTGCCGAAACCCGGGAATTTAGTGGAATAGCTGAGAACATTCCAGTGTTTCACTTTCGTTCCTTTCGTTCACTTGACGATGAGTTCCAACGTGGTCATCCCCGATCGAGGAATTGAGGTCTCAGCCAGAGTCATCAAGAGGTTTAAGGCCGATCAAAAGGCGCTTTATAAAACACTCTGTTCATGGGCGATTAAAGCCCAGTCGTTGTTGAAGCTGTCACAGTGGTCCGAGGAGGCCCGATCATGTGCGGGCGATTTGACGAAAGCTGCCGACAGTCTGTTCTCGCAGATCGAATCCGCCGATTTCAATTGGGACGTAAGTGAGTCGCTTTTATCCCAAGTAGCCGATCTGCAAGTGGCGTTAGAGATACGACTACCCACACCGACTTTGCAGCCTTTAGAGCGTTTGTCGGAAAGTTCGAACGATCAGAACAAGCTCACGTTCAATGCAGTAAAGTACATGAATGTTATACTGCCTACAGTTCCATCATACGATGGGAACATTACGAATTTCGCCTCATTTCGTGGTTTATACGATCGAGCGGTTCACAATGTACCGTACCTACCGGACGAGATTAAATATCAGGCGCTCGTCGAGAAGCTGGTTGGTCAGGCTGGTTTGACCCTTACTAGTTATCGTTCCGACGGATCGGACTATCAGGCTCTTTATAACTCCTTGATCGCGGAAAATTCCGGTCGGTATCGTCTCGCACGTCGATCCTTTTCGAACCTTAAATTCGTACCTACTATCAAAGAAAATGATGTGCAGCAGTTGGAAGCGTTCCTGAGTGCGGCCCGGTCTTGGATCCGTTCAATGGAAGAGGTTGAGACACACAACCTCGAGTCGTTCCTGCTGTTTGAGGCTCTCTTCGCTCGCATCGACACCACGCTGGGGGATAAATTTAATCGTCAAGAAATGGAGGTCGAGGATGTGGTTCCGACTCATCGGAAACTGCTGGAGTTCCTAGACAAGGAGCTCAAGATCGCTCAAATGATCCCTTCGACCTTTCAGGGTTCATTCGATCGTGATAAAAAATCAAATTCGGCTCAAAGACAGGCCCGTCGATCCTCCCCTACTCCTCATTTGTTGAGCATTCAGGAAGATACACTTAGACTCCGGTGCCACTATTGCGAGGACCACCATTTCCTATATCGCTGCCCCAAGTTCTTCACCGTTCCCGTGGAAAAGAAGTGGGAATTCGTTCGCCTACACAAGCTCTGCGAGAACTGCTTTTCCTACCGACATGACAACGTTCAAGACTGTCCTTCTCGACGACGTTGCGGCTGTGGACGAAGACATCATGCCTGGCTTCATTGTTCAAAAAGGGAGGTAATGTCGAGGGGTGCTCAGGGTCTTCCTCCCCAATCTGATAGTTCAAAGGGGGGATCGTGCCAGAGGCGCAATTCGCCTGTCTTGGCACAGTCACCACCGGTTACGAGCACACCGGCCCTCTCTGAGATCAACTTGTGTAAGTGGGCCTCGGAGGAGGTCGGGGGCTCAGAGGTGGCTGACCCTCTGTTCCGTTCGGCTAGATCTTTTACCGATTGCGAATGGGGCTGCCCCACTGGATGGGATCGAGCCGATCCTCCGACCCGTTCTGTCCGGAGTGATCGGTCTGATCCCTCCAGGGGGAAAGATGCTATAATAATCGATCCTTGTTCAAGTCGCACTAAAATATTCGTTCGTTCCAATAGGGCCCATTGCATTGATCATAATAACCAATCCGGTCCCACAGGTAGGATGTTCGATCGTAAGTTCCCAGGCAGTAGCTCGGCTGCCGCTTTAGGTAGGCGCATGTTCGTACCTAGGACCACTGAGGAAGGGGGCCCCACTCCGTTGAAACCTTGCGGTGATATACCCAGGAGTGGAGCTTCCCATTGCACTACTCAGCTGGTTAGTTCTAAGTTAGTTCATAGAAGTCCCTCTTATTTGGTGCAGCCTTCCCCAGTAGGTGTTAGGTCAGGCGCACACGACGAGCCTCACCCGTCGAACGTAGCGGGACACCTTCCGGAGTCTCATACGTTCAGTAGTAGGGAAATTATTTTCCGGGACCAAGTTAGTTCAGGTGCCCAGCTAGTGGCGGGAAGTTCTCTTCCTGCGCTAGGTTCATTATCTAGATCATGTATTAGGCGTCCACGATCAGGAGGTTTAATACCCACCGCACTGGTGCACGTGTCAAAAGGGGAAAAGGCTAGGGGCCTTGTGGGGCGCGCGCTCCTGGACACTGGGTCGGAGGTTAATATAATCACCTCTAAATTTTGTCGAGCGCTCAAATTGAAGGTTTTCCCCTCAGAACGACGCATAGTGGGAGTAGGGGGAAATTCGCACGCTGTTCCGGGATTTACTTCATTCGGACTGTTCACACGTTCAGGTAGGCACATTTCAGTCACCGCTTTCGTCTTGGACGAGGTGACTGCTCCTATCCCGTCAAGCAGTTTCTCTATCGATCGGTGGCCCCATATCTGGGAGTTAGGGTCTGAATTGGCTGATCCGACTTTTTATACTAGGGGTGAAGTTGACCTTTTACTAAGCGCCGATCTATTCATACAGCTCATAGAAGAGGAACGCGTACCTCCGGTGGGTAACTCACCATGGTTGTTACGTTCTGAAGTAGGCTGGTTAGTGCTAGGTCGAATCGAATCACAGAAGGGGCAGATAGTGAAGTTCGGGGATAAGAATCACCTTCAGTGGTTCATTCCTACCGAAGCCCCTTGTCAAGTTTTTCCCTTAAAGTCCGAAATTAGCGCTCGTTCCAATCCCGCTCTAGTGAGTACAACACAGCCGGCATGGAAGGACGTTCGGTCAGCTGAATATCGTAAGTGGGCCATTCAGGACATTATTAGAGCACTTCAACTAACCTTGGGTGGAGGCAGTGTACGAAAGGGAGAACATTCAAGGGAGGCCCCTGCTCCACCTAAGGAACGTCGCTCCCCTCCTCCTCGTTCAGGAGTGCCACTTTTTCATTCCAAGGGTGCTCTGTTAGATCCGGTACGTAATTTATTCTCGGTAGTGCCCCCTGTGGAGTTCTCATCAGTTAGTCCACCATTGTTCAGTTTGGTTTCAAGGGGGGTAGTACCTAATAAGGTGAGTTTTGGATCCCTGAGTTCTGCACACATACAGGTTCAGAGTTCCGTTCACGAAACCGACGTACTTCTTAAGCGAATGTTCGAGATCGAGTCAGTCGAGGAGGTGGAGCCTTGGACACCTGCCGAGCGGGAGGCTGAGAACATTTTCTTAGATCAGGTGCGCAGGGACGGTTCAGGTAGGTACACCGTTCCATTGCTACTTGCCCAGGATCGGAATTCGCTAGGTCATTCTCGATCAATAGCCCTACGGCAACTTTACAGATTGGAAAGCAAATTTAGGCGAAATCCTGATCTCGTTCCACCGTATAAAAGGTTCATGAATGAGTATGCCGCTCAGGGGCACATGAGACCTGTCGATCCCCCGGTGCCGGGTCTAGCTCATTATTATATGCCTCATCATGCAGTTCGTCGCCTGGGGGACCCAGCAGATAAGATCCGTGTCGTTTTTAATGCGTCCCAGCGGACAGCAAATGGTCGATCACTGAACGAAATTTTACATGTGGGTCCGAAGTTACAACCGGACATTTGTGATATTCTCCTCCGATTCCGCTCGTTCCCCTATGTGTTCATTGGCGATCTTAAACAAATGTTCCGCCAAATTTTACACCCGAGAGAGGATCAAGATCTTCTCCGTATTGTCTGGAGAGATTCCCCGGATGACCCTGTTCAGGATTTTGCGCTCTGTACAGTCACTTATGGTACAGCTCCGGCTCCGTTCCTGGCGAACCGGACCTTGAAACATTTGGCAGAGACTCAGGCCAAAGACTACCCCATGGCCTCTATAGTTCTACTCGAGCAAACCTATGTGGATGATGTTCATGGAGGAGGTGCCTCGATCAAAGAAGCACGTGAGGTTAGGGACGAACTTATTGCTCTGGTAGGCTCTGCAGGTTTTGAGATGCGAAAGTGGGCCGCTAATCACCCCGATCTGCTTCAGGGTATTCCCCAAGATCATTGCCTGATATCGGGCGAAACAGTGGACTTGGATCCCACAGAAGGCACGCCCCTTAGAATGCTAGGAGTGGCCTGGGACCCCCGTACTGATACGTTCTTCTTCAAGGTACCAACCACACCTGTAGTTCGAACCAAGAGGGAGCTGGCTAGTGAGGTCGGTAGAATTTATGACCCCGCGGGCTGGGTCATGCCAGTTTCGGTCTTCGCTCGAATGATCCAGCGTGAGGTGTGCCATGCACGTTTTGACTGGGACGATCCACTTCCCCTCTCCTTGGTTACTGACTGGTCGAACATTGCTAGATCCATCGATACGCTCTCAGAGCTGAAGATTCCCCGTCACGTTCAGGTTTCTAGTCCCATTCAGTGGCTAGTAGGATTTGCGGACGCCTCTGAAAAGGCGTATGCAGCTGTGGTTTATCATGTTTGCGCACAAGGAGCTTCATTTGTGACCCGGCTAGTCACCGCTAGAGCTCGAATTGCCCCCATAAAGCAGGTTTCAATACCTAGGCTAGAACTGCTCGCTGCCGAATTGCTCGGAAAGACCATGAACAAGATTCGGCCACAATTCGCTCATGCTCAATTGGTTGCGTGCTCTGATAGCACAATCGTTCTGTCCTGGCTCACAGCCGACCCAGCGCCGTTATGGAAAGTATTTGTGGGAAACCGTGTAGCCAAAACTCTCTCTTGCTTGCCCCAGGAGCTTTGGTTCCACGTTCAGACGCAGGACAACCCCGCTGATATAGCATCTAGGGGAGCCCTGCCCAACAAACTGATCAAGAATGAGCTTTGGTGGAATGGTCCTCATTGGTTGCGCTCAGACCGGTCCTTGTGGCCTATTTGCAGAATTAGGCCCAACCTCAGTCAAACAAGTGTGGCTGAGGAGATCAGGACGGTGAGGTCGCATGCCACCGCTCTGGAGACAACTGACGAGTTGGAGAAAAAATTCAGCTCATTCGGTCGGCTTAGAAGAGTGGTTGCCTGGATCTTACGTTTCGGACGAAACTCCCGCGTTCGAAGAGTTAGGTGTGCAACAGTTCAGAGAACGCCGATCGAACCATTGGCAACTGAAGAACTGCGGGCAGCTGATCTAGTTTTAGTACGACGCGCACAATGTCGACACTTTCAGGACATTTATTCCGCCTTAGACCGTTCCACTCCCCGTACCAAGCTCATGAGACAACTCGCTATATTTCGATCACGAGAGGGCATCATTAGAGTGGGGGGCCGTTTGGAGCATAGCACTAGTGCATTCGAGACTAGGCATCCTGCACTTTTACCCGCCAAGGACCCACTCACCCAACTTCTCATTCGTCAGGCTCATGAGAGCTGTTTGCATGTCGGCCCGAGGGCGACCCTAGCTCACCTGCGTACGAAGTTCTGGATTATAGATGGTCGGAATGCGGTCGCTAGAACTCTTGCAAAGTGCACCCGCTGCTTTTCGATCAAGCCCATATCTTTTCAACCAGAAATGGGTCAGCTCCCATCAGGGCGGGTTCAGGGAACGTTCACATTCGATCAGGTCGGCATTGATTACGCCGGCCCATTTTCGGTCTCCGTAAGTGGTCTCCGTGGGGCACGAAAAGTAGAAATGTACTTGGCCGTGTTCGTTTGCTTTGCCACCAAGGCGGTGCACTTAGAAGTAGTTATGGATCTGAGCACTGACAGTTTTCTGCAGTGCCTGGAAAGATTTATCGCTCGAAGAGGGGTGCCCTCCGTCATTTGGTCGGACAACGGTCGCAATTTTTTGGGGGCAGCCAACCTCCTTAGGAACATTAGGATTGCGCTGGAGACAGGCGTATCGATCACGCTTGCCGAACGTTTGGCTGCTAGGGGGGTGAGCTGGAAGTTCATACCACCAAGGGCTCCTCATTTTGGGGGGTTATGGGAAGCTGCGGTCAAGTCAGCAAAGCGACTTATTAGGGTAAATTTGCGCGATCATACGGTCAATTTCCAAACGTTCAGCACTATAGTGGCTAAGGTCGAGGCCATCCTTAATAGTCGGCCTCTTGTGTTCCAATCCGCCTCGCCGGATGATATCCTCGTTCTTACACCAGGTCACTTCTTGATACAAAGACCACTTACTGCTCTCCCGGAATCTGAAGGCTGCCTGGACTCCAGCTCGCGCCTTATTCCCAAATGGCGGTTTGTGAACCAGACCGTACAGGGCTTCTGGAAGAAGTGGAGTAAGGAGTACCTGCTTGATCTGCAGGCACGGGCCAAATGGAATACTCCTGACCGACCCCCTGTTTTAGGAGATGTAGTGTTGATCATGGACGACAATCGTCCACCGCTCTCTTGGCCCATGGGCGTGATTACCGATCTTCATGCTGGGTCTGATGGTATTGTTCGGGTAGCCAAAGTTAGGTCCACCAATGGAGAGCTGACACGTCCATTGGTCAAGCTTTGTCCCTTGCCCAAGGAGCAGTCCGAATGACGGGCGTCATTGGGGGGGGAGGATGTTCGGACGTAGGTACATAAACGCCCGAAGTAGTGCGTCTGGTGTCCGCTCGAGCGCTAGCTGCGGCTAGCGGGTTCGATCAGATCATGCTGTTTTTTGGGTCTTAGAACGAACGAATATAATTGTGATTATATTAGTAAATTGCAGCAAGCATCGCGTCAGCCATAGGCGGTGCAATTTCGGTCTGTCGGTCCAGAGTTTTGAAATACGTTCTTTCATGTAGTTCTTTGGGTTTTGCAAACCTGAGCTCCTCTCGAACAGCAAGATGGCGTTCAACCTCCGAAAGTGAAAGTGGTGAAAAGTTTTATCGTTGTTATAAATAGTATCTAAGTTAATCGTTCTTACCCGTTGTGCAATTAAATTCGCTCAAGTGAATTTGGACTGTGTTTTTCGTTCCCGATCAAACAATTATTATTATCTATTGTTGGTTAATTTATAAATTGTTTATGTACGCTGTATGTAGGTACCTATATTGTTCAATTAAAAAAATCATTCATTCACACCTGATTAATCCTTGAGGATTCTCTTTAACTTCTTACTGTCAGTAAACCAACCATGTGCCATCACAAATAACCTTTCGGTTTGAGAATACTTCGAAGTAGGTACCTATTCTTCATAAAAAGAACATCAGGTTTTGTAGTTAAGCATATCAGTTTTCTCTTACTAAGATTTTTTGTCGATCCAAATGAATAGCATCCCACGAAAAATGATGTTCAGTCTCAACAAATAAGGTTAGGTGGGCTGTAGCAAAAAAGTTCACAATTTATATTTTCTAAAATAATATTTTATTTTGTATTAAAAATGCCTTTCTATACTTGTCCTATTGGGTCAAAAACTAGGATCAATAGTGTTTGTAGGCAAGGTCTAGCCAACAATAAACTTTTTATAGATAGTGTAACAAATTGATACAATAAATACATATATTTAATTGTTTAAAACACTAACCAGGTATAGTCATTTATTGGTTCACACAATAATGCACTGAACTTCAATGCAAGGAATTGACATCAATTTTATTTATTTTTATCATAGTTCTCCCAAAACATTAACAATTTATTTGCACAGCGCATCATACGACTATTATTGACAACTAAAAGCCATTTTGTTGAACGAATTTTTGGTTTACTTACAAAGTGGATGTTCGAGGTTGATCAACACTAGGTAATATTTTATAAAAACGTGCAGACGAAAATTTTAGAATTATGGTCAAAAAATTCTTAAACTAGACTGTTAAGAGGGTAGGAACTTATAAAATGCATCTAGGCCAAGTTATTGGGCAGACTGAACCACTCGTATACGTACCACCATATCGGATGGATAACATCAAACTGCAGAAAATAGAATTAATTACCTGTTATGTTTTTTGATAACCAGTAGTATTCGTTTACAAACAGGCTTTCAGTTATCTATAATAGAAATACTTCATAAGGACATTGGAAATGCCACAGGAAACGTTTATTTTTTTTTCAACGCATATTTATAAAGCGGAAGTGTTGAAGCCCCTTTAACACTGCTTCCTCCGCATAAACTTTAAAATCTAGTTATTTTTTATATTTTGGTACGTAGGAAATGGTTTTGTACACCTCTTATAACACCAAGTTAGCGCGCAAGAAAAACAAAATTAGGCCAAAGAAAATATTTTTACAAGAAGAAGCCACTAATAATATTTTGATATACTATGTAGGTATGATTTTGGATCCATTCCATTAATGATCATTAAAATTATCCACTGATGATTTTATTAGTTATCTCTTGGGATATCTTCTTTTGGTTTATTATTTTCAATAATGAACCTTTGGAATCGAGCATGAAAAAAAAAAAAAAAATTCTAACCCCCCACCAAAATTTGAAGGTTTACGTTTCAAGGTATGCAGAATCCGAAAATCCAATAAAAAAAATTCTGTCTGTCCGCCGAACGCCGTTTTTTCATGATTTGTTCGTGAGGGGTAATCGGCAGCACACATTGTAGGTACCGTAAGCTTTTTTAGTTCTGAATGGGGGGTACCAAGGTATTACTAATGTAATTTCATGTTTTGATGGTTACCAGTTTATGGGCGCATTGTTACAATATTATAGCATAGTTAGGTAGGTAGGAACGCTTATTTTCCTCTCATTTTGTGCCCTTGGTTCTGATTTGAAAATTTTCATTTATTAATTTGTAGAGTTATTACCTATCATACTTGCAATTTATTCATGAATTGATTAATCTTTCATGCCAGACACATAGCTTCCGTAAAGTTAAAACAGCAAAAAAGTTTTGGAACTGGTGGTAATATGATTGCATGAGACATGATTGTATGAGTCATGATCTATTATTTAACATATAGGTACCAGTCAAAATAATTTATCCACATCAATAACAATCAATCCTCGATAATAATATGGAGACACGAAAAAATTGAGTTGAGTACTATCTACTAAAATTCTACAGAAGTAACCAGTCATTTTCAATAGGAAACTTAAGTACTTATTCCAATCATTGGTATGGGACCCCCCCCCCCCCCCCCCTCTACCAAGTGATGCTTGTCGTTAACGAAAATAGGGCCTGTTCGCCGGGAAAATGTTAACAGAGAATTGGGGAAAGTAATAGAAATCGAGAGTTTGGAGAATAGGTGTAACAGGCTTATTATCTTACCCTCAGCGTGGATGGATGCTAATGGAACGAAGCAGAAGCATCCATGGTAGAAGAAGGCGATTGATGTTAGAATATAACTTCAGAACTATAATATTTCAAACTATCCAGACAAAATGAGGTGAAATAGGTAAGAACGGGTGTAGGCAAAAAGCAGATATATGAACGGAGGGGAGACAGGAACAGCACGCTCAGAGAAGTAATGGATCAGTATTATAGCGTCCACATGCCATTGTGCTCGACCACGATGTAGACATACCGCTTCTCAGATCCCTATTTTCCTTTGTCCTATTCCTCCTACTCTGTCGTAATACGAAATGATTAACTATCTTTGCACTGTTTACTCACTTAAGAAACGTAGGTATTGTCTTCAGACCCACTGGGATACCCACTTTTCACAAAATTAAATTCATAAAAATAACTTGAGTTGGACAATACAGAAAACTCAATAATAGTACAATGACCCTACAATGATCTGACTGTACTCTTGTTTTCAACCTACACAGCTTCATGATAATAGCTTACTAAAGAATTAAATAATACCTAAAAACATTCATCATCGTTGTAAAAGAAACATAAGTATCGGCTACTTTCAACGAACTTTGTCGCAGCCAACTCATCCGAAGTCTTCAATGGTGTCTTCAAAATACTAACAGTAGCTTACAATACAATATTGCGATTATTGATGTGACCAAACCCACATACTTGTATGTGTAGTTAACATCGAAGGGTAGGTAGCTAAAACATAATTTTCGCTGAGCTCATATCGCCTGTCTAACATTATACGAAGAACTGTCTTTTAATGGTGATCAGTCATTGATTATTACATCAATAACCTCAGTGATATTTCAAGCATAGTTGTTACTACAATCAAACATATAAAGACCGAACATTTGACTTTGAACAACCAGGGAATGGGGTATTGCACTCAGTTTGTGTTGGGTACCTACTTATTTGTCTGTCATAATGCATTTAATAATATTATGTAACTTTACTTGTGATGGAAAACTGAGGTTGATTTCAGAATAGTGCGAAAACCTCTCTTATAAATTCAAGTTATGACTCAATATGGAACCCGACTTATGGCCAAATTATACGTAATTTTGAGTTGAAAACTGGCAAACGTCATACCCCATTGTCGAACTGCAGGCCGAGTGGCATTAATTGTATTAGACGTCAGCAAAGTACCTATACCTACTACAATCAAACATATAAAGACCGAACATTTGACTTTGAACAACCAGGGAATGAGTTATTGCACTCAGTTTATGTTAGGTACTTATTTGTCTGACTTACTGTTCTTAGTGCATCTCTTCATAATGCATTTAATAATATTAAAATTACTTGTGATGGAAAACTGAGGTTGATTTTAGAATAGTGCGAAAACCTCTCTTGTAAATTCAAGCTATGACTCAATATGGGACCCGACTTATGGCCAAGTTATACGTACTAATTTTGAGTTGAAAATTGGCAAACGACATACTCCATTGTCTAACTGCAGGCCGAGTGACATCTGTATTAAACGTCAGCAAAGTACCTATACCTACCTACTAGCATCTTTCATGAATCACCCGAGACGTCCCTAACCATCAAACTTAAATATTGAATCCAAATCTTTGAATATCACGTCGATTTCATAAAATTATCAGATAAAAAGGAGTTTATTCAATTTGATACAATAATTTATAGTAAAAAATACCTAATGTATTTGGTGGGTAGGTATAGAGCTATCGACACTGGGGCAAGTGTCAAACTTTTGCTAAAAATACTTGTAGGTCGGTGACTATTCCAACTATTCTAAAAAATTTTACGAAACATTAATTTTACATCAATATTGTTTTCATTTAAAACTTAATTTTATTATTATTATTGAGTACACACATAATAAATTTCATCACTGTGAACAGCCACCCGATCATTCGGTTCGACCCCATGAATTTACTTATCTGTCTCTTCATAAGTTTACAATTATTTGAAGAACATTGATGCGTCTGGAGATGATGATGACGATGAAAGATAGCTAATTATAAAACATCAAGTTTCAATTGTAGGAAGGACAAACACCAATTAGGGAAGCACAAAGGACGAAGCACACAAATCAACCTCACTTTTATGAGATAGGTACTAGCTGAATTACCCACAGATAGTGTTAGTTGGCTCAATGCGTCATCATAGCTGGATTCATGTATTCGAGACTTGAAATCAGAGGGTCATACTTTATATCCGTAAATCTGAGTGATATTGATAGCAGGCCACAGAAATTTATTATTAGGGGGTAAAAAGGTGAATAGATGTCAAAAAACCATTTCGAAGCAAATGATAATTAGCATGATAAAGAGTTACATACATGTTAGTAAATAAATCCGACTTCTTGATTGAACCAAACTTTATAAACCCAAGTGTCATCATAGTCGTATTAAATTGAGTAATTTTGTTTAAACCTAATTCTTCTTATGTATTTAAATATGAAAAATATCGAGCAGTGTTGCGTTATATTGGTACAGCCAAATGTAACAAAAATTAGGTACCTGGGGGGAGGGGGATTTCAACAGCCCCCCCCCCCCCCATAAATTCCAAATTTGACTGGTATTTTCGCAGTAACAATTTATTACGAAATGTATAGATACCCTTCCATTGACTTAGTTTTGTCGATCAGCTCTAATATGAAATCTACAACGCGTATTCAAAAAGTTTCATACAGTTTCGAACATAAACAAAAGTTAGACATTGAATTATTTTGGCTCAGTCTATTTCCATCGCTCTAAGAATCATGGGCGATCGATCACGGTTAAGTGAGCATTTTAATTTTTAAAACCCTCGTGTGAGGTAACAGTATTATTTTATGAATCATTTTTGAAGTCCCAGGACCAGTCTTGCGCCATCTGAAGGTAACGCAGCTGTCTGATCATACTAAGCTATAAACAGGAGAGTCTGGAGGATTGATGCAGCGATGCCGGTTCCTAACGAGTGTGCATGCGCCAAAACTTGGACGATTTTCGTCTCCACTTCTGGTTAGCTTCTATAATAGCACCCGTAGATCCGCTTCCTGGCGTATTTTTCAAACCATGGCTTGGACACCCCAGTGTTGCCAGTCACGAACTCAAGTTCAGATCTGCCTACCTAAGAACTTCTTTTCTCAATATACGCATTTTTCAATGAATTTCATCAACAGAATTGAATTTATCGTTCTTCTTAATAAATAATTATCCATGACGTAAAAACAGTTTTTGAGTCAACTTTATTCTTCAGTGCAACGACCATCCGCAGGTGTAGGTAAACGTTCTACCATAACTACCACACGTGTTTCCAACATAAGTGCCTTGTAAAGATTGTATCGTTCGTTTGCCTTTGCAATACAAATAACAGACCTACCTAGATATCTAATTCAGAACTTAGGGAAAGAAAAAGAAAACTGAAAATTATAATTTGACTGGACAGTGAGTTTTTATCTTGTTGTTGTGGTTTTTTGAGAATGCCGCGAAGAAACGCTTTTCTTGCCGACAGTGGTTTAAGACTTATCTTGCTGATATAAGCGCCAGCATCGCTGAGGCACGCTGACAGATTATTGTTGATCTACAGGTAGTATTATTAAAAGCTAACCAGAAGTGGTGAGGAAAAGTCTTGGCGCATGCGCACTCGTTCGGAAGCGACATTGCCGCATCAATCCTCCAGACTCTCCTCGCTATAAACTATTATTAGATGCTTATTCACATTTTTGAAAAGATTTGAACAACATTCATTTCAGCAACTCATAAAAGTTGAATGCCGAGCCACCCATCTGATATATGGAAAAAACTATAAAACCCTAAGCATTTTCTAGCTCTTTTCTCAGTTCTGGATCAAACCGAATGGCTAGGTACCAGATTTTCTACTACTATAAATTATCGTTTCATGGAAGTATAAAAGCGAAAACACGGTATTTATCTACCCAAAGCCTAAGGATATTGCGTAAAGGAAGGACGCATTTGCATGAGTATTCTCGTATGAACACATTGAAGTTTCCCGCCCAAGCCTGTAAAAACGTTACCTATTCTTTAAAAAAAAACCGACTGAAAATGTTTCATTACAAACTCGTTCTTTTACCTACGCCGCAAACTAACAGAAAAACAATGAAAGCTTTTCACAATGTACAGGAACCCTTATATCATTATTACAGTGTATAATTTATTTTTTGCTCTTTCTCTTAGAACTATGCGTAGGTGCCTGATTTTTATTGGTAACTTTAGTTTCGAAATTATCAAGAAGTATACTAATGAACTATCTCAACTCAATAGATCATCTCATGCCGACAAGGACCTGTTAACATTAGTCAGTAGGTACCCACATTACTTATTAAATTTGAATATTAGGTACTTATAACAGAGTTCAAGGGTGAAATTGTGTGTATTGTTTTATAATATTGTACTGATTAAATTATTCCTTGTTGAGATCCTGACACTCACCTTAGGGTAGTCTTTGGGCCACATGGCATCCTTGGATAGAAACAAGAGCTTTGAAAAGTGGAATGAGAAATCTCTGGTTTGTGATAAATCACCCAAAAACATCATCGGATGAAACTACATAACTTGTTTGGCCACTTCTTCTTTATAACAATTTCTCCCTTGAGAGGGAAAAACATTAAATCATGTTTAATGTTTTTCCCTCGCAAGGGAGAAATTAGATATAGTTTTTTAATGTCAAGAAAAAATGAAAGCCACAATTTCACTGAACTCTACAAGTATAATGTTGCATTAACTGTACTTATTATAGAACTCGCCATCAACATATGGTTGCTACAACAGAAGGTAGTAACTGTGTAGTAACCAATGAAAAACGTAGCTATTGACTCTTGTTTCTTTCGAGGGCGATACTTTATGGTTGCTACAACAGAAGGTAGTAACTGTGTAGTAACCAATGAAAAACGTTGCATATTTGCGTGTCGGAATTCACAGAATGACCCCCAGCCCTAAAACATTAAACATGTTAATATACCAGTGCAGGGGATGTCCTATGTCCTGAGGCAATGTACAGCCAGAGATACCCTTGCCCTAGAGATGGGATGAGATTCACTTCACAGGATAAAATCACCTACTACTGAAAAGTAGCAGTATTCCCGATCACCTGCTACTGTGAAATCACCCGCTCCTAAAAGATTAGGTAGCAGCGAACCATGAACGTGAGGGAATGTTAAAAGGGGCAGGGGCAAGCAGCTCTTCTCCAGGTCAATAGCTACGTATAATACCAAATCACTCTTTTCCATTCACAGTTTAGTATTTGCGATCACGGTATTCGGTCGCCTGTCCCCCTCCTAAATCTCTTGTTCCGTTCACAGTTTGGAACAAAAGATTTAGGAGGGGGACAGGCGACAGAAAACCGTGATCACATAATATACTAAACTGTGAATAGAAAAAACTGAACGGAATCACCGTATGTATCAGTCCCAGTCGCTCTTGACTTTTCTGCTTACCGTTGCTGTACACCATTGCACTTCGCGTTTTTCTCCCCCGTTTTTCGTTTGTCTTGTTATTGTTAAGTGTACATCATGAAGAGGTGAGGAGGCTCACTTTTAGTGCTGTTCATTCACAGCTTCGGGAGGTATTCTCAGGTATCTGCTCTAAACAGCTAAAGGTGGCCAAACACGATGTTACTGAACCCTCTATTTCTCAAAAGCAGTACCACTACAACCTGTTACCGAAAATTCACAGTTCCCCCCAGCACTACCTCGCCCTTGGCAAGCCTAGATCTGCAATGGCTGTGGTGGGAGAAAGGCCGTGAAAGGTCTTGTAGAAAGTAACCACGTGTCTGCTCCCACCACTGTTATGGTGCTTCCAGGCGTCAAGACAGGACTCTATTCCCACTCCAAAGGACCGTAGGACCATGAGCTGTCGACAAGTCTAGATAGGCGCCAGTATCGGAAACCATTGTCCACTCACCAGCTGCACATATGGCAGCTCTGAACTGATAATTGAAGTTGCTGTATCGTCTCTGATTCAGAGTTGTCTTACCCAAATTTTAGGTACCAAAGTTGAAAGGTTCGTTATAATGTTAAATTTTGACCTTCAACTCGGTAAACAGAGGACATCAATTCATGAATCGCCACTAAATAGCTTTCCAGGTTGACATAATTTATGTGCCAACTAGATTTGCATTGCACATATTTGCTACCTATTCAACTGCTCTTATTTTCTCAGATACCTCCAAAAACGCCATATATTTGAGCTCCTTCCTGAACTAAGGACTGAAAACAGCTCTCGCCGAAAAAAAAATAAATCCAGAAAATAGTGTGGAGGACTAATTATAACACGGTGCGACCCCAAAATAGAAAACGGGATACCTACCTCCTACCTAACACGGAGAAGTAATCATTGAGTTGAAACAGCCATATTCCAATGAAGATTTTTTTAAACGTAACAACTAGGTACTTACTCAATTTGAACGTGGTTAGCTCAACATCAATTTCCCATTGAATAATTTGTTTAAAACAAGTTGTGACTTATCCAAATATTAGTCATATGTGCACGATCACTAAGCGTGGTACAGTCGTAGAGCAATACACAAATATACAGGAAGAATAACGTTTATATCTCACTTAAAATATTATTTTTCAAGTCACTGACTTTTTCATAGACATTCAATAAATAAATATGCATGTTGACATTGTTTGTTCAATTTCAATGCCTAATAAATGCTGTGATATTGAGATTTCCGATGTACTAAGGCATGTATCACTGAACGCGAATTAAGAGCTGCAGGGTGGGCAGGACGCTTTTTGAGTTTGTTCTTTCACATATTCTTGCACGTTGAATGAGGACTTGTTGTGAGTCCCGTTTTTCCTTGCCTTCAGCTCCCTAGAGACGGAATGAGAAAACGTACGAGATTATTCAACCAAATTGTGTTGGTTCATTATTCACCAGTTGCCCGAATGCTATCAATATTACTATTTTTAGAGACTCTTGAATCAACTCTTTTTAAAACTACCTACCTATTAAATTGATATCCGCCTGGCTAAAACCACTGAGGTAATATACGTAGAGGGAGCAGGAGGGCCCACCTTTCTATGGGTCCTTATGGCGGTGCCCAAGCTGTTTGAAAATTACAGCAGGTCGGGCTACCACGAGAGCCCGTAATGTTCCTTCCTGTCTGTTTTGGGTGACAACCTCATGAAATAGCCATTAAACTATTTGTAGCCTCTGTTGTCACAAAAAACTTGACATAGCGTTTCCATAAGGCTTCATATCTTGTTCAGTATGTACACCTAGTTATTATATAACAACCTATTATATTTTCCTCTGTACCTACTTTCGGAATTATTCAAGAACAATTCAAATTAAAACTGATAACATTGGTTCAATTTCCTTTGTACTACTGGATGCAGTTAGACGGTAGACATGTACAAAAAACATGCTGAGGAGCTGCCGTGCAGTTAGGAACCTGTAGATATATAATTATAGGTAGGTAGGTACCTAATAACGCACGAAATCAATGCAAAAGTCAGTAAAAGATGGCATCATAATTCGGGTTCGTGTCATAATTTGCCGGTATCAGCTTTAGTTCCAAAACTTACAGAAAAATTGCGTATGATTTCACTCGTTTTTAGCCGAAAGTTCAGATAAACACAACTTTTTGCTTCCAACGACAGTATAACATAATAGGTAACGGTTGATACAATCGTCAGATAAATCAAGCCAATGCAATGGATGCAAGAAAGAAACTGATTATGTGAAATAAGCACTTTTTAAATTGAGACTTGCGAGCAGTGAAGTTAGCTTCGAACTACCGGTGAGTACAGGACACAGACTGACTATGCATGGCTATGCATAATATGCATGGGTTTCCCGTCAATTTCCTTCGTGCAGCAACCGCATGCGCAGCAGTAGACCACCATGTTGGTAAATGGTTATTACGATGTTCATTAAACAAAACGTCAACGCGAAGTGGCTCTTCATTTTGAAATTTAAGTGAAAAGCCACTTCGGATTTTCCGCACTTGGCGCATTCGCGGTCCCGCCTCGCCTGTTTGACTGACAGGGGCCTATCAGAGAAGAGAACGGGTTTGCAAGGCATCATGGGACCCAAGGGTCCTCCTAGGAGAGAAGGCAACCGCTCCCCCGACCCTCGCTCAGCCCTTATGCTCCACCTGGCATATTACCACGATGGCTAAAGCCCACTAAACTGATTATATTTTATAGTAAACTTGAAACAGTACTGTGAACGCATGGATACGGCTACCTCAGAGTCATGGATTATATCTGCCAATTATCTACCAGTGACGTTATCCAATTTTCACCAATGAAAAAAAAAAAAAAAAAAATGAAAGAAAAGCTGCGTATTATTACACAACGGTTTATTATTTCCGGTCAGGGCAATCACATTTCATAAATATGGGAATCAAGAACTCTATCATTATTATTTGTTGTCATTCATGAAGCATGACGTTTGTTCGGTTCAGAAGTACCTACCTATCAACAAAATCCAAAATAACCATAATTTATTTATTCATTTATTTATTATTTATTTACAATACAGAAAAGCCCAATACAAGAAATGGATACAATTATTTAATTCTTCAAATGAAATAATATCTCGGAACAGCCAACTCGATATCATGCAGCCATCCGTGATTATAGTCAGGTTTTCCCTAGCAATGATATCTGTGCCGGATTTATACCATTTCATTTATGATCATGTTGACGAAGCTTTTCTGTGGAAATGAGCGGCTAGGAGTACAGTGCTCCGCGTTGTCTCAGAAAATGCTCAAGTTCGTGATCAATTTAAAGACGTAAAAACAAACCATAACCTTCTTCTTGAACATTTTCGAGCTACGGCGTTCGGGAAATTTCAACCCCTATTTTTCATTCCTTAGAGATGACTGACAGTACCGCGAGCTTCGCGGACCAATTAGACCCCAACTGGGACCTTCAAACCAAATTTCATTAATTCTGTTTCATGGTAACGAAGGAAAGCGCGAAGTACGGCGGACGGACAGAAAATCTGGTTTATTATTTTCAATAACGAACCTTTAGAATCGAGCATGAAAAAAAAGTTTAACCCCTCCTCAAAATTTGATGGTTCCCGTTTCAAGGTACGTAGGATCCGAAAATGGAATGAAAAAATGTCTGTCCGTACGCCGTACTTAGCACTTTTCTTACTTACCATGAACCAAAATGAGTGAAATTTGTAGGTCCCATTTGGGGTCTAGTTGGTCTGCGAAGCTCGGCGTTACTGTCAGCCATCTCTAAGGGGTGAAAAATAGCGGTTGAAAATTTGAGAACGCCGTAGTTCGAAAAATTTCAGTAGAAGGGCATGGTTTTTTTTAAATGTTTATAAATTGATCTCGAACTAAAGAATTTTTTGAGATCACCCGGAGCATTGTACGACGACCCGCTCGTTTGCACATAAAAGCTTCGCCAACATGATCGTGAATGAAACGGTATAAATAAGGTCCAAATATCATTGCTAGGGAACACCTGATTATAATCATGGATGGCTGTATGAAGTCGAGTTGGTTGTTTTGTGATATTGTTTCATTTGAAGAATGCTTTTCTGGATTTTGTTGATAGGTCCTTTTGTAACTTGAACAAACGTTATACTTCATGAATAACAACAAATAATTAATGACTGAATAATTGAATCCCGCGCATTTTTATGAAACTGTAACATTCCCCGGCCGGCTCCAGTACTCGATTTAGGGCTTTCCTGGGACGAGCTCGAGGGTAGTGTGTTTTCTAATGACCGCAGAAAACAGTGATCTACGCAGAAGGGTCATATACATACAGGTAAATAATAAACCATTTTGTAACAATTTGCAGCGTTTTTCATTCCAATTTCGGATTCAGTTTCCTTGAAGCGAAAACCATCAAATTTTGAGGGGGTTAAAAATTTTTCTTTCATGCTCGATTCCTAAGGTTCATAATTGTAAATAATAAACCAAAATAGGTCGGTGCGCGGTCCCGCCGCCCGAGGCATGCAAAGGTGAGATGCGTCCAGCACAAAGTTTTCGTCTTTATTTGTTTTGATTTCCATTTTGTCAATAGCTGCGTGCGTTTCTTCAGCGTTTTTTGGAAGTTAGGGTCGGACTAGTGAAGGAGCACGTTGGATGTTGTGTCGTATGAGATTTAAATCACCAGCTGTAATCGTGGGTACGTCTTTTACCTTCAACTCGGTCCTAATTAATTTGGCTGCTTTTACTGCTTTCCTGTTCAGGGAGTTGCTCAACTTCTGTCTGTTTAGTGATTTTTCTTCGTCACATGCATGATGATGATTAGTGAAACTGTCCAGAATAATGTTGCTAGAAGAAACCTTTAAAAAACACAAGACTTGTTGGTACACAGCCACTTTTGCACGTCGTCCGCTAGAGTATTCTGGTATATATCGATATTTGAACTTTTCGTACAAAATGAGGGGTTTCAATTTCTGGCCCGCTATAAACTCCATTTCCGACACAACAAGCGATGAGGCCACGACCCGTTCGACTGATCTATCATCGGCTACTAATTACGTTTGTAAAAATCCACTCTCCACCTGGCGGGACACATCTAACCTTCGCACACCCAGCCTATTTACTAATCCGGACGCAACTCACCATCGCCCAAATAGGTACTAATTCATCTCACATACAAACTACAGATTATTGAACATTAAAAAAAAAAAAAAATAAGTAGTGTCAAACAATAGAATTTCTGTAATTAATAGGTCACTTTGAATCAGTACCTACGTGCGATTGTAGGTGGCATGAAAAAGTATGAAAAGCTGAAGCTGAAAAATTATGAAGCTGTGTAAACTTCAGAATTTTGGAACCAACCTAGCGATAGCCATGAACGCGAGGTCGACGTTCTGGCCGGTCTTGGCGGAAGTTTCCATAAAAGCGACGGTGTTCTCGCGAGCGATCCTCTCGCCGTCTTCTCTTCTGACCATCCGCTCCGAGCTTTGGCAGTCGCACTTGTTACCTGCAATTTAATTTTTATGTAAAACACCTCGTAACTAAATTTTAACTGGTATAAAACTTATGCACCCGCTCCTTGAGTCAAGAAAGCAATTTTGGTTTATTTTTTTCCACCATAGCAGCACTCCGCAGCTTTTTTTGCACTCCGCATTATTATGGGGTAATTTGACTAGTCAAATATTACACTACCTATACAACAAAATTTTTTGTTTTCTGCTTAATGGAAGTTATTTTTCTGTGCACCATGCCAGGCTAAAGTGGAATATGACCTTTTTCGGTCAATATTTGTTTTTGAGGCGGGGAGCAAAGTTTACTGTAATTGGGAGAACAGTGTTTGTTAAACAGGTCCTTGATCCATCTTTGTGTTACGATTGCATAATGGCATTTTATTGGGTGTTGCATTCTCAATTCAAACGAAAAAGAGCACCTTCGAGCGAGTAAAACTAACCAATTCTTTCATTTAGTTGTGATTCGTTCGAGCTAACATCGCACATCCGTGCCAACGCGATTCGGTGCTGCCCAGTAGACAGTTCTGGTTTATTATTTTCAATAATGAACCTTTGGAATCGAGCATGACACAAATTTTTAACCCCCCACCCCCTCAAAATTTTATGATTTCCGTTTCAAGGTATTTGTTTTATAATTATGCTGAATTTTAAACATTTTTGCCATGTGAATATTGCGTTTTATTATAGGTACCTATTACAACATTCAAAAAGCTAACTGCTGACTTCAAAAGCAAATATTTTGATGTACCGTGGTTATCTTTCTAAATGTTTAGGTTGAACCTTGCAAACACAAAAACACAAACACTTATTTCAACCCAGACACAAATCAAAAATTAAATTTTGTATAGTGTTATCGATGGAATTTCTGTAATGGATCTGACATTTATCAAGTCTGAAGGCTGTTGAAGGATCTACGGTCATAAAATAAACCTCTGGAATGAAGCTTTGAATGATAAGGGGGAAAAAATAAATTAATGCCCCCATATGATAGTTTGCGTTTCAAGGTACAGTAGAATCTGAAAATGGAATTAAAAACGCTAGAAATTATTACAAAACGGCTTACTATTTATTATAGTACAATACCTACCCCTTATGCGTAGATCAGTGAATTCCTATTAGCGTAAGACCCTGAATTGAATTTATTATTTAAAATTATAAGGATTTAAATCTAAATTATAAACCTATAGTATAAGTTATTATTGAGCCAGATTCTCCCATCCTAGCATGGAGAAAAGAATTTCCGCTGACTGTCCTCGACTAAAGCGTTTTCCATATTTTGTTATTATTAGCTGTAGGTAGGGATGCTCAAAAAGAATCGATTCTTGGAAGAATCGATTCTTTTTGAAAAATAATCGATATTTTTCGATTATTTTTTTTATTTTAAGAATCGGCCGATACGATTCTGATTTTCGAGAATCGGAAACCGATACTTTTCTGCTCTGGACAAGTATTTTTGTGTTCCATTGCTCTGTAGACCAGATCCACATGTAATAAAATCATGGAGACATATTTGTCTCTAAACATTCGACAGCTCTCTCCTGAACACACCTCCACCTACGCCAGTAATAATAGTAAACATGCGTATCTTTGGGGGAGACATGATGCTCGGGTCCAGTCGGAGATGGCGTCTTCCGTATCCGTGTTACCCAGTCTTGGAGCAGTACCTACCAAGTGAGCTAAAACAATACATGGACCAGCCCATTTCTCCAAGGGAATCTGACCCAATGACGTTTTGGGGGCCTTTACTCCAGTTTTGGCATCAATAGCACTAAACTACCTCAATAGCCCAGCAGCATCTTCAGTTTCTTCAGAGAGGGCGGCATCGATCGTCAACATTACTGTTCCAGACAACCGAAGTAGATTGACCGGGGAACACATCAATCAAAGGCCACTATACCAGAAAAATACTGGTATCAGTAAGGGCGTTTTTATGTATCTACTTACCATTTCAAAGATCATCAATTTTATGATTGATTTGATTTTTTTCATTTTTATACTTAAATAAATTTTTTACAATAATACTTGTTGTTAGCGAATTTTCAAAGAAAATGAAGCTATTGCAATGGCTTCGAAATTTAAATAATATAAATTTTTGGAAATTTTCTTCATAGAAATCCGTTTCAGACCATTCTAAAACGATTCCTGAAATTTAACACTTTTTTATATGTATATATATATATATATATATATTTATTTATTTATTTATATATGTGTCACTCCAGACGATAACTCTCGATAGAATTGAGATAAACAGCTCAAATTTGCACAAAAAATCTATCTTGGCAATCGAAAGGCTAAGTTCGAAGATGGGCGAAATTGGCCTACTCTAAGGAGGGTTTTGGCGCATTTAAAGTGCGCAAAAATTACCCAAAAATCCCCAAAATGTTATTTTCCAACAAGTGACCCCTCATTTTAAAGGTTTTTGCACGCTGAACACGATGGTGGAATCGGATTTTAGATATCTTGATCCGTTCTCAAATTAGAGCATTTAAAGTGCGCAATAATTACCCAAAAATCCCCAAAATGTTATTTTCTAACAAGTGACCCCTCATTTTAAAGGTTTTTGCACGCTGAACACGATGGTGGAATCGGATTTTAGATATCTTGATCCGTTCTCAAATTAGAGCATTTAAAGTGCGCAAAAATTACCCAAAAATCCCCAAAATGTTATTTTCCAACAAGTGACCCCTCATTTTAAAGGTTTTTGCACGCTGAACACGATGGTGGAATCGGATTTTAGATATCTTGATCCGTTCTCAAATTAGAGCATTTAAAGTGCGCAAAAATTACCCAAAAATCCCCAAAATGTTATTTTCCAACAAGTGACCCCTCATTTTAAAGGTTTTTGCACGCTGAACACGATGGTGGAATCGGATTTTAGATATCTTGATCCGTTCTCAAATTAGAGCATTTAAAGTGCGCAAAAATTACCCAAAAATCCCCAAAATGTTATTTTCTAACAAGTGACCCCTCATTTTAAAGGTTTTTGCACGCTGAACACGATAGTGAAATCGGATTTTAGATATCTAAATCCGTTCTTAAATTAGAGCATTTAAAGTGCGCAAAAATTACCCAAAACTAGGATAATCTTTAAACTCTTACCCCCCCCCCCCCCCACCCCCTTAGAGTGGTCAGATTGAAATATGTGAGAAGTATTAATTGAAGACGAGAGTTCGAAGCAAAAAAGGGGGAGGCAAACGATTAGTACAACTCCTTGAATTTACCCACAGCGATCAAATAAATAAGCACTTAGTACAATTACGTAATAAACAAACGGTAGAATCAGGATGGACAAAACGTACAAATTAAAATAAATACGAAGAGAATATACATAGAAAACCAAATTTTAGACCGAAGTTTTCCTTTATTCAAAACCATAGCCATTAATTCGAATATTTCTTTGAAAATTCGCTCATTAAGTCATGCTGCATGACTGGTTTTTTTTTCTCATAATATACCTACCTATTTCTGTTTAATGTGCTGAAGCTGGGTAGCAATTGGATGTACGAGTATAAGTAGTTACTGGAATTCAGGTTTCATAATGTAGGTACATATATATTGTTTCTTCACTTTCTACTCCGACTAGATTGAGTTTTGAGAAAAAACAATCGATTCTCAGATGTAGCGATTCTTTTTGAAAAAATAATCGCGATTCTTTTCGATACTTTTCTAAAACATCGATTCGATTTAAATCGATTCATTTTGGAGAATCGGACATCCCTAGCTGTAGGTACATCGGTATTTAAATATTTGGTAAATGGGTATTTAACATATCCACCTATCTACAAGTGATGATACAATTGATTCTATTCTACTTGATGATTGACGAATATTGTAAATGTTGTAGGTGAATTTGATTTACCCAAGAGCATGATTACGACGTCATCCTGAGCGTATTCCTTGATTTCACTCAGCCAGGCTCGTATATTGTCGAAGCTGTTCTTATTTGTAACATCGTAAAGAAGGAGAAGAGCTGTAATATAAACAATTTCGTTCAGTAATGTTGTTAAATATTGATGACACTATTCAATCCTGGAACAAAATGTAATACTGTGATGTTAAGATGCCTTTGCCCTGATTTGTGAGGGTTCTGTCACAGAATTTAAAGGCATGTGTAACCGAGTTTCAGTTTTTGCCTTCGCTCTACAAAAATGACCACGGAATGACAAAGGAATTGCAAAATGCCTCGACATTTTTGATTTGAGGAATTGACATTGGAGGGCCCCATAACTATACGCAACAGAGTTTGGATTAGGTGCCGCGGATTCCAGTGATGGCTAAGACAACAAATAAGTACCTACCAGTTTGGTTGTTCTTTCTGGTTTTCGGAATTTTGCGTTTTTCGCACCTCATAACATTCGCCTAACTGACTTCGGCGTCCGATGCCGCAAATTTTAACAGTAACAACGTCATTTAAGGTAAACCGTCACAGTAGTAGTATCTTGGCTTTTGTATCGTCGTAAACAATTTTCGTGTTTCCCGTGGAGCATTTACAAGTATGTATTTAGAAATTTTATTATGTAACGTTAGGAAGTAGTCTAGCGACATAGTATATACCTTATTTGTTTAAATGATGTATACTATGTCGCTAGACCACTTCCTAACGTTCTAGGTCCTCAAAACTTGTCATAACGACTTGCTAATTGGTTTTAGGGTTGAATGCTTTTTTTGTTCTCATGAGGGGTTTCAACGTGAGAACATGAAGTACTCGTAATTTCTAGCATAGATTTATGTACCTACACTCTATTCTAGCGGAAAATGGATTTCAGATTAGTAGGTATCCGAGGAAATTTCATGAATTAGGAAAGAAATCAATTTCAGATCGCTGTCTGTACAGCGGAATGAAATGAGTATGTTTTACAATAAGAAAATCAGCGCAATGTCTGGATATTCACAAACATAATCTCCGTGATGGGAAAATTACAGTACATATTCGAACTTCAATGTCAGTGACGGCTTCAGGGCATCAGTTGTTAGTTGATACTCCAGGAGATACATACCAACCATAACAGTAGTTAGTTATCATAATAGTTTGTCAATTATATTACCGTGAGCGTCTCTGTAGTAAGCGTGCGTCACGCTTCTAAAACGTTCCTGACCCGCAGTGTCCCATATCTGAAGCTTGACTTTCGTCTCGTCCACTTGCACCACTTTGTTCTGCGAATCAAAACGATAATAATGAAAATTTAATAAACGATCATGTTCAAAATGACTGGGGGCTAGAATTATCAACCATTTGAATGGGGTCGATGCTTGTCAGTGTTAGCAGAATCTGTAACAAGAGCTCAATATCAGTGGTTTGTTCGCCTCATAAGGCGACTACGTACCTGTGACTGACCTACATACATAAGAGATATCCTGTATTACACGGGGAATTCGAAGCAACTAGTACCTGTCGGTAACGGGTAAAGTCCGATACATTGTGGGTGTGCATGACTTGAAATAACTATAGAATACTAGCAGATGTACGAATTTGCGGTTGGTTTTTAGCGAATTTTAGAATCTCTATACGACCCCGCTGTGTGCGTATTTACTAGAAAAATTTAAAATATTGGTGATTATAAATCAAGGTGCCAAGTAGATGAGTGATCTCAAATCTTAAAAACATTCATCCATCAATCCGTAAGAAAGTTATAGAATAATATGATATAGATGTGTGTATTACTATTTAACAAATTGACAAGAAAACGAAGGAAGTCCAAGTGACAGAAATGGTCATGATGATAATGTTTGCGAAGGTACTGGTAGGGACGTTCCGATACTTCCGATACTAGTAGGTATCGATATTTTTCTTTCGATATTCTAGGTATCGGTATCGGCATCGCTTATTCGATATTATCGCGGTATCGAAAGAAATGTTGGAGTATCGGTATCGGTATCGTATGAATAAAGTAGTTCCTATTTTAAACTGATGTTGATAAAATTTATGTAGGAAAAATATTTAACTACTGTCATTTTCATTACTATAATATCCGTTTTGTTTGGTCTACAACATTCTGTAGTAAGTCATTATTAATTAGTAAAATGAATGTTTTTCATAAGACTAAATTAGTTTTATTACAAACTATGGGTTTAATAAAGAGCAAGAAATTTTATTGTTGACCAATTTTGTATTTTCAAAATGGAGAGCAAAAATTATTCCTTGTCTGGTGACCAATTTCATGTGATATGATCTATTCAGCGACCCAAGAGTCCACGAACGGACAGAAGAAGTAAGTACAAGTATAATAATTCTTTATTAATTTAGGAATCCAATCCAATCACGATTTGAACGGTTTTTTGCGTGTCGATACCATTCGATTCGATACTGACGGTATCGATACTTTAGGTCCGATAATATCGGGTATCGATACTTTTGATTCGATACTGTATCGATACAAAATATCGGCAACAAGCCAGTATCGGAACGTCCCTAGGTACTGGAGGCTCTAACCATCCAGTAGACATCAAGTCCAAACAATCATTAAGCAGAGACGGTGATTCTGAAGTTGAAACGAGCTAGTCGGGGTTTAGTGAGGGGTCTACCGATCCGTAGGTAATTTTTTTGTTTCAAAAAATGTTAACCGCAAACGGATGGATGAATGAACGTCAAATCTGTCAACCACTAACAGATCAATTTTCAGTTTTATTATATTATCTTTTACAAAACAACACAGAACTGCCACGAATCAGCACTCGCAAGATGAGTAACGATAGAAACTCTTAATTTATAACATCATTAATGATAAAATGTGAACAAATGTGTCTTACTACAATTTTATGAGTACATACCTGAGATTAGCAGTCGAGAGGCCATGAGAGATTGGAGATATTGGATACTCGAGAGCACTTACCTCATTCAAGGAGTTTTGGTAACGAGGATTTAGGGTGAATATTAGGATTATTTAGAGTGACCGTCCATAAATTCATCGTGGTGTGGTGAGTCTTCAGATTTATATTATAACCTAACTGGATGTAGGGTTGATTATTGCAAATGAGTAACCCAATCCCGAGTTATTTACTAGAAATGCCGATGAGATGAATATAAATAATTTTATTATCGTCTCGAATAAATCACTCGCGATGAAATCGTGGAAACCCATTTAAAAAAATAAAAAATGGAGTTATTGTAAGGTTTTCTATTGCCACTAATACACTATCGCACCCTAGTGTATCTTTCAATAACTCAGTTTTTTATTTTGTATTATTAGATCTCTATTGGCTTTGTGGTGAGGAAGTCATCAGAACCTTAACATCGTACCGGCATTCTAACTCTTAAATAAATACACAACGGTCAGTGAAATAATAAAATAAACAGTAAATAACATCCCTCACAGTTTTTCGTCCCACCTCCCGTTCCTTCGTTCATATGAAGGGAGCCAAAACCGCCTGGATGTAGGAATTTTAGTATTATATGAAAATGATTGAAAGCGGGCCAAATTTCATCAAACAAGTACGTATGAAGAAAGGCATATTTATAATTGAGCAAAATTATAACACAGCACATCAGTTGTGGGAAATGTTAGTTTCAATGAAATACTAAGCGTATGTACCCTGAAGTCGATGCCGACGGTCGAAATAAAGTTCCCGGAGAGGAACATGTTGTCCCTGAACCGCACGAGTATGCAGGTTTTACCCACACCTGAGTCTCCAAGAAGCATGACCTAGGGCAAACGTTCATTTACATTAATTTAACATGAAACCCATGCATATAATCGTTAATACACTCATATAATGCGTAGAACTGCATTTCTCTTCTGACGGGGTGATATAACAGAGCTCTTATTATTCAAGTTCCTGCGGACGTTGATTTTAAAGATCCACAATATGTGAAGTACCAAACTCGGAGTCTTTGAAAGGATGAATTCCGGGCGCGTGCTCATTTAAGTCTACTTCATTCCTTTGACCTACTCGTCTACATATAATAACAGACTCGTCGAACTCATTTCAAACCCCTTTCCTCAACTGTGAAGCTATTTGAACTGCTGTTCAGATCACCAGATCAATATATTGAGTCACGAGATGTTCATTTTGCCAGTAAATATCTCCCCTCCTCTAGGCGAACCAGAAACTTATTATTAGGACTCGGATCCGGGCATATTTGCATATTTTAATGGGCGATTATACTCGTTGAAACAAGCATTTTGGCAGTAGAATGAGGTCTCTAGAGTTTACAGAATAGAAGTTATAAAATCCTATTGGGGCCTTTTGAAAAAAATAAAATCCTATAAAATCTTATATGTGGGGTTTTCTTGGTTTAGTGTACTATTTTGCTCATTTTCGCATGAAAATCGCATATTTCCTACCATCCGAAAAGAGGGCATATATTATTAAAATACTTGAAGGATTTTGAATCCTCGAACCGTTTCAAGTTCATTGCCAAAGCTAAGAAGGCTGCCCTTATGGATGAGGCTGCATTTCATCTCTCATTTTTATTAAAGCAGACCTAAGTTCACTTCCTGAACTCATTCTGAGGCTCGAAACCAGCGGAAAGGAACTCACTGGAGTTGTTAAATTGATGGAAGATGCCCTTGAGAAAGCCGGCAATTGGCCCGGCAAGCCTGGGAAAATTGTCAAAGAGAAGCTGGAATTCGTTCTTGAACGTCATCCTGGCTGGAAAGTTGGCCAAAATGCTCAGAGGAGAACCGTGCAAAGGTCTCAATTTCACCCCAGCAGAAGCAGCTTCACTAAAGTATTTGCCTCTCGTTTCAGCTGACGTCGAGAGATCATTTTCCGCCTTGAAGTTGTTGGTATAACTGATTTAAGAAAATCTCTGAAGATTGAAAACATTGAAAGGTTGCTGGTGATTCAGTACAATTCCCAGTTGTAAAAAGCACATTTTCGCTCACATGTACCTACTCATATTTTCATTTGTTGCACGTAACAAGTATCTCCAAATTCACATGTACAGTAGGTGCCTACCTAGTATACAAATTTAAAATAAAATAATGATTTTTAAACCCCTTCACTTTCTTTCCCTTTTTTCAAGTTTTCTATCGAGCGCTATGCTTTTTGAGCTCATGACTGAGCTTATTTATCAATTTATTGATCCTATATGACAATCTTATTTAGCCATTTTTCGATCCTTTATAAGATCTTATTTAATGGGTTTAACGCGCTTATTCACAGGTTTTATCGGTCCTATCGATCCGAGCCCTACTTATTATGAATGAAGTGAATTAGAACTACCTATGGAACAAACTCATTATTACGCAAATTTTAGTATCATCTATATTATTGTTTCAGTTGAAAAATGATTGACACTAGTGACGTAATAACTTCGAAAAAACGAAGCTGGCGTCAAATTTGAACTTCTCACAGTTTTCACGCAATTTTGACTCCAGGGTTCAGATTCCACGCGAAAAGTGAAGGGTAGCTACAATTTATTGTCACTCGCCATTTATTGTCAACGTAAGTAGGTATACAGGTATTTTGGAAGAGATATGACTGTATTTCATAGCACGATCAATGTGATATTAAGTGCTTGAATACTCTTGAGTATATGAACCTATTTAATTTCGCCTTAGACACGGTCTTAATCTTCAAGCAGCAGCGAGAAACAGTACTGTATCGTGTACAGTGTTCACTACAACAGAATCGCTGTAGGAAATCGGGCGTGACTCTGTAAGCTAAAGATTCCTGTAGATTTTGTTCTGTTTTCGCTTCGGATTAATTGCAATGGGTCATTCTTTGTTTCACTAAACGAGTTTCTTTGCATCAATTCTATCGTAGTTCGAAGGTAAGATACACTAAGGTTGTCACACTAAGATAACGTATGTTCGTTATAATGAGAACGATCGATTTGTTTTGCATGTACCAAAAACCGGAAGCACGGAAAATATACCTTGCAGACCAGGTCGCAAGACTCTGTGGTGATTGAGTGCCTCGGAACCCTGGGCATTGGAGGTTCTCCATTCTGGTAGTTGTGCTGATGATGCTGGTGACTGTACTGACTCCACTGTGGGACGATCTTCCTTGCACTTCCTTCCCTTTCCCTCTCATCCATCCCCTGCTCCTCGGAGCACTTCGAGGACCGTCTCTGAATCATCCGTTCCTCCATCGTTGCGGTGCGGGCGACGCGGTCCGCGTCTTCATCTCACGAGCGGGGCACCCAGGGTGCTATGGGTTTCACACGGCTACGTACCCAAAAGAAAAATGATAATTATGTACATACTTATACTACCTATCCGTATAGGCGCTTACAGTAACCACTTCACAGGTTGAATTTAATGGCAAAGGAACTTAGAATCAATCAAGAGCTTTCAAACGAGTGGTGAACGGGTTTTAGGAGTTAAAACTAAGGAAGAAGTAAGAGAGCATAGTAACGAGAAACCCTGAGAATCTGAATTAAGAAAAAATCGCTCGCAGTCTTAGGAATTTAATCTGTCAACTTTTAAATTACTATTTTCTCCCTAAGAAATGTTTCCTTTAATTTTTTCTTTCGTAATAACTTTTTCCAGTGAACTGGATGTCATTACAGCTAGGCCGTACATACGCGGGGTGAAAACTAATTTAAATAACGAAAACCTTGGATAGCTGCAAGTTTCAAAGCTCAATTTGAACTGAAAGTTTTAATACAGTTTCTCGTGTCCTCTCCGAGCGTAGTCGGAATTCTTTGCCATGCTGCTAGAGACCAGTTTCAGAATACAAATCAGTAATAATTGTCTGTCACAGAGATTATTTAATCCAAGTTGTTATAAAAATGTTTTAATCATCTGAGAAAACCTTACACTGAAAGAAAAACTCAGTAGGATTGAGTTAGATCAGGTAACACTCATATTCTCCGACCTGACGAATAGAAAGTCTTTCATAACATGATGTAGGAAGCACTACAGAACCAATCTATTATGGTTCTTCAAGATTCAGTTCCAACTAAAGCTCGGTTCATGGTAAATTTAAACGATTTATGGAAGACTAATATTAGAAACAGCTCATCAAGTAAAATATCACATATCTAGTTGGATTTGCGATGGTGGCGGTGGGGGGAGGGGTAATACCTAATAATTACAGTGCCTATCTAATGATGGGGGAAAAATAACAAGGAACATTGATAAATATGACACACATTCTGCCAACCAGTTCTGGTAAATGATATTCTCCAGTTTAATGAACTTGTGTCATAAGCGGATTTTAGTTCGTGGTAGGTATACCCTGTAATCTTCTCTGACAGGATCGCCAGGCCTGCTCTCAATTATGCTGTGATTAAACCGTAACTATCATCGTTGAGCTGCTACTACCAAACTAACCATCGATACCTACCAGCGGATTTGAGGGTATTACACTCGCAGATTTGGCTTTCGTTTCATCTTATCAAACTAGCATCCCCGAGCAATTTTGTAGGAAACCATAATTGTGTTGTTGGTGATTCTGTTTTGATATATCCTACAAGCACTTTCTAGTATGCTCGAAAATTAGAAAAAAAAGATAGGCAATAAACCAAAAAGACCTTTCAGTATAAAATTGAACAACCCAGAAAATCCAAACATGAATAAAAATTAAATTCATCGATGATGGCAACTCTGTTGATCGAAATGGCAACATTTGGCTTATGCCTCCAAAACTATGTCGCAGAGAGAGTAGGTACCTATGTAATAAGTAACTACCTACTAAAGTACAGAATTCATGGAATTTTGCTTGATAGGCGCTAATTCTAACTCTTTAGGAACTTATCACAGTCCCAAAAGCTCGAATATACCTATTATTTCGCATTATAGATTAGCATAATGCCATGACCAAGTTATCCAACCACCACCATATCTACGAGCATCTAAATTTATATAAAGATAATAATCCTGATATTCAGTTAGTGTGATAGATTTCAGGTTTAAGAGAACAGTATTCTTTATTATTAAACCAATCATTGGCAGCGATCGGTACGGCTTTATTTGCGTGATGGTGACGAGGAGCTAACAAATAATCTTCTCTAACTGCTAGGTTTCCAACGTCATTGGTGTGATGGAGACGACATCGACAGTAGCCTGCGGTAGAACTGCTGACCAGCCACTGAGTAATTGGCTCAACGTCAAAGTTTTCATGATTGGAATTCTGCATAATTGCATAAGATGTTAAATATTCTAAAATTCAAATTTGCTTCTGATATCATAAATTACTTAGTCTTTATTATTTTGTTCAAATTGTAAGAAAATAATCCATCATAAAATAATACATAAGTGGTGGATTTTATAATGGAGTATTTTTATCATTCATAATTATTATGGGCAGGCTATTCAGTGAAATTTACATTGATCATTAACATTGATCCCTAGGTGTCTGTACGACAGCCGCGTTAAAAAAAAAAAAAAAACACCATTTACTTATGGTGTTGATGTACCTATTTGACTGGCTTTAGACCATCAAAATTAGCAAATTTTTTTTTTAGCACTTTAGAACAGTCTGTCATTCGATATACTTTTACGGACAAATTGGCTTAGAAGAGACGAATCCAACGGTATGAATAACTTAGAAACGCAAACAAATGTTGCTTACGATATTCCGCCTTGGAAGGGACGATATTTAGCTATACCTCGTTATAAAACCGATTGTGACAATAGTGACAGGACATCGGAAAGTTTAATGGATGAATACCCAATCCGAGTGCCTCAGTGAACCACGTCTATCAATCACGTCCATCGAGATCTTCTGATAAGAGGAATACATTTCAATTTGACGGGATAACAATTACTCGTCTATGACAGTTCCACATGACTGAAAAATGGGGGGGAACAGTACCAGGCGAGTACGTATGTATAGACAGCATAATTAGGACTCCATACACCACAACATCGCCAACGGTTAAACTCTACTTTCTACTCGATCACGTTCAGAGAAGACTAGGGAATAACCCGCTTGATGCAGTTCGAAGCCACAACAGCATCTTTCACTAAAGATTACCAGTAATGTGATAGGCACGAGTTCTGCACTTGTCTAACTTGACTTTGTTTTATTCACTCCATTGTTATATATATAGCTCTACTGTAAGTAATATCTGATCCCTGACAAACTTCTTCCCTCAAGTTACGCCAGTAATTGGCCGAACGAGCCCCAAAGGGTTCAGTTCGACGTTTGATTTGCCAGCCCAATACAAGTTGGATTGGTTCTACTTGAGTGAATCCCTGTACTGCTTCGTTCAGCACAAAAAGCCTTTTGCGGTTCGTTACTAGGAACCCTCCACACCCCGCCGCCCGTGGTCACAATTTCGAGCTTTCCAAGTTAACTTGGGAACGGCAGCTGAGCGTCGCTCTGTGTAAGTTATAATTTAAACTCAGGTGGAACAAGCGGTTTTCTGCTCCTGATTTCTCCCAGTATTTGAGATTGAAAATTCCGACTAGCTCACAAATCAGACCCAACCGCGCCTGGTTCTAGTAACCACAATTCGCTTTCGCCGTCGTTTCAGAGACATTTTGCGGGAGTCCTTTGATTAAGCACGAGTCGTCTCTGTGAAGCGTTGGAAGGATAAGGTTAAAATCGTAAGAAGTCTTCGTTGTTTCGGCAATGGAATGTTTTGCGATCCTTGATATGGGCTCAACTAAGATGATGTACCTACCGAATTTCATGAATCCCCAGGTGCAGTAAACATAGGCGAAACAGCACTGATTGAAACGGGATGAGTGACTATCGTCGCACTTATAGGTCTACCGGTTCGGCCAGAGAGTGGATAAAGGATTAAGATTAGTCACTTCAAACATAGCCTTGGGTCGATGTACAAACACGCAATTGTAATAATTATTTTTATTGCATCCTGGCACGCGATTCTATATTTCGAAGGTGAACGAGAGAAAACCCGTACCTAACTCCAAAAACGCTACCTTACAGGAGAGCAAAAAAAAGAAGAAGGGGAAAAAACTAAAAAAAGGAATCATACGACCAGCTGAGCGCATTCGTACAAATATCGAGCCCGTTATCCATCCAGTTACTTTCTAGATTCGTATGTCATCCGATTCAATTAATAATACTTCATTCACAATCTCCATGTTTATTTATGGACGCGATGAACATTTCTAATTATTGATTAAAATTGAGCTATTCCAGAGGCATGAAAACCACATAGAAAATCACGGTGACATCACACCACTGGCCACTGGTTCGTGACTTCAGGAGGGACCCCTAACAGACGATTAATTATATCCAAAATAAATGTTCCTATGTACATTGGTATCGGCCTATTTTATGCTCAAATATCAGTAGATATGAATAAACAGAAAAAATAAAAATTCATTTTCCTCACGAATGTCATGTTAAAACGGAAAAATTCCCCAACATACCGTCAGTGGAACTGGAACTAATGTCAATACGCCTTCTTGCTCAGAATGCCCAACCACTTTTTTCCACCTGTAGAGATGTGGAAAAGTCATATAGGCACTTAGACAAATTGTTTTTAGTTAACTCTTCACCATCATGAGCGTTAGAATCGCTTTAAGACCCCCATACGAGTCCGTTGGTAGAAAAACCTCATTTTGGCAAAAAATAGAATTCCGGGTTGTATAGAGCCCACAGTCGATTTGCTGCTTTGAGGAGCTCAAACTCGCAAGAAACAAGAAAAATCAGTAGGAATAATATAAGAATTGCTTGAAGCTGATCCAAAGGAAAAATGGTTTTTCAGTGCGAAAAAATACTCTAGTTTTCGGCAAAAATAAAGATGTGTTACCTCATAACGTCAGGAAATCTTCAACGTCGTTTTCGTCACTAAATCAAAGGGTGAATATAGGTACCTACCTAATGAATTTAGTGACCTTTCCATGCTTTCTATTTTTCGGCTCATAAAATAACGTACTTACCTACAATGTACACTTTCTGATCATTTTATCTTAGCTTTCGTAGTAAGTAAATTGGCAAGTAGTGTTCCTATCGAATTGCGGACGTATCTGTGGTTATGAATGACAGCTACACCTCCGCTCCCTATCGCGGAGATACATTGATTTGATACACACAGACGACGCGCCACAAAAAAGGCGGTCAATTTTCATTTCCCAACTGCTGCACTCCGTGCTATATACGGCAGCTTCAGGCACAATGGAATTCACTCTACGGGGGGTCGTCATGTCCGCAGATAACGAAACCCAAAAAGAGATCCAGATAGCACAAAAAGAGGAACACACTTGTCAAGTTGAGGAACATAATCAATTCTACTACCAGCTTTTTTCACTTCGATGTTTTTGCTTCACTTTTGCTTTCTGCATCTGAATACTGGTGTCCGTGTCAAGCGGGCCGTTCGTGATTTTAACAACGTACAACAATTTTCCAATCTCAGTCCTTCCATTACACTCCTGGGTTGGACATTCCAAATTTATTCGCACATCTCGACCCGGAGATTCAGAGAAAAAACGCTGCAAATCCCTGCACAACGGTTTATTATTTTGTACAGAATACCCTTCTGTTACTGATCACAACTCTCTGTATAGATAACCCGTCTATATAATCTAATATTTTTACTACTCTGTACATATTATGTGGATCGCAGATCCTCCGTAGGTTAGTGCCTAACCCCGTACTCGTTACTAGGTACCTACCTAAATCACGAGTTAAATGTTGCTAAAATAATTCTGTCGATGGCAAACAGTTACTAAAACGGCAAAAAGAAACTCAAATAATGAAGTTCTAAAGGAAAATTGTTGATGTGGAGTGAAATAGATGCCCCTTCTGCGTAGATCACTGTTTTCTGTGGCCAATACCTATACTGAACCGTTGTGTAATAACTTGTCCATCAATAATACTTCAACGGCAGTTTAAGTTGCAAAAGTACCGATCAACAAAATCCAGCCCCTTCTTGGTAGATGTAATTTGCGTTGTGTAATAATGTACCGTTGTGTAATAATTATGTGAATCGCAGACCCTCCGTAGGTTAGTACCTAACCCCGTACTCGTTACTAGGTACCTACCTAAATCACGAGTTAAATGTTGCTAAAATAATGCAGCCGATGACAAACAGTAATTAAAACGGCAAATAATGAAGTTCTAAAGGAAAATTGTTGATGTGTTCTGCGTAGATCACTGTTTTCTGTGGTCAATACCTATAGTGAACCGTTGTGTAATAACTTGTCCACCAATAATACTTCAACGGTTGTTCAAGTTGCAAAAGTAACGATCAACAAAATCCAGCCCCTTTTTAGTAGATGAACCGTTGTGTAATAATTTGCCGTTGTGTAATAATTTACCGTTATGTAATAATTTACCGTTATGTAATAATTTACCGCTGTGTAATAATTTGCCGTTGTGTAATAATTTACCGTTGCGTAATAACTACCCATCAATAATACTTCAAAGTTTGTTCAAGTTTCACAAGTACCTACCAACAAAATCCAATAGTCCATCACTTATAAAATGAAATAATATCACACAACAACCAACTCGACTTCATACAGCCATCCTTGATTATAATCAGGTGCTCCTTAGTGATGAAATCCCGGCCGAATTTATACCGTTTGATTCACGATCTTGTTGACGAAGCTTTTTGGTGCTCACGAACGGCTGGACGTAGATGCTCCGGGTGGTCTCAAAAAATTGTTTAGCTCAAGGCAAATTTAATATCGTAAAAAAAACCATACCCTTCAATCGAAAGTTTTTGAGATACGGCGTTCTGAAAATTTCAACCCCTATTTTGAACTCCTTAGAGATGAATGACAGTAACGCCGAGCTTCGAGGACCAACTAGACCCCGAACGGAACCTATAACCCGAAGTTCATCAATTTTTATTCATGGTAACTAAGAAAAGTGGCCCGTACGGCGTACGGCGGACAAACAGAAATCTTTTTATTGCATTTTCGGATTCTACATACCTTGAAACGTAAACCATCAAATTTTGAGGGAGGGTATACGAATTGTTTTTTCATGCTCGATTCCAATGGTTCATTATTGAAAATAATAAACCAAAATTGAAAAACCAGCGTTCCACAACGGTCCATTGCTGACAATTAGAGAGACTCTTAATTAGACTTGAGCGGCACACTGTGTTTCTATGTGTTCCACGAAACAACTCAAAATTTGCTGTACGCTCGTATTATTACTATTATAACCAGATAGCCCTCCTTTCTAGGTGTACCACTATTATATATGTCTATCACGTGAAATGCTCATAACTATACTAGAATGGTCAAAATGGAAAAAAACACGTAAATCTTGGGAGGGCCACCAAACTCACACGTAGAATATGAGTCCCCAATATGAGTTCACTTATCTTCTCAAGGGCCCTTAGGGTTGATTCTTTGCAGGTTTAAAAGGGCAAAGGGAGCCCTGACGTAAGTCTGGGGAATTAAAAATACTTTAACTCTCGGCAATCAGAGCTTACGAAATAATGTGAAAAGACCCAGCTCAAAAAAGAGCTCCTTCTTTTAACGTTTTCAGGAGATGGAAGAAAAAAAGAGTGATGGTCGGGAAAAGACCTCTAATTTCGCGGTATACTCAAAAGCTTCTTTTTTTACCTCTTGCCAACCCTCACGTTATGACTCCATTATTGAAATGTTGAAGGACTTCCCAGGCCGTTGGGATGGGAGAAGGTTGAAGAGGGGAATCAGGGAAATTATAATATAAATGTAGAGGGATTGGGATGGCAGGTTCAGTTTTATGATGTTGCCATCCAATAAACTTAGCGCAACTGCACAGCCCTGCTTCCCTGGATTTAGAATCTTGGTTTGCTATTGTTGATAATGAACTTTGGAATCGACCATAACAACCATTTTTACTACACCCCCTAACAACCTTGCTCTTATTCATTTCAAGATACGTATAATCCGAAAAAAGAAAAAACCAAGTTTAACGGCACAAGAGATACCTGCTAGAATAGATAGCTAGGTTCAAGGTTTGCGCATGCACAGTGGCTAAGATTCATGCGATATTTATGAAATTCATTCATTCTTTCTCCTCAGCTACCCTCGAAATTCGAGCGAACTGGCGCCTTTGGTTCCGGCGAACTGGTGCCTCGGATTTCGAGTTTGCGCATGCACAGTGGCCATGCCAATGATCCGATCGTTCTAGAATTCATCTAAGGTACAAACCGCATAATCCCTGAAAATTCCAGCAAAATTGGATTTGAACTGAGGAAGTTATGCGTGACGCTGCAGAGTAGCATTAGTGATGTGCCTACTCGTAACTCAGGGGCTGGAGGAATGGTACCATGGTGGCTTTGACCATTTAGGATGTAAACTCTTCGTCCCAAACATCTGGGTCCAGGCTGCTTGAAGAGCGCTATTTTCTCTAATCTCTATAACATGCGGCTTTAAGTATCTTTTCTTTCGGTTGTACAGCAGTCACAAAAGAAGCTAGATCGATCTCAGAGGTGAGAAGTTGATTATATTCTCGCTTGAGTTCAAGAAACCATTGGTCAAGGTCTGTCAGAGCCGGTGTTTGTATACCATAAGTAGAACAAGAGGGGGGGGGGGGGTTGCAAATTATTGATCTCTTGTACTGAAATTAGGATCGTTTGCTTACTTCTTATACCCATAGGCTTTCCATAAATTTATTGGTACCTACCTATTGAAAAACACCTGTGTCCTCTCTTACCCTATGAAAACATGTTTACCCGTCTGTCCTGCGTTTGATCAGGCCCTCCAGCTGATTTAGCGAATTCTGGCTTTGAATTTTGAGCAATTTATACTCTTTGAACATCGTTAGGAACATGGACATACAGTAGGTACGGTACGCTCTCATCTCAATCTCTACTTTCAGAAATCATGGTAGGCAGGTATGTCTTGAATTGTCGTAGGGAACCTCCTATAGCACTTTGCGCCAAAATGAATAAAGGGGGTAGGTGTATAAAGCATTATTGGACTGACGGTTGGAAAGGGGGAAGGCGAGCGTATGACACATAACCAGCAAATGTTCCGTGCACATATAAAGCAAAAATAATTATGATACTTAGGATCAATGGTAAGGCGACACAGAAGAGAGCTGACTTTCGCTTAACCGCAAACAAAAACCATCGTTTGGTCCGATATCCGTACATTCCTGTCCAGTTCAACGGAAGGACCTTCGTTAAAAACTTCAGTTATCGATAAGAAATAAGAAAGGGGGGGGGGGGGGGGGGGCCTAAAACTCGGGCTAATGAACAGAAGTTTCTTTCCTCCTTCATCTGACCTACTGCTGATTCATTCGCTAAACTAAAAGTTCAATATCAGACTGTTTTTGTATCGTTTCCATTGTTGTTTCGTTTCTTCCCGCCCCCAAATTGATAATTAAAACCCGAACCCCTCTCTTTAGGAGTTCTATAAAAACAAGGCAGTTCTTTCCAGACCTCTAAGTGCAAACCATAATATTTGATCTCTTCAAGTCAACTTTTGTTTCCACATGGCTGGGGAAAGTAAATTCCGTTGGCTCCCAAAGTATGACTTAGGAGAAAGGTCATCCAAACCACGATGTTTGAGCACAACTCGGAAAATTATGAATGTGTTTGTCATGTGTTGAAATAGTGCACTTTGTCATTTCGCATCTCTTAATCACAGAACATCATGCTGTACGATAAAGGTACCTACCTACGAACTAAATCAATCGCAATGAAACGTGGAAACCCGTTTCAAAGAAAAACGGAGTTCCACTAATACATTTGCTTTAGTTGAAATAGGCAACCTTCAACAACTCCGTTTCTCTTTGATAGGTACCTACCTTGAATTGCTTAGGTACTTTTGATCCAAGAAACCTTCAAATTTTATTCATAGGTTGAGTCAAAATAATAATAGGTTGGTTGTAGTTTTACCTGATGACTTGGATGTTCGACTACTATGACATGGCCATTTCAATAATTAATGATAGGTACCTGTTTTCCAATTAAATGAAAAGTGTTTTACTGCTAACCACGTTCCTCAGGTAGCTCCACAGGTAACTCCACATCCAACCCCATACGACCGATCCCTTTGCAATCGAATTAGTGCCGACTAATGAGTCGACCTCAACCAGGTCCCACCAGAAGCTGTTTCCCAACCTTTTTCCGCTGTGGAAACCGGTGCCCATGAGGGACAATCATTATCAAGATTTTGCTGTTTGGAAAGTCGACGTCTCTTTATGAGATATGATGTCCACTGACGAAAATGTCCAAAATCTAGACTTTATCAGGATTGTTTAGTAAATTCTGTTTGCGCCGGCAGACGGAAACACCTCTAACCTCACACTTCGAAATTTGTTGATGAATTGGTGTCCAGAGGGCCCATATCAATTTAATCTAAACCTAACAGAAAATTCATGAACGCTACCTTGATCACAATGATCTGAAACTGTGACGAAAGGTGAGGGTTTCACACCACAATATATTTATAATGGTCTGGTATAAATGGTCAATTTTCGTTTGTAAAAAATTCTCCTTTTTTTGTCAAATTCTGTTCAATAAGGAAATTAACACTCATTGACCACATAACGAGGTGTTTATGTCGGAAAGTATGGCAGAAAACTAATGTGAAATTTGAATTTCTGATTTCCTTCTAGAAATGACGTACCTATCAGGCAAAGCGCTAGTAGAGCACTTTAAACGATGAACAGCATCGCAATGGATGGATGGAACGGCAAATTTATAAATAAATTTCTTGAAAAAGACGTCTGCAAAATCAAACCGAGGGGAAGGTCACGACAAAGGTTCTTGAAGACTGCCACGAAGGTATGCCATTTCTAACGTTGTGCTGTTGGCTGCACTGAGAACCTTCGCCTCCGAGGCTTCGATTCGCCTCCTTGACCCAACATTCAATAGACATCATACGTAATCTTTTTGCCGCATTTTTAAGTTTAATCACCTTTATTAAAAAATACTCTTATTTTTGAAAACGGGCGTCTAACTACAATTTTCTAAGAGTTCTGAAATTTTGCTTTAAAAAAAAAATCCCTATTACATCAGAAATTAACACTAAACATTTTGTATCAGTGAACTTGTTTCCTGTGTAAAGTTACAGAAAGGTCCCAGTTTGAGGGAATATTCTCGTGAGAGTGTAGTTATACAAGGGCTATATTGCTCGACCAAGTGGTTTATTATTTATTTTTTTCCCCCCTTAGCCACGCACCCTTTGAGAAATTGTCTCCTCTTGATTCCAAACCGGCGCGATGCCTTGTAAAGGTTGATGGAATAACCAATCCCTTTAGCCGTCTCTACGAGAACAAACTTAGAGATAAGGTTATGACCGATAGCGTTGTCTGATATTAAATTTTCAAAGCGGAAAGGGTATGAGTTCGTTACCGAGATATTCCACATCGGCGAGCAACCCACTTTCCTGCGGACCCTGTAAACCCGTAAAAAGAGAGTGATGGAGCCAATCTCGAAGCGCACATCGAATAAACTGAAAAAAATTGATCGTATTGATGTTTCGAGAAAAAACTGAATTAATTGAATTTTACTGCCCAGATTCATTACCTACTAACCACCTCATGCTGCCCACCTACCTGTATCAAATTTTGCCTAACGCTCATTTCATCCTCCCGATACTATAATATGGGCATAACCATATATAGTAGAACAAGATACCTAATTAATTCAGTTATATTTCAAGGATGCTGAAGTTGGTATCTATTGTGTATTTATAGAGTCTTGCTATTACCAAAGTATTACAAAAAACGCTGCAAAGTCCTTGTCACATGGGTTTATTATTCTATTGGAGTTCTATATAGAGATTCTTGTTGGCTGTTAAATTTATTGTTTCTTTCATGTGGAATGATTGAAATAGCTATTTCTGATGATTTCCACCAATTTTGGCCCCTAAAACATGAAATCGGTACGCTTTTTTTCCCAGATCATCTTTGATCATTGATAGTGCCATTTAATGGTCTTGATTCACCTGTTTACACTTTTTCTAGTGTTATTATACACATTGATGGTGATTTCAGACAGTTTTCCAGGTTTTTGACTCATAAAAAACCAATTTTGGGAGCTGAATCTTTGGTAAAACCTCAATTTCCGCGTCTTTGATCAAAATCGACTTCATATTCGGTCTTCTAGTCCCCAAAAACATGGAAAAAGATACCTCAAAAGCTCATGTTACTTACATGTTGCTAAAACGCAAAAAGTACCTATTTTTACACACATTTTCACTCATAACACCCCTGGGTGTATTCCGATCGGGCTGAAAAGTTCCGGGACACAACTAGGGCCCAAATGGAGCATGTGTGCGAAAGAACGAATTTTTTAGACCGAAAATGAAGCCGGTACACGTGATCCGGCGTACGGCGGACGGACATTGCATTTTTGGAATCTACGCACCTTGAAACGGAAAAGAAAAAATTTTGAGGGGGTGTTATAAAAATTTTTTGCTGAGCGAATACATAGGTGTATTATTCACAGAATAATAAACCAAAATAAACACAAGATTAGGGCTACACTAAAAAACATCGGTTCGTAAATGTATAAAGAAATTGAGGAAGAACGAGCTGTTTTAAATCCATCCTGAGAGATGAAACCACGCACGTTGTGTGCACGCGGGATCACTGAGAGGTAGAGACCACAGAATGCGTGGGCTTCAGTACAACTCTTGATGCGTCACAAGTCCCCCTCCCCCCTCCCCTGTCCCTTGCGTTATGACTTGAAACTTCACAATTCAGAACCAGTGCGTGTAGCAGAGTAGTTTAACTCGATTATCGGTACACTCCAACCCATATCCCTCAGTCCGGATCGAATGTCCTTTGCGACCGCAGCACCGACAGCATGATCCTTAAAAACTCGGTTTAAATTCGCAGCCACGAATGACGACTGGTACCGTGCGAGTAGTATTCCGCGGTAGTCGGAGTGGGTAGCTTCTGTATAATTAAGTTAACTGCCTAACTGGATTTCCAGGCTGCTGCACGCCTCTCCTGTATGGCTGTCAACGAAGTGAATTCTTGTTGAGGGTGATGAGATGGGGTCGCATATAAAGAATTTTAGGTGAAACGACAGAGGAAAATCCAGCTCTTCAACTGAATGCTCATTCATCTTTGAATCTCATGGGATTCGTTATAGTTCCTTAATAAATTCGATGTTCGTAGGAAGAGTCGTCTGCGTGGTTTGCTGTTGTTTGGAAAACGTTGTAATCAAATGATTTTGGGTCCCGCATTACCTATTCTCAACTGAATTCTCCAAATAAATCTATAATAAATATATAGATAAATATATAAATTATAAATTCTATAATAAATGTTGTTATGTTGTTATGAAGGGAGTCTTAATTTTGTCGATTTTGGTGCAATAAGTAGGTAATTATTTACCAACCGGTGAGAAGTGTATTATGGCGCATGGATGATTAAGTGTAGATGCCGGATCTTATTGACCAATTTGAAGTAAGGCGATAGAAACTTAGGTACTATATCGTCAACGGAAAGAAGGAGAGCTCCATCAGCGACCTAACGGCGGTAAACGATCCCTCACTTTTATTGGCTATTGCTTGTAGAGTCTTTTATTTTCTAGGCAATATTTTCTAGGCAATATAAGGGCTGAAGAAATAAATTTTCATTTAGATTAACTTCTCTTCTTCTCGTATTTTATGAAATAGATTTTTATCTAGGTGCCTTCATTTTTTTCGCGCAGTTATTTGTTATAGGAGCTCTTACAACAAAATTTAAAAAAAAATACTGCCATTTAATGAACTGGCCACGCGAATAAAACATCGAATGAGGCATACCTACAAATTGATTTCCAGTATAACAAACCTCCGCGTTTGGGTCAAAACAGACCTTGTGAACTAGAAAATATTTGTTGATTTGGTAGAATTATAGACTTATTTCAAGTGTGCCAAATTATCCAATGTGGTTATGCTCCAACTAGTGGAATAGTCCGAGCGAGTCAGTGTATCCAAAATTAGTTAGCTTGTTAGGCGCCCCACATTGTCTATTGTACCTACTCGAAAACTGACTTTGATCAATCTATGAAACTCTGAACTCTGGTTTTGACTCCGATTTCACCGAACTTGGGTCGTTCTGACTCTCACGCAAGGCCTGTTATTGTGACAGGCGAAGAATGAGAAGTATGTTGTGATACCTAAAACAAGTAGGTACTTATCTAAGTAGGGGTGTCTGATAGTATTTTCCGTATGGAATGTTCAGAAATATGTTAACCTTAAATTACATACAACTAATAACAGTAATGGACATAATAATGCCCCTTGAAGCAAGTCCAATACGGTGCTGTCCAATAATGGTCTTCAAAAGCGAATTGGACGAGAGGTAGGCGTAGGTAGCAATTATTGTAGTTTGTTATGGCTGAAGCGTACCAGCGGAACGTTAGTCATTTTTGTATTATTTTCAGTTATTTATCAAGTGTTGCTATTATTTCCGTGTTATTTTGGGATTTTACGTTGTTTTTTAAAAATAGATGCCTACAATTTGAGGCACTCATCTCCGTCAATAACCTCGAATATGCAGCAGTCAGTTGGGTTGGGTTGATTCGGATATAGGAATCAACATAAGATGAGCTGAAGGCAATGAAATTCTATTCACATTACTCCACAAAGCAAGGCTTAGAATATTGCAAGTTTCTGAACTTTCTACGCACACTCAATAAGTCTGAACGCGGTTATTCGCACGCAAAGTATTTGGCAAAGCTAACGGCACACAATGGTAAATGTGGAGGCAGGAGATGACGAGATAGTCAAGAAAACGTTTCGAATCGAAACGAGCCATGCAAAGGATCGGCAATGCTGCAAACAAACAAAGGGATAAGGTATGACGTGCGATTTCCATCGCGAAAATCGAATGTCGCTCAGCGGAAGCGCCCCCGCTACCGAGAAATTGAATAGAAGGCAAACATCTGTCAGCATGGAACGAAAATGTTCCCTGTTTCAAGATAATACGGGACCCTGTTGCTCAGCCTCTATCAAAAACCTTATAGAATAGACTTGTTTTTGGCACCTAGATGTAAAACAGTATAGTCATTAATTTAATATATGTGCACGAAGGTACCTACCTACATAAATAAATAAATAAGCGTTAAAAATCAGGTTTTTACAACTGAATTACATCAAAGTCAATGTAAAAGTAGCTTTCTACACAGTAAAGTGGTAATCGGTACTGTTGATGGCCTTCTTGAATGAGTCGATAGGGAGATTTCGTACGGATTCTAGCAGGTGAGGTGACTGTACAACCGCGTTCCAACTTTGATGGGGCACTTCCTTTACATCGATGTTGCGAGCCGGACACAGGTGACGGACACAGGTCTTGCACTTCCTCGTGTAATAGGTATGATAGTCGTCATAGCATTCATGGAATGGGATGATAATATTATATTGATGGTTGATAATTTTTCTTGTGGAAATCAACAAGGATGAGACTGACTGACATGAATTTGTGATTTCTTGCAGTATTATGGACAGCAGATCAACTAACAACTCTTTTGGACTGAATGAACCCTAGTTGGACCAACTTGAAGGTTAAGGGCCGGTTTATCAATTCTCTAGTTAAAACTCTGATTAGCTAGTCACTGATTAACGTTAATCAGAGATTTTAACTAATCAGAGCTGAGGATGCGTTTATCAATGACTGCATGGATACTAAATAACAGCTAGTTAACTAGTCAGAGTTTTAACGAGAGAAAACAATGCCACAACTACAATAACGTGAAAATTCCGTAAAAGTGAGATTGCAACATTGCGAGTTGGAGGGCGTTTCCATGGTAATATTATCGTTATCGTCACATTCCTCGCCAAACGAGGCCAAATTATAATTGTGCTCCTCTAGTCCTCTGCATATTTGTAATACATTTTTATTTGTACCAATGTATTTGCTTTTTGGTTCCGCGGCGGCTTCTGCTGTCCCTCACCGACTTCGGCTTATTTTTTCTTGACTTACGTGATCGTGTGGAATCAGCATCATTCGCGCTCGGTTCTGTACTTTGGCGAGTTCCGTCGTATTTCTGTATTTTCGTAGTTATGTGCTGTCCCGAGAACAACATTAAAATGTCTCAGCATTCCAGTTCCTATTTGATCTCTATTTTATGCAGTATTTCCATCGAACGTAGACCAATTCAGCTCCTGTAGTGATCAATGAACCTATTCTTACGTGGGTTTGGCATGCTGCAAAGGTTGTTACCTACTTGATTTCAGTGTACCTAATCAATGAAATATTGTTTTTGATAGGATTTCAGTGTAAGATTTCAATGTGCCTAATAAATGGGAAACCCACGAAGTATTCTTTTTTGTTTGGAGGAATCAAATGCGGGTATTTTTGTTTTTCAAATTGCAATGGTGCACGAAAAAATATTCCTTCAATTGTTAAGTGTTGATAGTTTCCGATAACGAACAAAGTATATAGTAGCCGATAACGAACAAAGTGTAATTTCTTTGGATAGCGGAACCTGGAGTGGAAATCCACGTCGTCCTGTGTCTCAAAATACGGTATTTTCCCTGCCGAACCAAGTATTTCGTACCCATTCAAGGTAGGTAAAAGTTCATTTCTTCGTCGGAGAAATCCTAATTATCCATTTCTTTGTCAGAATTCATGAAAAAACGAATGAAAACACTCGCTACTCGCTAAGTTTTGGCACAAATAGGCACAGAAAAACGAAAATGCAATATGGCTGCCCGCTAATCATACTTTGACTGGGGAGTTAAATTTTTAACTAGAGCTTCGATCTCTAGTTAAAAATAGTCACTGATTAGCGATAATCAGCTGCTAAAGTGAATTGATAAACGGGTATGCGAGAGATAATCAGAGATTTGACTTAGTCAGACTTTAATCGGGCTTGCAAATGTGATTGATAAACCGGCCCTTAGTGTGACAATGTTGGGCACATTGAAAGGCGAACTAGCGTCAAATTGTCTTAACATGTACCATTTTGACACTGTATAGTATTGTGGATTGGTATCGATATTTGGATTCACTCCGAATACGTCAAAGTTGATTTCAACGATGGCATCGTTTGAATTTGTAATTTTCTCAGGTATTACGTACCTATATAGGTAACCATCATCAACTGGATATATTTATATGCCTAAACAGCAGTTGACATTGATAAACCGGTACATGTAAGACTTGAGAAGTTTGGCTGTCAGACTCGTCAATCTTTTCTCAGCCCTTGAAACAAAGCGGTATTCTAAAAAAATATATTAGGTATATAACATATAAAATATACGTTAAATACTTTACTATGTATAAATAGAATATTTATACTACTACTGACTTATACTATGCTTTTATATATACCTGCTAGGTAATATAAACGTGGGAGACCTACGTTCAGAGGTTTATGGACGCAGCACTCTCCAGTGCAGGTCCTGTAAGCTCGTGAAAAGGGCCAGTTGTTAATAGGATGTCACGACAAAGGCGCGGAGATGTAGGAATTACTTTGGCAAAGGATATGCAGGGGTCACTCCATCTTTTTTCTCCTTTTATATAGTTTTGTCGTCAGATGAAAGAACTTCGGTTGGTAGAATCTCAAATACGAAAAAATTGGAAAAAAAATTTCTCCACTTCATGGGAAAACTTTCAATTATGGATATGTTTTTTGGTACTAAATTTGCATATGAATTGATCGGCTCAGGTAAATAAAGACAATCAATAGGAACACAATTGTTTATAGAGGGAATACAAAGTTGATGAACTTGTTAATAAAAGAATAACCACTTTCAGGTAGGCCTGATGATCTGTGCCTTCAATTGGGCCAGGAGTTGCTCGGCTGCACACTTTAATGTCAGGCATGTGTTCAGTGACTGACGCACTTTTGTTAGAGTTGTCAAAATGTTTCGAATGCGCTCGTTACGTCACTCCGCCATGTCGTTTTTCATCCTTGTAGGTCAGACAGGAATGAAATTAGCCTCAGGTACTCAGCTGATTAGGGAAGGTCCTCCCTCACCTCGTCATTCTTACTCACCAGTCCTACAGAGGCTCACTGCGAATTTCATCGTTGTAGGTCGAACAGGAATGAAATTAGCCTCAGGACTCACGCAGCTGATTAGGGAAGGTCCTCACCTCGTCATTCTTACTCACCAGTCCTACAGAGGCTCCATTTCGAATCTCATCGTTGTAGGTCAAACAGGAATGAAATTAGCCTCAGGTACTCAGCTGATTAGGGAAGGTCCTCCCTCACCTCGTAATTATTACTCACCAGTCCTACAGAGGCTCCATTTCGAATTTCATCCTTGTAGGTCAAACAGGAATGAAATTAGCCTCAGGTACTCAGCTGATTAGGGAAGGTCCTCACTTCGTCATTCTTACTCACCAGTCCTACAGAGGCTCACTGCGAATTTCATCATCGCAGGTCAGACAGGATTGAAATTAGCCTCAGGGCTCACTCAGCTGATTACGGAGGGCCCTCACCTCATCAATTCTTACTCACCAGTCCTACAGAGGCTCCATTTCGGATTTCATCGTCCTAGGTCAAACCTAGCAGCATCTTATTTTAGCAACCTACCTACCTAGCAAATTTCGTTTATCGGTATCGCGTTAAACTTTTTGGTGTCGGAAATTCCGGATTGTCCCCCACCCCAAAAACATGTCCATGTTAATCTAGTAACTACCATATTATTTTAGTAATCGCCTTCAGTTTCACTTGAGTTTAGTAAACCGGGTACTGTTTATCGGTAGCGCGTTACACTTCTTGGGGTCGGTCGAAAATTTTAGATTGTCCCCCAGCCCAAAAACATATCCACGCTAAAACGCCCCGCTAACGGCTATGCACCCATATATATGGTCTCTGCCAGTAGGCCCAGCAAATCTCAAACTTGGAAATCAACGACAATGAACAACTAACCTAACAAAAATGTCGTTAAAACCTTATCTTACAAACTATAAGATAGTGAAAGTGAATTGCACTTTTAAATTCCACTTGGTAAAATTTTTCTCCATTCTGTACAATTTAGCGTCCTAAATTTAAATAGAGGCCAAGCCGGCAGCTGTGTCCTGTTCTAGTTGTTATTCCATAATATTACATTTCTGTCTAGTGTTTCGTCTCTCTTTTTTACAATTCTTTTGTGGGAATTAACATCTGCGAGGGATCATCATCATATTTGAAGAACCTGAACCAACACATTCCAGCTTTTTCGAATTCGCTTAAATTGACCATGCCATAATCGTATGGCTGGCACTAGTGACATGCTGTATTCGTCGCCAGTTTCTGGCCGAGAATTCTCCTAAGGCCTACCTGATCGATTGTGGCGTGTACTAGGTGTTTCAGTCAAATATGACAAAAGGCTGTAGAGGAAAAAACCTCACAGGGATTCAGATAATACATTGGAAGCAGCGCAAGTATTGAATGATACATTTCACTGATTCATTCATTAGTTCAAAATACGTCTCGACTCCCACTTCTATGTAAACATATGAACCTACCTCATTCCGTTCAAGGAACTGTTTGACCTTATGTTTCTGAATTCAGATTTAAAATAGCTGAATCAAATTCTTGTTTCTAATTTTAATAGAACGAAGATATTTTTTTTCTTTCAGTGAAACAGAAAAGTCTCAAAAGACTATTAGTTTTGACTGCTTGCACTTTCTCCGTTTGTCGTTCGATCACATCAAGGCAGATGTCTATAGGAAGATGGTATTTAGTGGTGTGTGTGAGAGTGTAGAGCCATTCCAGGCAGGGGCTTTTCGTCCGACTGCCCTGCTAGCGTCGCGGAGTGATCAGCTGTTCCAATGACACGATCGAATTGAGAGGATCAGAATTCGGTTTGAACATTTCGCTCTTTACGTGGTTACTCACTGCCTCACCCCCTTGAGTTGAGACGGGTTAGCCCAGAAGCTACGTCATACTTGGACGTGTCACCACGTGTCGCGGCAGACAACAATCCAAGTACTAACCACGCTCGAGGTATCTTAACTTCGGTGATTTCAAGGGAACCGGTTTATTCCACCTGATAAGTCCGTTGGGCTTGTGTGTGACACTGTATTAAATTTGGTAAAAGAGAAATTACAAGATTATGGCTGTATGACCGACTTATTGATCGCTGGATTAGACGGAAAGTTGACCAGCGTATTATAGGGTTTCCCTTCTGGAAAAAAGAGTAGAGAGGAGAAAAACTTTAACTTCCTCGGCTTCATCATTTCCCAGATAACCCACGAACACTAGCCATTCCTCGATAAAACTGTAAAACGCTCTGTCTTCCCATTAGTTCACGTTCTACCGATCCCAGACATGCCCTTCAATTATCGCCCTAGATGCACCGTCGGTTGAATTTCCTACTGATCCTACATAGAACGGCTGTAAAGCTATACGGAAACGTGCGAAAAGGGTTAAGCACTCAGCGCAGGGTTTACAGCGAGATAACTACGGTGTTCACCCGGCAGCTGCACATGGCCGCGGGTTATCGCCCAGTCCCACTTCTTCCGGCGCTGTTATGATCCTCATTTGTAAGGCCTACGTGACGTTGGGCCCTCCATTACTTTGAGAATTGCAATTCACTCGCGAGGCCTCGTACATGCAAGAATTGTAAAATCGTACGACACCGTAGCAATATATATTTCATATACATAATATACTCTGATGACTCCATTCAACTAAATGCCTGACAGTGTGGAACCAGCATCAGTTCCCATTTTAATCAGCATAGTAGATTCTTCGCTCTAGGTGGTCATAGACATGTATGTTTAACAGCTTTTCAGATTACTTCCACTTCCTTCACTTACAGTGACGATATACGAATTGAAAGGAAAGATAATGAAAAATTCTGTACCTCGAAGACATTCCTGAGGAAAGGGCTCCAAATATTCACAGATTTGTGAATGTTGATGTGGTTCGTGTTGTTGGTGAAATTTGAAGTGTGTCTGCGGGTTTGCCCCTAAATGGTTGACCTCCTTTCCGGACGACTGCCAGTTGCCCCGGAATTAGTGACGTCCATTGATAAAAAGTATTGCGGCCCGAACTAGAAATAGTCTAACCAGGGTCTGAGAGCTAGGCTGAGAGGTAGGCTCGACGTTTCTTCTGTTCATCTGTCATCTGAAGGAATAGGATAAATCGGATAAATAGGAATAAATAGGATAAATAATCATCTGATAAATAGGAAGGGAATTCGGTGGGCCCCAACTCATACATTTCCTCCCGACGTGGGGGCTACGACTGATACACTATTAAGGGGATTAGTCCCAACTCACCGCTACCGTCCTTTCCACACGCATTAAATAACCTATTCAACAGATCACGATAATATTCTCAGGGTTTATTTTGTCAGGTATTAAGATGCAGTTCCTTGTATTTTGTCTACATAGGATCATACTTAATTTTCGAGGCGCCGTCAATTTAATCATACTCAAACTCTGATTTGTTTTTATTGATGCAAATTTCAGTAGTTATACTATTTGTCTAAGATATCATCAAGATCTTGTGATGGTGCTTCGACTTCGCAGTTCTGAACTCCAACTGACGAAGATTATTTGCTCACTGGACTCAAATTCTTACCATAAAAGTGGCCTTGGTTATTAGTCATAAATAGCTTCCTTAATTCAGCTTTTTCCTTCCACCATTCATATAGCACACTGTAGAGTGATTAGATCAAAATACAACATAAGTACTGTTAATTATTATGGTTTGTTTTCAGCCCATTTATAAGTTACAAGGTGTGCAGGGGTTGGAGGTTGGCTGTTTACTGTCATACTGCCATAATTAATCCGAAGTCCTATATTATGCGTAATTCGGTTCCTTCATTGTCAAGAGCTGATCACAGAGACAAAAAAGTGCCTTTTCAACTGGAGGCGCCACATGGGATCCCCATCATGTAATTATCCGCGAATTTGCGGACAAAAAACGGGCCTTTTCTAATATCCATCCAACTCATTCATTCTCTTCCTTCCCTGTGTTTCTTTTGATGTTCTGACCATCAACAATAACTTCAGAGGACCCTTGCCGGTGACCGTTCCTCTTTATCTGTGATGTCCTCACAGAAAAAGACCTGGCTTGGGGTGATAGCCTTTGTTCGAAATGGAATTGCTCGGTGAAGCGTTATGATGCGGACGGTGACTGCATTAACGGGACGTCGAAGGGCTTTGTTCATGGAGTCGGTCTCCAAGCCGTGCAAATTCAATCCGCACAATGGTAAGAGCTCCCACCTGAAAGTGAGACTTCAGAAAGGAGCAGTTTCTATCTATTTAGCCTGTATTCTTACCCTTTTCAACTTCGATCTTTTATGCAACGCCTTTATTTGCTGTCATTGTGAATACTTGGAAAACAGATAACAATAATTATTATCAATAACATTACCTAATTATCTTAGCGAATCTTATGGTGGTATATTTCTCATCGTACGAGAATAGAAAATGGAATAGATAGGAAATGCACGTATCTAGTTGGAAAATTGTATGATTGTGCCATTCAAGAATGTTCGAATGATTTCTCCCCATCCACATCAGAAGGGCGATTTTTTACTGACGAGTAACGGTGCGGACTCGATAGGTGTGGAGAGCATTATCTAAAACATAAAAACGCTGCAAAGTCCTTGTCACTTTGGTTTATTATTCTATCGGGCATACCTACAGAAATGTTGGCTGCTCATTTATTGTTTCTTTCATGTACAATAATTGAAATAGTTATTTCTGGTGGTATCCACCAATTTTGGCCCCCCAAAAACACGAATTAGGCTCTTTTTAGCGAATTTTCAAAGAAAATGAAGCTATTGCAATGGCTTCGAAATTTAAATAATATAAATTTTTGGAAATTTTCTTCATAGAAATCCGTTTCAGACCATTCTAAAACGATTCCTGAAATTTAACACTTTTTTATATGTATACATATATTTATATATATATATGTGTCACTCCAGACGATAACTCTCGATAGAATTGAGATAAACAGCTCAAATTTGCACAAAAAATCTATCTTGGCAATCGAAAGGCTAAGTTCGAAGATGGGCGAAATTGGCCTACTCTAAGGAGGGTTTTGGCGCATTTAAAGTGCGCAAAAATTACCCAAAAATCCCCAAAATGTTATTTTCCAACAAGTGACCCCTCATTTTAAAGGTGTTTGCACGCTGAACACGATGGTGGAATCGGATTTTAGATATCTTGATCCGTTCTCAAATTAGAGCATTTAAAGTGCGCAAAAATTACCCAAAAATCCCCAAAATGTTATTTTCTAACAAGTGACCCCTCATTTTAAAGGTTTTTGCACGCTGAACACGATGGTGAAATCGGATTTTAGATATCTAAATCCGTTCTTAAATTAGAGCATTTAAAGTGCGCAAAAATTACCCAAAACTAGGATAATCTTTAAACTCTTACCCCCCCCCCCCACCCCCTTAGAGTGGTCAGATTGAAAAATGTGAGAAGTATTAATTGAAGACGAGAGTTCGAAGCAAAAAAGGGGGAGGCAAACGATTAGTACAACTCCTTGAATTTCCCATTTGACATATAATTGTTATGATACCTTCATAGATAGACAAGTACCGGCCCACGTATTACTAGAAGGAAGACGAAAGAAAAAATCTATTTCAAATTATTCAATTTAGGTACTAACAGTAGGAGGAAGACGTTTTCCTTTATTCAAAACCATAGCCATTAATTCGAATATTTCTTTGAAAATTCGCTCATTAAGTCATGCTGCATGACTGGTTTTTTTTGTAAAGAAACAGATTATATGCGATGATTGATAGTGCCATTTAATTGTCTTGATCCGCCTGATAATACTACATCTATGTTATTATACAAATTTATGGTGATTTCAGACAACTTCCTAGGTCTTTGACTTATAAAAAATGAATACTGGGAGCTTAACCCTCGTTACAATCTCAATTCCTCACTCTTCCGTCAAAATCAACTTCATATTCGGTCTTATCGCCCTAAAACACGATACGCCAGAAGCTCATGTTCACTAAAACCTCAAAAATCCCTCAAAAAACCCTAGATACCCATTTTTCTCCCACAACACCCCTGGGTGTATTCCGATCGGGCTACCGAGCTTCGGAGCACAACTAGGATCCAAATTTGTTCCCAAATGGGGGCCCAAACTGTGTGCCGAAGAACGACGATTTTTACCTACTAAGAGTTTATAGTCCAAAATTTAACGTAAATTTATGGCTAAAACTTCGCCACAACCTCAATTTTCCATTCTGGTTAAAGTCGACTTCATTTAATAGGTTCGCAAATTTATGGCTAAAACTTCGCTACAACCTTAATTTTCCATTCTGGTCAAAGTCGACTTCATTTAATAGGTTCGCAAGTAACATAATTAGATCAGATCCAATGAACTGTACTAGTACGACCTTCCGTCTTGTTCTTGTGGCAGTACTGCTCTTGAGTCGTTCCCTCTCGCTCGATCCGGAGGTTATTATTATTTTATTATTGTTATACTCGTAGTCACTCTCTTCTTTGGCGCTTGACGATATATTGTTTTATGTTCTGAGTTATAGTTAATTTTATCGTTGTTCATCCGAGTTGTACAAGTTCTAACTCAATAAAAGTCCGGTTCAGTTCATTTTCTCTTCTGCTCTACACCTAAAGAGAAACATTATGATATGGCGGACGGACACTGAAACGTACTTAAAAGAAAAAATTTTGAGGGGGGTGTTATAAAAATATTTTGCTGAGCGAATACATAGGTGTATTATACACAGAATAATAAACCAAAGTTAATTACCTCTCTCTTGGTTCCTGTTGCGTTTCCTACAAGAAGTCAAATGTACCTCAGCCGACACGTGAGGTTATTTACGATTCCTACCCTTTCCTTCCAATTCACTTTTGTAATTATAGCATAGTTTCGCATTATTTCTGCTTTTTGGCGAATGTTTCGTGAACTTTGGCCGCGACATTGGTGGTATTCACCGTTCCCAGTCCGCTTGGGCTGATATGGACAGGGGAAAGGAGGCCCTACAGAAACCCCAGTTATCTGTATTGTTATTCCGTCAGTTCTCACCCTCCTTCGCGTTCACGTTCAACCCCCGTCCCAGAGCCACTGGAGGCGAGAATCAAGGAATTGTCCACGGATCTCATACAATCGAGCTCATTTTAGAAGTCTATTGAATGTTGCTCCGGGTTTGACGAGTAGATATACCCAACAATAGTGTAAGGAAATTTAGAACGTTGGAACAAAAAATGCAGAGATTAAATGCCGAGATTCAACTGTAATTTACTTTTCACATCCGTAACCGAGAATCCATGACAACTGGAGGAACTATGCTCGTTTAGATGAAATTTCCCAGGCTTAGTTTCAAAAAATGAACGAAAATTAATTTCCGTTTCTCTGGAACGGCTTGACCGAGTTTCATTCTGTAAAGCTTTTTGTGAATGTTACCATCTAACTTGGGTTTTTACATTCAGCTTGATTTTTTTAAATCGTCTTCAGCGATAAGAAAATTTAAAATACGATGTTTTGCTCAAATTTGATTTTTTTTCAAATATCAGGTATCTAGGAGTTTTGCTAACAGAATCCAAATCAAATTTGTAATTAGAAATCGGATTAATAGATTGAACGGCCTATTGGAAATACGAATTACAATGGCTGCTCCCTAATCTCTTGGAGTAGGTAGAAGGCTCCGTTGCCACACCTCTTCCCATTGTGAGGCACTGGAAATGGTCCACTGAGAATACGAAACGGCAGAAGGTACCAAACTACCTGCTCGTAAAATTTGGACGGTTTTCTTGAATAAGCACAATACCTGGACAGCAGGAATATCGACCCCTTTTCCTCACTCATTACCAAATGTGAGAATAAGTACCTACCTCATTCGGCCGAAAAGTCGACCAAATTTTCGACTCTAAAAACAACCTTTTTGAAAGATTTAAAAAAAATCTCAAATCATATATACTGCAGCAGTATAGTACTATAATATAATATAGTATTGGACTATAGTATATTTTCCGATCCGTTAGTCCGATTTGTCGAAATGTTCTGTATTTAGGCGGGTTAGGCCCAGCATGGTTCCCTACGAATTTCATCGTCATCAGACCATAGGTAGCATCTGCGGTGTTCATTCATCACGAACACCGACTACGCACAACTTATAATGGTTGAATTTCACTTGCAACTTGAGAGCAGTTAGTTTGTAAGAGATTTATGTATTCAAATAATTACCTAACCAATAATTAAATCTACGGTAGCCACTGTGCATGCGCGAATGACACATTCTTTCACATTTTAAACTCCCCTCAATTTTCATCGAGGTTTCTGATCGCAGTAGTTACCTTGAAGTTAGATACAGTAAGAATAACGAAAACATTTTTTATCTTCTTGGATGGTCAGATCATTCGTCATTACTATTACAAGGTGAGAAAATGATGATTGCTTTGAGAACACGTACTTTACATTTTTCATTAAATTTAAACTTGTTTGCAAAATGTACGGGGGAAGTGTTATATTTATTTATTTATTCACTAAGTATTTGAAAATGATATAAATAAGGTGTCAGTGGAATATCTCAATACTCCCACTATCGCCCATCTGAGAATAGGCAGGTACCTAGATGCGCAGGTCTATACTTAGGTAGGCCACAACGAGATCTTCCTTAATGCTCCTCGTTGCTCTGTATTCTATTTTACAATGATTGATTCCATCACAGATTCCACCAGACCCCATCTTCATTTAGGAAGAAAAGATCCTTCTTCTCCCGCTATGGGTTTGTGTAACCCCTATTTCTCACTTGATAAATGGGCCTCGAAAGTCACTAATAATGGAAGACTGTATAAAGAAGTGCCAACTATTCTTTATCCCTATTAATCCTTCAATGATATTGCATATCGCTTACTTTAGGATACGATTCTCTGTGGATACTGTTCACGGGAAACGCATAGTTTTCTCGTTCTGGATTTGAGGACGAACTTAGTGAACATGCGTGGATTGGAATAATCACGACGCACCTAATGTTGCAGTGATTTTTTCTGATAAAGGTTTCCAGAAATGCAGTCTCCTTAAATTGTTTAAAAGTTTCCCTTTGGTCACTTCAGGTTGCGACTTCAGAACAGCATTACCAGAAATCCTACCGTTCGTTAGTCCTTCTCTATTCCAGCCTTACTCAATGAATGTTTCGTATTTCGCAGACTTGACCGTTGATCGACCCACCTTCCCGAACGTGTTAACTTTATCGTACGTCGCAAACAAACGAAAAATTCATTGAAATCCCCTTGGCAACAATCGCGGCACCGCTGCCACTCAGCAAATTGTTTGAAAGGGTGAAAAGAGATGCGACGGAATGGGAGGGCATGTTGAATCGAAGCGCATTTCCATCATAAAAGTTAGGTATTTTTTCCGCGTGTCGTGCCCCGAGTTTAGTACAATCGGAATTGACTTCAGGGTGCAAAAGAACATTGGCTCTCACCGTTTGGATTTGGGATTTTGTATGCCGTTTAAGCCATGCACTAAATATCACACAAGCCTTCTAAAAAACGAGAAACGTTTAACCGCTGTATGTACGAGTACTTCGACTGAAGATAGGAGACAGATTTTTCGCAGCAACCATGTTTATTTATCAATTATTTATGTGAGCTTGGTTGAGAACTTTAGTTTGCTCAAATGAAGTTTATTCAAATTATTTAGGGTAAATCAATAGCCAAGTTCTAAAGGAACTAATTTACTAATCATACTTTATATTAATGCGGGATAAGTACTTATTATGGTAACGTTATGGCTATTTATGTAGACGTGATGGCCTTCGTGTGTGTAAGTATTGCCATCACCCTGAAAATGAAAATGTCTGGATCTCAGTTTATTTTCAGGGCGAGGGAATAATCCAGGGTAGACTAGACTAAAATGTTTCAGTATCGAAACCTTTTATCTTTATCCACCCTATTCCTGGGTAGCGAAAAACAACAAACACCTGGCGACGAGGCTCTGCAGAGCGTTCAGTTCTGTTGCTATGAAATGGGAAGAGGAAGTACAAGTAGATTCGCCGACCGCAATGAGGATTTTAGACCTTTGAGAAACGAGACTCGCATAAAAGGTCCTTTGAAGTAACATTTACTTGCCTTTTGATCAATCTGATACGACAGATTGCAGAGGTGGGGGAGACGAGGTTCTTGCAATCGATTGGAAGATAATTTTACGGCGCCATCCGCTTTGCGCCTTACAAGTTGGGATCCACTTTTCTATAAGCCGCGACGCCTCCATTCTCCATCTCGCAACGCAACAGTATCTAATTTGGTTTGGAGGCGGAATTCCAAGGTGAAGCGAAGCAGCTGTGTAAGGAAAATCCTAAGGTCTGATGCAGTAGGGAGACAATGGAACACGTTGAATCCTCATGCAGGAATGAAATCAGGAAATAAGGAGCTATGAGCTCAGGGATTTATACTGCTAAATAAAAGTTCATTACCTAGTTCTCAATATTAAACGCTACTTATGCCCCGGGTTCCAACACGGTTTCTCATTCGATGACGTATATATTTAAACGTAATCAAAGTTCTCCTCCGAATGAGCCCACTCTACATTCAACACATCGTTCCATCAGACTTCATTATTTACCAAGTTGTTACTGGCCTTGGAACGGATGTGGGGCTGGTTCTGCTGATCAAAGGAATAATGAAAAACGCACATATTTATACATGAATAAATAAAGATTGGAAGCTTAGAAACGTTTGAGCTCCTCCTATCTGTTTGTTCGAAGTGAGCTTTGAGATTCTAAAACATTTGAATATTCTCTCACCCTCGTTTTTGAACGTTTGCGGAGATGAATGGCGGAAAAACGGAATTTTCCTAAACCCGTTTTTGGGCACAACTTTAAGCGAGCATAATATAGAATCGTGGTAAACAATATCAAAATTCTAAGAAGTTATTATGTAATTAGGAATAAATTCCTTAAGCAAGGCCAATATTCATACAAGGAATCAGTTTCATAAAAATGCTCGGGGTTTAATCATTCAATCATTAATTAATTATTTGTGTAATAATTTGCAGCGGTTTTTACTCCATTTTTGGATTATACGTACCTTGAAATGGAAACCATCACATTTTGAGGGTGGTTAAAGTTTTGTTTTTCATGCTCGATTCCAAAGTTTCACAGTTGAAAATAATAAACTAAAACCAACAATCTCCCCCCACTGGGCACGTTTCTGGGCACTGGAGAGATCTTGAGGTATGATATATTGATATTTTCTATATTACTACTAAATCATTTCGCCATTTAAATTTATACATTCATCACTGAAGAAGTCGACGTGTTAACTTTTCTCGACCCTCTATAATACTAACGGTACGTAACCGTTCTATTTCAAATATGTAAAGATCGGCTGCAGAGATGAAATCGTAAAATGTTTACTAACAGAATAGATTTTTACTAGTTGATTTTATATAAATGGATTTGTGAGGGCTTACAAATTATATTTTTAACAGTGAATATGTGTGGCTATTTGGTAACATTAATGTGCATTATTTGGCAAAATAGGTGCGGTAGACCTCATCAGGGAGAGTGGTGCATTCATTCGTAACGTCCGGATAAGCACCCGATGTTGCAGTGCTATTTACAAGCAAGTTTCCATAAATTCGTAGCTTCGAGCTCAAATACGCCGTGGAACGAAGCGGAAATAACGGCATAGGTTTTCGAGCCTTTCGATCGCCTCCCGCTTTGTTTATGTTCATATTGACTTCATACTGCTGATAAAAGTTTACCCTGGCGTTGCTCGGATGATCGATAAGTGAGGGACGTCCTCGATATCTACTGTCCTCTTTTCCGACTATTCCGACTACTACTGCTTTTTCAGATTGGTTTTGGTTAGGTACTTTCTGCCCCCTGTATTTATTAATTTGTTTTCCCTACTAATATTGATTTCCAAAACGTTGCAAACTCTCCCACAACTTTTAACTATTCAATTATAGGTACCTATTAATAATTAATAAATAAAATGTAAACATCAAGTACATTCCATTCAAGTACATCAAGGGCATTCCTCCCCCCCAGTCGCGTTGGTCCCCCAACCACGAGACTGCGCTGACGATCGAGGCAGCAGGAAGTGTCCGAGCGAGATTTTGTGGCAGCTGTTAGGAGCGCTGCGATCGCACGGGTCGTCCTGCCGAATTTCGACAGTTGTAACTGCCTAATTTGTTATCAATTCTATTGTCTCGTGGATACTATGATTACTTTTTTCCCACAACTGTAAGTAAATCACAGCCTGAGAAAACATGTAAATAGTTTTCAACACAGGGTCTGCAGGCCCTTAACAATCCTTAACACGACGGTAAACATCCTTTTACTTACAGATCATATTGTACCTACGAGTACAATAACGCCCTTTCAACTTACGCATATTTAGGGCCATCGACAGGCTGTGATGCATCAATTGTGCTGAGAAAACATGACCTGTGGACTGTGGTAGATCGTATGGTGCTAGTGGGTATCGAAAAGACTCACAGACTCGAGAGGGTCAGTTTGGTTGTGTAAAGGGACAGAATAAACACCGTACACTGTCTCCCTTATCGGAGAAATGCTCAGGAATATTGGATTTCATTCTTTCAACTCTTTGGAATGGATACGTGGGAAAAGTAGGAATGTCCTCAGACGACCAGTGAAGCAAAATGTAAGCCCCTATTCGTGATAAATGACGTCATTTATTACAACTATAGTAATTACCTATATTAGATTTAATTAATATCTGTAAAATAGGTTTTCTAAATTATACATTTCGGCCTTTAGTACGGAGTTCAAGTTGGGTGTCTAACATGTTGTTTGAATGGTTCATTTTAATTGATTTGCCAATAATCAAATCGATAGTAAATCTGTAAAACCATAGTATTGTACTTAATGGTCTGACTTACAGGTTTGCTTCAATCAAGAGCCTTCGCATTGTTGAAAAGTGTTCAATCAAATTAGGATCTATGGTTTTAAAATATATATGGTTTTCAAATTTTCTAACGAAATTGCGGTTTATGGCGTGTTTCAGCTACATGGGTAGATACTTTTTCTAAAGCTTCTTTATTGCTGCCGTTACCCATTGTCTATTTAATCTCTTCTATGTATATTTTATCGCAAAGTAACTTACAGGAAATACATGGAATTTTGAAAGAAATTCATATATGGAAAACGAGGCAGCAACCCCCCCAGGAATTTCTAAATAAGAGGGTCGCTCGTTCTACGGTAAATAGCAGTTCACAAGCGGACAGCCGAACCAGTTGATTAAGCCCGTAGGGATGGAATATTCGGAAGACCTGGAAATCGTTGATACGGAAACTATGAAGCTCCCGATACGGCGCTAATATGATAATGTGTAATAGGATTTTCAGTTTGTCGGAAACCCACATCAAGAGGACGTAAATGACGGTCTCCGGTCGATAGGTATTTCTTAGTGATATTCCGACGCTGACGGGTGAAAAGGGTTGAGCTCTTGGCAAGTTTATGAGGCAAAGCTGTTTTAGTATACTTACGGAGATCTCTCTTTCGGGTGACACTGCTGATCGGTTCTCCGTTTATGCGTTAGGGAAACCTTTGGGGGATTTTCATTTTAGCGAATTCAAATACAAACGGAACATATCTCCGCTTATCTAAGGTAGACGAGTAATGATCGTTTCATTTTTTAAACCGCCAGTTTCTTCGTTTTCTTGAAATTAGTTTTGGAAATCAGATCATACACCAGTTCATTTGATATGTTGAGGTAAAGGTAAACTCTTGGTAAAGGTAAACTTGAGAGAATGATACTAATTCGAACGTTTTTGTTTGTTCCTTTCAGAAGAAAACCGAAAAACTTGAAAAGACCAAGAAAATTGTATACACGACAGAACAAGTAGGTTTTTAAACTACACCCTCCCCCCAACTCACCCTGGGGAGTCTCCAGGGTTGATTTTTTCGTACACGCATCCTCGAGCGGCTCCTGAGGACGTGTACCAAATTTCAGCCCTCGGGACCACCAGGTGACGGAATTATTACACAAGTTTGATACAAGTTTTTATACTTCTTGTTGTTCTCGTTTGACAGGGCTACAGCCTCATAGGCACAGCGGATCTAGCTGAAATCACGCATATACAATCGTTATGCTCCAAGGAAGTGGCTTTGGTGCATTCTACTCCCCCCCCCCCCCCCTTTCACCCCCTTTATGTGGAGGGGGTTGCATTTTCTAGGAGTAGGTTAGACAGGGTTTCAAGAGCTGAAATTTGGCACACTTGTTCAATGGGGCTCCCTGAGGAAGTGTTCAAAATCTGAACCCGATCCGTCGATATATTTTTTTAGGTAAGCAGGTGCTTATTGAGAAAAAAAATTTTAGGTAGGTACTGGGAAAAAATAATTGCTTCAACAATGCAAAAAGATTTGACCTCCCCCCTCCCTTCACCACAACAACCCTGTAGTAGAAATTTACCCGCCAAGAAAACCTCCTCAGCCGCAGAAAATATTGATATCCATTTTGCCAGCCAAAATAGCATGATCGGTAATTCGCACTTGATGGCTCTTGGACGTGCATATCGAAAGCTGTTCCTTCCCCCTCTGTTGGATACGTTTATAGAAACCTGATCCTTCCCCCCAAACTGTGAAATTTCTTTCAAAGCTGTTTGGCGGGCACCTTTTTGCTGCTTGCAGGTTTGCGAAATGGGCCTGTTCCATTCCGCTTAGGCCACGTGCAAGTCTCTGTGCACCATCTTTAAACCATCTTTGATTGGGGGGTGTCAAAAGCATAGCTAACCCACATCGTTAAAATCGCTATAGTAGCTGTGGACGAGAATTTACCTTTTTGGTGACGTATGGGAGTTTGACCCATGTTGGAGGGTGGATTTTATAAATAGAATCCCGCTGGCATTAATAGCCATCCAGTTTTTCATCCCACAAGTCCTTTGAGGGGTCAGACTTCCACGCGGATGACATCGTTAATGCTTCGTTAACTGGAAATCTTTTATAACGCGGCATTTTGGCGAGCTATATGGAGTCTGGAGTTGAAAAGGACACCAAACTAAACGTCTATTTCTTGTTCACATTCATAATATACCTACTGAGTTGGAGGAGGTCGTGTTCAATTCCTCTCCTCAAGTATGAATAAATAGGGTACCTGATACTTATTTTCACATTGATTTCAAATCTCAGACCGACTCAACAGAGCTGCTGTGTTAATTTCAATGGTTTCCCACTCTTGTAAAGTCCGAAGGTAGGTAAAACCATGTGCTTCCTTGTGTCGAAGAAAGAAAAGACTTAATCAAATATTTTATTGGTCTGGTCCCCAATTTCGGTACTTGAAATATCGTGAGGGGTGTGAAATACAGGTGGGCAGTTCCTGACTGAACTACTCTTGAAGAACTAACTCCGCCAACTGAACTACTCTTGAAGAACTAACTTCGCCAACTGAACTACTCCTCGACTTAGTTCACTTCACTGAACGGTAGTTCACTAGGAGCATAGAGCAAAAGAATCAAGGACCCAGTGTCTACAGACGGATATTGGATGTAGGAAGGGGGAACTAAGTAACTATCGTTCTGTGCATTATGAACTAAGAACTAAAGAACTCACAAGGCGACTAACTTAGTTCTTTAGTTCTTGTAGCTCATAGGAACGGTGGATACTACATGAGGAGTTGATGGTATCCACTGAACGGTGGTTCTTTTATTTTATCAGGAGATCAGATGGGGTAAATTAATACTACTTGAGGAGTTTATAGTATCCACAGAACGATAGTTCCTTTACTACTAAGGAGTTGATAGTATCCACTGAACGATATTTCAAGAGTGTAAAGCTGATGAACCAATCAAATTCAATTACGCGTTTGAGCTTTGCGTGTTTTACTCGATTATGCGTCAGTGTGAACCTGTCTTAACTCCTATCTAAATAACTCCACGCGCGACGACTTTCGAACCACAGTGTCAAAGATGAAAAAATCTAAATATTTACGCGCTTTAAGGATCTGCGTTTGGGTTCTGCGCAGGTGGAGGCTTGAGCACGGGCTGTAACTCAACATTTTACGCGCTTTACGTCCGTAACTACGTAATTTTGTCCATGTGACCATGGCCTTTGCGTTTTACGCTCTTTACATCGATTACGCGTCAATGCCATCCACTTATACAACATGTAGTATAATTCGATGGTCAATGTGTACTCCTTTCAAGGAATGAACTAACTGAACTTGAGTCCCTCAAATGAACTACTCTTACCCAACACTAGTGCAAAATTATTTCGGAAAACTCGGAATGAAGCAGCTCAATGGACTGAGAGAAAAGTACCAAGTGTTTACCAACTGTGCCCTAGAACATAGAGCTCCAACGGTTAGATTTGTTTTAATGGCTTCCTTAATATACGGACTGTACCAGTCAAAATAATTACCTATAGATTTCTGTGTAGATACCTACCCACTTTTCGATAATAGAGTTTCGCTCTCATTGTGGTTTTATCTGTACCCAGCCATCTACTAGTTGGATTCAGAAAAGCGTGTTGATTTCTACATGGAAGCTGTCTCCTCTGTTGATTGGATTGTTGAGTAGCCCGCACTTAGAGACCCCTCGGTGTATCCCCGCTGAGTGTTAAAATACTCCTTCTGACCTCAACTCACTCAATCCCCCCACGGTCCCATGTTAATTCATTGTTACGTTCCCGCTTATCAACATTATGCTTTGGAATAATTACAATCAATTAGGTACTTTAGAATTCAAATGGGCTCTTCTATTCGAAACATGATTAGACCTTCACGGTGAATTATGTCGTGGAAAGGCACAAACATTGTCTGATTCGCGATTCACCAAAATGATTCAAGCGTTCGCAGTTCAGATCTCAAATATGTTTATATTCTACACCAGTGAATATGCTCAAACTGAAATAAATGTAGCGTTCCTACGAGCTTGTGGGACTGACGGTCGTGGGGAGTGTCGGTATGGTTGGTCCAAAAATGGTCTAACATCCATTATAACCCGATTATAGGTTTCGTCGGCTTATTTGCATACATTCCCTTACGAAACTTTAATTTGCACCCAAATGTGGAGGGATGTTGGTAACTGGCCCAGTGATGGGCTAATGAATTTTTCCAACTAAGTTCAAGGTCTTTCATTTACTCCATTATACCGACAGACTGTTTTTCGTACACCCCACCTGTTTACCAGCATTGCCAATATCTATCTTGAAGTATCTGCCAACAAATATCCAATATTACCTTCTTGCCGAACCCGACGAGTAGGTATCTCAGAACAGAGAGCTAGAAACTTTAATATCATGAAACGTGTTTGATCTGTGTAGCCATGAGATCTTCTAAATAATGCATATGCATCCAAAGCAATGCATATATTGCAAGAAGCAATGGGAAGTTTGGTTATGCAGGTTTCTTCGAGAAACATGATTCGAGATCTGAAGAAATTTCAAACAGTCCTTTTCAAGGGTAGAAAATATTCCTGGATTCAGTTATCTATCACCTTCTTCACTCATCCTCACTGCAGTAGGAGAGCAACCCTTACATCAAGAGCAGCAAAAACACACCTGTCCTGCCAGCAAATTAGAAATATGGCTGAAACCCTGTTGACGGGAAAAACAATTCAAATACCTATCGAATTCGGATGAAAACCTATTTCGATAAAAGCCATCCTAACTCGAGTCATTTCGTTCTAAGGAAATAAATAGAATGAACAATTTCCCAGAAAACTAGTGAATGAAGAATAGTAGCACCCCCCTCATGATTCCAGGAGGAATGAGTACTTCTTGGGGGGGGGGGGGGGGGGGACGTTGCCCCGAAACTTGGACATTTTTTATTATCATAATTGTAATCAAACCACATCACCAAGTGGCAATGACAACACCTCGTATTTAAACGGATGAAGTTGGAGTGATTTTATTTATTATTCAGATAAAAGTTCAACACCGTGTTTTCTTACTGTGTCATATAGATATTATAAATCTAGTTACTCAATATACAACGCGTGCACCAATAACTACACTTATAATTTGCATCAGCTTCTTTTTAAGCAAATTTTCGAAGTAGGAGGAAGTTTCCGATGTAGTTGGTTTAGAAAGTATTTATGATGTAGTAGCAATTGGTCCAACATTTTTTGTAGGTAGATACACGAATTTCTATGAAGTTTTTCGATGCAGATCCCTTTCAAAGTGTTCCGAACGTAAAAGTAGATCAAAGCTATAGATGGATTCAGAATGCTTCAAAACGAAAATGTATCGAGAAAGTTTTCAAAAATTCATGCGGTTACTTGAACTTTGGATCAAAGGCAATATTTTCATAGAAAATTCGCTAAAACCCGGTTCTTCCGCACAAAATGAATATGGAAGGATAAAAACTGCTCCAAAATTTCGCTAAAGAAAAAAAATCTGTCAGCTCTTCAGCTCAACTGAGCAACAGGTGTGGGGGGGCCGCCCTCGGTTTACGCGTTCCAGGTCAACGGAAAACTTCAAAGGCTCGCGACCTCCCAAATATCGCCTTTCAACGCCCTCCTCCAGCGCGATGACGTCCAGACGGATGTGCTGGGATGTTTCGGCGTATTTATATCTTCGAGTGGTTTTCGATGAAACCAAAAACCATTTTTTCGATTTGGAAAAACCTTTGAAGCAGCAATATGACCTAAAAATTGTTCTTATACTCGCGCTCTGAGTACGGCTGAAATATGATTTTTCACATCGGTAATGATTTTTCCTCTATTGGGGTTTTCCTGAGTTATTTAACGATTTTCTGAAATTTTAATTTCCCTGGGAATTAGGTGTCAAATCTGATCATGTAACCAAGAGACAAACAATTATGTTGCTGCCCGAAAGTATTCATGTGTTGACACTACTAGAGGGTTCAGTTCGACAAACCGTTCACAAAATCGTTAACAAATTGTTGACAAAAATACTACCGCGTGTTCGTTCAGTAGACTGTGCTGTCAGGAGCAGCGCCGGATTTAGGTTTGTTGCTGCCCTGGGCCTATATCTGTAAGCGGCCCCCTGGGTATAATAAATTCAATTATTTTATATTCTTATTAGTTTATTTTATAATAAATAATCATTAATATTCTTGAATTTTACAAATTAGCTTTTCTTGCTTTCTGAGACAAAAATTCTACAATTAATTCATCAAAATCTAACGATTTAAAAAGCTCCGTTGGCTACAAAACTAGCTAAGCTGGATAGCCTTGAATCTGAGCAAGTATTTCCCAGGTAATTGAGAATTCTTTTCAAAATGCTGAACGATCTTTCGCCAGATGCATTTGATGTCCATATATAACCATATTTCTTTCGTTCAAAACCCTATATGTCAAAATAACATGTACTAGCCGTTGTATGCATATGTATGCGTTTCGTAAGCCATATTTTTTATTGATATCCTTAATTTAAAAAATCAAAAAAACCTCAGCCTTGCGGCCCAGTCGGCCCAGTGGTAAATCCGCCGCTGGTCAGGAGCAGGTCTTCGATGAAATCAACAAAAGTTTAATAACCTTTAATACAATTAATAAAGTTGTTATTGTTTACGTGAAGCGTAATGAACATAATGGGACTTAATAATTATAATTATGAAAAGATACCTACTACCTTATCTAGAGTATGAAAATGAAATAAAAAATATCGTTTTGAATCGACCCAGAAAGAGTTCTACCTCTCACCTCCTCCCTCTCTCAAAATGTGTTAGTATACTTCATATAATCAGAAAAGTAAATAAAAATTAAAAAATAATAATGAAATGAAACCAAAAGATGAAAAACACAGCAGATTGTTTTAGGCAGCACACAGAGCTTCTAGAATTGAAGTAGAAGTTTGAAATTAGGTATGCGGGCTCTAATTGCTCTGAGGATGATATTTTTTCATATCTACCTAAACGTATTTCTGTCGTAACGAACACATCTCGGCTCCTGCTGTTGAAAAGGGAGCAGAATGAAACTTGAACTTCCCTCTCCCAAATAACGGAATATTTTCTTTCATATTTGCGCCATCATATAGCAATTATTTGATATCATATATAAATTGTGTGGAATTACTGTTACCGCGCTCGATAAGTCGAAAATGATTCGTCAGAGAACGAGGATCATATGATACGGCTCTGCGATGTTTCAGTATGAGCTCCGATCGCTATTCCCTTCATAATTTTTGGTAATCATTTTAGTAATGTTTGTGTAGCCACCTACCAAACAATATTTGCCTTCTCAATATTCTATTCTAGCGCCCCATACAAGTTTTGATTTGACCAATTTGATTTGATAAGATTGATGTACAGCATACATACGGGCAGACCGTTCAATAGAATGCAGAACTATTAACCGAATTCATGGACAAATACGTGGAATGGCAAACTACCTACGTCGCGCTTTAATAATATTTATCACAATCCGAATGGCTTTCTGTATCCTGGGATTTCAGAGTGGAATCCTAAATATGTTTCCAAGCGATTTATTCACATCCTGTTAATCCACTGCACGCTACAAATTTATCATCAGTGCTAGCAATCTGGAAGTTGGTTTAATAATTCAGGAATTTTCACTAGCGGGGTTCGGTAGGTATCAACAATACAACAAACCACACAGTAATTATATTATGCCATCATAATTCACGCATTTTTGGGGTAGTAAGTTTCTCCGCAGCTTCTGCAGCAAAAAATCATTTAGGTCCCATGGAAAGACGCCCGAAGAGTATTTGAAAATCGTTAGCTTAAACGGTGCTTGCTGTAAAATTTTGCCCTACAAATTAATTAAGTTTTGCTAAAATTGTAAAATATCTTAGAGAAACGACAAAAAACATATTGAAAACACAGAATATTTCTCAGGAACGAATGCATACCTTCCAAAGATATTTCTGGTCTTTCCAACTAGGTATCATTCCCAAAATTCGTCTTTTTTTGGGGTGATATTTGTTGTAAATAAAATATATGAATTGCGCAAAGTTCTTAATGCCAATACTCCCAAATTTTTATATTGAAAATTATTGCTATTTAGTTTTCCTCAAGTCTAGTAACAATTATTTGCGCACCTTCACTACAGTATACTGCACAGTCATGAGGGTATTCATATCATCTAGAATTTAATGATTATGTATTTTTCTTGATACCTAGGATCCTATATATTTTTAATCTAAATTATAATGCAATAGTACACTACTAAAGATGAAAATGTTAACTCCTTTTATTTGACATAAATATTATTCTGAACTTATTGATGATACGTTTATTTAATAAAGAATTCCAGTTCCACCTGTGCAACATGATCTAATGAAGGGATTTTCGAATTGACGTACTACATAAACTGCACTGCAACCTACCAGTGTTACTTATTTGTTGAAATCGTACGTTTCTGAACCATAAACCCATATTTAATATATTTTTGTACCGGAAAACATCTTTGGTAGGCATCTATTCAAAAACTTGTCGTTACCACATCCCTATATTTACTTAATGTTCCCAATTTTGTAGAATAGATTCAATTTGAGCAGTTTCATCAAAGGGTTTTTTAAAATTGATATATTATTTCTGCTAATAATTTTTTCATGCGCAGAATCAAACAACTTATTCCATTTTTGGTACCTGATAGGTATCTATTTTCAACTTTTTTCCCGTCAAAAACTTAATATTGAGCTACTTTTATATTCAAGGATTTATGGTCTTTGACGTTTTGATACTTGAGAAAAATTTCGTATTGTTATAATTAAGCTTTTTTAATCATGTTGCTAACGACAGATATATAATTGTTTGGTTTCAGTTTGTTTGGGTTCAAGACGTTGAATTGGAAAAAAAACTTTTAAAAACCTGTTCCAAAAATTTTGAACACTTACCTACTTAATAGAAATATTTTTTAATATTAGACGGTCTTATGAAAAAGTAATTGGTTTCCATGTGTTCAACTTACTGCAGGTTGGAAATTTCTCTTCGAGAATTTTTCTCTCTTCAAGAGGGTGGGGAGTATATTGTGACAGTTGGGCCCTCGACAGTGGTAGTGAGACCGTTTGTCCAGGACTGAGAGATATCACCAACTGAAAGGGAGAGAACCTGTTGGGTTCCGAGGGCAGAGCAAAGCCGTTGCCAGGGCGACGGGAGCCTGCGCCTTTATCCCTGCGGGCGAGACCTCTTGCGTTCTGCAGGGCAGCCTTTTTCCTTAGTGGACCCCCCCCCCCCCCCATAACTAACTCTATCCAATAGTAGATCGGCTGACCATTTACTGGAACAGAACCAAAGGCAATTTGCTACGACTGAGATGTTCGTGGAGGGGGAATCTCAATGATGAAGTTTGGAGAATTAGTTGGAATCAAGGAACAATACGCAGGTACCATCATAAGGTGGTTAGGTTCAATGAATAATTAATAGAGCAAAGGCCGAGAAATCAGTTAAGAAAGTTTTCAAAGCGAAGGGTTCTCTGAAACGAACACGGGGGTAAAATATGAGTGAAGAAGCAAAAGGTTTGTGTAACATTCTGAATGTCTTCGTTAATTACACAAAATTACAGTTTCAATTTCGGACAGTTTTGGTTTATTATTTTCAATAATGAACCATTGGAATCGAGCATGAAAAAAAAAATTCTTACCCCCCCTCAAAATTTGATGGTTTACGTTTCAAGGTATGTAGAATCCAAAACTGCAATAAAAATATTTCTGTATGTCCGCCGTACGCCGTACGGGCCACTTTTCTTAGTTACCATGAAACAAAATTGATGAAATTCGGTTTATAGGTTCCGTTCGGGGTCTAGTTGGTCCTCGAAGCTCGACGTTACTGTCAGTCATCTCTAAGGGGTTCAAAATAGGGGTTGAAATTTTCAGAACGCCGTAGCTCGAAAACTTTCTATGGAAGGGTATGGTTTTTTTTTTTAAATTTGTCTTGAGCTAAAAAATTTTTTGAGACCACCCGGAGCATCGTACGTCCAGCCGCTCGTGAGCACCAAAAAGCTTCGTCAACACGATCGTGAATCAAACGGTATAAATCCAGCCCGGATATCATAACTACGAAGCATCTGATTATAATCAAGGATGGCTGTATGAAGTCGAGTTGTTTGTTCTGCGATATTATTTCATTTGACAAGTGATGGACTATCGGATTTTTCGGTAGGTACTTCTGAAACTTGAACAAACGTTGAAGTATTATTGATGGGTAAATTATTACCCAATGGCAAATTATAACAAACCGGCAAATTATTACACAACGGTAAATTATTAAACAACGGTAAATTATTACACCACGGTAAATTATTACACCACGGTAAATTATTACACAACGGCTCATCTACAAAGAAGGGGCTGGATTTTGTTGATAGGTACTTTTTTAAATTGAACAACCGTTGAAGTATTATTGATGGGCAAATTATTACACAACGGTTCATTATTCTATCTCCGTAGAAGGGGAACCTATACAGGTAAATTATTACACAACGGTTTAGGTAGGTACCTAGTAACGAGTACGGGGTTAGGTACTAACCTACGGAGGGTCCGCGATCTACATAATATGTGTAGAATAGTACATATGTTATATAGAAGGGTTATCTATACGGAGACCTGTTATGTGTAACATGAGGGTATTCTGTACAAAATAATAAACCGTTGTGCAGGGATTTGCAGGGTTTTTGAAATAAAACTTTGTACCCAGGAAAATCAATAACTCTCCACTTATATTCACAAAATATTGTTAAACGCAAAATTGTGTTTAACGAATAAACGTGGTTGAACAAGTCTCCCACCTCGATACTGTAATATGAGTACGTACTTATAAAAGACACCTACGTAAGTATCTACACAGTCAAGTGAAATGGCTACATATGAAACCTTTAATTTGTAGGGTTGAGAAGTTGTAAAACCGAATTTTACCATCAAAATTTAAAGGAGTTTTTGATCAGTTCCTTCCATATTAATTATGTATCTCAAATGGGTAGGTACTCCACTCGATTGCCCGAGTCATCAAATTAACTTAGTATGGAGAGTCGACTTTACAGCCAGAGTCGGTGGTCTTTTCATGCGTCACTGATCCAAGATATTTTACAATAAGTGAAATCTACCTCTGAAATGGTATGGAAATAGAAGAGCGTTATGGATATCTGCCATATAGGTTCATCGTATCATACTCGTATTGAGATGCTAAATAATTACCTATCAACATAAGCTGGCGTACAGACTGCACCCGTATCATCATTCTCCGCCTATTAGGAAGCCGAAATAAATCTTTCATTTTCAAAGTAACGTCGGAAAGTCAATTCGAAAAGCTTCTTTCTTCTTACCTCTCTCGACACAACTTGATGAGGCTGGGCCCTTGCACTATAAATCTCTCTCCTTCTGGACCTTTTTCCTCGGGTGGCCTCCGTCTCAATTTCATTTGCCCCGGGCTGGGCGTACGGGATGTCTTCAGGGGAAAAATTGGCTTTGCCTTAATCAATTCAGAGAATTTCCGAATAGTCATAATATGATTTATGCATTCCCCATACTGTAGGTACGTATGCCTCATTTTCAGTGTTTGAGCGAACCAGGTTACTTTCCAGGATCCATTGCTATTGATTTTATGATATTATACCATAGAAAATTTGATCATATTCTGACTGTAACCTATTGTCCTCATGAAGGGTTTAGTTCAAAATAAAAATGGAGTTATTGAAAGGTTGTCTATTTCCACTAACACGAAAAAAACACTATTATACCGGTTTCGGTGGTCAAAACCTCGTTTGATCACCGAACCTGGTATAAGATAAAGGTGATTATTACCTGGCTGACGCGTCTATGGATGGAAACGTTGACGTAGGTAGGTAACAGGTTTCCAGGTTTCCTACGTCACAGGTTTGTTTGGATACGAACGAATAAATCGTTTACGTAATGGGGTTCCTTACGTAAGAACTTTGTTGTCTCATCGCGAGATCGATTGATATACCCATCACTCGAAATATTCTTAGGCTACTGAGCTTTTTAAAATAACCGTTTAATGGTGGAATTTTATGTATCGTATAGTTAGGATCCTTGAAGGAGATGTCTGAAGAAATCTGAAGGATGCCTCTCAGATAACGGCTCTTTTGATATTTTCCGATATGTAAAGGCTTGTTAGTCGACTTCATAGCAATATCTCTTACGCTATTTGACACCACCGGCTGTTAGCGAACCGTTTGTGGCGGCTCTGTAGCAACCTCGCTCAACCTGAACTGCATAAAATGGCATGTAAATGAGGCGAATACTTAGCTCTGTCTCTGTCTATATTTGAAAAGTATTTATACTATAATTTATTATCGCCAAGAGTTCGATGCATTATGTTCACCTTGAAATCAGTTTCACCGATTATAACCGATTATAACCGGTTATAACCGGTTATAACCCATGTTGATGCCCAGTGATTTGAGTTTTGGTTTATTATTTTCAATAATGAACCATTGGAATCGAGCATGAAAAAAAAATTTCTTACCCCCCTCAAAATTTGATGGTTTACGTTTCAAGGTATGTAGAATCCAAAACTGCAATAAAAATATTTCTGTCTGTCCGCCGTACGCCGTACGCCGTACGCCGTACGGGCCACTTTTCTTAGTTACCATGAAAAAAAATTGATGAAATTCGGGTTATAGGTTCCGTTCGGCGTCTAGTTGGTCCTCGAAGCTCGACGTTACTGTGAGTCATCTCTAAGGGGTTCAAAATAGGGGTTGAAATTTTCAAAACGCCTATACAATTTTTTTTGCGTAAATATTTTTACGGTTTTAAATAGTTCTTGAACTTGCGAGTTTTTTAAGACCATCCGGAGCATCGTACGTCCAGCCGTTCGTTCACAGTAAGGCCCCGAAGTTTGCACCGACAGGCATTTTCGACTCCAGTGTGAATGAAATTGTATACAATTCAAACCAAATCTCGTAACCAGAGACGCGCCCACAATAGGAAATTTGGTGGAGATAGAATCATTGCTAGGGATCACCTGATTATATTGGCGGAGTATGAAGTCGAGTTGGTTGTTCTGTGATATTATTTAATTTGAAAAATGATGGCTCTTTTGGAGTTTGTTGGTAGGTAGTGAAACTTGAACAAACGTTGAAGTATTATTGATGGGTAAATTATTACTACGGTAAATCATTACTCAACGGTAAATTATTACACAACGGTTCATTATACCATCTACGTAGAAGGGGCTGGAGTTTGTTGGTAGGTACTTTTGCAACTTTTTTCACTCCTCATCAACAATTTCTTTTCAGAACTTCATTATGTGTGTTTCTTTTTGTTAGGTACTGTTTGTCAAGAATTATTTTAGCAACATTTAACTCATGATTTAGGTAGGTACCTAGTAACGAGTACGGGGTTAGGTACTAACCTACGGAGGGTCTGCGATCTACATAATATGCATAGAATAGTACATATTATATTATATAGACGGGTTATCTATACATAGAGCTGTGATCTGCAACAGAAGGGTATTCTATACAAAATAATAAACCGTTGTGCAGGGATTTGCAGCGTTTTTTGTTATAGGATACCATAGATTGTTAGATTCAAATTCAATGCAGCACCGACGAAATCCGTTCGTCAAAATTCCGCTGTTTGTTGAGGTAGGATCTTTGAAACTGATTACTGATATACTCGTACATATTGTACAATTTGACGATACAGTTCACTAGTTAATACTAAGTCAATTAGTTACATAGTACGAAAAATTATCATTTCAATAAAACAGCGCTGCAAATTATTAAACAAAGGTTTATTATTTAGCTGTATAGATGCCCCTTCTGCGTAGCTCACTGTTTTCTGTGGTCAATACTCTCGAGCTCCCCTCAGGAAAGCCCTAAATCGAGTACTGGGCCCGGCTCCGGAATTAAAGTTTCTTACAAATCCGCGGGATTCAATAATTCAATCATTAATTATTTGTAGTTATTCATAAAGCATAAGGCAAATAATAAACAGTTGTGTAATAATTTACCTGTATAGGTGCACCTTCTACGTAGATAGTGTAATGAACCGCTGTGTAATAATTTACCGTTGTGTAATAATTTGCCCATCAATAATACTTCAACGTTCAAGTACCTACCAACAAAATCCAATAGATCCATCATTTTTCAAATGAAATAATATCACAGAACAACCAACTCGACTTCATACAGCCATCCGTGATTATAATCAGGTGCTCCCTAGCAATGATATTTATCTGGGCCGGATTTATACCGTTTGATTCAAGATCTTGTTGGCAAACGAACGGCTGGTCGTACAATGCTCCGGATGGTCTCAAAAAATGCTTTAGTTCAAGATCAATTTAAAAACGTAAAAAACCATACCCTTCCATTGAAAGTTTTCGAGTTAAGGCGTTCTGAAAATGTCAACCCCTACTCTTCACCCCTTAGAGATGGCTGACAATAACACCCAGCTTCGAGGACCAACTAGACGCCAAAAGGGGCTTATAAACCAAATTTCGTCAATTTTGGTTCATGGTAACTAAGAAAAGCGCTAAATACGACGTACGGTGGACAGACAGAAATTTTTTTTATTGATTTTTGGATTCTACATACCTTGAAACGTAAATCATCAAATTCTGGGGGGGGGGGGGGGTTAAAAAATGTATTTTTTTCATGCTCGATTCCAAAGGTTCATGATTGAAAATAATAAACCAAAATTTAACAAGTGCAGGAAAAAATAATTGCCAAAAGTTGACTAAATACCTACCTAGTTGAAAACGTTGAACATTGTAATAAATTTCATAAAACCAACTATTCTGAAGGCAAGTTTATTATAGAATAAATTACATATTATCTTGATATGGAAACATTTAGCCTGGGAAACTATTCTAATGAATACCAACTCAGGTGAACTTACATCATGTCAAGTAACAATAATCTCGAGTAATCGGAAAAATTTTACATAGTAGCCAGAATGGCGTGATTTTACACTCCGTGTGTGTCTATTTGTGTGTTTCGCAATAAACTGTAAGGCAAAATGGGGGTAAACAGATTTAGGGCCTACACTAAAGACGTCAAGTAAATAATTTATTTCTACTGTGTAATTATATTGATTTAAATTATATCTAATAAGGCTGCACGTGTTCATCGCACTCTCTCAACTAAATTTTACGGCACTATCCCTCCGAATGAGTCTTGGGGGCACGGTTGAATCAGTACCTAATGGCATAACAGCTAATTAAGTAAGTCTTGCTGCTTGAATGAATCCTTGCTTACACTAATGAGCAATTCGAAACAAAATATTCAAATCTCTTTTTTCAGGTTATTCAACAGTTTTATTAATATTCTCACTAGTAGTTATGCTTATGGTATTGGGGATTATTTACATTATATATGTTAATGGTACGAGTACGTGGTCAAGATAATGCCCATCAGGATCTCTAATCATGTTTGTTGATGAGCGTAATTTACGAGCTGGAACCTGGGTCCAATTGAATTTTTCAGGACGTCCAGAACCCAACCACTCGCTTCAACTTTGGTAGGTTTCCCTGGATGTTCATCGAGTTAAGCCTGAAGGGAAGTTTTCGTCGTGAGTTAAGTGCTGCTCAAACGTAGTTATGACAGGCCGTGGGCGATGGGCTCAGCCGTTGGGGAACTTTGTTTGTCACTAATTTCCAACAATTATAGCCCGTATCACATAATAGATAGAGGAAAATTGGCGAGGAGGAAGATGTAAATTAAAAATCAACTTACCTTTTCATAACAAGGTTTTACTGCCTTTGAGTTGTACGAGTTGTGAAAAAAAAAAATCCTTCACTTACCTTAGGATGAGATGTGTTACCGAGCTTTTTCTGAAAGATAGCGGCAGATTGTACTTACTGTGAAGCCGATACCGACAGTCGCCGAGAAGGACCCTGCTTGAAATTTCCCCGTGTCGAATTGAACGAGTAGAGATGTTTTCCCAACGCCGGAGTCCCCCAGAAGTATTGTCTGAAATCAGAGAAACATAAAAGAGTTAGTACGTCAGTACGGTGGTGGGAATCTTATTTAGACAATGCGAGAATTGCATATGGTTTGTCGTGTACACTACCCCACATCACGCCACTACCACTACTCTTGATACATTTCCCTCTTCAAACTCTAATAATGATCTTTGTTCGATTAATCAGTTATTATGGTGAGACCGTCGGTAGCCTTATCTGGCTCCTATTTGAAGTGAATATCCAAATATTTATCAAACTTCTCACGTTCACCTTTTGTCAGACTTCAACCCGTATTTGACAATTGGAGACAGAGGTGAGTGGTAACGTAATGATTTGAAACTATATACGCCATTCAATTATATGAACCCATTTGTGATTTCATATCCATGTATTTGGTGAACGTCATTAAAAACATGAAGAATGGGCAATCATTATCAGCCTGGCACAAGCAGCCTCTGTGTGTTAAATAAAAATATAATTCACGGTTACAGAAGCAAGAGATGCCAAAAATACTCCTGATGGGGTAAAAGTTATCAAGTAATTTTCATTGGAAACCTAGAATAGATGTTTCATGTTAAACGCACTTCAATGTTGGAAACTCCGCATTATTGTTGATTCTCATTCATAAAAACCATCGATGTTTAAATATTTCTGGTTCATTATACGGTTACACGCCGCATATTATTTGATAGGGTAGAAAGTGAAGTGGTGGCTTTACAGACGCTAAGTAAAGTTTAATTCAATGATCAAGCATGAAACTCGAAATCATCTGTTGATTCACTGTAAACAAATTTCCGGTTGAGATAGCTTCTCTCTTCTCGTAATTTATAATGATATTGGAAAACGATTCAAAATCAACAAACTTATTTATTCGAACTAAATCACTCGCGATGAAATCGTGGATAAAGACGGAGTTATTGAAAGGTTGTCTATTATTTCCACCAATTCACGAAAAATACGCTGTAACTACCACCACTCGCCACTGGTGCCACTGTAGCATTACTGTGTGTGGCTTCGGTAATCAAACCATCGTCAGTAACAAAGATAACAGTTAAATAAACGTGAGGTATTTAAATATTCATAGTTTACATGAAAATTTGTAATACTTGATATTAATAAAACTGAAAGTTATAGTGGGTCACGTCTACATAATAATGACCCCGCGTTGTTTATGGTGAATCACCTTGGACCCTGGTTCACAACACGATTAGATTGGGAGAAAGGGAAGTGAGTCGTCTGGTGTCAGTGAGTCCTGTGTTGATCACTGCGCATGCGCAAACTCGAAATACGTGGAAATCAATTTCTTACGAACCAATGGCCCGATTTTGCTCAAATTTGGTGGCTGGTTGGGGTGTTGGGTCCCATATGAATGACAGTATGCTGGAAAACCTGTATGAACCCTGCGCATGCGCAAAAGCGAAATCTGAGGTAATCAATTTCTCATGAACCTATTATGATGAAATTTTCAGGAACTTTTCTACAAAATACGCGGAGGAATTTTCGTTCAAATTTTTTTTAGACTACACGTATGCTTCATGCATAACAACAAATAATTGTAGATAGAATTTTTGAATCCACCGTACAGTTATGAAACTGTAATTGCCCGGCCGGGTCCAGTACTCTATTCCTGGGGGAAGCTCGGGTAGGTATTGACCACAGAAAATAGTGATCTACGCAGAAGGGGTATCTATACAGGAACATAAAAATTGCTGTGTAATCACTTGCAGCGTATGTTATTTTTGGTTTCGGAACATACGACATTATTGGCCAGGAATCTCGAGCAGCCGAATTTTTAGTTTTGCCTTTGGTAGGGTACATTACGTAGCTAGGGGGCCTATTTATTTTGTTTCCGAGTCTGCGAAGCAGCGGAAGCCTTGTGTTCACTTTCGTGAGCTCAAGTCTTCAGAAATCAAAATTTCCACTTGCATTTTGCGTTTCAAAGCCTACTGAACAAATTTGGTTCCGTGTCTGTCGGTCTGTGGGTCTGTGAGTCTGTGAGTCTGTGAGTCTGTGAGTCTGTCTGTCCGCATTTCCTTGTTACAGCCATAACTTCCACGATTTTGAATTGATTCAGCTCAAATTATGAGGGATGGTGCGGATAAGGCCCCTTGAGGTCCCATACAAATTTCAACATGATTGATCCAGCGGTACGCCCTGCGCATGCGCTAACGTTAAATTCAAGAAACACGCATAACTTTCACAATTTTGATTCAATTTCGCTCAAATTTTCAAGGGTTGTTTGGACAAGGCCTAGCGAGTTCCAGTATGAATTTCAGCATGATCGGACGCTCGGTGCGCTCTGCGCATGCGCTGGCGTGAAATAGATTCAATTTCCTTGTTACAGCCGTAGTAACCAAAGATTTCACCCAATTTCAATGTAATTCTCAGGGATTAAGCGGGTAGGGCCCATTGAGGTCCCATATATATTTCAACATGATAGAGCCAGCTGTTCGCCCTGCGCATGCGCTAACGTGAAATTCTTCAAACACGCATAACTTTCGCAATTATGTATAATGGACGTAATGTATTATGGACGTAGTTATGTAATTATGTATATTTCATGTAATGTTATGTAATGTTATGTAATGTAATGTTATGTTATGTAATATGTATATTTCACGTTATGTAATGTCATGTAATGTTATGTAATGTAATGTAATGTTATGTTATTTTGCTTCCGAGTCTGTTCTATTTTATAATGGGTCACTCTGATTGTGACGAGGAAGCTCCTGTGCCATCACCTTGGCAGTGTATTTATTGAGTATTGTATTTATTGATTATTGATTTATTGAGTGAGTCTGCGAAGCAGCGGAAGCCTTGTGTTCACTTTCGTGAGCCAAAAAATTTTTGTCTTCAGAAATAAAAATTTCCACTTGCATTTTGCGTTTCAAAGCCTACTGAACAAATTTGGTTCCGTGTCTGTCGGTCTGTGGGTCTGTGAGTCTGTGAGTCTGTCTGTCCGCATTTCCTTGTTACAGCCATAACTTCCACGATTTTGAATTGATTCAGCTCAAATTATGAGGGATGGTGCGGATAAGGCCCCTTGAGGTCCCATACAAATTTCAACATGTTTGATCCAGCGGTACGCCCTGCGCATGCGCTAACGTTAAATTCATGGCAGGGAAGTCTAGAAGATTCCCCAGTTCTCAGATTTTTAAAGCAGTACCAGTTTTTTCGTTGAGCCAACTATATATCAAGTCCTGTATCATGTTCTACCTCAAGCACCCTGAAATGTTCAAATATCCTATTCGCAGTGGCATAAGAGATATTCGTCCAAGTACTCAGGCCGTGTTCCCAGCACCGCGAACTGGGCTGAAATGCACCTCGCGACATTTCTACAACAGTCTGCCCTTCCTTTTGAGAATCCTCCCAGAAAAACTAGTAAACCCCAACTTCACAAGTTGGACTAAATTTCAAAAAGAAGTGTTCTCTTGGCTCATTGTTAAAGGCGCAAATGCCTGTGAAAACTTATTTTCAAGTGCATAATATGCTGTGTGACGTTAAATCATAAGTTAATAATGCATAGAGTGAGATATAATACATATTGTAATTTAAATTTAAAACAGATGGAAGAACAATAATTAAAAAATATGTAAATAACTAGAAATTTAAGGTGATAATAGCTTTTCTTATTTAATACTGTATTTTACTTAAGTAGAAAATAGATCGGCCAACTCCCCCACCCAGCACGGTACTGTGTACCTTGTGGTGGGAGTGTTCCGAAACAATTTGAATTTATAATTTACCTCTGTAATTCATTGAGGAATAAATTTCATTTCATTTCATTTCATTTCATTTTCATTTCATTTCATTCAACAAACACGCATAACTTTCACAATTTTGATTCAATTTCGCTCAAATTTTCAATGATTGTTTGGACAAGGCCTAGTGAGTTCCAGTATGAATTTCAGCATGATCGGACCCTCGGTGCGCTCTGCGCATGCGCTGGCGTGAAATAGATTCAATTTCCTTGTTACAGCCGTAGTAACCAAAGATTTCACCCAATTTCAATGTAATTCTCAGGGATTAAGCGGGTAAGGCCCATTGAGGTCCCATATAAATTTCAACATGATAGAGCCAGCGGTTCGCCCTGCGCATGCGCTAACGTGAAATTCTTCAAACACGCATAACTTCCGCAATTATGTATAATGGACGTAATGTATTATGGACGTCATGTTATGTAATATGTATATTTCATGTAATGTTATGCAATGTAATGTTATGTAATATGTATATTTCACGTTATTTAATGTAATGTAATGTTATGTAATGTTATATTATTTTGCTTCCGAGTCTGTTCTATTTTATAATGGGTCACTCTGATTGTGACGAGGAAGCTCCTGTGCCATCATCACCTTGGCAGTGTATTTCATGTTGTGGTCAAATTTCCTTTTCCGCGCTTTCCTGAGAGTAGGTAGGAAACAATTTTTTTTTAAACAACAATAAGTTTTTTTAGACTTTTTTCTCAAGTTGAGTTTTTGATTTACCCAAATTTGTTTTACATAGTTGTCTTCAACCATCAGGGTTCTAGAAACCTGACAAAGGAAAATACACTGCCAAGGTGATGGCACAGGAGCTTCCTCGTCACAATCAGAGTGACCCATTATAAAATAGAACAGACTCGGAAGCAAAATAACATAACATTACATTACATTGCATAACGTTAAATATACATATTACATAACATTACATTACATAACATAACATTACATAACATTACATGAAATATACATATTATATATAACATGACTTCCATAATACATTACGTCCATTATACATAACTAGCCTGACCGCTCGCTTCGCTCGCTATCCGAGATTCGCTGTACGCAGTATCGTGGAACCAACAAACGACGGAAAAATCCCATACCCTACCGGGTATTTGTGCCCAATTTTATCAAAATCCGTCAAGCCATTCAGGAGTTGACCATGGTCGACCATATTTCCGCTATGGTCAGGGAATTAAAAATGCGCCTACGTTCAACTTGGTAGGCTACCGGATATTGGTGCCAAATTTGGTCGATATCCGTTGAGCAATTCGGGATTCGACCATGGAGGGGCCCATGGATGCGCTATGGTCGACCGCGGGGGTAGTCCGAAGGGTCGATCGTAGATAGAATTTCACGTAAATTACGAATACGCGATAAAAAATAGGGGTTACCATTTCAATTAACGAAGTTGACCATGGTCGACCATAGTTCCGCTATGGTCAGGGAATTAAAAATGCGACGTTGCACAACTTGGGAGCCTACTGGATATTCGTGCCAAATTTGGTCGATATCCATCAAGCTATTCAGGAGTTGACCATGGTCGACCATAGTTCCGCTATGGTCAGGGAATTAAAAATGCGACGTTGCACAACTTCGGAGCCTACTGGATATTCGTGCCAAATTTGGTCGATATCCGTCAAGCCATTCAGGAGTTGACCATGGTCGACCATAGTTCCGCTATGGTCAGGGAATTGAAAATGCGACGTTGCACAACTTGGGAGCCTACTGGATATTCGTGCCGAATTTGGTCGATATCCGTCGAGCCGTTTGGCCGTGCATAGAAGGACAGACAGACAGACAGAGCGCATGCGCAGGGCGAACCGCTGGCTCTATCATGTTGAAATTTATATGGGACCTCAATGGGCCCTACCCGCTTAATCCCTGAGAATTACATTCAAATTGGGTGAAATCTTTGGTTACTACGGCTGTAACAAGGAAATTGAATCTATTTCACCCCAGCGCATGCGCAGAGCGCACCAAGGGTCCGATCATGCTGAAATTCATACTGGAACTCACTAGGCCTTGTCCAAACAACCCTTGAAAATTTGAGCGAAATTGAATCAAAATTGTGAAAGTTATGCGTGTTTGTTGAATTTAACGTTAGCGCATGCGCAGGGCGTACCGCTGGATCAATCATGTTGAAATTTGTATGGGACCTCAAGGGGCCTTATCCGCACCATCCCTCAAAATTTGAGCTGAATCAATTCAAAATCGTGGAAGTTATGGCTGTAACAAGGAAATGCGGACAGACTCACAGACTCACAGACTCACAGACTCACAGACTCACAGACTCACAGACCGACAGACACGGAACCAAATTTGTTCAGTAGGCTTTGAAACGCAAAATGCAAGTGGAAATTTTGATTTCTGAAGACAAAAATTTTTTGGCTCACGAAAGTGAACACAAGGCTTCCGCTGCTTCGCAGACTCGGAAGCAACATGTGTTGTGACTCCTATTGGTTGGGTAGGCTTGCATATAGGATGAATAGAGTGAGAGACTGGATGAGATGAGGAAGGATGTGCTCCGGAGGAGTCTTTTACTAATACCCCGTGGTTTTCACCACAGCAGGCGTTAGTTGGAGAGGAGTTTTAGCTCCCCACGGTTTTCACCACAGCAGGCGCATGGGAAGTGGGAGCTAGTACCTCGCGGTTTTCACCACAGCAGACACTGAAGGAGAGAGGACCCTGCGGTTTTCACCACAGCAAGCGCAGAGAGGGAGAGAGCGAGAGGAGGCGAGGGTCGAGAGAGAGAGAGTGAGAGAGAAGTCGTGGGTAAGAGCGAGATCGATCGAATGACGAGCTGGGCCAGAAGGTCTGTTTATATAGGCCCGTTTCCACCCATCCCCGGTCCACAATCGGCCGTTATGACCGTTGAGAGCGATGGAAGATGGAAGGGGCCCTTCTCCCTTGGCGTTACCCGGCTCGTCGTTCCCTTCGTTTATTTGGTTAAATCTTTCTATATTACATAGGAGTTGTATATGTAGAGGGCTGAGGAGAACCATGACAACATGATACTATTTTTGTATTAATTAATAATTTTTTTAAATAATTTTAATAATTTTAATAATATATTTTAATAATTTATATATTAATGTTATAGGTATCACTTTTTTGTTTTTACTCACTCACATGAACACACAGTGTAAAATTCCCGTAAGGATTTGTATTAAGGGCCCCTATTCCCTGGAAGTTCCATTCTTCCCAAAGCCTGTAGCTCGGAAAGGGAATCTACACATTTAAAAAAAACCTAGGATGTTCCATCAGATAACTTTTTATCCATCAGCTTTTTATGTCACGTTCAACGACAGGCAGCGCAATGTGTTTTATATAGGTGCTCCTTGATCTCGGAAATTTCTCACCTTCATGAAGGTATACGAAAAGGTGACTGATTTTTCATTTGTGCGGAACGGTACTATGAACCACTAAGAGCAATATAAGTTTCGGCATAGAGTAGAGCCAAAAAGGATTTGCATCACAATATTGGAAACAATAAGACATCCAGAAGCCTAGAAAACTGCTAACATACTATCGGATTTGATGAGAAAATATGCTATATCAATTAGGTGCCTAAGTGTTAACACATAGCAGGGGGTATGGTAGTTACGGGCAATGCTTAGGGCTATGTGAGTTTACCTTATGCGCGATATCAGGTTCAATCTGTCGTACTGGGGTGAGTAGCTGTGGGTCAGGTGTGTAGCCCCGGTAGCCCGTTGGGCTTGGTGTAGGTCGACCGCCTCTCGGGTCCGCGCTGGATGCCCGGAGGGTCGTCTCCGATTCCGTTTCAAATACGTCGTCGCTCATGCTGTCATCATTTGCCATAACCTGTCAATCAAAATGTACGAAAATGAAGCAAACATTGGTTTGGGTAATATTATGTGTGTACCAGGCTTTAAGACTGAACAGTAATATTCATTATTAGGTGGTATACATGCAGAAGTAGCAGGGAGAAAGGTTTTAATGGTGTTAATGTATCATGTCTAATCCGTAAATGGTCCCCATTTCTAGATGGGGAAAACATAAATTCATGTTAATATACGATGAGTCGTTTCTGTGTGTAGGGAACACTTTCTATTCAGCGTGTCTGTTGAAAGCTCTGCCGTCGCTACTTTTCTTTTTGACAGGAGGAAAACCGCACCAGGAAAACACGGCTCATCATCTTCTGCCAGAATAATTAATACTCCGTTAAGAGATTTTCCATTGAGATGGAGCGATAGTTTTGTGAAAGTGTTTTTTATTTGGTGGTTAGTTTTTATTCATTATTACAGGTAGCTCATTCACAGGCTTTTTGGATATAATTTCCCTTTCAGAGGGATTTCTACTTGTCCCCACCATGTTCAGACTCCTAGCTAATGATTTTTCTGCTCTTATGAGTTTTATGCGTTCTATTGGCCGCTTCATACAAAGTCCTATTGACTAATGACCTGTACCATCAAAACTGAATTGTCTGCATTTTACTGCACATGCCCCTTGTTGTCAAACCATGAATCCCTGCTGAGAATGAGTTCCCTAACAAGCAAAATCCAATAGCATTTACTTCCTTACAATACTTGGAAATTTGTACGAGTACAATACCATTGAAAGGGTAGAAGCAGTTTCACATTATTTTGCATTAGGTTAGGTATTGTTTTTTAACTGTGTTACCTATGTATTTAAAATGACAATGTAAAAACTAACGACCAACAGATTTGTACTTGATTTGTACATATTTTATTGAAGAAAATGTATAACACTAGGCGAATTTATGATTTAGGACAATTAAGTCCAATAAGACCTGAAATAGTTCCAAAACGTGCCACCACGTTGTGCTTCAAAATGGGCAAAAAGCAGATGAAAAAAAATTATCAACTCAAGCGTTGATGATGGTATCTATCGAGATTTTCTTGCTCATTGGCTAGCTCTGTAATTGTCTGTCAGCAGTTTGGCACCTTGAGCAGCTACTTTGAATGATAAATCTATCAAACTTTCAAAGTTCAAACTATTTGCAAGATTTTTTTGTCCACATATTTATAATCAGATTGTTTTTTTTTGTTTTTTTTGTAGATTGCTCCAGCACTCTTCCATTCTTCTTTCGTTTACATAACTTATCGTTGCCTGACTTGTATCGCATGAAGTTATCCACCCTACAAAGTACCTATAAACAACGAAGTATTGAAGAACCTATATCTCAACAAAGTAGCCCTAATGATCAAGCCCTAATGATCAAGAGGTACCCTAAACTAAACTAAACTAAGCTAAACTATCTTAGTGGATAGATTAATATCTAAACAAAGTATTGATGGGCAGATAGTTGATATCGTTCCAAAATCAAATGGAGCATCAATATTTGTCATATTATGTTTGTATCGTCATATCGGACGGGGTATATATTACTCATCATAAAAACTAATCATAACATGAGCAGTTGTAGTTATACTACTATTATTAGTTATAGCAACCGCCTTTTTACGGTACGTACTACACAAAATTGCAATTTTGTTTCTTCGAGAATAAATTTATTTTTCATTTCATGTCATTTCAGATCATTCGATTCCTCGCTTTTGTAACGCTAAGATGTTCCTCGGTATTACCCAAAGGACAACTTCTAGATTTTAAATATAGCGTTGGAAATTAATGTTAAGAAAAAACTCCGACAAGATTTCTGGTGAAATGTAAAACTTTTTCAACCAGGTATATTCAAGTAGGTACAATGAAACTGAATCAGCTCCTTATTAAAATTGCTCTATAACGTCTATAACGTAAGATAAATTTATAGAGGACAGTTGTGGAAAATGAACTCGCACGCAATGAACTGACACATGCTGAACACTTGCCGCACGAGTAGAGCTTTTAATTAATTCTAGCGCCGCCCCGATGAAGTTAACACGGGTTTAGCCTTCATTCAAACAACGATGCCATTGCCAGGTCATGCTTCATTCTAAATGACATGTGGGCAATCGATAGGCCCTCCTCCCGATACCAACTTGTTTGAGCTACGCATTCCTCCCCCACGTCCATGTTTTAGTCGCTGACCTCTCGAGTCCTTTTTGGCTATCTAATATACATGACAGAGAGTTGTTCGTCTATATGGACTTAAACTGGATAATTAAACTGTCGCTTAGCACAGAGCTTTATTACGCCTATCGGCGGTGTTTGGCCAGGCGTTCGATCAGTGAGACAAATTGCATCAGATCGATTTAATTAGAGGCTGATGTTACACCGAGTGATGGCTCAGTTGTGTGCAAAGTGAAGGATCAGTGATTTATTGATTCCACACGCTTCATTATAAATTCGGCTCAGAATCAAACGCACATGCAGCTCATAACAACCCTACGGGCTCATTCGGCAGAATCCGGTAGGCAATGAAGAAAAAACCGCTGCAAATCCCTACACAACGGTTTATTATTTTGTACAGAACACCCTTCTGTTACAGACCACAGCTCTCTGTATAGATAACCCATGTATATAATATATGTACTATTCTATACATACTATGTAGATCGCAATCCCTGCGTACCTTAGTACCTAACCCCGTACTCGTTACTAGGTACCGACCTAAATCACCTGTTGCTAAAATAATTCTGTCGAAAGCAAAAAGTAGCTAAAATGGCAAAAAGAAACGCAAATAATGAAGTTCTGAAGGGAAAACTCGTAGTTGATGTGGAGTGAAAATGTTCAGTCCCGGTAGGGTTTTGATCTCGGGAACTTTGGTGGAACAGTCCGTCAGTTAGACCACTGTGCTATATCGTCTAGCTAGCCGAGAGACCAGTGATGTGCGCTATGAACACAGCTTGATGCCTGCATACACCCTGCTCTTTACGGCAAATTGTATAGAAAATTGTATGGCCACATCGTAGAATGCTCCGGATGGTTTCAAAAATTCAGAAAATCTTCAAAAATGCAGGAAACTCCTCACCTCAAAATACTATTTTCCGAGATAGAAATACTCTGGGCATTTCAACCCCTATTTTTCAACCCTTAGATTTGAATGGCAGTAACGCCGAGCTTCGAGGACCAGCTTGGGCCCAAACGGGACCCATATTCCAAATTTTGTGAATTTTGGTTCATGGGAACTAAGGAAAAAGCCGCGAACGGCATACGGCGGACGGAAGGAAATTTTTGTATTCGATATTCGTATTCTACGTCCCTTGAAACCTGAACGATCAAATTATCAGGGGGGGGGGGGGGGGGGGCTAAACTTTTTTTTTCATAGTCAATTACAAAGGTTTATTATTCAAAATAATAAACCAAAAATACTAGTAGAGTGCATAAATGGGACTTTTAACATAAAATAGAAGTTGGGAAGTTTTCTGAACAAATTCACGATTGCATATCACTTGACAAACAACAGCAAATCACAGTTGCAAATCACAAATGCACAGATCACAGATTCACCAATCGCAAATCTTAAATTCGCAATTGCGAATCACTTTACTGGTGGGGGGGGGGGGGGGTTCAACCCCTTAAATCACTTTACACTATAATTATCACAAATAGTCACTCTCACGTATCGCTTTTACCTTTTCTTCTTATGCCACTTAACAATATGCATAATGTACTGAGGCAAGTAGGTTTATTTTAGCTTGATAATAATAATCATGTTGTAATTTATCAAAGTTTTCAGTTTGTGAAATCCCCTTTTTTTTAAACTGTTTGTATCAGGTATACGGAGTTAACCATTCGATACCCCTATTAACTAAGGAGCTAAGTATGACGATGAGTGTAGCTATGATTTCTCTTGATATCACACTTACTTGTTTATTCCATTCATGTATCATTCACAAGGTAAGTAGCGAAACGTTTTTTTTGCAATGGACTTCGTTCATAGATTTTTCCGTAAATGGATTTATTTTGAGGTTGTAGGAGACCTCTTCCATGAATAAGCCTATAAATGTTATTATACGTTCCGCCGTTGAAAAGACAGGATCAAAAGACCAACACGGTAAAGCCTATCGCAGGAAATACTCAGAGGAAAAAGATTGCAAGATCCCTTTGGAAAATTCAACATATTGTTAAAGGGAGACCTGAGAAATTCGTCTGCTTTGATATTGTATGTACAGGACTGAAATTGAGCCGTCATTCAACTTTGGAATCCCATAGTTGATATACCGGTATATACGTAAACCAAGTGAACCTTCTCCTTTGAGAATGTATTATAAACGTGCACGATGGAAAATAGAACTTTCAAGCTCAAAAATAAGAGGGATTCAAAACTTTCCACTTGATATCCTTCATAAAGTATTTCGGCACCCGTGCCATATTCCTGGATTGTATATAAATACCCACATAATTTATTGTTATGCACACCTATTCGTTTGATACCCTAAGAACATTCAATATTCCTCTGTCATAACAAAGGCTAAAATATTAGAACTATGGTTTAGGCCAATAATCCGATAGGTAATACATCAGATAGTTTCAAATTTCTGATACGAGACCTACTTGCGATGTTCGGTTTACAACACAAGCTGTAGTACCAGCCTCAGCCCACTGTTTTTATAATCCCCCTCTCATTCTCAGACGCCCTTTTGATTTTCGTCTTCCCGTAACAGTTTCAAGAAAAAGACTTTTACATGGCTGATCCAGTCTGTACCAGAAGACTTTGAAAAAATGTTGATTAGTACTTATAGGGATTAACTAGGTCTCGGTCTTTCTTCCTTCGTTCACCATTGGTCGGTAATATTTATAGAATAATTTGTTCTTATAAAGTAGTTAAGGTCTTATAAATAAATAAATAAGCTTATAAAAGTAATATACACGGTATGTGGATTAGCGGAATTGCAGATGCACGGCGGAGACTGTTCGAAGACACCCTGAAGACGCTACAGAGCTACGCTCCACGTTGTAAGGGATCCAGCTTAAATTTATTTTGTAATAATAATAATAATAATAACTATTTTTTCACTTTGAAGGAAAACGACAAATCGCTAAATGAAGTAAGGAAGAGACCATTAATTAGAGACGGTTCTCCTTCCTCCTATATCCTTATTCTCTGCTTTTACCTCGACTGGGGGAAAAGTTTGACAAGTTATTCGTCATTTCGTTGTTACTGCCTTTGCACCCTTTATCATCTGTTCCTCAACGTTTACCGTTAACTTAAAGATTTCTCTGTCTACCAACAATCGACCGATTCGTATGCGGATTGTTGTACCCTTCTATTGTCACAGTGACTCACGTAGGTATTCTCTATAACCGCAAGCTCGTTAATATGTACATACGTCTATACCTTTATGTATGTTTTTATGGACACCATCGTATTATTTATTTATTTATTTATTGCTCTAACCCTCCTTTTTTATTCAGATAGGGCCTTTCTTATTTAGATCGTAGGACCATCCTGGCAGCATGTGGACAAAGAAGCCCATTCCAAACTGAGATAAGTTTGTATTCTTTCACACCAAATGTGTGAAAAGCGATCAGCCGGAAGGTCCTTTTGGTCACGAATCTAAAGGAACCACGCCGAATTTTGTGGATCAAGCCTACTGAATTGTTTGATCAAAAGGTTGTAAGAAAATTGGTACGTATCACGTATATGCTTTCAGCGCAAAAACGCCTGAGTACCAAAACGCTCATTTCCGTGCAACAAGGTCAATTATGTCTGCGGGTACTATGTCTCAGCGTGCTACGGACAAGCGGCTGAACTGATTTTTAGCTCCTCCAATAATAATTCCTAATCCGCTGTCCTTTCCATGATCGAATCGCTGGCGCTGCGACGCTGATCATGTCCGACTCAGAGTATGTCTGTGGGCGAATCGGTGAAGTAGCACGAACTTTTTCAGTAGTTCACAATATTATGTAAATTAGGTGTACATTTTACTTCAATAAATTAAATTATGAATGCACGAACTTTGTCAGTAGTTCACAATATTATGTAAATTAGGTGTACATTTTACTTCAATAAATTAAATTATGAATGCACGAACTTTGTCAGTAGTTCACAATATTATGTAAATTAGGTGTACATTTTACTTCAATAAATTAAATTATGAATGCACGAATTTGTCAGTAGTTCACAATATTATGTAAATTAGGTGTACATTTTACTTCAATAAATTAAATTATGAATGCACGAACTTTGTCAGTAGTTCACAATATTATGTAAATTAGGTGTACATTTTACTTCAATAAATTAAATTATGAATGCACGAACTTTGTCAGTAGTTCACAATATTATGTAAATTAGGTGTACATTTTACTTCAATAAATTAAATTATGAAATAATGTTGAAAGCCGAGTGTAAACTGGAATTTTATCGAAGTATAAAACCACGAAGTAAACCCCTATGCTTGAAATATTCAACTCTAGTGCCACCAAGCACGTTTTGATTCAAGACCTCTCGTTGGTAACAGAGTTACTAAAACCTTGAGTATCATTTGCTTCAATGAACCCCAACGTCGAACTGGATTATCGGAAAATGTGTATAAAAAGAACGTAGTTTACTCGAAAATCAGAGATTAAGATGATGACCTACCTCAACCGGAGAGATGCGCTTGAGCCTGACCATGATGTCACGAAGGCCGCCGGCGGACTAAGCGGCGAACGGCGCCGAGGGGAGAGCACGATCTTCGCAAGAAAACCCAACCGTGTCAAGGCAGCCCGCGAGGGAGATAGGGCTCCGGGAACGCCGCTCGATACCGTTCTTTCGCCCATGTTTTATTTATAGGCGACAATTATTATTAAAACCAACTTCGTTAAGCCTTCGGGAATCGCGGAAATTAGTTTCAGAGTTCATAAAGAGTGGGGGGGGGGGGGGGGGGGCGAAAAGGTTGAAGTTCACGACTTCGTTATTACATCGTAGATCGATGTTTCGAGATAGTGGATCTCATAGTGATTATACTCGAGCCATGATAAGATTAGGTACCTAATGTCCACACTTGAATACTTAGGAGGCAAAAATGACACTCAATGGTAAATATAAGTACATACATCCTTAGATAACGAAATAAATAATGTAAGGAGTAAATACAGTAGAAGTCGCTTAGTAGAAGATGGTTAAAGGAATAAGTCGGATGTAAGGATAGAAACATTCAGGTCCCGATCGGCTGTATGTAAACACACAGTGGATTGGCCTGTTATAGTGATCAAAAGGTCGGTTATAGTGATTAGTTTTCTAGTTTTTGGATGTTAAAAGTCGGCGAAATAGGTAAAAAGGGCTGATATCTCCTGAAAATGGTATATATTCACCAAAAGTGGTACTTATTGAACGATGATCCGAAACAGAAGATAACTAACTGCCTATAGCTTTTAATGAAGATTCCTAAAAAAAATTAATCAAAATTAGGTCAGTTGTGGGGTGTCACATTCGCCAATCTCGGTAAAAATGGCTAAAATCACCACAAAGTAGAAGTCGCTTATAGAGATTGGTCGCTTATAGTGATTGTTTCCAGTCGGTCCCAATTCGATCACTGTAAGCGACTTCTACTGTACAGAGAAGGCTATATCCTGTTATTTCAAAAATACATTAATTTGCTTCGTATGAGTGGTAGAGACTGTGAAAATACGTCAATCTCGGGACAGTCGTCGAAAGCAAACGTCTCTTGGCAACCGACATGAAGGTCGATTATGTAGGTAATTGATCGGTGAAACTGTAACAGTGTGAGCGGTTCTCGATACATTTATTCTTCCGGTGGAGACGGGATCGGTTTGGGGAAGCCTAATCGATATCCCTTCTTAAACCGGTGATAATCTCGCTGGTCTACGAGGGGGACTCTCGATGGTCCACCCCTACTGTTACACTCTGTCACATGGTAGCAGAGCGTGGTCCGGTAGTACGCGCTGAGCACTTCATCATACTCCATCCACTTTTTGTGGGCTTCCCAGAAGGATAAGCCCAAAGGTTTCCCAGAAGGATTCCTTTACTAACAACCCGTCCCTTTGATAATACATACATCTATTGGCTTCCCCACCTCTTTCCTCCCTTTAGAGTGTCAGTATAATTAAAATATACTGAGCTGATTAGAAGGCGATTAATGCCATGTCCCAGTAGCTGTTCCATCACAACGATGGAGGTTGGTCACCTACAGGTTGCCCAGATGAGCAAAATCCACTGGACAACAACCTCTGACAACATTATCCGACAATACTCGCATGTAGGAGCTTTGTTCTCCACCAGTAAAATATTATTGAGGTAGTCCATTACGATGGAGGTTAGTCACCTCGAAGTTGTTCATATGTCTTTTCCTGAACCAGAACTTCGTACTACTTTTCATTCCCCGTTTTCCCTCTCATACTTCTGCTACCCAGAAGTATGTAATGGGGAGAGGAGTGTGACGGTGTGTGCTGTTCTCGATAAATTTTTCTTCCGGTGGAGACGGGATCGGTTTGGGAAAGCCTGATCGACATCCCTTCTTAACCGGTGATAATCTCGCTGGTCTAGGAGGGGGACTCTCAAGGGTCCACCCCCACTGTTACACTCTGTCACAAAACTCATTGTTATATTTTTACAGTAATAAAAACTACCTGTACAGGGTGTTCACACTTGAGACTGTTAACCTTCTAGGGATCGATTCTGCAGCTAATTTGCAACAAAAAGTTCCTCATGAAATTTTTTCGAAAACCCCTTTATTTTTCGAGTTTTTTCACTATTAAGATTTTTTTCGTGTTTTCGACCTCGTCTCAGTAGAACGGCCATAACTCCCTTAATTTTCGGAGTAAACAAAAAATTGAGGACACCGTTGGAAAGACCGTTAAATTTCCCATCTCCCTGAGGTATTTGGGAAGAGAAGAGAAGAAAGGTAATGAGTGTGAAAATATTCTATAAACAACATTCCGAGATGGCTCAGGAACAGGAATTGTCTTGCAAACCTTTTTAACGCAGATCCCAAACAGGGTCCATGGGGGGGGGGGGGGGGGGGGGCTTAGGGTCAACGGGTCAATCTCAACCTTCGGAAACCCAGTTTTGAGACGGTCCGTGGAGGATGGAGAGTGTCACCATTGCATTCAGCGTGAAAAATTACGAGGGTAGATAATAAACCCTTCCTGACTTGATCTGATGGTGTTGAACCCCAAAAAACAGGGTTTTCAACGAAAAATCCCGTTTTTCTGCATTCAAACGTCGTTTTCTCCTCTAATTAGCAGAGTAAAATCAAAATTGATTATACCGTTGGAAAGCTGAGATTTTGTGCATGTTTTTCCTGTAACGCGTACGGTTTTTTACCATTTTGTTTCAATACGTAACGCACCATAAAAAAACAGTAATTTTAAAAAAGTGAGAAATTCTCGTGTTTAGTCCATTATTTTGCCTACTTGACCTACTGTAAAAAAATCCAAATACCTCAGGGAGATGGGAAATTTAACGGTCTTTCCCAGGGGCGCCATTTAAGGGGGGCAGGGGGGGGCCTAGGCCCCCCCCAAGGAATTGATAAATAATGAAAATGACTACTGGAGTTATCTAGAATATCATAGCCTTCTTTTAAAAAGTTATTCTTTTAAAAAGGAATATTTTGAATGAATATTATTGGAATGTAGCAATGCTAATTTAATGAATTGAAAAAGGGTACTTTGATTTTGTTTTTATTTATTCTTTTATTGAAACTTTAAATATGTAAAAGGAAGCATAAAATTAGCCTACATCTAAATGTAATATTAATTTAAACAAATTTGCGGGGGAAAAAACCCTGGACCCTCTTTCCTTAGTAGATATATCATACCCCCCATACCCCCTGGTGTTTGCCCCCCCCCCCCCCAACAGTTTGGTGAAATGGCGCCCCTGGTCTTTCCAACGGTGTCCTCAATTTTTTGTTTACTCCAAAAATTGAGGGAGTTATGGCCGTTCTACTGAGACGAGGTTGAAAACACGAAAAAAATCTTAATAGTGAAAAAACTCGAAAAATAATGGGGTTTTCGAAAAAATTTCCGGTGGAACTTTTTGTTGCAAATTAGCTGCAGAATCGATCCGTAGAAGGTTGACAGTCTTAAGTGTGAACACCCTGTGTATCTAATAGGTCAATGATATTGTGTCATCATATATCTTGAGGATTCTTCGAAGTTCTGTCAGGTGTGACAATTCTATACTGTGACGTCGTGACCTGGTTGGAGATAGAGCTAATAAAAGTGGCTAATATTCAAGAGAACAAAGAATTATTTCAAATTGTCCGTTTAATCTGTGCGGAACACAAAGTGGAAATTACCAATGCGAACCCAATGTATATGGATGTGAAATTACTGCGGCCTCAACTTGGACACTATCTGTTGGTGCTGAGGAAGGGGTCCGATCTGCACGGTCCAGAATACGTCCGGCTCCGATGTACCAGATGAGGTGGCTGCGTATGAATCCTCCGTAGTCGTGTCGATGAAGAGAGTCCAGTGAAAAGTCGGTTTAAGTCGGATGAGTGAGTTGAGGAAGTAGATAGTGAGTAGGTAAATTGAAGAATAAATTGGTTGAAACTGAATCAGAAGTCTGTGAACAGTTCGAGAGCAGAGTGCAGAAGTAAGAGTGAGTCACGAGTCTTCAATCCTCAGTAGGGAAACAATCCGCGGATCCCCTGGATAAAAACTCGCCGTTCTTTTATTATTTTGTCGTCACTTGTTTTTGGAACTTACGTAGATGCTGGAGCGGCGACTTCTCTGACGTGGGTAATCGAGCTGATTCTCATTTTCTCTCCTTACCCACCAAGATTAGTGATGGGCGAAACGAATGATTTCAATAATCGAATACCAAGTATTCGAATGATTCTGATAATCGAATGATCATTCGAATGATTTCATTCAAATGTGGAGGGAACACCCACCGCCATTTTGAACTTGTGAATTTTTGAATTATGATTTTAATCTGTATCTAGTGGTGTTCAGTATTTCTTGAGTTTAGTGCAATCTTTCTACCAAATAGTGTGTTTTGTCATGTTCAGATTTTAGAAGAACAAAAAATAAATAAACAACGAAATGATGATGAGGTAGGTGTACGAAATATAATATACTTATCGTAAATTTATAAGACGTTCAGTATTTTTTACTTCCTCTTTTTATACAAACGATCTCGGTATTGTGATCTAAATTCTTCTAGGTATCTACCTACCTACCTAAAAGTATTGAAAAACAACTTAGGTATAATGATGTTCAGCATTTTTATATAGTACCATAATTTGTTGCATTACCATGAGTTTTTAATTTTGTTCATAATAAAGTTTACAAATTTTCGAACTTCGTTTTCCATGTAGTTAATAATTAATAAGCCTATATTTTACTATTCAAAATGTATGTAAGGTATTCAAATAGGTATGTAAGTGGATGGATTATTATTATTATCGGCCAGTTAAAAACATGATTTATTTAGATTAGGTACCTGATTATTAATTTAGTAGCCGATTGGAAAAAATAAAATAAAATAAATTCGATTATTCATTCGAATTGCCCATCACTACACCAAGTATCAGTCCACCACCCTCCAGTCTATATTAGATTTCACACAGGTATGAAAAGAATAACGTGATACATATTACAGTAATGGAGAGAACGCTCAGAAATAACTAAAGATGGACGCAGGGGCTAAGGAGATATGAGGCCGCGCTAGAAAGGCCGACACCTCATGTAAGTATTATAGTTGCCAAGCGATATGAGGGTGTTGACGCCTCGGAGAACTGCGGAAAACGCTCTGTGGTATTGGTTCCACACCACAGCCCACTCCAAGAAACATTTGCTAAAACGCCTGATGTGAGCCATTATTGTACGTAAGTAGCTTATTATTTCAATTACCTATTCTGCCTAGAAAAAAACTCCCAGGATATAAAATGGTTCTTATGGCCCCATACCCTCTTCCAAACTCCACCTAGATATTCGTTAATTAGCCAAATAACCCAAACAGCTTTTCTCTCTTTCTTGTTTCTTGTTTAGCTGTGTTTCTAACTTTTGACGATCAGAACGACACTTGGTAATAATTTAGATAATATTATTTTAAGTAGGTACCTACCTATAATGGGCAATTTCACCTGTTTTATTTTATTTTCTAAAGTAAAAGATCTCGGCGAGTGCTTTCCGAAAAGGTGCTATATGAGGGGTATCCGGTGATCGAAAGTGGGCGATAAACCAGTGGAAAGAAAGCGAAATGACGTCATAGGTAAAGCCCCCCCCCCCCCCACGGCCACCTGGCGGAACCCTCAGCGCCATCCACTTATGACGTTAATTCGTTTTCTTTCTATCCGTTTATTGCCCGAACTGCTCGGAGTTTCCGGTGCAGGTGAGTTGAGTCCCGAGGGCAGGTTTTGGTATTAATTGAGTCCCCGCCTTATAACAGGAACGTACGAATTGAGTCCCCTAAACAGGAACGTACGAGTTGAGTCTCTCGCATAGCCTGTTAGCATCACCCAGTAGACACCACGAGGAGGTCGGCTAATCGTCTCCCAAAACGTTTTTTTGCTGCCATGCTAGTCAGCTCGTCATTCAATCTGAATCAATTCATCCATCAACCACATTTTGGTTTATTATTCTGTGAATAATACACCTATGTATTCGCTCAGCAAAAAAATTTTATAACACCCCCTCAAAATTTTTTCTTTTCCGTTTCAAGGTGCGTAGATTCAAAAAATGCAATGTCCGTCCGCCGTACGCCGTCCGCCGTACGCCGTCCGCCGTATCACGTGTACAGGCTTCATTTTTGGTCTAAAAAATTCGTTCTTTCGCACACATGCTCCATTTGGGCCCTAGTTGTGTCCCGAAACTTTTCAGCCCGATCGGAATATACCCAGGGGTGTTATGAGTGAAAATGTGTGTAAAAATAGGTACTTTTTGCGTTTTAGCAACATGTTAGTAAAATGAGCTTTTGAGGTATCGTTTTTCATGTTTTTGGGGACGAGAAGACCGAATATGAAGTCGATTTTGACCAAAGACGCGGAAATTGAGGTTTTACCATTGGCTCAGCTCCCAAAATTGTTTTTTTTTTAGTCAAAAACCTGGAAAACTGTCTGAAATCACCATCAATGTGTATACTAACATTAGAAAAAGTGTAAACAGCTGAATCAAGACCATTAAATCGCACTACCAATGATCAAATATGATCTGGGGGGGAAAAAAAAGTGTAGGTACCTATTTCATGTTTTGGGGGCCAAAATTGGTGGAAATCATCAGAAATAGCTAATTCAATCATTCCACATGAAAGAAACAATAAATTTAACTGCCAACAAGAATCTCTAGAACTCCAATAGAATAATAAACCCATGTGACAAGGACTTTGCAGCGTTTTCACGTTGTGTCAAAATTGTTCATTTGGGCAAAAACTTGAATGAGCCACGTTTGACAAGGATCTTTTAGATCCTTGTGAAACCGGAATTTATAACCGTCAATCACTACCAAACGCTTTGATTTTTCACTCGTCATGAACTCCATTATTATAACGCGTAGGAACACACAGGTTGGGCAAATACAACGGCAACTGCCTAAACTGACAACTGAGAAGACGATCGCCAGTATATTTGTTTGTTTACCAGACAGATGTAATTAAACTGAAATAGTTACGCAAATATCAAAGTAACATCAGCCATAAGGAAATATTTGGGTTCGAACTGGTAGTCTGAACATCCCAAGAACTAATATGAAGTTATAATAAATTGAAATACAAGGGTGAAATATTATATTAGCTTCATGGAGGTTAAACATAGTAGCTTTTACATGGATCTTCTGGATCTGCTCTCAGAAGCTACCACTCCTATTATCCGCAATCCGTAACTAAAAATAATGAATGAAATTTGATCATAGTATTTGATTCAACAGTGGGCTTATTGTCATAATAATGGGTTTTTGGTGGCTAATTCATAATTAAACGTCGAGTACAACAAGGCGCTTTCCTTGGCGTAATTTGTCCGTTCGATCTGTGAATGGACACTTCTTCAGATTCTTCAATCTATTCAGGGAAATTGAGCTCGAGTTACCAATTCTAACTTCATTATTACATTAGTGTGCTCAAAGAAAACTTTTGCACCGGGATAGAAACGTAGCCAGTGCTGGGCAAACAACTTTTTACATGATCCAAAGAAAACTTCGTATTATGAAAAGAAGGTCTAAATTTAGAGAGAATGAAAAGTACTTTCTTCTGAAGAATTCGCCTATTTTTATAAAAATATACCATTTTCGAGGGGGATATTTCGAACCATCGTCATTCACTGTGGATAATTTTAGAAACGATTATAGGTGGACGAAGTTAGTTTAGGGCTTAATGGATTTGAGGCGGTCTTTGAATATCGCGTTGTAACCTTGAAATGAGATATTATCAGTTAATTTTAAACTACCACGCAAACTGAGTAGCGAAGTCTAATAATAAATCACAAAGATTAATTTAACTTTAGTTTATGAAAACTTTACTTATAAATCATGCTTTTAACTGCCACGATGTACATTTAGATCTAGGAACACCCCCTGGATATAAACTTAATATAGTAGGTAGTAGTTCTACATTATCAATAAGTTGACGAATATTTCCGTCTTCTCCCAGATGTTTGACCCTCTATACCTACCCAGCATTATTCAGTTTACTCGAGATAATCAATCCAAGGTACTTTGACTGGTAAAAAAAGGGAGCCCTTCCTCATAAATCAATAAGTTCCGCTGAAAGCTCTCAATTACAGCTGTATTCAGTTGAATTACACGATGTTCAATTTATTTAATTTTTAGCTCGATAGGCAGGCTACCTAGATTACGTAATTCTACTTCCTACTTTCGTTTTGCATCCTAATTTCTAATGCAATTATCGCGGTCCAGCAGTCTCGGGTAGTGATGTAATTATTGCGCGATAAAACTGATTTCGAATATAATCCAATTTTATATCGTTTACTACTTGATTGAATCGTGCGAGATACAGGATAGTACATTTATTATTTTATGTATTTTTCCTTTAATACATATTGTGCGTAATATCCGCATTAGACCACCTCCTTTGCACAGCCGTAACGTGGTCAGAATTCAATATCGTATGTACTTAATTGTTATAAGTGCACATATTCAACTATTTTTGTCCAAACTGAACTGTTACGAACAAATGGCATAGTTAGGCAGTACTGAAGTTAGACACACCCATCATCACATCAAACCTATTCTGAGTAGAAATCAATAGTCTACATGCATACAATGTTCCATTCATTTGTGGAGGAGTACCGTACCAGATACTTGTGTTTCACTAAATTTGTCTGCTTTTGGTTTATTATTCTGTGAATAATACACCTATGCAATCGCTCAGCAAAAATTTTTATAACACCCCCTCAAAATTTTTTCTTTTCCGTTTCAAGGTACGTAGATTCCAAAAACGCTGCAAAGTCCTTGTCACATGGGTTTATTATTCTATTATTTTATTGGTCTACAGAAATGCCGGCTGTTTATTTATTGTTTCTTTCATGTAAGTTAATTGAAATGGCTATTTCTGGTGGTTTCCACAAATTTTGGCCCCCAGAACTTGAATTAGGTACTACGCTCCTTTTTAGCGAATTTTCGAAGAAAAGGAAGCTATTGTTCTCGGTCCAAAATTTTTAAAACTCGAATTTCCGAAAGATTTTTATACCAAAATCCGTTTCAGACTATCCTGAATTCCCTGCCGAAAGACACCAAAAATTATATGTATATATATATATATTTATATATATATTTATATATTTATATATATATTTATATATTTATATATATATTTATATATTTATATATATATTTATATATGTATGTGTCATTCCAGACGATAACTCTCGAAAGAATTGAGATAAAAAGTTCAAATTTGCACGAAAAATCTGTCTTGGCAACCGACAGGCTAAGTTCGAAGATGGGCAGAATCGGGTCACCCTAAGGGGGAGTTTTGGGGAGTTTTAGGGGGGGGGGGAAATTACCCATAAATTCCCAAAATGAAAAAGTCTGACAAGTGACACCTCATTTTAAAGGCTTTTGTACGCTGAACACGATGGTGAAATCAGAATTGCGATATCTCATTCCATTCTCAAACTGGAGCACTTTGAAGATGAAGGAACGTGGTTATTTCTTGAGATGTTCTTCCTGGTTCGTCTGCTCTAATCTGATAACGGAATGGGATATCGCAATTCTGACTTCACCATCGTGTTCAGCGTTGGAAAATCTACAAACCGAGGTGTTACTCGGCAAAAAATGGAACAAAAAATTTGTTACGTACCTACCCAATACCTACTCTTCTGGTATTCAAAACATTTTTGATTTCCCCCTCCCCCTCCTTCCACCCCAAATTTTACTTTGCGTAAAACTACTCCTGTTTTAATTTTGTATCAAGTTGGGAAAACATTGGCCGAAAATTAATTTTCAGAAAATTTTAGGCGGAGGAGGAAGATGCCGAAAACTTCGAAAATTCGCTCTTATAGCCATGCTGCATGACTGTGGTTTCTTATTTTGGTTTATTATTCTGTGAATAATACACCTATGTAATCGCTCAGCAAAAAATTTTTATAACACCCCCTCAAACTTTTTTCTTTTCCGTTTCAAGGTGTGTAGATTCAAAAAATGCAATGTCCTTCCGCCGTCCGCCGTACGCCGTCCGCCGTATCACGTGTACAGGCTTCATTTTCGATCTAAAAAAGTCGTTCTTTCGCACACATGCTCCATTTGGGCCCTAGTTGTGTCCCGAAACTTTTCAGCCCGATCGGAATATACCCAGGGGTGTTATGAGTGAAAATGTGTGTGAAAATAGGTACTTTTTGCGTTTTAGCAACATTTTGGTAACATGAGCTTTTGAGGTATCGTTTTCCATGTTTTTGGGGACGAGAAGATCGAATATGAAGTCGATTTTGGCCAAGGAGTGGAAAATTGAGGTTGTACCAGATGTTCAGCTCCCAAAATTGATTTTTTATGAGTCAAATACCTGCGAAATCACCATCAATTTGTAGAATAACACTAGAAAAAGTGTCAACACGTGGATCAAGACGATTAAATGATGGCACTACCAATGATCAAAGATAATTTGAAAAAAAAAAAAAAGATCGTACCTACCTAATTTGTGTTTTGGGGGCCAAAATTGGTGGAAACCATCAGAAATAGCTATTTCAATTATTTCACATGAAACAAACAATAAATGTAAGCCAACATTTCTGTAGAATAATAAACCCCATGTGACAAGGACTTTGCAGCGTTTTTGTCTTCATATTACCCTTGATCATTGATTGTACCATTTAATCGTCTTGATCCACGTGTTGGCACTTTTTCTAGTGTTATTATACAAATTGATAGTGATTTCAGACGATTTCGCAGGATTTTGACTCATAAAAAATCAATTTTGGGAGCTGAACATCTGGTACAACCTCAATTTTCCACTCCTTGGTCAAAATCGACTTCATATTCGGTCTTCTCGTCCCCAAAAACATGGAAAACGATACCTCAAAAGCTCATTTTACTAACATGTTACTAAAACACAAAAAGTACCTATTTTTATACACATTTTCACTCTTAACTCCCCTGGATATATTCCGATCGGGCTGAAAAGTTTCGGGACACAACTAGGGCCCAAATGGAGCATGTGTGCGAAAGAACGATTTTTTTAGACCGAAAATGAAGGCTGTAGACGTGATACGGCGTACGGCGGACGGACATTGCATTTTTGGAATCTACACACCTTGAAACGGAAAAGAAAAAATTTTGAGGGGGTGTTATAAAAATGTTTTGCTGAGCGAATACATAGGTGTATTATTCACAGAATAATAAACCAAAATGCAATGTCCGTCCGCCGTCCGCCGTATCACGTGTACAGGCTTCATTTTCGGTCTAAAAAAGTCGTTCTTTCGCACACATGCTCCATTTGGGCCCTAGTTGTGTCCCGAAACTTTTCAGCCCGATCGGAATATACCCAGGGGTGTTATGAGTGAAAATGTGTATAAAAATAGGTACTTTTTGCGTTTTAGCAACATGTTGGTAACATGAGCTTTTAAGGTATCGTTTTTCATGTTTTTGGGGACGAGAAGACCGAATATGAAGTCGATTTTGAACAAAGAATAGAAAATTGAGGTTCTACCAGCTCCCGAAATTGATTTTTTATGAGTCAAAAACCTGGGAAATCGTTTGAAATCACCATCAATTATTTGTATAATAACACTGGAAAAAGTGTCAACAGGTGGATCAAGACGATTAAATGGTACTATCAATGATCAGAGATAATTTATTAAAAAAAAAAAAAAAAGGAGCGTACTTTATTCGAGTTTTGGGGGCCAAAATTGGTGGAAACCACCAGTGACAGCTATTTCAATTATTTTATATGAAAGAAACAATAAATAAACAGCCAACATTTCTGTGGGTACGTCCAATAGAATAATAAACCCATGTGACAAAGACTTTGCAGCGTTTTGAAACTCTTTCACTCTTATAGGTCCCCCACTCTACGACCAGCTATTGAAATCCGATGGTTGTATTAAGCATGTATTCTCATCATTCTGATCATGAAATAGATTTGAACCATTTTACAAAAAATATTGTTACCGATTTTACCAAGGTGGATTTTTTTATTCATTTTACCTTGAATAGGTTGTAAAAGGAAAATAAATTATTCCCCTTCAAATTTAAATTAAAAGAATAGTTCTGTATTACTTTAAGTTCTGAAAATTTTGGAGCCAGTACAATAGCTTCGTTTTCTTCGGAAATTCGCTAGCTGGCAGTCGGTAGGGAGCTTATCTGGATAACTACATATCAACGTCCTAAAAATTGAGGTATAATCGTAAGACATCACGGGTAATTCAACGTGTGTTAAAATATAAGCTAACAAGATTACTGAAATAAGCTGACGCGTCCTTCATGAGTCTCCCTTGTGTTGTAGGACAGCTCAATTATCCGTCAGTTAAGTATTTCGTTAATAATTGATTCTGGAAATGGTATTTTGCCTTATCATGGCAACTTCTACCAGCTTTCGCGAACGGGCCGCAAAGTTGGGGACATCGGTTCGGTAGCTTATTGTGAATTCAGTGAGTGGTGACGGTAATCTTAAGGAAACACAAGAAGATAAGTTTGTTGCTTAATCCTTCTTAGGCGCCCTCAACAAGTTCACGACCACTTCGGGAATATTCCTGTTACCTGCCGAAAAAATCGTGACTGAAAAACACGAGATTTCGTGATCTTAGATTGTATAGGATTGGCAGTGATTGTATAGGTTTTTCTATAAAATTAAAGTTTTTCATTATAGGAGAAAGAGTACAGAGAAAGCATACAGAATGACGGAAGTTCCACTGAGCATAGTGGAACGGTGAAATCCCCCAAGACAAAGGAGCTGTGTATGTCCCATCGGCCAAACAGTTGAAACTACTAAAATGCTCTAATTTTCCACATCATAATTTATTAATGTGATACTTTTTGAGTCTGAGCAAAATTATGGTACTACAGTCCAGTGGATCGTTCTCTTTCTAATTGTAGTGTCGAGAAGGTCTTCACAGTATACATATTACACTGATTACAATACATGGTGTGTTTAACACACATGTTGATATCGATTTACTGGCATCGTGGCAGGTACTAACATAGCAAGAAAGATAGATGGAAATACTATAGACAATTGAAAGGGTATTGCTATGATATGTGCAAATGTTATTCAATATTGGTTGACTCGCTTTTGTGTGAAATTACCGGCAATCTGAGGCGCTTGTGGTAGGTTTCATTTGAACATCTCCTATAAGTGATAATATCAATTGACGAAGGTCTTAATTATTTCGACTGGAACTTTTAGGTATGCTTTTGCTCTTAGTCTAGGCTTGACGCTCTTATCTGCAAAAGTTGCCATATGTGCGGTGGATGAGAATGAATCTGGATTTAACCCGTCTTGCAACACATACCACTCGGGTGAAATTTACAGTACTTTTAAGGATAAATATCCCCCGGATTTCAGTGAGAAATTTTTCCGCTAGATGGTTGCTCTTTCGGGGGTAAAAGTAATTTCCGTTTTTCTCTGGAATGGCTCGCTCGATTTTCGTTCTGCAAAACGTTTTGTAAATGTTATGATCAAACTTAGCTTTGCGCGTTCAATTTTGATTTTTTAAAGAATCGTCTTTGATGGTAAGCATTTTTGCGCATATTTGAACATTTTTTAAATATCAGGTACCTATGACATAGGTAGCTTTGCACTAGAATCCAAATCAAATTTCAGATTAAAAATCGGATTAATAGATGGAACGGGTTATTGGAAATACGAATTACAACGGGAAGGCCAGTCTTTTACCTGGGTGATGCAGGATTGCCGCCCCTCTCTCTACTTACCTACCTGTCCCCAATAGTTTCCAGGTCATGGTTAACTCTTTCCAAGAGTTTCTGAGCTGGGGGGTTCTTGATTTTCATTTTTCATGTACCTACTTACTGCTACTTGCAAAACTTTCTCTTGTAGCATACTGGTAATCCCACACACCTTGGTCCTAAGTTGTATCAGTGTTCCATAGATGCCCCTTAATTTATTCCCTTGATGGATTGGGACTCTATAGATACCTACTAACTGTGGGAAACAACAGTTTAGTAACGAACTGATTGCTCAAATGGAAGTAGGAAATCATAAAAATAAAAAGCAAAAACAAACAAAGTAATACATTATTGAATATATTTGTCGTGGTTCCACTCAAATCCCTACTCTAACCACTCCTATGTAATACAGAAAGATTTAACCAAATAAACGAAGGGAACGACGAGCCGGGTAGCGCCAAGGGTTCCTTCCATCAACCGCCATCGCTCCTCAGGGGTCATAACCGCCTATTGTAGACGGGAGGACGGGTGGAAACTGGCCTATATAAGCAGACCTTTTGGCCTAGCTCGTCATTCAACCTACCGACTCTCGACTTGCCACTTCTTTCTCATATTGATGGGCTAAAGCGTTATTTTCTGATAACGCGTTATTCGCTAACAGTTATCGGTCAGTAACCGGTTCCAATAACCGGTTATTCTGATAACCAGTTAACAGTTTAGGGATGGGGTAGAGAGACAAACATGAATGTTCACATGAGAGGGATGACGAAAAGTTCGTCGCATGATACCTACCTATTGCTTCATTTTGTGAATCTGTCACTACACTAATGGGGCTTACATACAAATGCTGACCATAAATGTAATATAAATAAATTGTTGATAGAGGAATAAAAATATTAGAATTTCCTAATCTCAAAAAAAATAATAAAAAATCCGTGTGTCCTTCCTGGGATCCCATAAAATTGAGTTTAGTAGGTCGGTAACTATGTGTAGGTACCTATCTACAGTTTAATGTGATAGGTAGATGAAATCTTGAATTAATTATCGGCAATACGTTTTTGAACTTCCTACATCACAAAAACTGGAATGCGAAACATTATAGGACTAGTTTTTAACCCTTCAACATTTTTAAGGTTATTACTCGATAACTTGAAATGAGGAATAACCCTTAATTTTTTGAAGGGCACTAAGCTGAAGGATACCATCCTAAAATCGGTAGGCAACTGTTACATACGGAGTGAAGGGTAAAGAGTGATCGCTATTAGGCACGCTGTGTCCTATAGCGTACAATCGTACAACTGTCAGGAAGTTGGTAACAGGTTGCGAGGTAAAGCGTTATCGGTGGCAGGTAGTTACTCAATACCATCCCAACATCAAAGGGTGCGAGAGCGAGACAGTTACCTGTGTGCGGATAGTGAAGGCAACCACTCCCTTGCTAGGAGAAGCGAAGTAGTTATTCCAGTAATGTAGGTTTTCTCGTAACCAGTTATCGCAATAAGCGGTTCTTGGTCTAACCGGTTATTCTAAGCAGTTCCGTTATTCACCGTCCATCACTACTCTTTCGATCCTCTCTCTCAACCTCTCTCTTCTACCTTCTCTTGCACTGGCTGTGATGAAAACCGAAGGGTGCTCTCCTCCTTCCTGGTATCTGCTGTGGTGAAAACTGCGGCATACCTCCTTCTCCTCTGGCACCTGCTGTATGAAAACCGCTGGGTGCTAGCCGACCCCTTCCAGGTGTCTGCTGTGGTGAAAACGGTGGGACACCTCCTTCTCCTCTAACACCTGCTGTGGTAGAAACCGCGGGGTGTTAGCCGACATCTTCCCTGCGTCTGCTGTGGTGAAAACCACGGGACACCTTCCTCTCATCTAGTAGCTGCTGCGGTGGAAACCGCGGGGAGCTAACCTTCCCTCTAGCTATCGCCTGCTGTGGTGAAAACCGTGGGGCGTTAGTAAAAAGACTCCTACGGAGCACGTCCTTCCTCATCCGCCTTCATCCAACGTCTCAACTTCATCCTCATCCAACTCACCCACCATTTCGTGAGCACAATACACCGGCTCACGACAACATTGTTTTGTGCATTAAATAGTATTGCAGAGGGAGCCTCATTTACAGAGAAATTAGGAAGCTTCCAATCAGTAGGTACCTAGGTACCTACAAATTAGAAGAGGAACAAAGAGTACTGTAAAGTATACATAAGAAAACGACTGCCACGTTGGGTGGGCAGAGAACCTTCTTAACTTGGACGTGTACCAACATATAGGTATTCTGGTATGTGGCATGTTTGGACGGGTTGGACCCCATCGCAAATGACACGCCCCGCAACTGCATTGAGGTTATAAGCTAATTCATTAATCCAAATGCCGACTATGCGGTGGAGGTCCGATGCGATAACAACCAAGTAACACATCGGCAGCAATAACAGAGAAACAAATGAATGAAATAATCATTGTCGTGGTATCCTCCCATAGAACCTCAACTTTGTCATGTAGAAATAAGATCTCGCCAAATAAACATAGAAGTGGGGACAAATGTCGCAGGAGAGCCGAGGGCCAGCCTGGGGATCCCCACCATCGTCCACTAGCTGGAGGATGGAGGGAGACGGCTCCCAAGCCTATAAAAACTCGCCTCCTTCGCCTTTTTAACCATTCTACGCTCTTCTCTAGTCGCTGACTACTCTCTCTCCTCCTTACCTCGTCTCTCTCCTCAACCTAAAAGATCTTGGGCATGGTGGTGATTCGCTCATAACCAAACCAAGCAACTATCCTAAAAGATCTCGGGCATGGTGGTGGTCTGCCCATAACCAAACCGAGCACACTTCCAAAAAGATCCTGGGCATGGTGGTGGTCCGCCCATAACCACACCAGGCAACGCTCCTAAAAGATTCCGCGCATGGTAGTGGTACGCCCATAACCAAAACGGACACATCCGAAAAAATCCCGGGCAAGGTGGTGGTCCACCCATAACCAAACCGGGCTTATCCTCCCTCACACCGCTCGTGGTGGATGCGCCAAATTTAAATCCATCACAATTATATTATTTATCCTCTTGAGAGGACAGCCGATCACGTCCGCAACGTCCGTAGGGCACTCGAACGTGAATCCCCGGTGTGAAATGGATGTTGACTAGTTTTTATTGTTTTAGTCTATCCAAATGTCTTAACCACTCCTATTATCCTCGATAAAAGTCCAAACCGCGCGACAGATGAAGTCCAAGCTCCTGATTCAAATGGGCGTTTTTTGTTGAGTTAATGGCAGCATCATTCCAGAAGTTATACAATACATAGACCGAAATCAAGACTTCGCTTAGATGAGCGAGCAAAAGTTCATTAAAAAAGGTTTATTGGTTTCTTCGGTTCTACGTACGTACTTATCTTGAAACGTAAAGCAACAAATTTTATAGGGTGATGAAAATTTTCCAATGAAATTTAGCCCAATAGGACTATATCTGAAGGCATTGCTCATAACTAGGGCTAGGATTTTGCATGTTTTGCATATTTTTTTCAGAAGCCCCAAACATTCATAGAAGTTCGTTTTGATCGTTTTCAGACCATTTGCAACCAAAAAAATCAAAATTTATTTTGCATGTTTAGCATGTTTTGGTTTTTTCCAAATTTTTGCATGTTTTGTGCATGTTTCGTGTATTCTTAGCAATTTTATAGAAAAAATTGACCAAAAATGGATTTTTTTAGCTAATTTTTAGGTACAAACCAAACTTTTTTTTAAAAATAACTAACTAAAACGAGTGGTAGTTTGTTTTCTATAGCATTTTTCAAACTAAAATGGGGTGATTGGCCTCACTCAAGATTCAAAGGCAAAAGAATGCAGGAAACCAGGCTGTCTGGAAAGGCCCGATTCTTTTGCGGGGATTAAAATGGATGGGTTCGTAAGACGTAATCCTCTTACAACCCATCCCTTTGCTTGAGAGATTTTTAATGAAAAGCAATATTGATGATTGCAAATTTATTTATTCACGCATGATATAAAATTTTCAATTTTTTATTTTAAATTAATTTATTTATTATTAGTTTGATATACATTTCATAAACTTTTTTCATGGTTTTTCAAATATTCTTAACATTTTACGTACTCATTCGTTAAAACGGGGTTCCACAAGCATTCATAGCCTAAAATTAATTTTTCTTTGAATTATTTTTAAAAAAAGATGCTTTTGCATGTTTTGGCATTTTTCAGTGCATGTTTCGCCTCAAATTTTTGCATGTTGATCCGAGCCCTACTCATGACTTTAAAGAAACCAGTGCTTATTTTCACAAAGAACTAAACTCAAATACGTAAAGATAGAGAATAATGACAACAGAATGATTTTATAGAATTTTAACTTTAAATAACAAGTACCTACTATTTACTGATGAATGTTTGATAATGGTTGGGTATTTCTTTGTAATTTATACTTAACCATCTTTTTAAGCTCGTACTGTTAAGATAGTCTACTGAAGAGAAAAAAACCCGAATGAAAATGAATTAATTGTATCGAATACGTACTGAGGATTGTGAGAGGAGAAGACAAATCACCTTTATTCTGAGCTGTATAAAAATGAGAATAAACGCTATCTACCCTCTTCCCAACAATGGATGTCAGTTTTCAAAGTATAATAGAGACGTCGCGAGGTGATTGACCGAACAAATGAGTCTTTGTCAGTAGATTGGGTGTTGAGTGGACAAAAAAAAAACTTATCCCTCGACCTGAGTTGGTTGACCCAGTTGGCTCCACCCCCAGTAACCTGTTGAGGTGAAGTTTGAACGAATCTGAACGTACCAATACTGTTTCGTACCCCATACGCTTTTTAAAGCTGTAAAAGGTCAATACTCACATTGGGCGCAGGCATTGCAGGCAGTTGGTGTTCAAATTTTCACGATAGTCTTGTCTGGTGAAGGCATTTTCCCGGTTGGTGTTGAAAAAAAATGAAGTTTATTGTTTACTAAACTTCTTCAAGCGTAAAGGGTTGACCAAGGGGGTGGAATGTAAGGGAGGTTTCAGGCCGGATTCGTGTTATAACCTAACGCCATCGGTTAGGTGCGCATGCGTCGCTCCGGTAGCCTCAGTCTGGCATGAGATCAATCCTTCCACCCTCACCCTCCTGTTCCTTTTCTACCTTCGTCGCCAATTTCCGTCCCCTTTCAGTGAACCAACTCCCAACCGTACCCCCCTCCTTCGTCATCAGTCACAACTCTTCGGTCACCCTTCGCCGAATCCTTTTGAATATTGACAATATTGGCCAATTTGTTTGGAAAACTGACGACCGAGTGGGTAAAGAGATGAAACTGGGCCATGCTTTCTGGTAGATGACCTAATGATGTTGAGGGCAAACACGAGATAATCATCAGATAATAAACAACCATTAACGAGGAGAAAAAAATTATCAGTAGAAATTGATGAATAGAACATTATTGTGCATAATTAGTGCATTTAGACTGTTGAGAGTCAATCAAAATAATTTTCTCACTTCCGATTTAGAATTTTCTTTGCATTTTTTTTTTTTTTTAAATAGACTACCAACAATCTTGCTACATGGTCAACACAAACACCATGCATTACTGCATTATGTTATTGGACTCAATATCAGTTCAAAGTCATTTCGGCATCAAAACATTTTATATTATAATATTAGGCACTTGGTTATTTCTCTCTATTCTACTACTCGAATTCGCAGCATCCTCTTCTTGGATTTTATGAGAACCTAATTCGATACCTTTTCAAAAATTCTCAAACCATGAATTTTTCAATATAGAATAATATATAATAAATTTTACAAGTTAGTAAATCAAAGGCTAAACATACAATAAACTGACTGATTCTAACTGTAAATTTGATCGAACTGTTAGAAAGTAGTATAATCACGGTTGACAGAATTTGTTTAAAACATTCATTCATTGGGAGGAAAACATTCACTGGGAGGAATTTGATTAAAATAATTGGCGAGAGTTGTGTGTACTACTGGGTTTTCCTTTGAGTAGTCAGTAGACGCACGATTTTGATGCTTCAATATTTTTTGAAAGGTTTATTTTTTCTTTAGAAAACATACACATACTTATATTTATATTAAAGCGAAAAACTGTAAGGTCTAGCACAGCGGCCCAGCGAACCTGGGGTAGAAAATTAAAAGTCTACTAGTCCAATAAAGCGATTAAAAGTGTATCAATAAAGAACTGGTATCAACCTGATTCTACTGATAAATAAAATTTGAATTATGAACCCTACCTATTTACCTAAACTTTACTCTATAATTTCTATATTGGCATGAGTTAAACAGCTTGTATTTTCTTTTTACCATAGACGATTTGTCGATGTGCATAGTACAAAGTGCATATTACAAAATTTCAAGAATCATACAGTAACAGGCTGAATTCATGTATTGAATACTTTCAGACCGATTTGTCTGATAGCAGCGTCTGCGCGTGCGCAAACATGATATCCTTGCAGTACCTGTATCCCTGAAAAGTTTATTGAAATTGTCACAGAGGGTCTCACATCATCCCCTATGAATTCCACAGTGAATGAACGAAAAGTCCATTTGAAAAGTGTTCGAGGATATCAAAATTTGATTTGCTAGACACAACGTTGGTGGGTGGTTCAGCCTTTACCCATCCAGCTGCAGCAGGAATATTTGATACGCCATCTGATTATATTAACGATGCGATGAAGCTATAATGCCCACCTACTTGGACAAGTTCTTACTGATTTTCATCAGAAAACTGTTGGTAAAAAATGAAAAGTAGGAAATTGAAAGCAGGTCAGATGGAGGCTCTAAACAGGGGTAGGAACATGGCAGGTGCTAAACTTGAGAAACACGAGTTGACCCCATGAACTTGAGAAACTCAGAGTTTAATCGACCACCTAACAATCCCATAATCCCGCCAGCACTCGTGACGATTTCAAGCACTGGAATTTAATATTTATGTCACTCATATCAACTTTATAAATATATCGGCAAGCGATATAAATATACGCTGTGAAATTATTAGGTACTGACAACGCAGTAGCTCAACTTGATGGTACGGTCGATTCGGCGGCTGTTTATCGATTTCATGCCCTTCATCTAAATTTTACATGAAAAGTTTCCCGTAGGTAAAGTAAATCATAGTAGCCGTACGAGATGACGGATGTTGAACGAAAAAACGAGGTTAAGTCTTTTTCATGCCACAAATTTCCTGATTTGGTGTATACGCTTGTAATTTACAGTGTCGAAATTCCGACATTAATTTCTTTTTGATGTGTATTTTCACCTGCGTAAATTTGCAGTTTCAGGTCAGAAAAAGAAATGCCTACCTGCTTCATCAATTCCTATACAGTACCTACCTACCTACTAGCTATCTCGGCACGAATTACATTACCACCCAAATGAAGAAACTGTGATAGTGTTCTAATTTTGGTTTATTATTTTCAATAATGAAACTTTGGAATCGAGAATTTAACAAAAATTTAACCCCCTCAAAATTTGATGGTTCCGTTTCAATCTGTAGAATTCATTTCAATTCAACGTGGAATCCGAAAATGGAATAAAAACGCTGCAAATTATTGCACAAAGGTTCATTATTTACCTGTACAGATGCCCCTTCTGCGTAGATCACTGTTTTCTGTGGTCAATACCTACCCTCGAGCTCCACCCAGGAAAGCCCTAAATCGAGTTCTGCAGCCGGCCCGAGAATGACAGTTTCATAAAAATGCTCAAGATTCAATAATTCACTCATTAATTTTTTTTTGTTATTCATGAAGCATAACGTTTGTTCATGTTACGAAAGTACCTATCGACAAAATCCAAAAGAGCCAACATATTTCAAATGAAATGATATCACAGAACAACTAATGATGGGACCTGCAAGCCAAATTTAATTAATTTTAGTTGATGGTGCGATGTTGAAAGTGCGATGTACGGCGGACGGACAGAAGTTTTTGTATTCCATTTTCGGATTCTACATACCTTGAAACGGAAACTGTCACATTTCGAAGGAGGAGGGGGCAGGGTTACTTTTTTTCCCCCTTCATGCACGATTCCGAATTTCATTACTGAAAATAATAAACCAAAAAGTTCTGTCCGTACGCCGTACTTCGCACTTTTCTTAGTTACCTTGAACCAAAGTTAATGAAATTTGGTTTGTAGGTCCCGTTTGGGGTTTTGTTGGTCGGCCAAGCTCGGCGTTCTTGTCAGTCATATCTAAGGGGTGAAAAATAGGGAAAGAAATTTTCAGAACGCCGTTGCTCGAAACTTTCAGTAAAAGAGTATCGTTTTTTTACGTTTTTAAATTGATATCGAACTAAAGAATTTTTTGAGGCCATCTGGAGCATTGTACGTCCAGCCATTCGTGAATGAAACGGACAGCTCACAACAACATGATCGTGAATGAAACGGTTTAAATCCGGCTCAGTTATCATTGCTAAGGAACACCTGGTTATAATCACGAATGGCTGTATGAAGTTGAGTTGGTTGTGTTTAATTTGAAGAATGATGGCTCTTTGGATTTTGTTGATAGACTGCACTTTTGCAATTTCAACAAGAGTTCATGAATAATAACAAACGATTAATGATCAAGTTATTGAATCCCGCGCATTTTTATGAAACTGTAATTCCCGGGCCGGCTTTCCTGGGGGGAGCTCGAGGGTAGGTACTGACCACAGAAGGGGCATCTGTACAGCTAAATAATAAACCGTTGTGTACTAATTTGAATTTTTTTCAAACTGAAGTGGTTTTGATACACAGTATTTCTTTTCTGGTGTGGTCAGCACACGAATTAATCACAAGGTTTTTCGACGCGTGAGCAGGCCACATACAGCTGCCAATATGTAAAGACTCGCTGGCCAGATACTCAGACAATGAAAAATAGTTTTACTAAGAAACCTTCGTGGCCGTGCGCACAACAACTCACCAAGGTTTCATCGCAATCGGTGGATGGTATTGGCACGATAACGGGACAAGCAAAGAAACATTGATTTTTTTAATATATTATAGCTCGAGTTGAGAGTTACAGAGTTTAATGCATAATCCTGAAACGGCTTTCCAGCAACTGGATGACTACTTCCTTTGCTCAAAAAAGGCTGAACTTGGAGCACATAATATGACACCAAGTCAAATTCAAATCCACGGATCATTATATGGATTCAAGCAACCCATCACTCACTTGGATGTCACTTGAAGCATTAACCTCTTTGAATGTGCGATAATATACCTACTAGACTAAATACCTCATAGGTACCTCACCAGTTCCAATCAGATACATTTTTGACCACTATTTTCACAGGGCTGTTTTGACGAATATTTGCAAAAGATTTCTAAAAGGGCGGGTGGATTTTTACAATCAACACCACTATTGTTATGTCACACACAAACTGTAGCTAAACTATATGAAATAGGTTTTCCTTTGCAAGTTCCATTGCAATAGGATGATTAGTACCTAATAGGAACGCAGACCTACGGGACAAAGAAAGAATCATTCATTTTTATATAAGTGATAATGTTTTAGACAAGAGATTCTTACATGGTTTGTGGTTTCGTGTCATGGCACTGTATCACGGATTTCTCGTGTTTCTACCGCTCGAATTGAGGCCGTATCTAACTGTCCGGATCTTAATCAAATCAACCCACCAGCGGTTTTGGTGCCGATTCGGTTAATCGCTTGCCACCTCCCCAGAATTATTCTACTACTCGTAACATTCTTCTGTTAAAACCTCTCTCGTACGATATATTCACTAAGACCAATTCCTTGATGTAGTAATGACCTGCAAATTGTATTAAATTCTATTAATTTAATATAAGCAAATTAGCGGCTATTTTCCGTTTTTGGCTCTCCACGACCTCCTTTAGGACCAACTCGGGAGGTATCGCTGATCGGCAGACCTGTGAGTCATTTTCCCAGCATTTTCAAAAAGAATGCCAAATTGCTTTTTTACATCTTTTTATTAACGTTTTCACATCATTTCTACCACTGCAAATCCGCCTTACCTATAAATGCAGTCTACTAACTTTTATCCATAATGGGGAGTTCCTCACATATTTCCCAAGCCGTACTAGAATATCCCCATGATAGTACCTAATATAGTGAATTTCGCACAAGAAATTACAGGCATGAAAAATGGTAGGTACAAAAGAGAGATCCACTAAGTAATTTATAACTTCCACTAAGAAAATAATAACGGAGCTAGTCTACCGGCATGACCGCCCGGTCGTGCGGGTCATTGCCTAACCTTCTCATTTTTCTATCGTTGTTCTCTGTTAGGTATATTGATATTCACTTCGATCTAATGGGCTACGAAGTTGGCTAACGAAAGAAAACCTTAAAATGGTGTATTATGCTCATGTATATAACATTTTAACTTATGGTATCATTGTCTGGGGAGGTACTTATGCGTCTACCTTTAATAGCATAGACATAGCATACAGTTTTGAGAATTGCAACTAATTCCCATAATCGTACTTCAACTAGTTACCTGTACAAACACTTCGATGTTCTCACTCCCAGAATGGCTTGTATTCACAGAACTGTTTTATATGTACATAAACGCCTGCATTTATTTACTAAACAAGCGGTGATTAGGCCGACACGAACAAATGCCGACTATGTCCTCCAGATACCACAGGCATATAATTATTTATACACTAGACAAATTCCATGGATAGCTCCAGCCCTATTTGAACAGCTAACGCTCCTAACCAAGAATTCAACATCAACAGGAAAATTTTAAAAAACTAGTTCTAAAATATTTTGAGCTTGAAAATAACGGAAGTATTGTTATAAACAAGTTTAAATTAGGAAGAACAAAAATACAAATCAGCCTTCGTAGCTGTCTTTTTTTAAATTAAATAATATTGAATATAAACTAATTTACTAACTACTTAGGAATAACCTGTTTTACAGGTTATAAATAGTGTAAGTGTACTGCTAGTTCTTGATCAATGTAACTCATTCTCCAAACACTTACGGTGTGCTTTGTCAATGAAACTGCTTATACGTAAATACGCATTAAGAAATAGCAGTGGAAGAGATGAGCCTGGGCGGATCACTGACCTTGGGCTCGTAAACCAACATAAACATCATTATATTTGTTGAATAAAAAAAAATTGAATTTATTTGAATTGAATTGATGTCGTAAAACAAAATTCAAGAGCAGAAAAAACGTAGTTAAGTTTTAAAACCTTAACAGCAACGAGCCAGAAACCACACAAGATACGAACCTATCCGACGTCAGAAATTACTGAAGAAGTGTAAATTGAAAGAGTTGTTTTCAAAGAGTCGCATAATATCCAAATTTACAAGTAGAAATCCCAACTTTTTTGGCGGTAATGTAAAACTCCTTCTTCTTACTATGAGATTCGTCCTTAGAAAACGCAGTAGCCCGAGAACTTTTTTCATTACTCTTTACACCATTTGCTTGAATAAGTAGGTATGAAACATAGGTACCTGCGTTATTATCCTTCTATATAATACATATATTCTTATCCTTATGAATCCTAAGGGTCACCAGGTTTTTGCTTCATCCAAAAGGCGCTCGTCTTATGAGCTCTCCCTAATTGGAGGCTTGGCACCTTGTTATCTGCTCCGCCGTGGACCTTTGTGGCCTCGGATGCTCAGGAAAGGCTTGAAAACTGCGAAACCGGATAATGAGATCCTTCGTATAGTATTGACAGTGTTGACCCTCCTGCTGTCGAAAGTTGCATCCCATGATGAGCAGATTTACTGTGAAAATTTTATTTTTCATTTATGAAGTTTAAAAAATCACAAATTGATTCACTTCGTTGCCAAGAAATACTGCTAAGAGTGTAATGCAAAATAAGAAATTATTCATGGAGATAATGACGTCTATCATTGGCTAAGACCTGTTTCAGAGGTTTTAATAGTTAAGATATTTGTAGTGAATAAGGATGAACAGACGAGGCCGAAAGTTAGCTTGAGAATGGTTATGTATTTGTTGGCCCCTCGGCTCTTTATAGGCCCCTGACATGATCAGAGGGGGGTCGGGGGGTCCCCACTCTGAGATACAACATGTATGTACATTACATTGGTTGTGGAGGAGCAGCCGATCACAACACTGCTCCCTCCAGAATTAAGTAACGCATTTAGTTAAATTTTGTTCTGTTGCGGTGGCGGTTGCCGGGCGTGGGAGGTGCGTGTGCTGGTTGCGGTGGTTGCGGTGGTCCGCTGTGGCTGTCCGGGTCGGTGTCGTTGGGGGCGGTACGTTTGCGGCGTATGAAGAGCCGGGGTGTTGGTTGAGTGCGTGGGTACGGCCGCGGCGGCTGTTGTTGCGGGCGCCAGGTGCATGGGGGTGCATGCGTTTTTGTGCTCGGGGGTCCCATGTGCGGCGGTAGAAACACGAGCCGTTCGTCGCGCTGCGTGTGGTCGGTCGTGGCTGCGTCGGCGGTCGCTGTTGTCGTCTGTTCGAATCACACGAACCTCTTCGGTGACGGTAGCCACTCGAGGAGGGGGAGCGAAGGGTATGAGGCGATCGGCGAGAGCAGCGAGTTTCGGGACGGCGGGTTCGTCGCGCGCCGCTATGTGAAGGCGAATGCTGTCTGGAAGGGCGCGTGTGAAAAGCTGCCGAACGAGCGGGGTCGGTGTGTCGGCCGGGAGTGCTCGAGTGAGTCGGCGGGCGAGGACTGACGGTAGTTCGTCGTCGGAAGTCGGTTGAGTAAGGCGGTGAGCCGGGAGCCGTCGGACGGTGCGTGCGTGGCGAAAAGGCGAGTTGTCAACGTCTGGTAGCTGTTGGCGTTCGATGGTGCCAGCCGCTAGTAATTTGCCGAAGTGGGCCGACGCTTTCGCGTTGAGGTCCGGTAATATTCGGCGAAGTTTCGCGTGGCATGGAGGTCCCTTCGTGACGATTTGATGTTCTACGCGTTGCGGTGTGTCGGCCGGGAGGGCTCTACGGAGTCGGCGGGCGTGGACTGACGGATTCTCGTGCTCGGAAGTCGGTTGGGGTCGTCGTAGAGGTCCGCTTGTCGGGGCTCGAAGGCGCGGGCGAATTTAGCATGCGGCGTCGTGAGGCCTTCGTGAGTCAATGTGATCTCGAGTTGGGCGAATCAGACGTGCGGGAATGCGGGGTCGTACGGCCGGGGTTGGAACGTTGATGTCGGTGGAGTCGTTTCTGCGGGTGTCGGTGGTTTCGGGTCCGTGTTCTCGTTGTAGGCGCCAGTCCCGGAGAGGTGTCGTCTGGAAGTGTCAGCAGGAAGTGTGCGAGGCGCCGGCGTCCGTTTCCTTATATAGGAATCGGATGGTGGGGCGAAGTAGCGGGGGGGCCGCTGCGTTGGGCGTCGAGGCGGGCGTCGGAGTGGGGCGCCGCTGTGTGGCGTCGGTGGGGGCGGCGCTGTGGGGCGTCGGAGTGGGGTGCGTGTGCCGGGCGTAGTGCTGCGGAGGTGGGGCTCGTCGCAGACGGTCGGCGGGCGCTGAGCGGCGTTGTTCGTCGTTGCTAGGCGCTGTCGTCGCTGTCGTCGCACCGCGGTCGCAGACGGCGGGCGGAGGCTGCGTGTCACCACTCGGGGTCACCAGTGTAGTGAATAAGGATGAACAGACGAGGCCGAAAGTTAGCTTGAGAATGGTTACGTATTTGTTGGCCCCTCGGCTCTTTATAGGCCCCTGACATGATCAGAGGGGGGTCGGGGGGTCCCCACTCTGAGATACAACATGTATGTACATTACATTGGTTGTGGAGGAGCAGCCGATCACAACAATATTTAATACGAGTAGCGTCTGTAAACCTATATGCTGGTTGTGAGATTTACTTAGAAAGGAAATTAGATAGAAATTATTAAAACAAACTGACTGATTTAATATGACTGCTAGGAACTTATTTATTGCTCTACACTTACATTAGTTAGTTTGTTATCAAAACTTTTTGGGACATAAGGTACCCATCCAGGAGGAATTCCGTATTTCTCTCCTGTAATTCGTCGAGAGAAACAACTCTAATTACTCCTTCACAGGAATGCTACTAACTCCTTTTTCTTTCGTTGGTCATAAATAGTTCTACATTCTTCTGTATTCTATGAAAATTAAATTGAATCGGTTCATCAGTTTACTTCCAATAAAACCCACAGTTTTCTTCCGGTTCCGATTCAGCTTTCCTGTGCTTCATGATCTCCACTACCACTCGTACTACTACTCCCGTACTTGTTACTAGTTACTGCTTCCCTCTGATTTGTTTTGAGAAACGCCTCTTCTTCCTTGTTGGTTCATGTTCATCATTTTCAACTAGCTGTTGTATGGCGTCCCACCATCACCGATTTACCTACGCTACACAAGCTTTTGAATGGCCAAATTGCTACCTAAAGTTCGAATGCATGTTCCCCTGTTGGCTGCCCGTTCGCCGTTCCCTTCTCAGCAAAGAACCACCATCATCACCGTCCTCTCATCAGAATTCTTCGCTCAGCTAATCAGCTCCTCGAAGCCAACCCACAAGATTTTTTATCCGCTCCCTTGTAATGTTAAAGACAATTATTAAGTCCTCACCTGTTTCGTTTTCTTAATTTTAATCGAATAGTCAGCCATTATTCTTCCACTTATATTTTTCCACAGTAAGGCCCCGAAGTTTGCACCGACAGGCATTTTCGACTCCAGTGTGAATGAAATTGTATACAATTCAAACCAAATCTCGTAACCAGAGACGCGCCCACAATAGGAATTTTGGCGGAGATAGAATCATTGCTAGGGATCACCTGATTATATTGGCGGAGTATGAAGTCGAGTTGGTTGTTCTGTGATATTATTTCATTTGAAAAATGATGGAGTTTGTTGGTAGGTAGTGAAACTTGAACAAACGTTGAAGTATTATTGATGGGTAAATTATTACTACGGTAAATCATTACTCAACGGTAAATTATTACACAACGGTTCATTATACCATCTACGTAGAAGGGGGTGGAGTTTGTTGGTAGGTACTTTTGCAACTTTTTTCACTCCCCATCAACAATTTCTTTTCAGAACTTCATTATGTGTGTTTCTTTTTGTTAGGTACTGTTTGTCATCGGCAGAATTATTTTAGCAACATTTAACTCGTGATTTAGGTAGGTACCTAGTATTTTAAAATGGGCTTGCCCGTATTTATATAGTAATAAATAAATTCTTACATATATCTATTTATAAGATTATGCAAACTTGGAAACGGGAAAACACTCTTGGTGATATAAAATATAAAATTTGGTAACAGATGGTAGAAATTTAAAGATCAACAGACAAAAAACTTACAATTTCAGAGGGAATATTTCGCCTGCCGGCGTCTTCGGCCCAAATATTATTTATTTATAAGATTATATTGATCTTATAATCATCATAATAATAATCATAATATTAGAATAATCATAATTGATCAATATAATCTTATTTATAAGATTATATTGATCATTACTTCCACTTCTACCTACCTATCTACTGTCTATACCTACCTACCTATCTATTAAGATTTTGGTTTATTATTCTGTGAATAATACACCTATGTAATCGCTCAGCACAAAATAAATACACCTTTCGCTTACCACTAATTTATTAGTGGTAAGCGAAAGGTGTATTTATTTTGTGTTTATCCCACATTAAGATGGCTTACCACAAAAGGGAAATAACGCAATTCGATGAATTGATGTTCATTTATTGTTTCTTTCATGCGTAATATTCGAAATAGCTATTTCTAATGGTTTCCATTAATTTTGGCCCCTAAAACACAAATCAGGTACGCTCCTTTTTTTTTTTTTTTAAATTATCTTTTAATTGTCTTGATCCACGTCTTGATCCAATAAATTAGTGGTAAGCGAAAGGTGTATTTATTTTGTGCTTATCCCACAATAAATGAACAGTCAGCATTTCTGTAGGTATGTCCAATAGAATAATAAACCCATGTGACAAGGACTTTGCAACGTTTTTTTCTTGTGGATAGTTTTCTGACTGTTAAACATGAAATGACAGATCTCCCAGAGTTCTAAAAATATATTTTGAGTTCATCTGAAAAGTAGATATAACTTCTTTGAAGTCCTAAGGGTTTTTGATGAGCGTCCTAGGAGATGGAACCCTGCATAATATTATACTTAGATGGCAAGGGCGACCTTTACTCATCCACTGTTGCTTTTTGATGTAATCACCGTTGATGTGCAGTACCTATTATAGGTAGGTAGTTATCAGGATTTTGGGCTGAAATTTTTGTCTTTGTGTCCGAAAGCTGCGCAGCCTCATTTGACATCACGGGCCACCACTTAGACAGGCCATCCACAGCGACCTGGACAGGCGCGGCAGGGAGGGTCATCCAGGGGACAGGTAATTAATTATTAATCCATTGCAACACAATAATAACAACTAATTATCTCTAATTGCGACGATAGCCCGCCTTCAGGCAGCTGGTCCCACTGAGCGCTCCGCTACGAAAGGGAAAACGCCAGGTAGGGAGATTGAAGGAGAGCAGGATGTCATCGGCGCAGATGTACAAGTACCTACAAGAATTGGAGTAGCGGCAGGTGCGATCAAGAGAGTCGGAGGTGAAAACACGAAAGGGCCTTGCCCGACGGCCATTTTGAGTTTGGCTGCCCTTCCTCGTTCACCGGCCGCCATTCTTGGAATGGACGAGTCCAAGTGTCGAGGGGAAACACTTAGGTTTGCCGCCTTTTTCGTAACTGAACCATGCGTTCCCTCCTTAGATTTCGCTAATATTGATTACAGTACGTATGATTTCGAATTTTGCTGTCCAACTAATGAAATATAATACACAGTTCCCTATACGCTTGATATCTGAACCGTCAAAATTAATTTAATTTGGGCAAAATTAAAATTATTTAATTTGGGCCAACATTGATTTTGGTATTCATTCTTACCAGTGTTATTCTCATGAGGGATTTTTCAACACACGTTTTTTCTTGTTAAGTGTATCCAATTTTAAAACACTGTTTGAATACACGTAATCCAAAATACACACCAATCAAAAGTCATCAAATTAGTATAGTATAGTAAGTAGGATTGCCAAATATCTGTGAAGCAAAAATTGATGGAAGAGGGCATCAGTGAACTGTTTGTGAGATTTCCGCTGTTGGTACATAGTTTCTTTATCATTAATTTGTACGCCTCTATCAGTGTATTCGTTGAATTGTATTGCGTTTCAGCTAATACAGTGGTTTTGATTCTTAAATATTTCTAGGTAACATATTTAAGACATAAAACCAGTGTTTTACTCCTTCATTAGGTGGAACTCTATATTTCAAAGTAATGTAGTGCAGCAGGAATGTAGGAAAGTCTTCAGCAGGACCTACCTTATTAAGCTAAACAATTACGGGGGGGGGGGGTCCATCACGCCTATTATTTACGCTGACGTGTAGCCTACTGTGGTAGAGATCGAATTAGGCAAAACAAAACCATAATGTCTTGAAAGCAGTCTTTGATGTACTAAAAACTTTACTTATGCCAACTCAAGAAAGGAGCTCTGTCGCGACCTTGCGGGAAGAAGGTACTAATTTTCACCACATCTGCAGATAAAATTAACTCTGAAGCCGCAGGTGCAGGAGCAAGCACCTACGCAACTCGTCCAACTACCCATGTTGAAACTGACTGACTCAGCCGGGAGTTGTGTCAGACCAAGACAAACTTGTACAGTGTAGCATCTGCACTGTGCGCGTTGGAAACCCTTCCACAGTTGCTGAGCTCTAAATTGAGCAATTACGTACTCCTAGATTACCGCGCTGGTTTTAAGGGACGCCCCTTAGAAGCTTGGCGGAACCGTCAAAGGCTTCTTATAGTCAGGGGCGACCCTACCCTGTTGTTTTCTACTTCGGTTGGAAAGTTGTCAGCACTCAATGGAGAGAAAGAATAACCAACTACGAATCCTTCTCAGACCACTTTAAAACTGAATCCGTCAAGGGGAAAAAAACCATAATGTGTGTGATGTATATGCGCAAATTTTGTATCCGATGCCTATGCCACATTCTCTACCGATTTGCGGGGTTCTTTTTTAATTTGACTCAGTTTTGGGTCTAGTTGAGCACTAGGTACCTCACCGGATTTTTAGAATCAATATGATATTGATAACTAAAATTTTACAATGTGATATTGATAAACTTTTTTTATAAGGTGATTGGGGGGGTTATACACCGTGTGATTGAACAACACACTACCAAAAAGGGCGTCCCCTGTAATGCATTAGACAATAATTATGTTTGTAAATAGTGAGATGACCGAAAAACCGATAAGCGACTATGATGTCACCTTTGAAAAGTCTGAACTACCGGAAAACTCCCAAGACCGGCGGTAATACCTAATTCAGATTATTGAAGTTTTCAAACTGTACGGCCAGATTCTATGAAACACTAAAGGTTAAATATATCTACCTACGTTATAAGAATTTAGCTGGAGTTTGTCTATTTATATAACTATCCTTTATATTAGGACATGAAGCGTATCTACGTTTTCCAAGGGTAGGTAATACGTTTGCAACGTTTATTTTGACAAAATAGGTTACTGTAATAAATTATGGAGGATTTTATATATGTATATGGGACTAATAGGTACCCCTCCGTAACTACCAAAGGAATGAGAAACATGACGATTTATGACTTTCCCATCCGGAATTCAAGGAATGAGAAATCAATATATGAAGTAAACACATCGTGACGACAGGTAGGTACTACTACGTTATAAAAAAGAGTTTCTAGAAAACGGAGATGGTAACCTCGCCGATTGGGCGACTGCCCATAAGGAAAACTCGCGTTCGAATAGAAAACGCCTGCTTTCTTTGTATGGGACTACGCAAGGGCCCACTTTAAATTTCAGTTTGAAGGAAATGCCCGATATTCACCTTTGCCTGGTAGAAGTTCCATGATAGTATAAGCTTTAAATTAGTGAAATGCCGCTTGAGACGCGTAAGATAATGATAATGTGTATCACATGTGTATCATTATGTAGGTATCACATCATAATGATAATGTGATACCTACTTGATGGTGTAGGTACTCTAATCGGTGTAACACAATTATTCCTCGACACAAATATTTTTAATATTTTTGATTTTTTTTTTAGGATTGTTCCAAATATTTTGAGCTAGGTACATCAACAGCAATATTTTGAGCTTGAAAATAACGAAAGTGTTGTTATAAATAAGTTTAAATTAGGATAAAAATACAAATCAGCCTTCGTAGCATTAAGTGTACCTATTTACTAACTACTTAGGAATAACCTGTAAATACTGTTGGTTCTTGATCAATGTAACTCATTCTCCAAACACTTTAGGTGTGTTTTGTTAATGAAACTCCTGGTACCTACATAAGCAGTAATGAATAGTGGTGGAAGAGACGAGCCTGAACGGGTCATTGACCTTAGGCTCATAAACCAATATAAGTTTAGATCTTGTATTATGTATATAGACTCTCTAAAAATCATTATATTTGTTGTATAAAATATTTGCTGAATACAAAAATTGAATTGACATACTACTACATTCACGAATTATTTTGCTCTCAGTTGAATCCAATTATCCACATTATCTTCTCTAATCATTACACTTTCTTTTTTGTGCAGTTATTGGTATTTCAAGGGTATTGCGTACAGAACAGTGAACTATACAAAAACATTATCAGATCTACGCAGTACTGCGTAGTAATGGAAAATTTCGTACAGATTTTTTGCTGGTATTTACTTACCTCCAAACATTAAAATTTTCATGATGTACAGATGTCCAAGGTTTTTGACCACTCAGTATAAGTTGCTGTTATTTGCAAAAACTACTAACAACAATTGAACTCTTCCGCAGATTATTATTGTGGAAGACGGGTTTCATCGGACTAATAGGGTTTCCCAATTACCTACATGAAAACGAACTGGATCAGACTAACCGGAATTTCCGTCAAATAATCGATGATGCCAGTGGATTTTCCCATAACTCAGACTCAGTCAGCCTTCCCTACGAAGAACAAAAAACGTTGCAAAGTCCTTGTCACATGGGTTTATTTGTATTCTATTGGACATACCTACAGAGATGTTGGCTGTTTATTTATTGTATCTTTCATACAAAATAATTGAAATAGCTATTTCTGGTGGTTTCCACCAATTTTGGCCCCCAAAACAGTAATTAGGTACGCTCCTTTTTAGCGAATTTTCGAAGAAAAGGAAGCTATTGTTCTCGGTCCAAAATTTTTGAAACTCGAATTTCCGAAAGATTTTTATACCAAAATCCGTTTCAGACCATCCTGAATTCCCTGCCGAAAAACACCAAAAATTATATATATATATATATATATATATATATATATATATATATATATATATATATATATATATATATATATATATATATATATATGTTGGGAGGATTTTGACCGTTGATCAATAGTTTAGGATAGGTGTTGATCGACCGCGCCTCAACAATCGATCAACACCTATCCTAAACTATATATATATATATATATGTATGTGTCATTCCAGACGATAACTCTCGAAAGAATTGAGATAAAAAGTTCAAATTTGCACGAAAAATCTGTCTTGGCAATCGACAGGCTAAGTTCGAAGATGGGCAGAATCGGGTCACCCTAAGGGGGAGTTTTGGGGAGTTTTGGGGGGGGGGGAAATTACCCATAAATTCCCAAAATGAAAAAGTCTGACAAGTGACACCTCATTTTAAAGGTTTTTGTACGCTGAACACGATGGTGAAATCAGAATTGCGATATCTCATTCCATTCTCAAACTGGAGCACTTTGAAGATGAAGGAACGTGGTTATTTCTTGAGATGTTCTTCCTGGTTCGTCTGCTCTAATCTGATAACGGAATGGGATATCGCAATTCTGACTTCACCATCGTGTTCAGCGTTGGAAAATCTACAAACCGAGGTGTTACTCGGCAAAAAATGGAACAAAAAATTTGTTACGTACCCAATACCTACTCTTCTGGTATTCAAAACATTTTTGATTTCCCCCTCCCCCTCCTTCCACCCCAAATTTTACTTTGCGTAAAACTACTACTGTTTTAATTTTGTATGGTATCAAGTTGGGAAAACATTGATCGAAAATTAATTTTCAGAAAATTTTAGGCGGAGGAGGAAGATGCCGAAAACTTCGAAAATTCGCTCTTATAGCCATGCTGCATGACTGTGGTTTTTTTTTCTTTTCTTTGAAATAAATTATCTCTGATCATTGATAGTACCATTTAATCGTCTTGATCCACCTGTTGACACTTTTCCCAGTGTTATTCTACAAGTTGATATTGATTTCAGACGATTTCCCAGGTTTTTGACTCATAAAAAATCAATTTCGGGAGCTAAACAGCTGGTAGAACCTCAATTTTCTACTCTTTGGTCAAAATCGACTTCATATTCGGTCTTCTCGTCCCCAAAAACATGAAAAACGATACCTTAAAAGCTCATGTTACCAACATGTTGCTAAAACGCAAAAAGTACATATTTTTACACACATTTTCACTTATAACACCCCTGGGTATATTCCGATCGGGCTGAAAAGTTTCGGGACACAACTAGGGCCCAAATGGAGCATGTGTGCGAAAGAACGATTTTTTTAGACCGAAAATGAAGCCTGTACACGTGATACGGTGGACGGCGGACGGCGTACGGCGGACGGCGGACGGCGGACTGACATTGCATTTTTGGAATCTACGCACCTTGAAACGGAAAAGAAAAAATTTTGACGGGGTGTTATAAAAATTTTTTGCTGAGCGAATACATAGGTGTATTATTCACAGAATAATAAACCAAAATGAGAAGTGAAACTACTGAGGGTACATGAATATTATACTTGAACGCAAGCGTCAAGATCGGACCGGTATATAAATCGAAATAAATATGGCATTAAAGAAGACGACTCGTTTTGACCGAGGAGAAGAACACATTTATGAAGGTACATAATATGCTTGCACATCTGTGGTTGTCTTAATTCGGCAATTATTAAAGATCCTTAAATTAGACAATTAACATTCGACAAAGGAACGACTAGATAGACAAGTGTTCTAATAAATTTGTAGTTGTTAAAACCTACAAAGGAGGAGGATAGGAAAAACAGATGTTCTAATTGGGTATGTTCCTCTGTTCTTTCATAGGAATTCACCATCATAATGTAACTATACATATGTATTATACCCAGCTATAATGTTGATTTTCACCTCATCAATGCGTGAACGTGAACGTTGACGGCGCTCAGGTGTCACCATCAAGACCGAGCGGTCTTCCGGGTTTTGCATAATTCCAAAGTCAACGCCCCCTTTGAAATTTGATATTCGTTGATAAGCGCTAAAGCCCTTAGCCGAAAGTTACCATTAGTGCTTAATTTAGGTCTACGAAATGTATAGATATTATTATACAGGGTGTCTCACTTATGATCCGAAAAACTTCACCCAAGTGTTCTACAACTAATTTCCAACAAAAAGTGACCTATAAAGTTTTTTTGTAAACCACTAAAAACCTGAGTAGATTTTTTTTTAAAGTAGATTTTTAGTAGATTTTTACTGTAGATTTTTTTCGTGTTTTCGACCTTTGGTCACTGAAAAGGCCATAACTCCCTTAATATGAAGAGTAAAACCAAATTTTGAGTACACCGTTGGAAAGAGCGTTAAATTTCCCGTCTTTTCATGTTCTAACAATAATTTTTTAAAGGGAACTTGAGGGTGATAAATGAGGCCGAAAAGTTAATTTCGTCAAATCTTGAAAACTGCCTGTTTTTCAAACGCTCATTAGTCCCCCGTAATTCCGGTGATAAGTTATAGCCTCTAAACCTAAAAAAAATGCTCAAAAGCCTCAGCTTTCCAACGGTATAGTCAGTTTTTATTTTTTAGAGGGAACATTTTTGAGAAAATTGAGTTTGTATGCGAAAAAACGTGTGTTTTTTCAGAGTGTACGGAATCTCCGTTTCAGGGTGTAGGGAATGTCAAGTCAACGGCGTTACTTTGGAAATTTATTTTTGAGCGACGGCCTTCACAAAATAAAATAATTAGCTCAGCTGTTCAAAATGTCCCCCGTCCTCGCGGATACAAAAGGTCGCTCGTCTGGGAATGGAGACCACCGCATGTTGAAGCTCGAGGTAGTTCTGGCTAATCAGATCCCCGCACTCGAGAATTCGGTCGACTAAAAAATGGTCCCTTGACTCAATTCTGACCTCATATACCTTGGATTTCAAATTTCCCCAGAAGTAGAAATCCAAGGGTGTGAGGTCAGGACTGCGTGGGGGCCACCGGACTGGTCCATTTTGGCCGATCCACCTACAAAAGTTAACCACAAACGCATCAGTTCACCCAAATAGATAAATTCTTCATCCAAATAGCTACATTCTTCTCTCTTGCCGCTGCTGATGCGCTTCCGTTAGCGTAACCATATGCGAAAATCATATCGATCTTTGACGGTATTGGTGAATGGAGCCATAGTGGAAAGAAAAACTGTGAAAAATTTCAACACAGGAAACTGGATCGAACGAAACGGAAGAACGGATTGAACGTGATGGTGAACTCGGTCGAATGGAGAGTCAACTTTGTACGTAGATGACGATTTCCTCATTACGATTTTCTTATCAACGCTAAGAACAACAAACAACAGAAACAAACCTCACTCTGTTTAACACACGTTTTGGTTTATTATTCTGTGAGTAATAGGTACACCTATGTAATACACCTCAGCAAAAAATTTTATAACACCCCCTCAAAATTTTTTTCTTTTCCGTTTCAAGGTGCGTAGATTCCAAAAATGCAATGTCCGTCCGCCGTATCACGTGTACCGGCTTCATTTTTGGTCTAAAAAATTCGTTCTTTCGCACACATGCTCCATTTGGGCCCTAGTTGTGTCCCGAAACTTTTCAGCCCGATCGGAATATACCCAGGAGTGTTATGAGTAAAAATGTGTATAAAAATAGGTACTTTTAGTGTTTTAGTAACACGAGCTTTTGAGGCATCATTTTCCATGTTTTTGGGGCGAGAAGACCGAATATGAAGTCGATTTTGAACAAGGAGTGGAAAATTGAGGTTGTATTCAGCTCCCAAATTTGATTTTTTATGAGTCAAAAACCTGCTAAATCGTCTGAAATCACCATCAATTTGCAGAATAGCACTAGGAAAAGTTTCAACACGTGGATCAAGACGATTAAATGGCACTACAAATGATCAAAGATAATTTGAAAAAAAAGGAGCGTACCTAATTCAAGTTTTAGGGGCCAAAATTGGTGGAAACCACCAGAAATAGCTATTTCAATTATTTTACATGAAAGTAACAATATATGAACAGCCAACATCTCTGTAGGTAGGTATATCCAATAGAATAATAAACCCCTGTGACAAGGACTTTGCAGCGTTTTTCGCATACAATCCCATCGACAGACGAGCGGCGTTGCTAGGAAGGTCTGGGTATGTCACCATTAGATTCAGCGTAAAAAATTGCGTAAATCCGCCTCCAAATCCTGTTAGTCATGCAGTACTTTTTTCCCAAGAAAAAACCCCCTCAAATGTGCCTGAAACACACGTTTTTTCGCATACAAACTCAATTTTCTCAAAAAAGTTCCCTCTAAAAAATAAAAACTGACTATACCGTTGGAAAGCTGAGGCTTTTGCGCATTTTTTAGGTTTAGAGACTATAACTTATCACCAGAATTATGGGGGACTAATGAGCGTTTGAAAAACAGGCAGTTATCAATTTGACGAAATTAACTTTTCGGGCTCATTTTTCACCATCAAGTTCCCTTCAAAAAATTATTGTTAGAGGCTGTAAAGACGGGAAATTTAACGCTCTTTCCAACGGTGTACTCAGATTTGTTTTTTCTCTTCATATTAAGGGAGTTATGGCCTTTTCAGTGACCAAAGGTCGAAAACACGAAAAAAATCTACAGTGAAAATCTACTAAAAATCTACTAAAAATAAAATCTACTCAGGTTTTTAGTGGTTTACAAAAAAACTTTTTGTTGGAAATTAGTTGTAGAACACGTGGGTGAAGTTTTTCGGATCATAAGTGAGGTAGGAACCCTAGCAGAATATTTCATGATGCGCCAGTATGAAATGAGGATTCAGACAACAAATTGGAGAACGGTTCAAAGGATCCTGCTAATGATATCCGCGTAATATTATTATTATGAGTAAGTTATATGAATTAAGCAGTGAACGTGTTGAGTCTGTGTAATAAATACCTAGGTACCTACGAGGGGTTTTACAGTTGTTAGGTACATTGGAATAAAAAGATCCACATTGCAGAATGAGCGAAATAAGGTCGTTAGGTAGTTTACCTGCCGAAAAATTACCTACTAATGAAACCAGTACCATTTTTGATGAATTCGAAGTTGGTTGTTTTTAAAGAACTACAGGATAAAAATAAAATAGTCTATTTCCACGTACACTAGCAAACTGTAGACCGGTTTCGGTTGTTACACCATCGTCAGTACACTATAGAATTCACTAAGTATAGAATAATTCTATAGTGTACTGACGATGGTGTAACAACCGAAACCGGTCTACAGTTTGCTAGTGTAGGCGTGGAAATAGACTATTTTTTTATCCTGTAGCTTTTTGCAATGGATTTCCACTATTCCGCCGCAAGTGATTCAAGTTATATTGGTTGTTTTTGGTGGTTTGTAACTTATGACGATTTTGAAGGGGGGTTTGACTCAGAAAAACTCGTATTCGACTAACTTTTTGAAGAAATGTACTTTCGACTTTCGAAATCGTCTTTTTCTGTCTCCATTCATCTTTATTTTCGTTGATTTTTAGCAATTTTTACAGAATTCAGCATTTTTTTGCCCACAAAAACTCAAATTCGACCCACATTTTGTTATAACCTTCCGTTAGTCGCGCGCACCTCACAGTTGCACGGTTTTCTTATTTTTGGCGCCACCCTCATGCGCCGTGGTTTGGCGCCGCGGCGCCCCCTTCCGTCAAGCCTCCTAACTTCCGTTGCTCTAGATCTAGAGGCCAGGACTCACATGGCCGCGGTTCTTACCAAATCAGAGGCGTTGCAGACCTTATCGCCTCACAGCTGCAACGGGTCTATCGATGTAAGTTTTGCAAATGTGTGCTTTTCAATTTGTTTTCTTCTTAATTTTTTGATTTATTTCCATATGTGTATGTGTATGAGTTCGTTTTACTTTCAATCAAAATAGGAAGTATCTAACCATGAAGTAGGAAGAATCTAACCATGGCTCTAGGCTTCAGATTGGCGGAGGTAACGAAGCAGCCCCTACAACGCTTTGCAGGCGTCGCACCCATAGTACCGCAGGAAGACGCCAATAAAAGAAGATAATTACGTGACCCCCTGTCACCTCAACAAGGAACGAAAAAACACAAAATATTCTTGAACTACTTGCGAGAAGTACTAGCGTTTAGGCCATGTAATTACAGTTTGCAAAGACTGTCACGCTAGTCAAAATTATGATCAGGTTATGGATGTAGAGCAAGAAAGTTCCTGAAAAGTTACCTTACAAAACTGAGATAGGATATATCATAGCTTTACAAGATAATAACATATATGATATATTCAAAGCTATGTTCACTGGAGGTATTCAGAACTAATTCAGTTTATGTCTTGAATTTGTGATAGCAGGAAATAATTTTTTGGTGATGGTAGAGAATTTCTAAAAAGTTTATTTGGTTGTTCCCAGTTCATTATGCCACAGTTCATTATCTAGTGCCTTTTCTTTCAGTAAGAAGTTGTGAGTACTCATAATATTGGTGAAAATAAGACTGAACTAAGTTGTTACCTACCTATTCTAAGTCACTTGATACTTATTTTTACGTTTTCAAATGCAATAAAGTTTATTATTTACAATATAATATATTTACATTTTTGTTTTTTCCTACTTCAGAAATGGGTTTTTAATGCCCCCAGACGCTTAGGAGTTTTTTTATCGGTAAAAATAGGGCACCTCACAGGTGCAGCGCGACTATCGATGGTAGGAAAAAGGGCGCGACGGTTAAAAAATACCTACCGCTCATCTTTGAATTCATTTGTTCGGTAGCCATTTCAAACATTTTGGCAAAATTCGGAATTTTTCGTCTCTTGGCCAAGGTCTGATTTTTTTAAATCTTTTGTTATATATATTTTGTATCCATAATGCTATTGTTGTATATTTATTTTTAGTTAAATACCAAATTTGTAATTCCCTATTAAGTCCAGTATGTCGATAAAGTCTGTATCTGTTTTTGCCCGTAAGTTGATATTTTTATCTTATGTATTTTGATAATGGTATCATTTCTGTGAAATTATTAGTGTTATGTAATTGGGCTCTGCCCGTTTATTTTCTAAATAAATAAATAAATAAATAAATAAATCTAGGGATGAATTCATACAAGTGAAGTGGTACATAAAAATAATTATCTTTCAATGTGTAGGTATCAATTGAAAGGGCTTTAGCTTTCTCGGTATGACGGGAAGGGCCAATGAGTCTCACTGAAGCGCTCTCCCCCCTTCGGAGAATGGACTCGTCGGTGCTGGAAGGGTCCGAGGCAGGCGGTGGTGGGGGGAAGGCAAATCACTCGATGTTTAGTTCGCCGCTGCTCAACCCGTGGTAACCTCGCGCAACTTTTTTCGTTTCTATGTTTTGAACGGGAACGTGCGCTCGCTATTTCTTCAGTTTGAATCAGTGATTTCCCTTTTGAACCCGTCGCAAGAGTGTCCAGTGATAAGAGGAAACCATTCGTCCCTTATGAGTAACCAATCCCCTGGGCGGATCGCCGGCTTTTTCGACCTGTGAATCGAGGAGGTGCGAAAAGACTGCTCGCCAAGATGGGGGACAGGGTGTACGCTGCAGAGCGTATTATGAAAAAAAGGGTTCGAAGGGTGAGATAATTAACATGTTTTCATCAAGATAATAGTTCCAACTGTTCTCGTGCATTAATTATTACTTGGATAGCCCGTTTTCTCCGGTCAGCTCAGCTGAAATCCAAGTAGGATCCACGAAGGTCAGGATTGGGCGCCATTTCATCCTGGTATAAACATAACCTTATTGTGTAAACAATAAAATAATCGGTTATTTTACCGTTATTGAACGGTCTTCATTGAGATGCATCTTTTCATTTGCTTCCGTGCAACCTAATCAGTTGTAATCTACGCTGAAAGTTATGAGTCAAAGTTACCCTATCGTTAACCTTATGGCAAACCGTAATATTGTATACTTACCTTTCTTTACTGACTTTGGTAGGTAAGTACTACATACAAGATATATTATCAATCTACTAGATCAATCAGCTGTCATTTTCCTTCACCAAAGAGAAATTAGGTTCATAACTCCACAGTTATGTAGGTGCGTAATTAGCTGGGTACTACGATTGAAAATGAGACCTACACGTATCATTTGATGGGAGCTTAATGGTATTGGAAGTTTTAAAGGACTGGTACGTAGGTGACCCTGTAGGTTCTACGTACCTATTTCTTTAGTTTGAATGGGGTGCAGGGTTTGTAATTGACGCATATGCATTCAATATGGTGAAATTATAGCACCACATACGACGACTAACTGTTGTCAACTTAGTAGGTAGGTAGGAACATACCTACACAACACGTCATGATTCTACAAGGTACGAGATAAGGCTCTTCTTAGGTACTGATCTTTCCATGTCTGGGTTTATTTCCAGTAGGTATAAGTAGGTATCCTTGATTCCGTAACTACATGGTTACTTGAAGTCAGTTTTGTCTTTACTCCTAACATACTCTGAAATTTAACACTAACTCGAGGGTATTCAATTTAATACCTGCTCCACAATCCAATAATTATGAATGTCACAACGAACTATTAGAAACCTATTCATTTATAGGTACCTACCTACTGGTGGGGATTTCATCTGAAATGTGATTCTGACAAGAAAATATATTGGGTTTTCCTCCATACCTCTTGGGTGAAAAGTTGGTATAATGGTGAGATTGAAGGCTCTGCGTAGGTACCTTTTCTTGCTTGCGTTGCTGGTAGCCTCCACCGATTTGGCATAGATTTCACTGTCGTGTTGCTGTAGTTACCAAGCTGAATCAGAAACACGAACGCCCATCTCCAACTTTTCTGTTCCTAGTATTGATATTGATTTCCATAATCCATCAATAAAATGGATTATGCACTATTTATAGCGTTTTGTATGTGCACACCAATCTTGTCTCGGAAAAGCGTAATTCTAGTTCCTTGAGCCATAGAGAATCCATAAGAATGGTGGAAGAATTTAATCCTTACATTATGGATGGATAAAATAATTATGGTCGTTCTTCTGATTCAGGAAGTGCTGTGAGGTTCAATCCTATGGACCCAGAACACACACGTGCCTATGAGTATGAGGCCTATCAAATCCATGTTTGTTATCAATATTGATGAGTATACTGAATAGTGGGCAATTTTCGTTGGTTACAAGTCCTCCTTCTTTTAGCCAAATTCTGTTCAAAAGCGGAAATTAACACTTGCTGACCACATAATGAGTTGTTTATGTCGGAAAGTCTGAAATTCTATTTTCTGAATTCCCACTAGAAATATTGTATCAAGTAAATCGCTGAGTAGACCAACTCAGATCCCGCTGAGAGTGCTAGTGCATCACTAAACGGTGTACAGAACAGCAATGGATGGATGGATGGAACCACAAATTTTAATACATTTAAAAAACAGGTCCTCAAAATCAAACCGAGGGGAAGGTCATGGTCAAAGGTTCTTGAAGGTCACCACAAAGGATTGCCATTTCTAATGTTGGGTTATTGGCAGCATTGAGAAGCTTCGCTCCACCTGCTTGGGCCAATAGCCAGTTACATATCAATAGACCTGGTACGTCATTTTTTGCCGCATTTTTACTTTTAATCACCCGAATTTAAAAAATAACACTTGTTTTTGATACTGGCTTCAAACTACCATTTTCCAAAGAGTTCTGAATAGTTAAAAAAAAAAGAAAAAAATTGATGGAAATTCCCCATTCCCTTAATTATAGACTGCAAAGCTTGTTCTTATGTTATATAATGGAAGGCATCTTAAAAAGTGTCTTGCTACATATCGATAATCATCATCTGTCAAACCATTTTCGGTCGGTGAAGGTGCATACCTACTAGTTTAATTTGATCTTAATCCATGGACTTACTAACTCTTGTTTCACCTCTATCAGTTTTTAGACAATTTCACAGTTTCCTTTTCATGGTTCCTTCGAGTTTCATATCATATTGTTTTCTTCGATTTTGTTTCAGGGTACCGTAGAGTACTTCGTGAAATGGAAAGGATGGAGTCAAAAGTGAGTTCAGTTAAATAAATAGGTTTCAAATTTCCTTGACATTTCACGGGGTGTGATAAAATATTCATAAATGTTTTTTTCTATTTACCAGGCATAACACTTGGGAACCTGAAGAAAACATATTGGACAGTCGCTTGATCGAAAGTTTTGAACACAGGTAAATTACTGTTATTTCTGAAAATGAAGTACCTTCCTACATGATGCTCTTTTCCACGTTTATGAAATACTCCTGATGGTTTTCGAGTTGATTAGATGAATGCTCAAGTATCACGACAGTGTTTATCATCTCTGAATTATCTGATGTCATTTTCTGTAGTCGATTTTCTATATTGTTCTCATTTTACCCTGGTTCTCTACAGTACGTTTTAGTTGACTTGTTATGTTTTATGGTAAAACGATGGATTTCACCTGGATTTTGTCTATAGAGTGCAACGATGTCAGCTGGACATGGATTAATTATGGTAATAAAACCATTTATTGTGTAAACGCTAATTTCCCGTATTAGACGCCAGAATGGGAAATTTTCGTGGGTTACTGATTCTCCTTTTTTTGGCCAAATTCTGTTCAGTAATGGAAATTAACACCTGTTGACACATAATGAGGTGTTTATGTTGGAAAGTCTAGGCAGAAAATGAGTGTGGAATTTGAATTTCTGAGTTGCTGGTAGAAATGACGTATCAGGTAAATTGGCGAGTACTCAGATCTCGTTTAGAGCGCCATTGCATCACCTATAACGATATACAAAACCGTTGTGGATGGATGGATGGAACTGCAAATTTATAAATAAATTTTAAAAAATACTAAAAAACCGAGGGGAAGGTCCCGGCAAAAGTTTTTAAAAGTTTCCACAAAGGTTTGCCATTTCTAATGCTGGGTTGTTGGCAGCAGTGAGAACCTTCGCCTTCTAGGCTTCGATCCCCCTTCTTGGGCCAACAGCCAATAAGATGTCAGTAGACCTGGTACATCATTTTTTGCCGCATTTTTACTTTTAATCACACGTTATTTAAAAAATAACGGTTATTTTTGGAAGCGGGCGTTTAACTACCGTCTTCCAAAGAGATTGAGTATTTTTCTGATAAAAAAAAGTAGACGAAAATCCCCCGTTGCATTAATTAATTTAGCTACCTGCAGTGCGAAAGAGAGAGGAAAGCAATTACTGATCTGTTGTTGCGTCATTTTCTTTTCTCTTTACAGTCAACGCAATGAAGTCAATCCTCATAAAAGGGGACCCAAAAAGAAAGAAAAGCCGGTAAGTGACTTCAAGAAGTCTAGACGTACCTACTCCGTAAGTTCAATTCATCACTAACCACTAACGTTTCATTACCATTAATAAATAGGTAGGTATTGTAAACAAATAAAAAAATCTGTGTTCTCATGAAATTAATGTTTTAAATCAAAATAATTTGGAACGAATATCTTTAAGACGAACGATTATATATTTTGTCTTAGTTGATTGAACTGTACCTACAGTAGTTACCTAAGAATCATTTTTGTCATCAACCATAATCTTAACCTATGCTGACTAGTACTAACCTTCAAACATCACCTAATTGAATTGTTCATTTATTAGTGAATTTTTGTCGATTGTGCTGTGTTTTTATATAATCCATTTGTGTAAATGAAGTGTTGTTGTTTCAAGTAAGAATTATTTTCAACGCTGACTTGTTTTCGATATCTTCAGGCTCAAGCTCCTATCGTGTCAGAGGTTGAACGAGAGCTGGAAGAGGCGACGGAGGAGATGAATAGCGAGGAGCCTCCGCCGCTGGAGAAAGAAATCCCCTCAGAACCCTCACCTGACGGTAGGCATAGCAGAAATACTGATTGGTCACATATTTATGTCGTAGTGCTCCAGAGAACCACAGAAATACGCAGTGCGGGTGATTTATAGGTACGCCTTATCAACAGAACGTCATTCCCGGACATTTGTGTAGAAAGACAGTTCTTGCTGGCGTATATCTCCTGACTCGTTTCTCATGGAGGTTCCCTTGAACAAGCACACCAGATCTAAACCTTTGAGTTGTACCTAATTACAAACAGTGAGAATTTCCCAGCTCTTCACACTGCTCCCTGTAATTATTAGAGGGTTTGGCTTGATTGATTGGCGAAAAATTACATATCCCCTTGTATGGTGAGGTACAGAAAACTAGTGAAATGATTTCTCATCTTCCATTACTAAACTTGGAATAAATTATTGAAGGTGCTTATATAATTTCTTGGCAATGCTGTTGTGTACATCTCTCTACACAACTGTACACTCTTTACATGTGATAATATGTACATCTCTGTATCACGTACTCAGAACCCAAAGAAGACCTGCCTCTGAACGAGCCAGAGACAATTGAAGCCCCTCCTGTCGACAAGGAAGAGGTCATAGACGAGGTGAAAGAAGAGACGAAAGAGAAGGAAGTGGAAGAGAAGGAAGAGGTGTTTGAAAGAGAACCCGAAACGCCGCGGACCGCCACGAAAAGGAAAGCGGAAGTTTTGAGCAAAGAAAGCGGTAAAATTGGAGTGACCATCACGACAAGTCCGCCCCACACCAGCCCGAAGCAGCCCAAATTGGGATCCACGCCTCCGCAACCTGCTACTGCTGCTATTCAGTCGCCTGAAAGGGTATAAAGACAGTTTGGATTTTCTGGAATAATTAATTGATAATCACGAGTTACGTTTTGTTCAATTAATAACTCTGAAAATTGACTTTTTGCTCTCGTAATTTTGTTCTTCCTTTAAGCAAAAACACAAAGTTTACTTCCCAGCTTTCACAGAATTAGGACCACTTGTTTGACGTGGAGGTGTGGTTAAAAATGTGTTTCAATGCCTACATTTTTATAGTGCCTGCCTGCCCCCCTTCCTTGGTATGCCTTTTTGCATTTCCCGCCACTAAAAAAACTGCTAAGCCGCGAATAATTGATATCACTGAAAGTGAGGTGAGTAAAGGCCGAAAAATACCATTTTAGTTGTTTTTGATACATAGTAGGGGGTCAAAAATTGGTATTAAGGGCTAAAATCAGTTGATTCACCTAACGTTGTGTTGGATCGTGATTCATGATGGAGGACTATATCGAAGATAAAAATATTTTTCTCAAAAAAGAGTGGGTCAGATTTGACATTGTAAGGGTCAAAAATCGGTAAAAATAGCTAAAATTACTGGGAAAAAAATTAATTTTACGAAAGTGGTGTGATTTCTTGCTGTAAGTATACGTCAGCACAAATATTTCTTTAAAAATTCATTTAAAAAAAAAAAATTTGGCATTTGGCTTAAGCTGGCTTATAGCTGGCCCACGAAAACAACAACATTTTCATGGTTTTCCATATTCTGAAATGGCATACTGCTGCCATTAGCCCCCGGGGCCTATTCACTAAAAGAGACAGTGAAAATAGAATATCTATTTTGAAAATCTCCTGGGAGAGAGTCTCCCTCGGGAGACAGTCTCTTCCAGTATCTCTCAGGTTTGTCAGGTTTGTATCTGTCAGGTTTGCCGGTTTGTTAGTTGTCTGTTTGAATGGACGTTTTTACTCGTGAATCGATAATAATACCTACATATTATGTAGGTATATGTTTTTAATGAACAACCGACTTGCCTATAAGAGATGAAAAAACATGCATCAAAATGACCGATATGGTAGCCGATGAACGAAGGATGATACATGATCACTAACAAGCAAACGAGAAATGAGAAAGGGACTCTCGAGAAAAGACACCTAGTTAAGTGTCTTTCTGAAAGAGATCGAAAATGCCAAGATGGCCGCCAACTCTCTTTTTAGAAATTACTGAATAACCCAGTTATGGATAATAAAAATCTATTTTGCCAAAAGAGAGTCGGACCTGAAAGAGATGTCTCTGGCTTAGTGAATAGGCTAGGCCCCCAGGATGGCAGCAGTATGCCATTTCAGAAGATGGGAAAAAGCTCAGCTGTCAACTTCTGAAACTTAATTCAGTTTGGCCAGACGAATGCACTCCCGGCAGTCATTATTTTTGTGGGCCTTACCTTGTGATTCATTGCTTACAAGGATTCACTAGCAAACAAGGTAGTAGATAAAATAAAAACTCTCATTACTTCTTCATACTTGTTCTGCTAGATGTGTTCTTCTACGTGGCTTATGTGTCCATCAGTAATTATCTTTTATAATTAAAACATTTAATACTTCCAATCATGTTGAGGTTCTTAAATCCTCTCTTGTTAACATTTTTCGTCTTTCAGGCTGCTCCCCTTGCATCTCCCCCAAAGCTTCAAGCATCAAAACCCCCATCCCAACCCAAAACCAGCCCAATGCCTGCAAAAGGCTTGAAAAAGGAGCCAAATGAAGCAAGTGCAGCTGCGCCAGCATCTAAAGCTATGTCACCGCAGCCTGCGCGGAATCTCAAATCCCCTTCACCGGCAAAAACTCCAGCTCCTCCTTCTCCCAGGCCAGCTCCGGCGTCCGCTGCACAAGGACCACCGGTACCCATTGAGAAGAAGCCTCCTGTACCCGTTGCTCCTGTCAAAACGGTGAGAAAAATTTCTCCAACAGTTGAACTGTCTGCGATTGTAAAGTATGGACTATCATATATATGATGTATCTAAAGACAGTTTCATCTATAACCTACTGACCCTTCGACCAAAACACTACATATCATTAATTATTTTTTACAATAGCCAAATATTGAAAACTGTCTTCATTATGCTGGGAATCTTACTACCAAAGCTCCACAGTGACAGTGTGACCTAGTCAATTCCCTATCCAACCTATCCAAGAATATTATGTCTTTATTTATGTTGCTACTCTCTAAACCGTGAATTGACAGGGAGAGAAGCAGTTTCAACTTCCCAGCATTCTTGGATCTACCTCAACAGGTGTCAGCTCCTAACAATATGGCGACCTCTGATTCGGGGTTTAAATTCCTTTTTCATGATTTACTGCATACATCCAAAAAGGGCTTTGATGTCAGTTGTTTTCTGAGTTCATCTACTCAAGAAAGGTAGTCTGAGCAAATGGTTCAGCTGCTCTGAAGAAGGGTCATGCAGAGACGATTATACGTTAAAGTGGTCGTTTTCCTTAAATAATGTGAGGGATTTTGAACGCTTACTAGTTAGACTGTTATGTGGTTGACTGCATATATTTATGTTCATCACTTCTATCCCTCGGTACAGGAAGTAAAAGCAGAGAAGAAAAAAGTAACCAACGGCCATACCAGCAGCTTGGTTACACACATCCTGACAAACCCCGGTCCAGACTATTGGAGGACGAAGAACCCCCTGGCGGATGACATAGTCATTACCGACGTCACGGTCAATCTCTGCACTGTCACTATAAGGGAGTGCAAAACGGAAAAAGGGTTCTTCAAGGAGAGACGAAATGAATCCAATCCCAGTGACATCAAGTGAGTGTTCTATCCGAAATGATTTGCTTTAGCCTGGTATTGAGCAGTGTTAGCTGGTCTGTCTAGCTTTTTATAGTTCGACAAGTTCGCTTGACCATGAGTAGCATAGTGGAAAATCCTCACTCTGCAGTATCATAATCTATTCCTACTAGCTACCTATAGCCTACCCACAAAAATAATGACTGCCGGGAGCGCATTCTTGTGGCCAAGCCCGAGCCACATATCAGTAGTTGACAGCTGATACGTAGTTCGGCCTTGGCCAGAAAAATTCGCTCCCGTCAGTCATTATTTTTGTGGTCCAGCTATAGTTCTTAAGCCAAAATCAATGCCTCAAGCTTATGACGTTCAACATCCACAGGGTCCTCCTTAACCGTGAAAATGAAAAGTTCGTCATGCAGCATGCCTATAAGAGCGAAGTAGTTCGGCCTTGGCCATTAATGCGCTCCTGGCAGTCATTATTTTTGTGGGCTGGCTGTGTTGTGTAGTAAATCTATTTATTCACGCTGCATTTTGACGGCATTTCTAATAGAATTCCCGGTTCCTCATTTTAGCTGACATTCTAATTGCGATTCAAATTCATCTCCATTCATTGAATCGAACCTCTGATCAGTTAGACGATTGAATCGAATTCTAATGATAGGTTTCATGTTTTTCAGAGGATGAAAATGGAGGCGCTGCTGTGGTGTGAGTTTTCTTGCGAGATGTACTTTTTGATGTGATGCAGTTTCCGCCTTGTTACTCATCAGCAGTTATGCGGTGACTCGACCCCCGTTGCAGGAAAACAAGTATTTGCACTCATACTGTACGTAGGTACCAGTTATGATTGAATGTTCAATCTTGAATTGAGAAGACAGATTATCAGGAGCTTCTTTTTACTAGGAAAGGTCCTCTGAACTCCTTCACGGGCAGTACGTAGTTGTGTGTGTTGATTACTGAGTCGGATATTATTGATTTTTAGTGGCTGTATTGACGTCATCTGTAAGAATTGGTCCCTGGGTTCAGTCCTAGTTCATTTGGAACCTATTTCGCGAATGCTCATTGGATATACTAGTAAGATCTGCAAATGATTTGGTGGGACTCTGTCAGATTCGTCAAGAATCCAAGAAAATCTTGTTCTCCCACTGTTATACATACATGTCTAACATGCTTTTAACTGAGTTCTAAATTTGACTGACTAAAGGTTTCCTTCCAATAATTAAAAGTAAAATATTTCAGCCGAAAGAAACTGGATGTTCTTCTTTGCTACAAGGGCACCATCGTAAAACTAGTTTGAGGAAAACGTACATCATATTGTTCAGTACTCCTCGTTCATTACTTACCCCACTGAAACTTGAAACCTGAAGACCGAACCCTCATCCAGTTCTTCCAGACTTGTCTTTTCAGCTATTTTAAAATGCCAATGCAGCCTCTTCAATTCCAATAGATGTCTGGAGGTATCTTTCTTCCGAAGAATAATACCTCAGCTATGGAACATGCGTTTGCTGTGCACGAAAACGAGCCCCTTAAGTATCTCAAAACTTGTTGCGAAAGTAGTGCACAAATAGTTGACTGCACCTCGTATTAGTCTAAGGTTGTCTGTTCTATTATGCTGAGGCTAATTTTATTCCCAGGATGCCCCTACATTTGAAATGGAGGCTGTTCGGTGTGGGTGTGACTGGTATGTAGTCAACCTGATCAGCTGAATCAAGAATCGAGCTCTCTGGTTATCAGGAATCGAAACAGCCTCCAGTGTGCAAAAGCCATGTTAATTTGTCTCTGAACTAAAGCTGTTCTGGTGCACTGAACTGTGCTGTCTGCATACGAAGCTGTTGATCAACATTCCTTCCCAATTGTGAATATCATCCACTTCATTTCACTAATATCTTCTTTCAATTCTTCTTTTGAATGACTGTTCCCAATTTAGTTAGTTAAGAACAGGAATAATCGCGTATTTATTGGGAAGTTGATTCCTATGTGATAATGAATTCCAGTTGAATAATGATATTGTTTCGGATAGGTACCGTTGTTTCTTATTGAATCCAGATAAAAATCTATTGCATTTTTTCATACTCACCACCAGAATGCTCCAATCCCGAATTCAAGTATGCATGTTGTGAGGCTGTGAAGGTTGGTAGATCGGATATCTATTTTGACATACCTAGTAGTAGAGTAGAGGTAGATAATGCCAGCTCTAAAATATTTAATTATTTCAGTAAGTGTAGATAACTCGATTGTCTTGATCCGTAGCCTCATTCCATCATTCTCGAGTCTGTTTATCCCGTATAGTTGGTGCTTGATGTTGATGGGACAATTTACAAATTTGTTGGGAATTACTTCAGTCATTATCGTTACCTAGTCAGATCCACAACATTTTTGAAGTTCAAAAATGAGAAAAAAGTAATTGTTATTGCTGTATAAATTTTCACTCATTAACACTAGGTATTACCTCCGAAATTAGGAGTGTAATGGGCAGTTATCTTGTATCCACATATACCATCTTCCTCCACGCATGTGGTAAAGCTCAGGGCAAAGTTGCCTTATGGATGAAGAAAAACACGTTAAAAAAGGCGATTTAAAGAAGCCGCTTTGGGTCCCTTCATGTAGGCAATACTGACTGGTGACATTAACTTTACAAAGAATGAATGATGAAGAAACAAAAATGAATAGAAGGAAAGAAAACCCATAACAAAACCTTACTCGTAAGTAACCTTATTATTCTCTCATAGTGGTCTAGTTCTTCTCTTATAGTGGTGGTGGTGGCGAGAAAACCATTCCCCACCTGCTGGCGCTGCCAGCCAATCAGAACCCATATCTGTAAAACGTCACAGGCAACAGCAGGACGTCATTTCCCCGCCTCTTTTTTGAAATCTTATGTTTGAATGTCTCTCGACATATGAAGGATGCATAGATTTTCCGATTGAGTCCTATTATCGTCGCTCACATCATAAAATATTAAGAAAAAATTCAAACAAAACTCATGATTGTGATAATGCCGAACTCAATATTAGAAATCGTGTTCTCGATCTGTGTGTGTTCGTGAGGAATTTGGAGATTGCTGAAGTTCTGCGTGAGAGAAAATAAATTGTGAGAGTTGAAGGCTGAGGGTGTGGGGGCTGAGGGCTTGGGGTGTGGGTGATCTGAGCGTGAAGTTATATTTTTGAAAATAAATTTGAGTATTGAAATTGTAAATACGGTTGGACGACCTCCTCTTGGTAATCTCGTTGTCAGCCACAGACCGTTCGAACTTGAGATTGGAAGGATAGGTAATTTCGGTGTTGGTCAGAGACCGTTCGAACCGAAAAGGCTTTGAGGTGAAGGGTGGTTGAGGAAAACCTAAAACTGAATTAGAATTAGGTTACATTATTCCAATGAAATGTAACACAAAAAATTGACTTAAGATAAAAATGTGGGAGTTGAACGTTGAAAATTGAAAAGGTAAAATGTGAATTGAAAGACTAAATTAAATGCTAGAAAAGATATTTTTGTTAAAGGTTGAGGTGATTCAGAGTTACACGCTCAGGTAAGTGAGATGCTTGTCGGATACCCCTGCTGAAGGAAGCGGACCTTATATAGGGGTTAGTCTTTGGCTATGTACTACAGCCACCAACGGTCATTTGCCGCTAGGCGAGGTCGGGTTCCTTTGGGGGTGGCTTGACAAAACGCCGTTTAGTTTATAAAATACGTAGGTTTGAAGGCAGGAGAATGGCAATTGCCCATTCGCTGTTTGAACATTGTGTATCATAGATGGTACTAAAAGTAGACATCACTGGAAACCCGCAAGTAAGCAGAACTTTACGCAAAACAGAACACTTCCTGAATGTTATCCTCATCCCCTAGTTTGCTTGGAAAATTCCATTTAAAACTGTAGTTGGAACGGATTATATAAAGTACCTTCTTGGAATCAAATGCGTTTGAAAGTAAGTATTACGATCTGTTAGTTCTGTAGTGCTAAAAAGAAAACGGACGAAGACGGAAAAGTCGAGTGGAAAAACGCCTGTAGAAATCGTTACCCACGTTATAATACCTAACTAATCTATAAAAATGTTGCAGTTAGCAATTTTGCGTACAACTAACTTTTAGACACTATTTTCGTGTTCTCACCCTGATGCAATGCCCAGTTTCATTGCTACATTAATAAATTCATCTCTCAGCTGATAGCAAATTGTGTGATAATTGATTTACTGTCCATCTCTGATATAAATGAATCCCTTCCTGCGGCTACTATATTACTATGTTGGGATAAACTTCGCAGAGTTGTTGCCTCGTATGAAATGATGGAATTGATATTTATGATATACATTGTGGTTCTGATTTATGATTGATATTTTCTAGTCCAATAAATCTTTATGTTGTGCACGATTTTGAAAGTTCGTTGTTCTTGAATTGCAGTTTGTTTTTTGTACTAGTCGACCATTGGGAACAGTCATTTTACTGATGAATGGTTCATTTCACTCGTCGCAGTTACTTGTGATTCGCGAAAATTCCCGTCATGCACCAAAAAAGGTTCCAGCGGATGAATTTACCTTGTCGAGAGCTATACAGTGATATTGAGTTTATGGTTGAAAAGTTTCCCATACAATTTGTAATGGGGAACTTGACCTCTTTCGGTGTGTATTTTAAGTTATTGGTATTGTTTCAAGTTTTTAGCGTTCCATTCAAATTAGTTTATTTTCAAGATTTTTAACGTTTCTATGTTGTGTTCATGTTTCATTTGGATTAATGTTACAATTAGTTTCTTGTTCCATTAGAGGTCGGTGATTTATCTCGAAGTTCAGTGATAGGACATCGCGTTATCCACTCAGTATTTTCTCCAACTAAGATGTATTGATCAAACAGTGTACTAGAAATGACTACCAGATGTTAATTTCTTACTGGTTTTGGAAAAATTTAAATCTGAACTGCAAATTTTGCAAGGTTCATCTGATCGTTATCAAGTGCAGTTGTAAACAAGGATTTCAGTAATTAGCTCTCTGTCATCTTTCGAATGATAGAGAGCTCGTTATCATGTGCAGTTGTAAACAAGGATTTCAGTAATTAGCTCGCTCTCATCTTTCGAATGATAGAAATGTGCATGTTGTTGTGCTTCAGCAGATCGACGAAAACGTCATAGTACCTAATTGAGAACATTAAAGTCATGAAGGAACATGTAAACAATCATGTCATCTATTGCATAATTTGATGCAGCTTTTCTCGTGTATTGAAACGTAATTTGCGTATACTGTTAGGGAATCCATCACAGTAGCTGCCAATCTGATGGAATGATAGATTCAGCTCTTTCTGTCAATCTGTTACATTCATCCTGCATCAAAATTTGCATAACTTGCTTCATGGCAAAGCGTTCCAGCGTAAAATGACCTCGAAGGCTACTGCAGACGAGAAAACCCATTCTACTGATTGTGGTAGATCTAAAGATAATAATTATTGTAAATAAGACGGTTAATAAATCAGTATATTGTATATAGCTGTTGAAAGTGTATTATTTAATTTATTTTATTCGTTTCTCCCTTCAAGCTGATATTTAGATTTGTTGTGCTGTTGTTGTACTTTATCTTTCTTTCTACTTCGTCTTTCTCAAAAATTCAATTAAATTATGTTTACAAATAATTCATTGTTTCATTTCTTTGTTCCCACAAATATCCAATTTCCGCAATTCGAGCTCTTCCATTTGACCTTACAGTGTTTGTATTATATTGGAGCTCCTGACGTCACAAGTGTTGGCAATGGTGAGATTTGTGGTGTCATATTGATGGAATTCAGTGTTGCACAGATTCATTCAGTTGGAACAATGACCAAATAGATCTTACAAACATGTCCTCGGCCCGAAGACCGAGTAAACATAAGTAGGTAGTGAAGTCTGCTTCACTATGTACTGCGAAATTCAACACCAAAAGCTGCGTCCACACGTTCGAAATGAACCATATATGCGAATGTTTCATGAACCGTTCCGTAATTTTTGGTTCCGGCGTACCGTTGTGAGTAACCGTGATCTAGAAAGCTGGCGTACCATCCACGAACCTGTCTTCCAGTAGCTATGGAGCAGGAAGGAGCTCACGCCACTGTCCTGCCAGCAACTGCCAATTTGCGAACCAAACCGCTCTGTGTGCGTGGGGAAAACCCAAAAAAATGTGGGTTGAGAAGGACGGTGCGTGATCGTTCGCCAGCTGTCCGCTGTCCAGACAGGAAAATTGTGGTTCGCGAACCATTCGGGTCGCACGTGTGGGTGCAGTAGCTAAACTTATATAGAAGTTGTTACGTATTTACACCACTAACCTGATACCATTAACAATACTCTTGAGCGACGGATGATATATTATTGGCTTTGTGGGAATCACCATTCAAAACTCATTTTCATCCGAATCCCCTTCAATGCTGGGCATTGTAGCGCTCCACTTCTGAGTTTGCTGAGTCATTGGCTGGACGTTGCTGCTGGAACGCGAAACGTCACTCCACGGCCCAAACACGCTGTGGCCACTGCTCAGTGGGAAATTCTCATCTGTCACAATCGTCAGGCCGCTCGAGGATGAAAGCTGTGGTTTCCACCGGAGAGCATTGCTGCTATGGAGGACAACAGGTGGTTCGGGGTGCCAGAGGCTCGCAGTTGCAGGAAACACTTCTTGAGCTTCTGTTGCACGCGTTGGTGCAACATGAGGAGAACGACGAAAATTTGTGGTTGTATTACCAAAGAAACTATTTTCATCTATATCTTTCCTTTTCTTAATCATTCTATTACATTTGAATTTTTGATTGCGTTGCATACGGTCACAGTGTGAGTTGATTCGTGGTTCACTTTTCCAATAGGTTTCAGAATTGGTCTGCTTGTCAGATCTTTTCATAGATTTAAACGATCGCGTTTCATCCCTTTGCGAAAACTGTGGTTTTTGTGGACCTCTGTTGTCAGCTATAAAATTTATTTTCTCCAAGAGAGCGTTCCTGAGTTTCGCTATAGATTTCATTTCTGTCATCAAATTTGAAGTATTATCGTAAATATTGCCAGAATCAGGTTTAGTCTTTATGTGTTTCAGTGGGTTGCGGTCGTTTCCCAAATTTAAATTACATTTAGCAGAGTAATTATTTGATAATGAATACGTTGAACCATCATCAAGCCACTCCAACGGGCTGTCGCCCGTTTCTGAATCAAAATGCCGTCGATGTTGACATCTCTTCTGTCTAGAGTTTTCTGGCGTTTTGGATAATTTCTTCTTGAATCTCTGATGAATTATATTGAAATACCCTTTTAGATTTTCCCATTTAGTGCCATCTTCGAGGAAAATGGTCTTACCGTCTGTGCAAGTTGTGGGAACTCCAAAATTGTCGAATCTCACTAGAAATCTGCCGTGGCTGTCTTTCAATAGGTAACCCTCCATATCAGTCAGCGGATGGCCGAGGATATTGTAGAGCTGAACGCCCTTCGCGTGGTCGTCGCATATCATTATCTCCTGATGATCATTTTTATAATCGCTGCTGCCGGGAATAGAATCTATAATGCATTGCACGGATGTATCTGCCGTCATTTTTTCGGTCAGCACATCTGTGGATGTCTGCGTCAATCGATGTTCCATAGGTGATTCAAACCCAGTAGATTCATCTATCATCACCATTACACACTTTTCCCGTTCTTGTTCCTTTACGGTATCTTCTTCCGCAGCTTCTCTTCCTTCCACAAATATAATTTCATGTTTTGAGGAATCCTGTTTCAATGTCGAAACTTTAAGATTGTTTACACTCTCAAACGAAAGCCCATCTTTTATTCGAAGCTCTTGAACGTACTTATCGTCTCTCACAAACGCTTCAGGGTAACCGGGTAGTTTCACGTACCTAGAAGATCCGCTGGTCGGCATGGTCACCTTCGATGTTTTGGTTTCATTGCTGTTGTGAACACTTGGAAGAGAGTTGGAATGTGTGCTCTCCTCCGTGTTTATCCCTATTGATTTCATCATAGTGTGCAGCTGTGAAATACCCACATTTTTCAAGTTTTCAGAATTTCTAACTTGTCCAGTGATCTTTGAGGCATTCATTCTTGCACATTCTGTTTGTTGAATTAGCACACGTTGAACCTCGGGAGCTGATTCAAACTCTGCTTGATGTTGTACTGCTTTCATTTCTTGAGTTTCGGGGGATTTAGTTTCTCTCCTCCCTCTACAACCTTTTGCTTCATATACTTCAACGGCACCATCCTTCATTTTAGCCGGATGCTGTTGCGTAATTTCGTGATCATGCCCTTCTCCAGCATTGACAATTTTCTCGTGATTAGAAGGTTCGGCTACAACGAGATTTTGGCTTTTGCTCGAAGAGAAAATGTCTTCTTTTATCACCAAGTTGTTTCTTTTGATCTCCTCCACGAGTAGGCAGGGTGTTGGATTGGCGTTCATATGCTTGATGGATAACTTTCGTTGTGGCGGGCTTACCCTTAAGCAAAAAATCTCATTAAAAACTACTTGCTAACTGACGAAATTTATATACGATGGATTGCTCCGGTGGGACTTGCCCCACCAGTAAACGAATACCTTCACCTTACTTCGGATTGGAAGTTACGCTAGTTTTCCAGGTCCGTCTGTACTCAGAACTTGCAGTTGTACTGTAGTAGTGAACCTCCATGAATTGTTTAACAATCGGACCAGTAGGTACCCGCGCAACTATACAAATTTTTAACCGACTTCAAAAACAGGAGGAGGTTCTTAAATCGACCTCCTGTTCTTTTTTTAAAATTTATTTATATTTGTCCAGTGATTATTCCGAACCTATTGGACAGTTTCCGATGAATATATTTTTTCAAATGAAAGAGGATCATCCCCCGGTGGTCCCGTACTATTTCTGGTTTATTATTCCCAATAATACATAATACACCCATGTATTCGCTCAGCAAAAAAATTTTATAACACCGCCATCCGCCGTTTCATGCATAACTACTTCATTTTCGGTCTAAAAAATTCGTTCTTTCGCACACATGCTCCATTTGGGCGCTAGTTATGTCCCGAAACTTTGCAGCCCGATCGGAATATACCCAAGGGTGTTAAGGGTGAAAAATGGGTGTAAAAATAGTTTTGTTTTAGTAAAATGAGCTTATGAGGTGTCTTTTGCCATGTTTTTTAGGGCGAGAAGACCGAGTATGAAGTAGATTTGACCTAGTTGATTTGAGTGATGAATCGAGGTTGTAACGAAGGTTCAGCTCCCGAAATTCATTTTTTATTAGCCAAAAACCTGGGAAATTGTCTGAAATCACCATCAATTTGTATAATACTAGAAAAGTGTAAAACGGTGAATCAAGATAGTTAAAGGGTACTATCAATGACCAAAAATAATTCGAAAAAAGGAGCGTAATTCGTGTTTTCGGGGGGGCCAAAATTGGTCGAAACCATCAGAAGTAGCTATTTCAATCTATTGCACATGAAAGAAAAAAAACCACAGTCATGCAGCATGGCTATAAGAGCGAATTTTCGAAGAAATAACCACGTTCCTTAATCTTCAAAGTGCTCCAGTTTGAGAACGGAATGAGATATCGCAATTCTGATTTCACCATCGTGTTCAGCGTACAAAAACCTTTAAAATGAGGGGTCACTTGTTAGAAAATAACATTTTGGGGATTTTTGGGTAATTTTTGCGCACTTTAAATGCTCTAATTTGAAAACGGATCAAGATATCTAAAATCCGATTCCACCATCGTGTTCAGCGTGCAAAAACCTTTAAAATGAGGGGTCACTTGTTGGAAAATAACATTTTGGGGATTTTTGGGTAATTTTTGCGCACTTTAAATGCGCCAAAACCCTCCTTAGAGTAGGCCAATTTCGCCCATCTTCGAACTTAGCCTTTCGATTGCCAAGATAGATTTTTTGTGCAAATTTGAGCTGTTTATCTCAATTCTATCGAGAGTTATCGTCTGGAGTGACACATATATATATAAATATATATATACATATAAAAAAGTGTTAAATTTCAGGAATCGTTTTAGAATGGTCTGAAACGAATTTCTATGAAGAAAATTTCCAAAAATTTATATTATTTAAATTTCGAAGCCATTGCAATAGCTTCATTTTCTTTGAAAATTCGCTAAAAAAGTCCTGCTGAATAATAAACCCATGTGACAAGGACTTTGCAGCGTTTTTTAAGTTGAAAACTACTTTAAAAAATCGCACTAAAAAGAATAAAAAAAATTAACAGAAAAAGAAAAACTAATTTTTTAGACCGAAAATAAAGTAGATATGGGTTATACGCTGACGGACATTGCACTTTCGGAATCTACGCACCTTGAAACGTAAACAAAAAATTGTTGAGGCGAAAAAGTTTTTGCTGAGCGAATACACAGGTATGGTGAACAAATGTGCATAATTTATTCAATGCCAATACAACACAAATTTTGAAGTCGGCGCCTAACTTCAACTAAAACCCACACACACACAGCCTTCATGTACATTGTATCCCTTGGTTTTTTATACATTTTAGTTTCAATGTGGCGCCGACTTCAACAATTTTGTTGTATTGAATAAATTATACACGTTTGTTCACCATAAAAATTACTTTTTTACTTTTTAGTTATGTTGGTAAGTTTTGTAATTAGTTTTTCTTCTTCTTTTTTGTTAAAAATTTGCTAGTTTAAAAATTGAAAAAATTCAATTTTGTTTAAAAATTGAAACATTTCTCGCCGTCGACTTTTGCATACAACATCTGCAGCTTGGTACGTTCCTACCTTGCTAGGTAAACCTGCCTACTGGCCTACTTCAAGTAACAAGTTGAGCAATTGGGCCACAGTTGGGCCTACTAACTGTTGTCTGACGCTAGTTTTCTAAGCTGACAAGAGTTTTGGCATATGTAACTGTGCAATAACGGTGCTGCATGGACTCTGGTGGTTTGGATTCGGCAAATTTAAACTATTCAAGGATTTGCCTATTTACGACATCCAGACCAGCATCAGGAGGATATGCCCCCCCCTTGGGGGCGGTGGAGGGATGCTGAAGGGTGGGTAACTTGTTTTGGTCGGGGGGGGGGGGGGGGGGTACGGTATCTTTTGGCCTGTAGGGGGCGGTGATCGTGTTTTTGTATTGACTCCCCAAAGGCGCCTGCCTCAGCAGGAAGGTTCTGGAATCTTTTCGGTTCTGTGCTTGAAGAGAAAGATAGCTATCATTTAGTAAAAACAAAATCCGTTATTTCTGCCTTTAAAAAAAACCTCACTTTGTGCAAGCAGAATTTTGGCCGCAACGGAATTTGTGGTTTGCTAGTTTTCAATCCTGCTGGAGCTGCATAAGAATAGTGAACTCCCTTTGATGACACACAAGTTTACTGCGAACACTTGGAGTCTGCATAAGACGTTTTCTGAACGTTTTGAGGATATTTTGTCCCTGAAATTTCCTCAGTGGGTCAGGATGGTGAATCCTTCGTGTATATTGAGAAAACAGAGGTTGAGATTCAGGAATTACCTGTTGACTGACGTTCAACTAGTGAGACGTTGAAAGCTCACGGAATTTTGTCTTAAAGCTAATGTCACCTCTTGGCTGGAGTGTGGAACGTCGTCAAAAAATTGTTGATTGCCTTCCCCTTTATCTCACCTCGTCGATCGAGGGGGGGGGGGGTCAGTCCATTTTTACCCGTTCGTTCCCCGGGAAATGACAGAAAGCTTCACAGCCTGAACGGCTGAACCGAACTGGTTGAAAGTTGTGTGGGAGCATCCCACTTTTCCCCTTCCCCACCCATTTTAACACCTCTTTGAAATTTCCACGAAATGTCTGGTACCAACGGTGAAAAGGAAAAACGTCCCGAGAGAAACTCGAAACAAAACAGTGGATGCGTGTCGTGACATTTTTCGGCCGATGATCATCGGAAGAGCATGTACCGTGCTAAAAGAAATCGACTCTTCATCTAGAGAAGATGAGACATGTGCTTTCGTCTCACTAACGTTGAACCTGATTTCAAGAAACTGGCTCTGAACCACCAAGCACAACAATTCCACTGATACGTTGTGTATTTCATTGGTAACCATCCTACTGTTTTACGCGGTTAAGTTCCGTTTTAGTCGTCTTTTCAATTACTTTATCCCCCCCCCCTAACATAGCTTAAGGATTTTCATAACATAACTTAAGGATTTTCGTATTAGGTGGGCGTTGAAAAATGTTTAGCTCCCAAAGAGGGCGGCAGCTTTAAAAAGGTTGAGAACCCCTGAACTAAGACATGACTGAACAATGTCAATACTTGCTTACCTCTTCGTACTGTCATGTGTTTCTCTTGTAGTCTTGCCATCTCCCATGACCACCTTCACAATGCTCTTTGATGTCAGCCATTGAACATCCGAGTTCTTGCCGTGGAGGCTGAGCTCTTCAACTGTACCATCGGTTTTGCCTCGATTTCTGCCCACTTCTGATATTTCTGAAGCCCCGGTGGATAGCACGTCGTCCAACTGTGTTTCACCGCTCTGGCCGCAGTCACTGTCGCTACTGGTTTCCATTATCGGTCTTTTACGAGCGAATATTTCTTTCACCTTGGAACCCTTTTTCCTGGATACGGTTTTCACCGAGCGCAGTGAATTATCGGTGTTCTCGCATTCGTCAGTGGAATCTTTGAAGTAGTCCGTTATTCGTTGTGGTAATGATTTAGATGAATTGGAAAATTCATTGAATTTACTGAGAATTTCACTTTGGAAGTTACCGACCACAGCTACGCCAGTTCTTCCGGACTCATTTCGCTGCATGATGTTCCTACCCAGACAGTTTTTCGTGACGCATTTTTGTAAACTTTGTACGGAAAAGTATTGAGATCTGTCACCGCACAATACGGAAATCGCGCTGTTGTCGGAAGCATCTGCGACGTTTTCGGAATCCCTTGTCTCGATCCCTTGGTTATCTGAAATTTGCTTGGTAGCTATTTTCGGAGGTAAGGACGTCTCGCTGCACCCGTACGCCAGAGGCTCTGCTTCATCATACAAGAAAACCTCATTCTGCGATTTAGCAGTCTCAGTTGCATTTACAGCGTTAATCGCCCAAAAGCAGTTATTCTCGCTTGCATTCGCGTCCATTTGTTCAAGTGGGATTGCTTACGTGTCCTAATTTGTCTCGAACTCGCCCACTGAGTGCCTCCTACGAATTTACGACATTCTGTTGTATTTTGTGATTATTTCAATTTTGCATTATATTTGTCTAACACTAGCGCAATTTATAAACACTAATAATTTAATTAAAACTATGACCGTACTTGTTTAACGCTCTTCAATACCAGGCGCCTCCTTCAATGAAGATGCATAAATTAATTGAAGAAAATAGGTACCTACCTACTATATAATAATTTATTTATTAATTTGCAGTATTACGGGTCAAACTCAATTACAGTAGGAATGCATAATTAAGTAGGTAATACCAGAGAACCAATTTGGATTTGTGAAGTATAGCTGCCTGGCAGTATAATTCGGGAAATTTAATCGGTGCGGCTAAAAGGGACTAGAAATTTTTAATAGTGGTATCTTACTTTTGAGTGAAAAATTGAGAATTATAGGGATTCGACTTCCTCAAGGTTGGCTGCATGAGAGAAACGGTGAAATGGGCGACACATCTGGACCTAATTTTATGCTCAAAATCAAGTATCTCTCCCCCCCCCCCCCCCACCCAATAACTCTGCTATAAAAATTTACCCGCCTACAACACCTCTTCAACCACAAAAAGGATTGATATCCATCAGTTTGTCCGTCGGAGTAGCGTGCTCGGTGCTTCGCACCTCGCTCTTGGATGTGCATATACAAACCTGTCCCTTCCCCCCAAACCTTGAAATGTATTTCAATGCTGTTTGCGAGGCAGATTTTTGCCCCGGCAGGCGAAAAGCCCGCGCCAAACAGCTTTGAAAGAAATTTCAAGGTTTGGGGGGAGGAACAGGTTTCTGTTGAAACCTAGGGGCGTTGCGTCCATAAGGCCACTTGGGCCACTGCCCCGGTAAAAAAAAATTCTCAGTACCTAACTACCTAGTCCTAAACCTTTCAAAATGGGAGGGGGGTGGGTGGATCAAAATATACTATAGGCATAAGAATGCGTTTGCAAAATTTCAGCTCGATCCTTTATGTCTGTGAGGGGCTTTAGCCCTATCAAAGAACAACAATGACAGCGGCAAGAAGAAGAAGAAGTAGAGAAACGTGAAAAATAGCGATTTTCAAATTTCCATAATCCGGGACTCGATGGTCCCGAGGGTTGAAATTTGGTACACGCCCTCAGGGGCCCCTACAGAATGGTTGTGCAAAAATCAACACCGGAGACCCCCCACCCTACTTGTGTAAAAAGTGTCTTGTTCGCTGTAGGTAGTAGGTATGGAGGTTTTCGGGTTTCTTGGCGGACAGGACGCTCCCGCGTCCCTAGATAGAATAACAGAGGGGAGCATGGACAGCTTCGTGCCAATCTTCGTGATAAAGAGCTATACAAATATAGCTTTAGACTTGTTACAGTAGTATCGTAGACAATACCGTAGTAAAGCAAACACATTAGGATGGATGCGAGTCACTTATACAGCCCCATCAACCCAGCTTGCTGTTACTCATCTGTAGAATGAATCGTGTTTAGATAATATTATCACGACCCTGCAAGTTTTCGGCGCCTCGATGGTCGCCTTTTTCAGAATTATAATTCCAAGGAGGAAGAAAAGTGCAGTGAGATTCTACAGAATGAGGTAAGTATGAATGTATGTACTTAAGTGACGTGGAATCAAAATGGATGTTAAAAACTAAACGGAAGCACAAAGTAATTCAACAGAAATGGAGCTAAATAGGTGTGAGTACTACATTATGTATAGGTTGACCATCGAGGCGCTTTCGTAGTGCACGTAAGAAACGTCTATCTGTAAGAATCTTGAAAGATCATCAAGAAGTTTTCTTTCAACTAACGGAATATTCATACCCACTTCAAAAATTGTCGTAATCAAGTTGTGGTGAAGAAATAGCGGAGAAACTCGTAATAATTTTCCAGTATTAATTATACTACCTACTTGTCGACTGAATAATATGTCGAGGATAAAATAGATGCGCAGACTGACTCAGTTATACTCCAAATAAGCAGCTCATATGGTACCTGGTACCACGTAATTTGTTCCTTATTGGGGGACATTACTTATTGAGAATTTTTTTTGGGATTGAGAGGCTTCGGTCGGGGCCATAGAATTTGTACCTTATTTGGAGGTATCCCTTACTGGGTGGTTTCACTCATATTACAAGACTTCCTACTCTGCATACCTACGGTGTTCTGGTACACTAGAAGTATAAAGGGGATGGTTCCGGGGTAGGTACCTGCTTCTGGCAGCTTCCAAATCGCGTTGTCTACTCCTGACGGGTTATTTATAAAGTGAGAGTGATTTTCATAGGTCATCGAATAAATAAAAATAAAAAACGGTGCAAATTGTTACACAACGGTTGATTATTTGCGTGCACGGATGCCCCTCCTGCGTATATCACTGTTTTCTTTGGTCAATACCAACCCTCGAGCTTCCCCCAGGAAAGCCCTAAATCGAGTAGTGGAGCCAGCCGGGAATCACATTTTTATAAATATACGGTGGAATCAAAAATTCTACCATTGATTTTTTTTTGTTATTTGTGAAGCATAACGTTTGTTGTTCAAGTTACGAAAGTCAAGAGCTATCGTCCTTTAAATGAAATAATAATATCTCGGAACAACCAACTCGATTTCGTACAGCCATGCGTGATTCAGGTGTTCACCGTTCACAGATAATATCCACGTACCTAGTTAATGCTATCTATGGCGATATTTAGTCGAATGAGTATGTTTGGATCCTCATTACGAAGTACCTACCAGTTTGTGTGAAGAAATATCAAGTCGTGTCAACGCCAGATTTAATCAAATAATTCGAACAAAATAATACAAACCGGAACCGGTATGGGTAACGAGAAGTACTGTAACTTCAGCGTCGATCCAGTAAGCCGTAGCGGTGAAGTTGTAATTTTCAACACTTCCTCCCGACTCCTATGCAGATAGCAGAGAGTGCAGATGTCTCTGGATATCCCCGCAACATCGGCAGTATGTCGTTTGGACGCAGCTCCCCAAAATCGCAGACCGTTTGGCCGCACATTGACCGTCCGTTTGGACGCACCTTTAGAATTGACTGGAAGAACCGTTTGGACGCACATGTGAAAGTAAATGAAGCAACAAAAATTAAGCGCTCACCTTTATCTGCAGTATTAATAGTTGCATTGTCGTTTATTGTTGCGGTGTCACTCGGGAGAACGCCTATTAGCAACGTCTTGCAGGTAGCTGATGACGTCTTCCTTCTTGCAGGTAGCTGATGAGTGTTCCAGGTTTGAGGTAGATTGTGCGCTCAATTCCCTTCGAATCAACTTATTTGGTTTGACACTCAGCTCATCAACTGCCTTTCTTTTGAGTGTGCTACACATGTGTTGTTTTTCAATTTCTTGTTCTGAAAGGGGGTCATGGTTATGGTCGTTTTTAAAAGAAATGATACGATTTACCTCGTGGTCAGTTACTATAAAAACCGTGCATTTTCGGTTGGTGCATCGGAAAGTCTTCCTCCGCTTGCTCAGGAATTTATACTCAATTGGTATGTCCATATTTACAAGAAAACACCAACAAACACGAAACAACGCACGAAATTCACTGATTACCTATGAAATTATCACGAAAGATGACTAGAACTCGGGTTGATAATGCACGAGAAACTGACTAGAGTGATAGGTTCGAGAACTACATATCAACCGAACGGTATGTACCAGTGCTTGTTTGCCCAGGTGCGTCCAAAGTGATCGTTCGCTGAAAGAAATACGTGTGGCCAAACGGGCGCCCCGTGCAGTGTTGTTTGGGCGCAAGGTGCGTCCAAACGTCATTCTCCCGCAACACCAGGTGAATGAAGAGCTGAGCAATCATGAAGGACAGAAAGGTGGAAAAGCAGATGACGTCTTCCTTTTTGCTCTCTTGAATCAGTTATTAGTCCGGTTTGATAATGCCGATTTAGGTAGATATTATGCCGGTTCGATAACATGCTTCATTGATTAAAATGTTGAAGTTTGCCTAAGAAGTACTACTACAAACTACCAAATCAATCGAACATCTCGGCTTCGGCTAGTGGCTGTTTTGAGGGTCGAGCTGGAGATGTGAAGTCATTACATCGAGTTGATGGATTTCAGGTCTGAAAATGCGAACTACCTACTTTATTGGTTTTTGCCATAATAGTCAATAGTGCTCTTTTAGGAATATAAAGATAGGTATACCCGCCAGACGTACCGCACGTAATAATAGGTCCCCACGTTAAACAGCCAGACGTCAAGGATGGATTCTTCTAATTTCCAATGAAAAGTTCCTCAGCAATTTTTGGTTTATTATTCTGTGAATAATACACCTATGTATTCGCTCAGCAAAAAATTTTTATAACACCCCCTCAAACTTTTTTCTTTTCCGTTTCAAGGTGTGTAGATTCCAAAAATGCAATGTCCGTCCGCCGTACGCCGTATCACGTGTTCCGGCTTCATTTTCGGTCTAAAAAAGTCGATCTTTCGCACACATGCTCCATTTGGGCCCTAGTTGTGTCCCGAAACTTTTCAGCCCGATCGGAATACACCCAGGGGTGTTATGAGTGAAAATGTGTGTAAAAATAGGTACTTTTTGCGTTTTAGCAACATGTAAGTAACATGAGCTTTTGAGGTATCTTTTTCCATGTTTTTGGGGACGATAAGACCGAATATGAAGTCGATTTTGACCAAGGAGTGGAAAATTGAGGTTGTACCAGATGTTCAGCTCCCAAAATTGATTTTTTATGAGTCAAAAACCTGCGAAATCGTCTGAAATCACCATCAATTTGTATAATAACACTAGAAAAAGTGTCAACACGTGGATCAAGACGATTAAATGGTACAATCAATGATCAAAGGTAATTTGAAAAAAAAACGCTGCAAATCCCTGCACAACGGTTTATTATTTTGTATAGAATACCCTTCTGTTACAGATCACAGCTCTATGTATAGATAACCCGTCTATATAATATGATATGTACTATTCTATACATATTATGTAGATCGCAGACCCTCCGTAGGTTGGTACCTAACCCCGTACTCGTTACTAGGTACCTACCTAAATCACGAGTTAAATGTTGCTAAAATAATTCTGCCGATGACAAACAGTACCTAACAAAAAGAAACACACATAATGAAGTTCTGAAAAGAAATTGTTGATGAGGAGTGAAAAAAGTTGCAAAAGTACCTACCAAAACACTCCAGCCCCTTCTACGTAGATGGTATAATGAACCGTTGTGTAATAATTTACCGTTGAGTAATGATTTACCGTAGTAATAATTTACCCATCAATAATACTTCAACGTTTGTTCAAGTTTCACTACCTACCAACAAACTCCAAAAGAGCCATCATTTTTCAAATTAAATAATATCACAGAACAACCAACTCGACTTCATACTCCGCCAATATAATCAGGTGATCCCTACCAATGATTGGCCGTATTCACAAATTCCTATTGTGGGCGCGTCTCTGGTTACGAGATTTGGTTTGAATTGTATACAATTTCATTCACACTGGAGTCGAAAATGCCTGTCGGTGCAAACTTCGGGGCCTTACTGTGAACGAACGGCTGGACGTACGATGCTGCGGATGGTCTTGAAAAACTTGCAAGTTCAAGAACTATTTAAAACCGTAAAAATATTTACGTAAAAAAATAGTATAGGCGTTTTGAAAATTTCAACCCCTATTTTGAACCCCTTAGAGATGACTCACAGTAACGTCGAGCTTCGAGGACCAGCTAGACGCCGAACGGAACCTATAACCCGAATTTCATCAATTTTTTTTCATGGTAACTAAGAAAAGTGGCCCGTACGGCGTACGGCGGACAGACAGAAATATTTTTATTGCAGTTTTGGATTCTACATACCTTGAAACGTAAACCATCAAATTTTGAGGGGGGGTAAGAATTTTGGTTTATTATTTTCAATAATGAACCATTGGAATCGAGCATGAAAAAAAAATTCTTACCCCCCCTCAAAATTTGAAGGTTTACGTTTCAAGGTATGTAGAATCCAAAACTGCAATAAAAATATTTCTGTCTGTCCGCCGTACGCCGTACGCCATACGCCGTACGGGCCACTTTTCTTAGTTACCATGAAAAAAAATTGATGAAATTCGGGTTATAGGTTCCGTTCGGCGTCTAGTTGGTCCTCGAAGCTCGACGTTACTGTGAGTCATCTCTAAGGGGTTCAAAATAGGGGTTGAAATTTTCAAAACGCCTATACCATTTTTTTACGTAAATATTTTTACGGTTTTAAATAGTTCTTGAACTTGCAAGTTTTTCAAGACCATCCGCAGCATCGTACGTCCAGCCGTTCGTTCACAGTAAGGCCCCGAAGTTTGCACCGACAGGCATTTTCGACTCCAGTGTGAATGAAATCGTCGGCTCGGTGGTAAAAATAGTTAAGTGACATTTTTTACGAAATCCATGTTTCGTGTTTTCTGGGTGCTTGGAGACGTGATTAATACGTTGGAAACGTCTAAATTGAGGAAATCTCAGCAGTTTTCACGAAAAAAAGCAAAATGCGTTTTACCTCCGAAAGACTTGCGGATTTCTTAGTTAAGTGCCACATAATCATTTTTACTTGAAAAAATTCGATTCAGGTAAAACTGATTAAGTGACAGTTGACTTATAATGAACACACAGACAATACATTCCTTACAGCCTCATTCGACCTCCAGAGTGTCCTCCAAATACCCTCTGGTGAGGTTTCATTGCTATACTATAGCAGGAAACTGAACGCGTACAACCTAGCTATCTATGAAGGAGCTGGAGACAATAAGGGGTTCTGCTATTGCTGGGAGGAGACGAATGGAGGAAGAGGGAGTTGCGAGATCGGAACGGCCCTACTCAGGTGGTTTGAAGGGTTACCTGACCATGTGCGAGAAGTGTCTCTTTTTTCTGACACATGTGGGGGGCAAAATCGTAACCAGCAAATTGTGAGCCTCTTTCTATTCGTGGTCAATAACTTTCCAAACATCGACGTGATAGAACACAAGTTTTTTGAAAGTGGTCATTCACACATGGAGGCTGACTCAATGCACAGCGCCATTGAGTCAGCCAAAAAGTACGTTCCTGTTCATACCACGCATGACTGGATGACAATCATGCGTATGGCCCGCTCCCAAAGGAACAAGACGAGGCTGGAACCATACCATGTGGAGGAGTTGAAATTTCATGATTTCTATGACCTAAAAAGTCTTTCCGCAGAAGTCCTTCTGAACAGATCCACCGATGTTGGAAACAAAAAAATCAACTGGCTGAAGATAAAGCGTTTTCGCTTTAAAAAGTCGACGCCGAATCTTATTGAATATAGTGAAGACTTTCAAAGTGAGTACAAGACTCTAAATGTGCTGGGCAGCAAGGAGTTGCCACCATCTAAAAAAAATTAAAAAGTTCCCTGAAGCCCTAAAAAAACTTTATAAAAAACGGCTTCCCATCACGCTGGCCAAAAAGAATGATTTGCTATCATTATGCAAGAAAGGGGTAATCCCCAAGATTTATCACAATTGGTATCAGGCTCTGCCAGCGTCTAAGTCAAAAAAGGTGGTAGATCTGACGCCAGAGAGTGACGAAGAAGTTGAGGAGATGGAGTGACGAGTAACAATTTTATTCTTCCCTGAGCTTTCGTCATTTTTTATTTTGTTACCTCGCATACCTACTGTTCCTTTCTAGCTTTCTCTGTTCATATCAATAATTTATTATTAAATAAATCATTTAATTGAGTTTTAATGCGTATTTTTGTGTCTATTTAACAACCAAAAAAATTCTGGTTAAGTCCAGAGTACCACAACTTCCTTAAGGTAAAATGGATAAACTACAATTATTATCAACCGTTGCGAGTGTTATTATTCTGCTTCAAGCATTTGAAACTGAGTATAAATCCACCGGTGAACAAAAATTATTCAACTCAACATGTCGAAATTGGTTCTAAATGACGAAATTTCGAATATTGTTCACAATGGTTAACTTCATGGATCACTTTGGACAGTGGAGGTAAAAATAGGTATGTGCATTTTCTTAATGTTTTCGAGCTAAAATATCGTTTCTAATCTTCAAAAGGTAAAAAAAACACTTGGTAACGTCAGATTGGCTCCTCTGCTCATAAAATTTCCACATTGTAAAGTGGGCAACGCAATATGCTGGCTAGGACCCTGTTTTTAAGATGGTCAAAACTTCTCACTGCTCTCCTGTAAAGTTACCAAAATGTCACTTAACTATTTTTACCACCGAGCCGACGAAATTGTATACAATTCAAACCAAATCTCGTAACCAGAGACGCGCCCACAATAGGAATTTGTGAATACGGCCAATCATTGGTAGGGATCACCTGATTATATTGGCGGAGTATGAAGTCGAGTTGGTTGTTCTGTGATATTATTTCGCTTGAAAAATGATGGCTCTTTTGGAGTTTGTTGGTAGGTAGTGAAACTTGAACAAACGTTGAAGTATTATTGATGGGTAAATTATTACTACGGTAAATCATTACTCAACGGTGAATTATTACACAACGGTTCAGTATACCATCTACGTAGAAGGGGCTGGAGTTTGTTGGTAGGTACTTTTGCAACTTTTTTCACTCCTCATCAACAATTTCTTTTCAGAACTTCATTATGTGCGTTTCTTTTTGTTAGGTACTGTTTGTCATTGGCAGAATTATTTTAGCAACATTTAACTCGTGATTTAGGTAGGTACCTAGTAACGAGTACGGGGTTAGGTGCTAACCTATGGAGGGTCTGCGATCTACATAATTATGCATAGAATAGTACATATTATATTATATAGACGGGTTATCTATACATAGAGCTGTGATCTGTAACAGAAGGGTATTCTATACAAAATAATAAACCGTTGTGCAGGGATTTGCAGCGTTTTTTTTTTTCATGCTCGATTCCAATGGTTTATTGAAAATAATAAACCAAAAGGAGCGTAGTACCTACCTAATTCAAGTTTTGGGGGCCAAAATTTGTGGAAACCACCAGAAATAGCTATTTAAATTATTTTACATGAAAGAAACAATAAATAAACAGCCAGCATTTCTGTAGACCAATAAAATAATAGAATAATAAACCCATGTGACAAGGACTTTGCAGCGTTTTTAACCCTTTGTTTTCGTGAGGATTTTCACTTATCGATATTTTCGACAGCGACATTGGTGATTTGTTACTTTGTCAAAATAATTAATCGATGTTCTACCACTGGTTGCCTCTATTTTTGGTGGGCGCTCGAAAAATTCAAATTTCTTTCTCCTTCAAATTGGATACATACCATATTAAGTGCAAGTGCCTCAATATTGAGCGCGGATAGTAGAAAATCCTCGTTAGACGATTTGTACCTGCCCTTCTTCTTTACAAAAAACAATCAAAAACAACCGCGACTGACTGATTGCCCTCCTCAAACGAAACGAAGGTACCTAGCGGATGGCACAAAAATAAATCGCAGTGCGTTCGCAATCGCAGAGATTAACTTCCTAGTGCAGTTGTCCTTGGAAGGAATCTCCTTCTGTCCGGCGTAGTGGGTACCTATCCCATTCATGAGTCAACAGTCGTGAGTGGAAGCACGGGAGGATGGAAATTACACCGTTGAACTTCAACGCTCCAACCTGTATTATCATACCATTTTATTACCTGCCCGTATATTATTAAAGGTAATCGTGACGTAAAAAAAGAGATGTGGGGGTCAACAAAAACTTTGAATGTAAACAATGAAGTTTATTATAATTAAACGTCGTAATTTATCAAAATACAAGGAATGGAAACTAGCATAACCACTTGGAAACTTCTCTCTTTAGCACTCACTTGGCGGGGTTGGTCTGAATAACGGTCAGTAATAACAGGGATTTAGCTAGGGAACTAGCAGGGATCCAAAATTTTTGAACGTCGAACATTGAGATGTTACCAGTATTTATTGTATTCATGGTGGTTCATATTATGTAGAAGTTGGTCGGTTGGCGCTGGTACCAATGAACCTAGGTATGTTCGATCTCTCAGAGCAGAGGTTTTCCCCTCCACTTGTCAGTCTTGTGGGTTAGCATCCTGTGCATGTGGCGCTACCGACCAACTCCACAGGCTCATTTCATATATAAGAACAAACCACGTTGGAACTAAAATAAAATCTCCAAAAGCACCTGAGTCTGACAATAAACGTAGGTACCTGGTGGACTCCATGGGAATAATTTTTCTTGAAACTGTGTGGTATTGCTATTATACGGGAAGGTACGTAATTGGCCAATCTCTGGTAATTATTACGTCTACAGTCTAAACCTTACCTCATTTCTACACATATTTAAATGTACGAATCAACTTCCGGTCATCCTATAATTTTAGCGAATTTTCGAAGAAAAAGAAGCTATTGTTCTCGGTCCAAAATTTTTAAAACACGAATTTCCGAAAGATTTTTATACCAAAATCCGTTTCAGACCATCCTGAATTCACTGCCGAAAGACACCAAAAATTATATGTATATATATATATATATATATATATATATTTATATATTTATATATGTATGTGTCATTCCAGACGATAACTCTAGAAAGAATTGAGATAAAAAGTTCAAATTTGCACGAAAAATCTGTCTTGGCAATCGACAGGCTAAGTTCGTAGATGGGCAGAATCGGGTCACTCTAAGGGGGAGTTTTGGGGAGTTTTATGGGGGAAAAATTACCCATAAATTCCCAAAATGAAAAAGTCTGACAAGTGACACCTCATTTTAAAGGTTTTTGTACGCTGAACACGATGGTGAAATCAGAATTGCGATATCTCATTCCGTTCTCAAACTAGAGCACTTTGAAGATGAAGGAACGTGGTTATTTCTTGAGATGTTCTTCCTGGTTCGTCTGCTCTAATCTGATAACGGAATGGGATATCGCAATTCTGACTTCACCATCGTGTTCAGCGTTGGAAAATCTACAAACCGAGGTGTTACTCGGCAAAAAATGGAACAAAAAATTTGTTACGTAGGTATGCCCATATTTGATGCATACCGAATTAACCGAATAGCGTCATACTTGAATACCTATAATTACCCAATAAGTTTAAGATTGCCCATATTTGAATGGGATATCCCAAAGATCACATTTTATATAAAATCAGTTAGTTCTTCGAAAATTCGCTCTTATAGCCATGCTGCATGACTGTGGTTTTTTTTTTCAATCTCTCCACCACTTGCATGGTTTACTTTTTGCGGGGGTTCGTTGATTACCTCAAGTTCGTTGTTCCATTCCCAAGGCATTTTACCCAGGTAGCTTTGTACAAGTGCCAATTACCTGTATCGCAGTTTGTTGCTGTGTGCAGCTTCATTCGTCCATTTCGTCGTAACGATCCTCAAACTGAGCTGGAGTTTCCCTTTCGTCCGTCATGGAACAGACGAGATATCGGGAACTGACCATTTTCAAAGCTCATCAGCGTCGTTAGAGGTTTTTTCGTCGTCGACCCCATCAGGGCCGAGAAAACAAAACTACACGAAGCGGCATTGGAAAAGAATAATGTTAGTAGGTAGGTACTTAGAATTACTACTAGATTACTTAGAATGGATACCTAGATACTACTGCACACTCTAGTGCATCATTAAGGACACGAAATTTATATTATACATATTGAAGGCTATCCATGTCTCCAGTCTCACTGACCGCATGAAAACTTAACTTACATTTTATTAGTTATGAAAAATACTACTAGCACTGAAACCAAAATTCAGAGCACTTGATTTCAAGGCCTCCTTAGCTTCAGTGGTTTTTACCTATCGCATGAAATGAGCATGCGCCATAACGTCGCCTCGCCTGCTACTCCAAGCTGAAACCCTAATTACACTTGTTGAAGTGATTCATCAGCATACCTTGATCAGTTCTGGCTGGAAATGTTAACTAACCCGGCGACCGGGCTGTACTAGACCAATAAGGCCCAGGAAAGCTTTTAGCTTTTAGCTGAATCAACTGAGTTTCGGATTACGCAGGCTAAAATAGACGAAGCAGGTATTTATACAGAATAAATTATGGGTCAGACATCAAGTTTGTCACGTGGTCGTTGAACTGATTTGACGGGCTGCATACGATTAACTCAAATGTGGCTACGGGTGTGGTTTTAGCTAATTTTCGAAGAAAATGTAGCTATTTGGCTCGTTCCAAAATTTCAGAGATTCTCCCTGTGAAACGGAAACACCTCCAAAATCCGTTTCATGTATCGGAGGCCTAAATGATAGATTTTCAATTTTCCATATATGTACATATTTGTATTTATGTATATGTATGGTGCGTGTGTGTCATTTCGCACGATAAGTCCCTTAACTTCCATGGTAAAAAATTCGTTCTTGCGCAGAAAAATCCCTCTCCAATCCATCATTAATCTTGCGCAAGATATGTTATGGGTTCGTTACCCATCCCAATCAGGCTGTTATCAGGGGTCCAAATTTAAAAATTTTTGGTCCAAAAAATCATAATAAAAACGATTTAAGCAACTTAGGCATGTGGGGGTGTTGTCAATAATGTTTTACTGTTATTGTTTTATTGTTGGGGCGCTGAATCGATTGCAGCTGTTCCCAGTCGATTACAAGCACCCAGCGAACCAAGTCAACAACATTTTCGAAATATTTTAAAAAATGCATTTTTTTTCATGTAGGTGTGATGTATGAGTATGTTAAATCTTATAGTCAACCGGAGGAATGCAGGTTCAATTCCTCCTGTGTATGACAAAAGGTGTATTCGCCCTTCGACCGGGAACCTTTTGATTCAACTCATCCTTGAATCTTTTGGAAATGAACCAAATGAGGTAGCCAAGTGCGAGTGGTTCTGGTATTGGTGTCTAGAAGTTCTCAACACATATTTCAACCTACCTTTAGATTCTTCATCTATGGTACAAACTGCGTAGGTATTTATGAAATGCTAGTAGGAAAACCCGGTGCAATGGGCAATGGGTACAATGGGCTCTTGAGCGGTAGGTATCGAACAGAATCCAAGAAAAATTCGCACATGATAATGGTAATTTCACACATTTCTCATAGATACGAACCTGTTTCATGTCTGTATGTGTATTTGGAAAAATGATGAAAACTGTGGGTCCACTACTCAGAGCGATATAGTCTGACGATGAATCCCATCGCTGTACCCAGGAACCTGACGTGAAATCTTCAACCCCGCTTCTAACAAAGCATCACCACAGCTACTCCATTCTTAAGATTGAAGACACATCTTCACGAATCACTTGGGACGGTAAGAAACATGAGGGCAACCACCTATCAACTAGGTTCGCGAATATTCCTACGATGAAATCAGATCGTGGAATATTTTCTTTAACGGCATGTCCCACAAAACTAAGGTTGAAACCCCCGTGAAAAACTTATTTCCGACAACACCCACCTCATTTTGACTTGGGGTCGAAATTGACACGCTGTCTTTAAGGACGGCGAGGAATTCAATCAAAGAGAAGATCTAGAAGATCGAGCTATCCTGTACACTGGCCCGGAACTTGCTGATCATAACGAGACCACCCAGTTAAAATCCGTTCAGCCGTTTGGCCCTGATGCCATCACACACATACAAACTCGTGAAAATAGAATAAATAGAAAATATAATAAGATATTTCTTATTTTTACCATGTGTTTCCGTTAATTTTTGGTAAGGGGCGTCATTCGACATGCGAGAGAATCTTCCTAGGGTTCAGTCTTTCCGGTCAAATGTGATGATAAACCCTTGGCGGAAACCCATTTGTTTTACTGTTTAGGTGGTTACAAAACCGGTGATCATATTCATTGAACATCATGTTTTGAGAACATTGTCTTTCATTGGAATGAAAATGCCTGAGCCCTATCGTATGAGTCAAACTGACTTGGGTTTCAAAAAAATGGCATGTGAGGTGTCATTCACCATGTTTTTTGTTCTTGTTTTTTGCCACTTATCGATTGCGATTAGTTTAATCACGATCAGACTGCATCAAAAAATGATAAAAAATCACAATTTGTTTGGTTCAAAACACCCAAAAATGATTTGTTTGGCGTAATTTTTCTGCACGACGTGCCACTGGTCTCAACTAATTCCCAGCCAAGCCGTAATGAGTGCTCTAGCAGATGGCCATTAATATAAATTCTCTGTTTCCCAAACAGTTTCTTCGAAAATTTGCTCCCTAAGCCATGCTGCATGACTGGAACCTGGCGCCGTCTTCAAAATTTTGTTGCATTGGCTTTGAATTAATTACTTTTGTTCACTTATTTTTTACTTTTTAGTTTAATACAACTTTTTTGATGTCCCTTTTTTGTTGAAATTTTTTTTGCTTTTTAGTTTGATCAACAGATTATAAACAAAAATTAGTTTCGAAAAGGTGTTTGTGAATTATTTCATACTTTCTAGTTCGTTTTTCGAAGTATTTTTTTTTTTTCAAATACAATTTAAGAAAGTTATTTAAGTAGGTACATACCTACCTACACTTTTCTATGCCAACGGCAATACCAACCCAATACTGGCTTGATACTATTAGCCCAGTAATATACCTCAATGTATCAAGTACGGATACTATCATTGCTGGGGCATTCGCAGTATTTGGCAGGCTGTTTTGTGCTGCCAAATCGTGGTGTCTGTCAAAGCACTGGAAATCGAAGAGTGTCAAGGGGCTAGTACAGGCCCAGTACTAATTTTCACTTACAAAACTAGTACGGGATCACCGGGGGATGGTACCCTTTCATCTGAAAAAATATTCATTGACATCGATTTCAGGAATACATGCTTGACAAATTTATTAAAAAAAAAAAAAATTAAATCAAATTTAAAAAATTAGAAGCAGGTCAAATTGAGAACCTCCTCCTTTTTTTAACAATGTGTTTAAAATTGAAAAGCTATTTGTATCTATGATGATGTAGTGGCGTGGATATTTCAAAACAGATATCTTGGTGGGCTTCCCTATCTTGTTAGATTCGTAACGAAAATGTCATTTTTACCCTATTTATATAATTATATTCACCTTGTTACTACTAAATGATAGAACCTCTCATTCACGATTCCGAAGCACTGTCCAGTTTGGCGGTACCTAAGCAAACTATTGACTTCGTTCTGTAAATATTAGTTGTTTATTTTTCAAGTATCTTTCGAGGAAGGTCGGTGTACTATTCAGTATTTCAAACGATCTGTTTACACCCAAGTTGAAGGACACTATCAGTCAGTCAGGCTGCCCATGTCAGTCCCTTATCCCACTCCGCTCGGTACCTACAGCATGAAGACCGCTCACTCCCGCTTCTGCTGGTTATAAACTCTGCCTGCCTGGCGGTCTCTCTTCAGTCGCTTCCTTCGCCCGTCAACATGAACCAATTTTCGACCACAGTCTTTCTCTCACTGATCGCTGTTGCTGCATCTTGCCGAAATGCTCATTTGCTAAGTAAGTTCATTACAGTTAGATAGCTAGCTATGCATTCAATCTAGATTTAGACCAGTCGAAACATCGACTAGCAGAATAAGATCGAGGTCTCATTGAAAACTTTTTCAATATAGTGGAATGGGAACAGCTGTACAGAACTATTTTTCAATGTTCCTAGTAGATATTCATCACCGTGATAGCCCGCCTAATGTAACACTGTCGAAACCGCTACAATATAGGTAGGCAGATACACCTAGCTAGGTACTTGTGTCTTTTTGTCCTTACTTTCTACAAATCTACAAGACACCTGCACAACTTACAATCTCGGTCAATTTCGCACCCAGTATCAAATTTCACGATCATGCAATGGCTACCTTCTTATTCACAACTAGCGTTCATAATTTAAAATGTTTCTTCGAAAGATTCCACTAGCTGTAAGCTCAGTCACCTGCAGGAACTTCAAGAACAGAAAAAACGCACTGAAGACAGTTTTTAATCGATAAATGACAAAGGAATTATTTTACAGATTTGCGACTTTACAATGGTATTTGAGAAAAACATAAAACACACTTGGGGATCTAGATGAATTAATCTTTTCAAACTTCCCAGCTCGAGCCGTGAGACTAGACTTAGCGCGTAGCCCCAGCCCTATTATTCTCGCGGGACTAAGCCTTCTACTCTAGAACTCTGGTATACCTACATGATCTCCATGTTTCTAGATAGGTTATAAAACTACCAATAAACCAGAGGATGGTCCTAATCAATTTATTAAGCTCAGATTTAAATTGTTGACAAATTATGATTCAATTTCTTTGATTTTGCAAGTAGGTATTCAATAATGATATTTATGTTGGAAGAGATGGCATAACGTTTGGCCTGAATTAAGGAGCGGTGGGCCTCGTTCATTTAGGCCAACTAATTCTTTGCTACCTCTGCATATTCAAGACAGAATATCGAAGTGCAAAGGTTTGTAGTTGGCTCAAGCTCTTATTTGCTGAGCTGAAGTTACTATTGAAGTTAACCTACGAGCGCGTGATTGGCAAAATACTGTTTGTTACCTAGCAGTAGATACATTTATTACAACTTCTGGACTTCGGTTGTCAGGGTTCAAAAAGTCTGCCGAGTTTATTGGCACACGGCTTCCTTGTATCGATGGCATGGTCGTCATTAAACGAACGATAGTTACATAATAATAAATCCCTGATAATAAATTAACATTGTAATAATGTCACTGACAATTGGTTCATAAGCAATAATATTACTACACAGGCAAAATCCGCTGTAGGTCAATTATTGACTAAAGCAGATTTCGCCTTTGGCCATGCGCGATGACCATACCAGTGATCATATCATTCTGAAATTCAAAGGGGGCCATCTAGGGCCTAACCCGCATGCTCCCTGAAAATGTCAGCAAAATCTGAATTGAGTTGAGGAAGTTATGCGTGCGGCACGGATTTGCAGACATACACCGAACCATATTTTTTCAGAAAACTCCAAAACGTAAAACGCGGGTGAACATTTTGATTTGGGAGATGATTAAAAAAAGATTTCCTCTCAAAAGTGAAAACAAAGCATCCGCTACGTTGGTCGGCTCGGAAGAAAATAAAACGCTTGCGTACAAGTCGGCAACACAGTGATACATTTTCATGTTGTATCACAAGCTTTATCTTGACACTAGGTAGGTAACTAAGAATAATTCTCGCTTGTTCTTTCTTCATCATCAGGAAAGAAACTGTAACGCTGTTTGGTGTGATTTCTTAATTTTGCGCTCTTTCAAACAACTTGGGCTGTTTCTTACGCTCACGATTTTCTCGTTGTCTTGCTTGCAATTTCCTTTTCCTCTCAGATGACGATCGCGTTTGTAGGAATCGTTTATATATATTTCTTTGTCAGTGATGTCTGGCGAGAAAGGATCGATAATGAACTGACGATACTTCCGTATCCTTCGTACACTACGTAATCGCAATTTACAAAGGAACCTGTTCACACACAAAACGGGTAATCGCAATTAAAAAACGCTGCAAATCCCTGCACAACGGTTTATTATTTTGTATAGAATACCCTCCTGTTACAGATCACAGCTCTATGTATAGATAACCCGTCTATATAATATGATATGTACTATTCTATTATATACATATTATGTAGATCGCAGACCCTCCGTAGGTTAGTACCTAACCCCGTATTCGTTACTAGGTAGCTACCTAAATCACGAGTTAAATGTTGCTAAAATAATTCTGCCGATGACAAACAGTACCTAACAAAAAGAAACGCACATAATGAAGTTCTGAAAAGAAATTGTTGATGAGGAGTGAAAAAAGTTGCAAAAGTACCTACCAACAAACTCCAGCCCCTTCTACGTAGATGGTATACTGAACCGTTGTGTAATCATTTACCGTTGAGTAATGATTTACCGTAGTAATAATTTACCCATCAATAATACTTCAACGTTTGTTCAAGTTTCACTACCTACCAACAAACTCCAAAAGAGCCATCATTTTTCAAGCGAAATAATATCACAGAACAACCAACTCGACTTCATACTCCGCCAATATAATCAGGTGATCCCTACCAATGATTGGCCGTATTCACAAATTCCTATTGTGGGTGCGTCTCTGGTTACGAGATTTGGTTTGAATTGTATACAATTTCATTCACACTGGAGTCGAAAATGCCTGTCGGTGCAAACTTCGGGGCCTTACTGTGAACGAACGGCTGGACGTACGATGCTCCGGATGGTCTTAAAAAACTCGCAAGTTCAAGAACTATTTAAAACCGTAAAAATATTTACGTAAAAAAATAGTATAGGCGTTTTGAAAATTTCAACCCCTATTTTGAACCCCTTAGAGATGACTCACAGTAACGTCGAGCTTCGAGGACCAACTAGACGCCGAACGGAACCTATAACCCGAATTTCATCAATTTTTTTTCATGGTAACTAAGAAAAGTGGCCCGTACGGCGTACGGCGTACGGCGGACAGACAGAAATATTTTTATTGCAGTTTTGGATTCTACATACCTTGAAACGTAAACCATCAAATTTTGAGGGGGGGTAAGAATTTTTTTTTTTCATGCTCGATTCCAATGGTTCATTATTGAAAATAATAAACCAAAAGGAACCGCTTCTTAATCTTGATTCAGAACTTGAAAGGAAATACAACAATTTAGGGATAATTTACGGAATCATTTACGGGTTGCAAGGTTACCACGATCCGGGTTACACAGCGGTGCTAGGTTACCACACGCTATACTAGTAAACAATTACTTTCTTCATTACCTAATGTATGTTGCTGACTATCTTGTTTACCCACCTTTTTTTCATCATGCTCAGCTCAGCTACCGCGCAAGGTATGGGGGTACCGTTAACAAGTATTCAATAAATCACACGATTCCAACGATTAGTGAACGATTTCTGTACGATGAAAATGGCAAACAAGAAGTTCCGTAGAAACGAATCGGTTGTAAGCGAGAATAATCAGAAATGGTGCACACCGCGTTTTCCTGTCGCTTTTCGGTAACGCTTTTCGATTTTGTGCGCCAAAGTAAAGACATGAAAATGTCAAAAGACGAAAGAACAGAAAACATCATATTATAGCCCCATTTAAACGAGCAATTAAGTTGCCCGATTCCGGCTCCAAAAAATTGCCATCAATCAACAACGATAGAAAGTGTTGGTGTATCCTAACCATATTTTTCAGAAGCTCTGAAACGTAAAACGCGAGTGTTGATTTGGGAGACGAATAAAACAAGTTTTCTTCTCATAAGTGAAAGCAAAGCTTCCGCTACCTTGGTCGACTCGGATCATCTACCATACTCTCCATTGCATCCAAAACCCCCACAGATCACGCTGCAGTAGCTGAATGTTACAGGGGCTAGGCAGCTAATCAGCGGGCTCGTGGATGACGGTAGTTGTATTAAAGTGGGTTCCAAGCCACTGTAACATCCACCGAAACGAGCAGGCTGATTTGTTGGCAAAACTTGGCTCGGTGTGAGCCCAACAGGACGATCCATTCCAGTCAGCTCTGCAAATAGGATTCTCAGCAGTAAGACAACTTAAACTGCGAGGAGTAAACGGAATGGGCAGGCGGCTGGGAAAGTATGGCAGACGCTCCTAGATGCACCACTTCTTTTGGGGAATGAAGAGGGATCAATTGCCCAGAGGAGAAGCCGTTTCGTTATTCCGCCTCACCACGTGTCACGAATGTGTCCAAAAGCACCTTTTCCGTATAGTAGTGGTTGATTCCCCAAGCTGTCCGCTATGCCAACAAGGAGACTTGGATGCTGAGCACCTACAAACATGCGCAGCCTTTACTGATGTCTCAACGGACACGCTTAATGAGAGCCAAAAGATGGTCAAACTATAATACTGGGCCCCCTATAGCCGAACGACTTCATAGTCAAGAGCTCAGGCGTTATCTGAAAGAAAAAAAAACCACAGTCATGCAGCATGGCTATAAGAGCGAATTTTCGAAGAAATAACTGATTTTATGTAAAATGTGATGTTTGGGATATCCGTAACAAATTTTTTGTTCCATTTTTTGCCGAGTAACACCTCGGTTTGTAGATTTTCCAACGCTGAACACGATGGTGAAGTCAGAATTGCGATATCCCATTCCGTTATCAGATTAGAGCAGACGAACTAGGAAGAACATCTCAAGAAATAACCACGTTCCTTCATTTTCAAAGTGCTCCATTTTGAGAACGGAATGAGATATCGCAATTCTGATTTCACCATCGTGTTCAGCGTACAAAAACCTTTAAAATGAGGTGTCACTTGTCAGACTGTCTCATTTTGGGAATTTATGGGTAATTTTTCCCCCCATAAAACTCCCCAAAACTCCCCCTTAGAGTGACCCGATTCTGCCCATCTACGAACTTAGCCTGTCGATTGCCAAGACAGATTTTTCGTGCAAATTTGAACTTTTTATCTCAATTCTTTCGAGAGTTATCGTCTGGAATGAGACATACATATAAAAATATATAAATATATAAATATATAAACATATAAATATATAAATATATAAATATATATATATACATATAATTTTTGGTGTCTTTCGGCAGTGAATTCAGGATGGTCTGAAACGGATTTTGGTATAAAAATCTTTCGGAAATTCGAGTTTTAAAAATTTTGGACCGAGAACAATAGCTTCCTTTTCTTCGAAAATTCGCTAAAAATAAAGGGAAAAACTCGGCGCTGCGCGCCTCGCCAGGGGGCAAGCCCCCTGGAACCCCGGATGCTTACTGCTTAGAGCCTACGGCTAAAATTCAAGAAACATGGAACATCATGCTTTAGCCGCGCTTTTTATGCTTCTGTAGCCGCACTGTTATGATTTCACTTCGTCACCAGGATACAACCAAGTGACTACCAAACAAGCGTCATTTTACTATCCATTTATAACATTCATTTATATAGTTATATGTAGTATGAAACTAGGAAATAAATACCAAGAACAAATACGAAATAAATTCGTGATAAATCACAGCTTTCCAACGAATGGAAAACGATTTTTGTCCGATGAAAATGAAAGAAGTTTCATTTCTCTAGCAACTACTCGGTTGTACGTGAAAATCATCGTTAAAATTTCGTTCCACTTCCGCGTTACCCATCCCGCGTCACCCATCCCGCGTAACGTTTTTCGGCTAGTTAGTCCAAGGCTAAAGCATGTTCCATGCTAAAAGGCCCTGATTAACACACAGACGCACAAGGACACACGCTCACAAACACACGCGCGCACGCACATTTTTATATAGTACTGCATATATAATAATATAATATAATAATAAATAATACTACAATTATATAATAATGTAATTGCGCTTTATATAATAGGATTAGGTATGGAGTCGTCCCCTTCGAATTTCAACTTTAAAACATTAGGTGGCTCAAAAAGTTTCACTAGGTAGCGAATGGGGGGGAAAGAATACGTACCTTCCCGTATGTACACGTAATTTAGACGTCAAAATTGATTGTGTTTCTTCACAATTGATTGTTTCTCGAGAATTAATCTAAAATGTAACCTGTTGGCCATGATTCCACATCGAATGACTTGCATGAAGTCCCTTCCATTTGCTGGGAACGCAATAAATAGCAAAAAAGCTACTTATTTCAACCCCCCTCCCCCCGCGCAAATTAATACTAAACTGATTGCGCTCATCGGTGAAGTAGCTAAACTCGTAGTAGCAATTTGTCGGCAGTGTCAGTTCTGGAAGGTCATCATCAGCGTTCGTTCTCTGAACTCGTTCCCTGGCGATGGGAAGATTTATGTGTACTTTGTTTTGAAGGTGATCTTCTCATCTCTCAAAATCGGAAAACGAAGGATTGCTGTGTTCTAACGTCTAAGAAATAGGTAACTTTGAAGTTTCGAGAGTTCAGATTCTATAAGTCGATTGTTACGAAATTTCTAGGGATCGTGCAGTTTTCTGATGGTCTCGGAACGATAGCAGTAAGTATGTTTGCGATTGCAAACAATGAAACCCTCGTATCTAATTATCTTCAGTCGAATGAAATTTCGGAAGATTATTTTGGTTGGTCTCAAATGCCCATAAAAATTCCTTGTTATCAGGAACAATAACCTGAGTGCTATCTCAAACAGAAGCCATTTCGTCGGTAACCAGTCTAAGTTCAAATAATGCTGCTTGTGATACCTAAACCTGGTGGCGAAAGCTCTGGTGGATAATGCGGAAAATGAAGAAGGAGGTGATAAGATGGAAACGAAGCATGGAAGAGGGTGATTCCTAAATATATATACAGGGTGTCCCAGTTCCTTCTGGAGAAACTCAGGGAATCGATTCTACTCTTCATTTGAAACAAAAAATGCTCAGTAGAAATTTTTCGAAAAATTCTTCGTTTAAAAGATATCCGACAATTTGTGTTTTTCCAACTTTTCATTAGGTAGGGTAAACCGTACAGTAATGAGACTCCAACAGTAATGGGACAGTCCCAGTTCAAATGGCGAAAATAAGGCTTCAATTCATTTGTTACCTACCAGATTTGCACAGGTGGTGCCTCCATTAAACATCTGAACGTCTACGATCGCCGGGACGCCAAGATACCAGGTGATCGACGACATCACGCCATTCATCGCCCAGACTACGGATTGACTAGTGAAAATTAATTTTTTGTTTAGAAATCTGTGTTTGCTGTTAAGCTTCTACACCTCACAATTTTCAACATTTTCGGATATTTCAGGTAAGAGAACATTCCTTACAGTTTTCTCTATAGTTTTAGCTAGTTGTTGGTGCATTTTGTTCAAGTCAAGCTTCACTTATGACCCTGTCTCTTTACTGTATGGTAATTTAGATGTTTAGACAGTAATGGCCCACCCGTCCCATTACTGTTTTATTCAATTTTCCGGTTATAATGAGTCACTGGAGAGTACTATTGATTATAAGATTGTGTGTATAAGAAACTTGAGTATAAAATGAGTCTACACAGTAATGGACGTAGGTGTCTCATTACTGTATTTGGTACTGTCCCATTATACCAATTCTGCCTATTCCACCTTATTTTTCATATTTTTTACCTTACAGAAATGCCGAAGTCCCCCCAATACTCTGAAGAGGCTTTGTTGAAGGCAATGGAAGCGTTCAAAGAGGCCGCCAACAACGAAAGTAGTCCTTTTAAAGCTTTACTTAGAATAAAGAATTTCTTGGGTGGTACAAATATAGTAGACCAAGAATCTAGGGAAGAGAACGTCCCTCCAAAAGTTCAAGTAACTACCTCAGACCCCATCCCTGTAATTGAATCCGTACGTGAAGAAGAGGAACTAGTAGATGATGTCCAAGAAGAAATGGATGGTAACCCCACCCCAGGAGGTAGCATTGAACGTAGTTCAGCTGAAGAAGATTGTACAAGAGAAAAAATCCCTCCAAAAGTTGCGAGCCCCATCCTTGTGGTTGAATCTACACAGATAGACGAACTAGTACCGGTTCAAGAATCTGGCGTTAACTCTACTCCTGATGAGGATAGTAGGGGTGCCCATCAAAATATTCTTGACAAATCTGCCTCGGCCAAGTCGGAAAGGGAAAAGGAACGTCGAAAGACTGAGCTATGCTATTACGTCCGATGAATACCGACAATCGTTGAGAAGAAAGATAGAAGAAAAGGAAATCCGAGAAAAAGAGAAAGAAGAACGGAAGAAGAGAAAAATAGAAAAACGTGAAGAGAAGTTATCTGAAAAAAATTTAAAACGTGTTTCAAATCTTTGCGATACATGCAAAACATGTATACGTAAAAACAAATTACAGCGCAGCAGTTGCAAGCGGAATTTCCACGTTAGGTGCGTCCCTCAGTTCCACAAGGACCACATTCCTGACGCAGAGGACTACCATCTTTACGTGTGTAACCACTGCTATAAAGAAGCAGGGAGTGACGAAGACAATTATAGTTTGGGCATTTCGTCTGATAGTGACACAAGTTGTGACATGATGTCAATGGAAGACATTTTGAATGCCTGTTCTTCCAAAATGTAAAGTTAGAGTGCAATAGGGGGAAGCTGAAGTTTTATGTTTTAGATTGAAATTTTGTGAAAATTTTTATATTGCAATTTTATTCCAGTTTTATTTGTAAATAAGATATTTTTACCGTTATCCGAGACCACATTTATTCTTTAATAGTTATTTTTCTTTTATTGATAGGGCAAAGCGGTGCTGAGACATTATTTTTCAACACAAATGTGACTTATTTCGAGGTGTCCCATAACTGAATTCAAATGTCTCCTTATAGAATGGTGTGTCCCATTACTATGTTTTTCGACTTTTCACAGTGATATGTAGATATGAAGTATATGAAATGTTGGAAATGAAAAAAATCATAGTTGATTGTTAAGAGGAGATCCTGGGGAATATCTTGGAATATACAGAACCCTTAAAAAGTTGAAAACAACTTACGTAATGCATTTGAAAAATATGAAAGTCCTTAACCGGTCCATTACTGTATGGTTTACCCTACTTACGCCAATAAATTCAAAAATATTGAGACTACAACATCAGAGTTACTTGAAATGTTGGCCAATATCAGTTGGAACATTTGAAAATGTCAAAATTTAACATTGTGAAAAAGATTGTACGTTCTACTGATACAAAAAAATACCTACAACTTGTCAAATTTCACTAAAACTTCTTCGTCTAATAGGCTTTACATTAATATACTTAGATTCAAAATCAACGTTGTAGTAGAGTTAAAAAATGATAATTGAACGTTTGAAAACATGAGCAGAGGTGAGCTGGTGGGGGGGGGGGGGGGTGGATTAATTAGACCTCGTAAAATAAAACTAACGCTTCCTTGACTGGTTGAATAAAAATAATGCTGGAATATGAAGGGGACATATCGAAGTTCAAACAACAACGAATTATTAGTTCCAACTTTTCAACATTCAATGAGAATGGACAGGGAGGTTTCACTAGAACCTAATTTTGCTTGCACAAGTATTTCTTAATAATGAATTATGAACCTCATCTTATCAAACTTCAACAGAACGCTTCTCTTCCACCGGTTCAGTTTAATGTGTCTCGTGGAAAGGTAGTTGTTATGCCGCTTTATTTTTCAAATCAGGAGTACCGAGATATGCTGCTCGTGTATGGATACTGTAACTGCAGCAGTACGATACTTGTAAAGCCTATTAGCTGAAGAAGTTTTTGTGAAATTTGACAAATTGGAGGTATTTTTTGTAACCTCAGTAGAAAGTACAATCTTTTTCACAATTTTAAATTTTGAAATTTTCAAATGATACATTATTACTATTACTATTATATTATACTATTACTATTACTGTTACATTATTGTTATTTATTATTGTTACATGATATTGGCCAACATTTTAAGTACCTACCTAACTCTGACCATTGAAAACAGAAGAATCTTACAGGAAATTTAACGTTCTTTCAAACGGTGTAATTAGATTTGCTGTAGCTCAATATTTTCGAATTTATTAGCGTTTTTATGTGGTAAGGTAATGAAAAGTTGGAAAAACACAAATTGTCTTTGTGACAACTCTTCAACTCTTTAAAACGAAGGACTTTTCGAAAAATTTCTACTGAGCATTTTTTGTTCCAAATGAAGAGTAAAATCGATTCCCTGAGTTTCTCCAGAAGGAACTCGGACACCCTGTATATTCTTTCGTAGGTAGTTCATCTATTTACTCATATCTACCCAACCAAATGAATCAGTCCAACCGTTCTTTCATAGTTATGGATAGCTCAAGAGTATTACAAATCGTAAACCTTTGTGGACGAATTTCTTGGAAGAGAGTCAAGGTTTTGAATTTTGGAAGAGTTTTTCCTCATGATCCATATTCCCGCTCTTATTGTGATATGGAGTAGGTTGAAAACATCAAGGTTACCTAGTTAATCCTAAAAAAAATGTAAATATTCGTTACATGTCCAAAACTAAGTGCGATAAACCACCAGCAGGAGTATTCATCCATCTGTGTATGATGATAGTCAGCCTAAATGACGAACGAAATATTGGGAAACCTGATAAGAAGTTCGGAAACTAAGAGTACAAATAAACTGAGGATCATTCTAAAATTAGCTCGCGCCAATGAACTTGTCAGTGGTCACTGATAAAGCCCTGCTGACTGCCTGCGGCGTGCGGCCTACACTAATTTTAATTGTATTAGGCACAGAAGTTATAAATAACTTCTGTGTGATGAGGGTAACATCCTAGTTGTAGGTACCCAATCGTTTAGAAATATTACATTTCCAAGTATAGAGATTAATATGGTATTGGGATTAATATTGATTATTGTGATTAAGATTGTTATATTTTCAACAGCGATAAACGCTGAATTACACCTTAAAGTATGGCAAATATTTTACCTATTACTTACCTATATATTTTGTGAATCAGACGTGCACGCCCATCAGATTACTTCTTACAGGAACGAGTTGCTTAATTTTCTCAGAATGCGCTCTGCATACCTAACCCCGTCACAGGAAATCGCAGGAATATACGGGACAGGTGCATAGGTGTGCACACTTGTAGTATTCCTTCTTACTGCGTGATATTCCTTCTTTGCCGCGCATCTTTCATTCAAGTTTTCCTATTGCAATGCAATTAAGTTAGGTTATATTTTTAATGCCTAATTTTATTGTAAACCCATCAGGTTTTACGATTTCTAATCAAATTGGTCATCATTGATATTTAGTTTGGATACAGTAATAGTTACGTAACAGAGATCGATGCCGATGGCGATAGAAGAAATTTCCGTTATAAATTCGCGAACCTATCAATTTCCTTATTACCTATCAGTTTCGATTATAAGAACACCTAATACGCGTATCAGAGGTTTATTTGAATCTGAGGCATTGTTTCACTGATATCAAGTGACATTCATGTCCCAATGTACTGGATAACATGAAAATGAATAATGATTGGTACCTAATCATTGATAGTGCCTACCAAAACTCGCTATTGTTTCAATTCCTGTTAGGACCCGCTCAAGGAGAGCAGTTTGACTTTAAGTATTTTCATTCCCTCGATCAGTTTTTAGTAAATCACATCATATATACACCTCCAACCTAATAACACGGTTTATTAAAATGTTTCACGTGTACTTGAGTTCTGTTAACCGCAGTAACGTTTATATAGGTAGGTATCTACTACACATTATACTAGGTACAGTGGGCAGGGCAGTGTGGATGAACTTCGTCGCGGTAAATGTAGAAATAGATAGTTACCGCAGCTGATCATCGTAGGTTATTCTAAAAAAAATCGTATTTTTCGCCATAATCATTTTTGATTGACTATGTCACTGACGGTGGGTTTCAACCGTAATGCAACTCTTGGCAATGAAAACTACCAACTCCTGTTTAGTCAATAGTTGAATACTAGCCCTACTGGATGTGTCGAGTACTATTTTGAGTAGATATTTTAATTCCCAAAAAAAGTAGAAAAAACACTGCAAATTATTACACAACGGTTTATTATTTACCTGTATAAATGCCCCTTCTGCGTAAATCACTGTTTTCTGTGGTCAAACCTACCCTCGAGCTCCCCCCAGGAAAGCCCTAAATCGGGAGCCGGCCGGGCAATTACAATTTCATAAAAATTCGCAGGATTCATTAATTCAATTTAATTATTACTTGCTGTTATTCATGAAGCATACCGTTTGTTCTAGTTACAAAATCCGAAAGAGATTCTTCAGATTCTTCGAATGAAATAGGTAATATGAGAGAACAACCAACTCGACTTCATACATCAGCCATCACTGACTGTGATCAGGTGATCCCTAGCAATGATATCTGGGCCGTGGATTTATAACGTTTCATTCACGATCGTGTTGACGAAGCTTTTCGGTACAAGTGAATGGCTGGTCGTACAGTGCTCCGGGTGGGCTCGAAATATTCTTCAGTACGAGATGAATTTATAAACCCTAAAAAAAACCATACTCTTTCATCGAAAGTTCTCGAGCTACGTCGTTCTGAAAATGTCAAATCCCATTTTTCACCCCTGAGAGATGACTGAAAGTAACGCCGATCTTCGCAGACCAACTAGATCCCAAATGGGACCTAAAAACCAAATTTCATTAATTTCGGTTCATGGTAACTAAGAAAAGTGCGAGGAACGGCGTACGGCGGACGGACTAAAATTTGTGTATTCCATTTCGGGTCCTACATACCTTGAAATAAAAACCGTCAACTTTTGAGGGGGGTTAAATTTTTTTTTAATTTTTTTAAATACTTGATTCCAAAGATAATAATAAAGAAAAATAATAAAGAAAAATTATAATACAGATGAGATTCGTGCTACTACATAAACTCGTAAATCCTCATTTTTATGGGTGTGATTCACCGTCTGTCAACGCGCTCTTCGTGAGCTCTCAGCTTGAATCACACGCCCTCTCGACGGCCATCTGAAGCTCAAGGATGACGGTTGGACACGGTCGTTAGGGTGATGTCTTGCCTACATAAGAAGAAGAATGACTAAAACTCGTATACGAACGTGGTAACCGATTTGGAATGGCTCCGCAAGTTCGCAGAAAATGCAAGGAAAATGTCATCCATAATACTACGTATGAATAAACATAATAATGAAAATGAATAGTATTTACTTGCGGCACTTGCATTTACTTTGCTGGCAGCCCTTCAAGCTTCTTGAAAACTACTAGTTTAATTCTTGAGGTCGCTAATCTCTCACCATCCATCGTTACTTTATGAATTTCAGGATCAGGAATCTACAGCGAGGAGCAGAAAAAGGGCATTGTAGAACTCCATAACCACTTGAGGAACAAAGTTGCTTCAGGAGGAGTTCTCACTCAGCCTCCGGCGCAGAGCATGAGAGAAATGGTGAGGTTCATCATATACGTACTTTAATTTCTAAAGTGTTTATCGATTCATATAATTCCTAATATAAGTCGGTAGGTAATAGGTTTAGTGCTATAATACACGTATGGCTCATGTATTGACCAAATACAAACTTAAGGCACCTTGGTAGACTAGGAAGCAAAAAAATGATGAATGGTATAACGATAATACTGTGTAGCTTCTTTGTTACACTTCCTTGTTCTACTAAAAACTTAGGTACTGCAAGGCAGGTAGCTAAACAGTATCATTTATCGATCCACTCGAAAATCTCATCGGAATTTTTTGCGTTCAAACGCACGGCTGAATGATGAAAACCATAAATGGGGCGATCCGTCCTCTGAATTTCAGATATTCCGACAATCAAGTCCTTACTGATTATTGGGAGAGCACCCAATGAGTCAGATTGGATGAGTAATAATGTTCTTTTGCGTTATCGCGGAGGAGGGCTATCATGCTTAAGTACCGATCTGGTGCTCTCTCCGAAGATCTGTATATTCCGCTTATTTGGTTTTTTTAAATTATGAAGTAAAATCTTAACCCTGGTAGGTACTGCGTGACGCATCGGTAGTGTAGAGGGAAGTATGTGCGTAGAAGGTTGCTAGCTACATACTGGAGTGTACAAATTAGTACAATTCTTAGGAGTCAAAATCAATATCCATCTTCCTCAATAATCTTCGAAAACGAACCAAAACACGTATTTATCCGATATAAGAAACGCCACGGTCACGTCTTGAAAAATTAATTCTTGACGGTTGGTACCGTCAAGACCACATCAACAACGCGTGCCTCAACCTCGAGCGTTCTAGGCCATCAATTCGTTTACAATCTTGCGGAAATTAGTCTAGAAACCTCGTACAAATTAATTGGATACTTTTGAGACTCTACTTCCTCCAATTACTTTCATTTTTTTCTTATTCGTGTTAAATAAGATTGAGAAAATTCATTAGTAGATAGGTACTATCTTCTCCGTTCTATAACGCTGTACTGCTAGAAACTCTTTATGTTCGAAGTTTGGCACATCGCTATAGGTGAAAAACTTAGGTGCTGGTGGGTTTCCAATGCAGAGTGCTGCCGTGAAGCATAATTTATATGCTTGGCCTCATTGTTTGGCTGTTGATCCATTCAGAATAGGTGGAAAAGAATTTTGTTTCCCCTGCATCCTTCTCTGTACCAAAGAATGATGAAACCTATATGGGTGTTTATGTAATTCTTCTTTTTCCGTCATATGCTAATGGGGGTCCCCCAAGTGTGGAGTCGGAACCTCCCATGATGGCACGCGCTTTCTTCCTGTCCTAGTCACGGATGGAATTTCGAGCTACATATTGGCGCTATAGGAGATGCTAGAAAGGATTTTGAGGTAAAAAATATACGCAATTCCAACCAAAACGTTTGCCAAGTCACTTCCTCACATCCTTTAATCAAATTCTTAACCGGTTCAGCAATAGATTTACAGAGTATTTAACTTTTCTGTGTCTACTGTATTATTCAAATACCTCAAAATATTTTCATTTTTGAGTTGTAACTTTAAAAAAAAGAACAAAAATGTGCTCATGATCCAATGGTAGATAGGTAGAAACAACGTGAGAATGTTGAACGAAATAAAAAACAGAAATAAACTGGTCGGTTTATGCCTACCGACGACACGATTGTTGGTTCTCGGCGGAAGATAATCAAACACCACCTAATCACGATTCAGATAATGAAGTGGAATTCAATCAAATCATGCGGATGGGACGTTCTCATCATGAAGGAGGAATCGAGAAACGCCATAGGTCAAGGGCGAGACTCGGATGTGCTGTTAATTCGGCGATCTAATACGTGTGTATGAAGCACAAACTTCCGTATTTCAAAATTACGGGGATTTGTGCAGATCAAATTTTTGTATATTCGACACCAATAACTTACTGTATCCCTCAGTTGAGAAGCAATCAAAGTATTAGTATGTGCCCACCCACCTATTATAAACTACTTAGGTACCTAGTACATGAGATATATGGAGGTAATGATTAGAGGTAATGACACCATCATATTATAATATGCCGCACAAACTATAGAACAAAATAAATCGCCAGTTTCATCATCCACCTTGTAGGTTCGAAATAAATTGCCTCTACTGAGACACTAACGCAATGAGGCGTACCCATGACTTCTGTTTAAATTACTTTCCCATTTTTAAATGAAAGTAAGTTCCTTTCTAAGAATTTTGAGACCAACCTCACTCTCATACGATGAAAAGTTCTTTTTCTATGAGCTTTCAATTTTCGGCAACAAGTGACGTCATTGCACCCCTCCTCCCAGGGCGGGAGGGGCCGGCCCCCTTACCAAGTGTGACGTCGTATGTTTCCAAAAATTTGAAAGATAATAGAAAAAAACCACAGTCATGCAGCATGGCTATAAGAGCGAATTTTCGAAGTTTTCGGCATCTTCCTCCTCCGCCTAAAATTTTCTGAAAATTAATTTTCGGCCAATGTTTTCCCAACTTGATACCATACAAAATTAAAACAGGAGTAGTTTTACGCAAAGTAAAATTTGGGGTGGAAGGAGGGGGAGGGGGAAATCAAAAATGTTTTGAATACCACAAGAGTAGGTATTGGGTACGTAACAAATTTTTTGTTCCATTTTTTGCCGAGTAACACCTCGGTTTGTAGATTTTCCAACGCTGAACACGATGGTGAAGTCAGAATTGCGATATCCCATTCCGTTATCAGATTAGAGAAGACGAACCAGGAAGAACATCTCAAGAAATAACCACGTTCCTTCATCTTCAAAGTGCTCCAGTTTGAGAATGGAATGAGATATCGCAATTCTGATTTCACCATCGTGTTCAGCGTACAAAAACCTTTAAAATGAGGTGTCACTTGTCAGACTTTTTCATTTTGGGAATTTATGGGTAATTCCCCCCCCCCCCTAAAACTTCCCAAAACTCCCCCTTAGGGTGACCCGATTCTGCCCATCTTCGAACTTAGCCTGTCGATTGCCAAGACAGATTTTTCGTGCAAATTTGAACTTTTTATCTCAATTCTTTCGAGAGTTATCGTCTGGAATGACACATACATATATAAATATATATATAAATATATAAATATATAAATATACAAATATATAAATATATTTGTATATATATATACATATAATTTTTGGTGTCTTTCGGTAGGGAATTCAGGATGGTCTGAAACGGATTTTGGTATAAAAATCTTTCGGAAATTCGAGTTTTAAAAATTTTGGACCGAGAACAATAGCTTCCTTTTCTTCGAAAATTCGCTAAAAGAACTATACATCGTATGAGAGTGAGGCTGGCCTCAAAATTCTTAGAATGGAACCTACTTTCATTTAAAAATATAAACAGAAGTCATGGGTAATTTGACATACTTTGATAACTGACTTTCCATGCATTAAGAAGAGCGATATTTTTACTGCGATTCCATACCTACTCCTAATTTTTTGATAAAATATCTATATTAATTTATAACTCATAATATTATGTCGAAAATATTATTTCACTTGTTCAAATCCAAAAAATGAGCATCGAGGATATTTTACTCAACATTTATTTATTCAAATTTTAAGGTGGTGGGGGTACTTTTTTTTTCATGCTCGCTTCCAAGAGTTCATTACTGAAAATTATAAACCCAAATTTTAACCCCCCCCCCCTCTCCCCTCAAAATTTGATGTTTTCCGTTTCAAGGTACCTACGTAGAATCCGAAAATGGAATAAAAAAATTTCTGTCCGTACGCACTGTCCGTAAGCACTTTCCTTAGTTAACAAGAACCAATATTAATGAAATTTGGTTTGCAGGTCCCATTTGGGGTCTAGCTGGTCCGCGAACTTTGGTGTTACTGTCAGTCGTATCGAAGGGGTGAAAAAAAGGGAATCTCCTCCTTTTTAGAAGCCGAGCAAATATATAGGCGGTGGCTCTATGAACCTACCATACCATGTTCTTTACTGACGTCTATCAAACTGAACAGAGTGAAATAAGTTATTAGTTTGATTATTAGGTACTAGCTTCTGCTAATGCCATTCCGTTATACAAGTACTGGAACGATTATTATACGAGTTGTGGAACGCCTTGTGCTCGTACTTATACGATCATCTCGGTCTTCAGTTTTTCAGTCTGCAATGCAATATTGTACTCATGTTATCATGCATTGTTGAGTGATGTTGTAATGCGTCCATTAATTAGCTTTGATACCTGCGTGATTGGACGAATGGTGATTTTTTACTCAAAAACGCTGCAAATTCCTTGTCACATGGGTTTATTATTCTATTGGAGTTCTAGAGATTCTTGTTGGCTGTTAAATTTATTGTTTCTTTCATGTGGAATGATTGAAATAGCTATTTCTGATGATTTCCACCAATTTTGGCCCCCAAAACATGAAATAGGTACGCTTTTTTTCTTTTTTTTTTTAGATCATCTTTGATCATTGGTAGTGGCATTTAATGGTCTTGATTCACCTGTTTACACTTTTTCCAATGTTATTATACACATTGATGGTGATTTCAGACAGTTTTCAAGGTTTTTGACTCATAAAAAACCAATTTTGGGAGCTGAACCTTTGGTAAAACCTCAATTTCCGCGTCTTTGGTCAAAATCGACATCATATTCGGTCTTCTCGTCCCCAAAAACATGGAAAAAGATACCTCAAAAGCTCATTTTACTAACATGTTGCTAAAACGCAAAAAGTACCTATTTTTACACACATTTTCACTCATAACATCCCTGGGTATATTCCGATCATCGGGCTGAAAAGTTTCGGGACACAACTAGGGCCCAAATGGAGCATGTGTGCGAAAGAACGATTTTTTTTAGATCGAAAATGAAGCCTGTACACGTGATACGGCGTACGGCGGACGGCGGACGGACATTGCATTTTTGGAATCTACGCACCTTGAAACGGAGAAGAAAAAATTTTGAGGGGGTGTTATAAAAATTTTTTGCTGAGCGAATACATAGGTGTATTATTCACAGAATAATAAACCAAAAGGGTATTAAAATGACATTTGAGTAGCAGGGGTAATGGGGATTTCTGTATCAGTTTTATAGAAGAGGTGGTACCAAAACCTGCGCGTTATCCATAAAACATGCAGCTTACTGATCATGCAAATCTTCCTTACGTTATTCACCGCCGACCGTTTAGATGGGAGGAAAATTGATGCGGCAGGCAGATCTTCATGAAAAATACGTTTCATTTCTTAATATTTTCCTGCCTCCAGTGTGCTCAACAGTGCTGCCCGAGGGATATTTTAATTACCCAAAGGCCTTGACTTTGCACATTCCAACATTTCGCAATCTCAAATCACGATCGGAGAGGCGTATTAGGCTGTCTGTTAGATTTTCCATCTACGGTACTTCTTGGGTCAATGATTCGGCGATGCCTCCTCCGTGATGGAATTCTCTGCCGCTACGATCGAACCGTGTGGAACGAGTCGTCTTATTGTGATTTGGCCTTATCTGTTGGGAATAATTTTACTCAGCGTCGGGTGATTTGGTGAGTTCTGTTGAAAATTACAATAACTCAACATTATGATCCCCAGTCAAATTACTCGCACTCGCACAAATACATAGCAAATGTGATATCTAACTACACATAATGCTTTTAATTTATTTTAAGCAACTTTTACGCCGGGTAGAAAATAATGTCCCAACAAATAGAAATTTAAATCACTATGGTCATATTCAAACTTCGGTTGTTATTTCCCACAGATAATTGATTTTTTTATCAGATCGACAATCTGAAATCCGCGGGAAACTGTAATTCCCGGGCCCGCTGCAGTACTCGATTTAGGGCTTTCTGGGAGGGGGGGGGGGGGGTCGAGGTTAGTATTAACCACAGAAAACAGTGATCTACGCAGAAGAGGCATCTATACAGGTAAATAATAAACCGTTGTGTAATAATTTGTTGAGTTTTTAATTTTGATCGCATATTCCGACTTTTCCTCAATACAACTTGAATTGACCATTCAAATTCCAGAGGTGGGACGATGAATTGGCAGAGATGGCTCAACAATGGGCGGACGGCTGCGTATTCGAACATGACCCTAAACGAACTAACAGAAGTAAGAATATCTTGTGGAACATTACCAAAATAATCCAGCTTATTCATTCAAAATTAGTATCATCTCGGAGCGTAATAATTAATATAATTATGTAGGTATGTAGGTAAAAATTTTACTAAAATGATTGATTTTCTCGATTTAGCAGTATCACTCGACATATTAGTACCTACCACCGAATAATAATACACCTCGCACTTACCTGTTTTCATCTTCAGCTATTTTGTTGTGTGGCTCAATGATTTTTAGAAGGCGCCTTCGTCGGACAGAATCTAGCTTTGTTTCGCACTAGCGTCAAAGAGAAGTTGGACGCACCAGACTTCGCCAACATGATCTATGGGTGGTTCAATGAAGTCTACCAATATGGTTACAATGGAACGTTCACGTTTGAAGCCGGGCATTACTCGCAGGTTGGTGCCATAGAATTACTTCGCTCGTATATATTATATGCAGAAATAACTGTCTTTTAAACTACCAGAAAAACCAAGATATTGTGGGCCGCCAAAGCACCTGATACCGAAACTTGTATTTGGATAGCTGTCCAAGCTGAATTACGAGTATTTCAACGACTCGCCATGAAATATTTGTTATGTCCACGAGCTCAAAAAATCATTAGAGCTTATTATTGCGCTAGACTTCTTCAAGATAGTAGAATATAATTCCTACCAAATCAATACCTACCTATTTTAGATGGGAGGGGGGATTAACTAGACGACGCAGTGGTGGATTGAGAAAGGAATTCTGAGGGGGGGCTTTACAATTGGCCCGAAATATATACTGAATAAAAATGAGCTTTCCTTGAAACGCGAAAACTTTATTCTACTTTATTAAATATATTTTGACCTGCTTTTATTACAAAGGCATTACGTTGACAGATCAACAGCCTTGTGCTTCTGTATTGTAAGCTTAACATTTTTTAAGCTGAATCATATCCCCGCTTTAATTGACTTAAACATGACACAAACAGAATTCAGCTGTCATGTCATTTTTCGGTATTCATCCCACATCCCAATGGACTTTATTTAGCTTTATGACTCAGGCTGTGCCGTAGGAAATCGCAGTAGAGAGCGTTTGTTGGTTTTGAGAGAGTGAGAGGTTTTATTTAAAATAATGCACTTCGATATCGACATCGAATATATACCAAAATAATATATCCATAACCCTGTTTTGGGTTAGGATTTTTTAGGAGGATGCCACTTCGGTGGGCAAAACGGATATTAATCCTTTTTTTGGGGAGATATTACATATTTTTGCAGTAATGAAGTAACCAGTAGGTAGGTACCTGAAAGTTTTCCCAGTCGATTCCTACTTGCTCAATGCTTACCTACTTGTTACCCACTACCTACTTAGTACCTACCTTCTCAGTACTAACTACTCAGTACTACCTAATTAGTACCTACCTCCTCAGTAGGTGCTCCCTACTCAGCAATACCTACTCAGTAACAACCTACTCAGTACAACCTACTTACTACCTACTTAGTAACTACTCAGTGCTATCTACTTAGTACCGATTCAGTACTACCTACTTAGTACCTATGCAGTACTACCTAGTACCTGTATTCAGTACTTACTACCTGCTTAGTACCCACTCACTCAATACTACCTACTTAGTACCTCCCTAATCAGTACTACCTACTTAATTTTTTTGGCGGATAAATTTTTACAACAGGGTTATTTGGGGGGGGGGGGGGATCACATCTTTTTGCATTGATTGATAAAGTAAACATTTTCCCCAGTAGGTACCTACCAACCTACCTAAACATTTTTTCTCAGTACCTACGTATTTGCCTAAAATGTTTCAAATGTGGGGGGGGGGGGGGAGGGTACAAAATGCACAAAAGGTACTAAGGTACTACCTTGAAGCATAAAAAATGTGTCTACAAAATTTCAGCTCGATCCGTTGAGTCTTTGAGGCTGTAGCCCTGTCAAAGAACAACAATGACAACGACAAGAAAAAGAAGAAGTAGAAAAAACGTGAAAAATTGCGATTTTAAAAGTTCCATAACTCCGACACTTGATGTTCCCGAGGGTTGAAATTTGTCCTCAGGGGCCACAGTATCTTGGTCCGAACTAAATCACTCGCGAAGAAAGCGTGGAAACCCATTTAAAAAACGCTGCAAAGTCCTTGTCACATGGGTTTATTATTCTATTGGACATACCTACAGAAATGTTGGCTGCATGCGTAATTATCGAAATAGCTATATCTGATGGTTTCATTACTTTTGGCCCCTAAAACACAAATTTGGTGAGCGTTTTTTTATTTTTTTTTAAATAACTATCTTTGATCATTCGTAGTGCCATTTAATCGTCTTGATCCATGTGTTGACCCCTTTTTCCAGTGTTATTATACAAAGTGATGGTGATTTCAGACGATTTCCCAGGTTTTTCACTCATAAAAAATCAATTTTGAGAGCTGAAAATTTGGTAGACCCTCATATTTTCCACTCTTTGGTCAAAATCGACTTCATATTCGGTTTTCTTGTCCCCAAAAACACGGAAAACGATATCTCAGAAGCTCATGTTACTAAAACGCAAAAAGTACCTATTTTTACACACATTTTCACTCATAACATCCCTGGGTATATTCCGATCGGGATGAAAAGATTCGGGCCACAACTAGGGCCCAAATGGACCATGTGCGCGAAAGAACGAATTTTTTAGACCAAAAATGAAGCCGGTACACGTGATACGGCGGACGGCGTACGGCGGACGGCGGACGGCGTACGGCGGACGGCGTACGGCGGACGGACATTGCATTTTTGGAATCTACGCACCTTGAAACGGAAAAGAAAAAAGTTGGAGGGGGTGTTATGAAAATTTGTTTGCTGAGCGAATACATAGGTGTATTATTCACAGAAGAATAAACCAAAAACGGACTTATTGACAAAATAGTCTATTTCCACTAATACACGAGTTATTGTTTGTTACTGACAAACAACAGCGTTTTTTGCGTTTTTTCGTGTATTAGTGGAAATATACTATTTTTTCAATAACTCCGTTTTTCTTTAGTGTCTTGGTCACTGTAGTATGGAGGTTTTCGGTTTTCTTGACGGGCGAGACCACCCGCGTCCCTAGATCCGCCACTGCCTAGACGTGCTTTAATATTTCATAGTAGCTACTGTATATAATAATTTAATAATAAATAGGTAGTATAAAACGGCCTAGTACATTAGTATGCAAATTAATGTACTTACGCGTACCTACGTTAGGTACATTCACGTTTTGATGGTCCATTCCCCCAAAGCTGTCGTGTGGGTAATTAAACTGGGGATTCATTTGACCTACCTATTTCCTTTGTCCAGCCCGAAAGGAAAGTACGTATATTGTAACTTTACAGCTGTCTAGGTACCATATGTAGGTACTGAACGTTATATTTTCTAACATAATACGTGACCGGCTATGAAATTCTAAATTTGAAAAAACATGTTATTTCTTCTTGGTAAGTTATTCATATTGTTTCCTACTGACCAAACGTCGGTTAGGTATAACCAAAATATAGCTGCTTATATTTCATTTTAATTCTTCCCCCTCTACATTTGCTACAGTTCAAAATTCTTTAGTCTCTTTGGCTATTTGGTTATCTTCTTGAAATTTCCATTGTGTCTGTAGAGGAATATTATTTAATAATTTTGTTAATATATCAGGTATTTGTATCATGCTTTCCTCGCCAAACGTTCCTCCTACTTGGTTTTATGTCAAACGTCTAAACATAAACAAATACCGACAAAACAGAAGGTGCAGATCGAAAAATGCCAGAAGAAATAATAACTGTTGGTAGTTGTTTTATTGATTGATAAGACCTAACCATGTTTAAATCACGTATAATACCTGGGTTTTTTAATGGAAATACTCGTAGGTATGTTCTCAAAAATGTTATGTTCGTTAAAATCGCCCGATTTTTTTCTGTTTCTAGATGATTTGGGGTAAAACGTTCAAAATCGGATGCGGATATTCTGGATATCACCAGAAAAACCTGTATAATAACTATCTTGTTTGCAACTACTATCCAGCGTGAGTACATTGTTTCTAGCTGCTACCTACCTATCGCTCATATTGATTCTTGCATAGTAGATATAATCATTATTATTGTGATGTTTCGACGCATCCGAAAGTTAAATGATATCTATCATCAGAAGAAGTTGAGGAACTGTATCAAATTTTTAGTGGTAACATGAGGGACACATTGCCTTACGAATATGGATCTCGTGAGTGTGAAGAAAACGAGCTGTTTAGGTCTTGGAGATACAGTCACCTGTGCAGTAAGTTTTTTTTTACTCATTTACCTACATCACAGCCAAGGTTCATATATTATACCTACCTACAGATCCCATGAACTCTGCCGGTTTTGAAAGTGGAATAATACAATCAATTTTTGAATAAATTTATTAAATTGCATATTTTCATAATTTTACAACCTCCGAATCAAGAATGACAAATAATATTTGGCATTTGATCACCTTCGCTACCGTGACAGACGTGGTATCGCTACGTTCACACACGTTGGTATCGATTCCCGCTATCACCAAATTTCTCGTTTCAGTTGAACAGTCGTACGAGGTTTGTTTTCGTACCCTTGTGACCCCCCACCACACACGCTCACGCACGCACACACACACACACACACACAAGCACACAAAACCCGCAGGGAGGATATTTCTTTCTGGAAACCGGTCATTGGGCTACCATGGCTACGAAACAACCAAAACACAGCAACGGTACGAGAAAAATATGTGACTGATAATCAAACTGGAGTGATGACCGACATCAAAAGTAACGATAAACCTCACGTTGCGGCCTGACTGGCCTCCCATTTCGGTCGAACTCCTTAAACATGCATGGGAATTTCACTTTCAACCACTTCCTGACACCATATCAACGTTATTTAGCTAGTAAACATCGAACATTTTGAACCCGTGGACATATTTTTTGCTGTCAATAGGCCAAATCAAATGCAGTTGATCTCAAACCCATTAGTCGTGATCTTGACATCTTACGGGACATTTTGGTACAAAACGCGTCAGTTTTGTGGTCCATTTTTACGGCAGTTATAGTTGAAAACCGAAAAAGTGGAAAACCCGTCATAACTCCCTCATTTTTCAAACTAGAAATCTCATTTTCATCTCAAATTGAAGAGTTCAACGAGCTGAACAAAACACAAAAAGAAAATCTGAAGAAGTCCGCATTTTGAGGAAGTTATGACCATTTGAAATTCCAACATACGTACGGAGCGACATCAAGCGGAAAACCGTCTAGAAAATCGTTTTTAGCACTTCTGAACAAGATTCCATGGTTTTCTCCAACGCATATTTTTTATGGTATCACCATACTTCCATTCCTATATAAAAGGAACATGGAAGTAAAACGATTGTTACAGAAAAATGGCAGCTGATTAAAAACCGGCGGAGTTCATGGAACATCCTTTATATACATTATACATTTTATAATAAATAATAGTATAGATCCACGAAACATTGTGGAGGAAGTCGTACTGGATACTGCCCACCAACTTGGTTGATGTTTCGCTAGAAATATAATGAAATTGAAAACATTGGGCAGAGTCCAAAAACAGGCTATAGCATAATGCACGACCAACAAAAATGAAACCAAAATGAAAAATGTTTGGGGGCCTGGATTTTAATCTCCCCATTCCCTCCCTTCGACCACGGGGACATTAATTTAATATTATAGCTGCATTTTTAATCTTCACATTACGTAGTCGTACACCTAACCGAATGGAATGCCTTTATTGTTACCTACATAATTATTTCGAGAATCTAATTTCTCTGTATTAACAGCTATCGATACATATTTGATCAACTCCTGCCAATTCTGGAAGACGAACGACCAAACCTCTAACCCTGAGAGCAAAGATACGACGACCACAGACGCCACGGAGACCACGACAGATCTGCCCTCAACGACGACACTGTGACAGATCTCCATAGCCTGAAGCTCGCAACTTGTTTCAGATAGTCCAATCTGAGTCTTTAATTAACAGTTTTTAGACGTTTTATACCATTCACTAATTATAAGTACCTGTAATTGTACATACGATTTGAGTGATTTGTTTCATCCTTGTATAGCAAACCTGCTAGTACCTATCGAATTTCAAGCACATCTACTTGAATTGAGATTCAAGTGAACGCTATTTCTGGGCTAAATAAAAATATGGTTCGACAGCAACACCTAGGTAGAGGTATCTGAGACTTTGCACAGATTTAGTGGGGAAAAAATCGATCAGTTTCTATGGTGGATGGATTAAATTCAATGTTTCACAGTCTCTCCGGAATGATCGAAAGGTGATACTCAACTGGAAGTGGGTAATTCAGTTGAGGCAGTTCAGAGTTCCTAAGGTTGTGTGGATCACAGCAAGCTGACCTAATTAGGACAATGAAGGAAAATAAATAACTACACCTATACTATTGAAAAATAAAATAAGGTAGGTACCTACCTAGTTTTAATTTTCCTAATCCTTTTGCACATTTGATAGAAGATAAGTGGAAACTCAACGAATCAGCATAGTTATTATAGTTACATAGTAGTGATGTCAAACTATCGATAGTTTCGATGCTGTCGGGTAAAAAAATCGATATATTGATAGGTAGTTTTGGATTTTTATCTTTCCGCGACACTGAATCACAGTAATCAGCTGTTAGGTATTAATTATTAATACATCAAAATTAAATATAAATTAACTCATTAATTAAGTACCTATTAATTCATCAAAATATGTTGTACGTTAGTGTAATAGTATTATAGAAACATCCAACTGAAACGCCTTCTCATGGAGGTTGGAAGAAAAAGGCAAGAAATAATGAAAAAATCTTTCATACCATCGTGGATGGTACCTAGGTAGGTACCTGATATGGATGACGGTGTCAGTTAGACTACTTGTGTCTAAGAATAATTCTTGTGTCTACTTTTAATACTTATGCAAGTATTCTCATTAAAAACAAAATAAGTACACTAAATGTCTTTGCAATTTTATATATGTCTTGTATACACAAATATCATACGCTCTGTATGCATTCATTTTTATTAATGATACCTATCTAATCACTTGTTCAGAAAACTCTAAAACGTAAAACGCGGGTGAAAATTTTGATTTGGGAGACGATTAAAAAAACATTTCCTCTCAAAATTGAAAACAAAGCATCCACTACCTACCTAAGCGAAAAGAAGAAAGAATAGAAAACATCATGAGATTATAGCCATGCATTATGAGATTAAACGAGCAATTAAGTTCCGGCTCCGCAAAAATTGCCGTCAATCACCAACGATAAAAAAAACCAGTCATGCAGCATGACTTAATGAGCGAATTTTCAAAGAAATATTCGAATTAATGGCTATGGTTTTGAATAAAGGAAAACTTCGGTCTAAAATTTAGTTTTCTATGTATATTCTCTTCGTATTTATTTTAATTTGTACGTTTTGTCCATCCTGAATCTACCGTTTGTTATGAGTAGATTCCTTGTTCCTTCTGAATGGCCTTTCCTCTTGACTACGATTTCAGGCCTGGTATCTAAAACCAGTTCAAGATTTGCTCTACTAGGTAGGTAGATCCTTCCTTCTTCATTGATATTATTTTTATCATGTTAAGTACCTACCTACCTTTGAATATCAAATATTCGTATGATACTGATAATAAATTGATAAGATACCTACCTAACCTTCTTCCTCCTACTGTTAGTACCTAAATTGAATAATTTGAAATAGATTTTTTCTTTCGTCTTCCTTCTAGTAATACGTGGGCCGGTACTTGTCTATCTACGAAGGTATCATAACAATTATATGTCAAATGGGAAATTCAAGGAGTTGTACTAATCGTTTGCCTCCCCCTTTTTTGCTTCGAACTCTCGTCTTCAATTAATACTTCTCACATTTTTCAATCTGACCACTCTAAGGGGGTGGGGGTAAGAGTTTAAAGATTATCCTAGTTTTGGGTAATTTTTGCGCACTTTAAATGCTCTAATTTAAGAACGGATTTAGATATCTAAAATCCGATTTCACCATCGTGTTCAGCGTGCAAAAACCTTTAAAATGAGGGGTCACTTGTTAGAAAATAACATTTTGGGGATTTTTGGGTAATTTTTGCGCACTTTAAATGCTCTAATTTGAGAACGGATCAAGATATCTAAAATCCGATTCCACCATCGTGTTCAGCGTGCAAAAACCTTTAAAATGAGGGGTCACTTGTTGGAAAATAACATTTTGGGGATTTTTGGGTAATTTTTGCGCACTTTAAATGCGCCAAAACCCTCCTTAGAGTAGGCCAATTTCGCCCATCTTCGAACTTAGCCTTTCGATTGCCAAGATAGATTTTTTGTGCAAATTTGAGCTGTTTATCTCAATTCTATCGAGAGTTATCGTCTGGAGTGACACATATATATATAAATATATATATACATATAAAAAAGTGTTAAATTTCAGGAATCGTTTTAGAATGGTCTGAAACGGATTTCTATGAAGAAAATTTCCAAAAATTTATATTATTTAAATTTCGAAGCCATTGCAATAGCTTCATTTTCTTTGAAAATTCGCTAAAAGTACCCGTGTATTTACAGGGCACTAAAAATTACTGTATTGCTCGTCAGCAATTGCTGGGAAACAAATTATTTTAGTTGGTAGTTTACACGAATATCTACTTATCAATATAATGCAGATATAATAATATATGTTTTTTTTTTTTTTATACTCACAATATATTTTCACAAACAAGAAGAATAACAAAAACGAGAACAATAACGAGCCACCTTGCACATTCATAAGGCTTCCCCAGCCTCAGGACTTGATGGAGGCAACTTTCCCCCGTCGGTGGTGCCGCGTAGCTGCCGTCTTCGTCGTTTGCAGGCTTCACCCCTGAGGCCTCAGTTCAGTCCCAACTGAAGAGCCGCTCCATCTGACATTCCCAAAAGCTCTCCCGCGGGACGCCACTTCGTCCGACTTCCCCGCAGGCACATACTTGAAGCCCTCAAGATGGCGAAGGCCAAGCGGGGTCGGAGCCATCCCATAACCGTGCTGTATGGCCGCATCCACCGATCTGCCAAGCGTTCTGCCGTGTGTTTAATAAAAGTATTCATTTGAGGGGCAAAAACGGCGTCCGCGGTGCAAACGAGAGGCGTGAATGTCGCGTGGCGTTCTTCACAAGCATTGAGGTATTTTCTTTTCTTCTCCTCTTCTGCCGCTGATAGGACGCTGAGGACAGCCCGGGAACCGTAAGAGGGGGCATCTGAGTCAAGGACTCGGACATCGAATAATGCCACCCTCTGTGGTTCCCACACCCCCCTGCATGCTAAATCCCCTCGCAGCCCTGGATGGGGCCCATTGGTGCATTCACCTGCACTTACAAGTCCACAATGTAGTTTCGATGAACGCTTGTACCTCTCATTTTTAACGTTTGTTAAAAAATATCCCTGTAAATTGTGAATTGTAGTTTTATTGAACGGGGCCCTGGTGCTCTCTCCGAGGATCTGTGCCCCCATATTCCGCTTATTTGGTTTTTTTCGAAATAAGAAGTAAAATCTTAACCCCGATAGGTACTAAGTGATGCATCGGTAGTCTAGAGAGAAGTATGTGCTTAGAGGGTTGCTACCTACCTAGTATATGGAGTGTACAACTTTTTACAATTCTTAGGAGCTAAAATCAATACCTATCCATCTTCCTCAACAATATTCGGAAACGAACCAAAACACGTACCGACCCGAGATAAGAAACGCCACGGTCACGTCTTGAAAAATTAATTCTTGACGGTTGGTACCGTCAAGACCACATCAAAAACGCACGACTCAACCTACTAATATACACATTATACGCAATGTCCAATGTATTGGGTTCCTACTATTATAATATTCATGTAGGTCCCAAAAATTATTTCACCTGTTCAAGTCCAGAAAATGAGCATCGAGGATTATTGCGTGTTTTATTCAATATTTGTAGGTAGGGGGTAGGACTCGCATTTAAGGCCCTTTTAGATCCAGACCTCGATGTTAATCGATGTAACTGATCTCGTGTGCAGTCGATTTTTTAAACAAGTTCTGAAAGGCAATGGAACGGCTATGGAACGTACTGTCTTGCTTTTAATTCCTTATTCGTATTTATACTTTCAATATATACCTACTTTATTACCTACTCTTAAGTAAGTTCAAATTTGCTTGATTAAATACATTTCAACGATTGTCTCAATTGCTCTTGCTAACTATTAAAAAAGGGAATGACAAATTAGTTGTGCAACATTAGTGGTTGTGCATCTGGAACTATTGTACTACTATTGTATACTTACCAGTGGATTACCAATTCTATAACTTCTCCCCTCACAAACAGTTAGGTACTTTAGAGAATAAATAAATAAAATTTTAACAAAAAAACCAACTTCAAAAGAAGCTGTACAAAACTAAAATGTAAAGAATAATTTTTATGGAACATAATTCATTCAAAGCCGGTGCAACAAAATTTTTGAATTCACAGCTAAATTTCAACTAAAAGTATTTAAATTATACCAAGGGATAGGTACAATATGAGGCAGAGTGTGGAGTTTTAATTTAAAATTTGGCGCCGGCATAAATTTTTTTGTTGCATCCGCTTTGAATAAACTGTATAAAACTAAAAATTTTCTCTGAAAATTCGCTGAAAGTAGAGAATAATTAGTATATGCTGAACAAACGTAGGAACCTACCTAGCACATAGTTTATTAAAAGCATGTGCTAGGTAGGTACCTACGTTTGTTCAGCATACTAATTATTCTTTACTTTCAGCGAATTTTCAAAGAAAATGTATAGTTTTATACAGCTTTTTGAAATCGGGGGTGTTTTTTAACTTTTTTTTTTTACTTTTTGGTGCCATCAATAGATTATTTTATTCAATCAAATCTAGTTTCGAAAAGGTGCCCAAGAATTATTTTATACTTTTTAGTGCGTTTTTTGAAAATGGTTTTCTCAAATAAAGCTTAATAAATTAGTGCTTACCTACACATTTTTAGGCCAACGCCAATAGTGACCCATAACTAGCTTAGTGATTTACTTCATGCTGTCAAGTACTTACACAATCATTACTAGGGGCATCCACAGTCTTTGGCGGGCTGTTTTCTGTTAGTACTCGTGCATTGTCTTTCAAAGCACTAGACATCGGACAATATAACTGGCCAAGTAGGATACAAACTGGCCCTTTACTACTTTTTTACTCAAAAAACTGGGATGGAACCACTAAGAGATGATCCTCTTCCACAAAAAAAAGAAAAAAAATAATGAAAAGACCCAAAAGAAAAGATTCATCGATCGTAATCGGACCAGTATCTACCTATTTCGGAACAGTCGCTGGACAAACATAGAAACAGGTCGAATTGAGAATCTCCTCCTTTTTAGAAGTCGAACAAAAATATAGGTCGTAGCTCTATGAACCTACCATACCTCTTGCTCTTCACTGACATTCATCAAACTGAACAGAGTGAAATAAGATTAGTTTGATTATTACGAGCTTCTGTAAGTGGCACTCCATTATACATACAAGTACTGGCGCGATTATTATACGAGTACTGGAACGTCGTATTATACTCGTACTTACACGATAAGCTCGGTCTTCAATTTTGGTTTATTATTTTCAATAATGAACCTTTGGAATCGAGTATGAAAAAAAACAAAAAAAGCTTACCCCCCCCCCCCCCCCCCCTCAAAATTTAATGGTTTACGTTTCAAGGTACGTAGAATCCGAAAATGCAATAAAAACGCTGCAAATCCCTGCACAACGGTTTATTATTTTGTATAGAATACCCTTCTGTTACAGATCACAGCTCTATGTATAGATAACCCGTCTATATAATATGATATGTACTATTCTACACATATTATGTAGATCGCAGACCCTCCGTAGGTTAGTACCTAACCCCGTACTCGTTACTAGGTACCTACCTAAATCACGAGTTAAATGTTGCTAAAATAATTCTGCCGATGACAAACAGTACCTAACAAAAAGAAACACACATAATGAAGTTCTGAAAAGAAATTGTTGATGAGGAGTGAAAAAAGTTGCAAAAGTACCTACCAACAAACTCCAGTCCCTTCTACGTAGATGGTATAATGAACCGTTGTGTAATAATTTACCGTTGAGTAATGATTTACCGTAGTAATAATTTACCCATCAATAATACTTCAACGTTTGTTCAAGTTTCACTACCTACCAACAAACTCCAATAGAGCCATCATTTTTCAAATTAAATAATATCACAGAACAACCAACTCGACTTCATACTCCGCCAATATAATCAGGTGATCCCTACCAATGATTGGCCGTATTCGCAAATTCCTATTGTGGGCGCGTCTCTGGTTACGAGATTTGGTTTGGATTGTATACAATTTCATTCACACTGGAGTCGAAAATGCCTGTCGGTGCAAACTTCGGGGCCTTACTGTGAACGAACGGCTGGACGTACGATGCTCCGGATGGTCTTAAAAAACTCGCAAGTTCAAGAACTATTTAAACCCGTAAAAATATTTACGTAAAAAAATGGTATAGGCGTTTTGAAAATTTCAACCCCTATTTTGAACCCCTTAGAGATGACTCACAGTAACGTCGAGCTTCGAGGACCAACTAGACGCCGAACGGAACCTATAACCCGAATTTCATCAATTTTTTTTCATGGTAACTAAGAAAAGTGGCCCGTACGGCGTACGGCGGACAGACAGAAATATTTTTATTGCAGTTTTGGATTCTACATACCTTGAAACGTAAACCATCAAATTTTGAGGGGGGGTAAGAATTTTTTTTTTCATGCTCGATTCCAATGGTTCATTATTGAAAATAATAAACCAAAAATTTCTGTCTGTCCGCCGTACGCCGTACGGGCCACTTTCCTTCGTTACCATGAAACAAAATTGATGAAATTTGGGTTATAGGTTCCGTTCGGGGTCCAGTTGGTCCTCGAAGCTCGGCGTTACTGTCTGTCAGTCTAAGGGGTTAAAAATAGAAAACTTTCGATAGAAGGGTATGGTTTTTTTTACGTTATAAAATTTGTCGAGCTAAAAAATTTTTTGAGACCACCCGGAGCATTGTACGACCAGCCGTTCGTTCGCACCAAAAAGCTTCGTCAACACGATCGTGAATCAAACGGTATAAATCCGGCCCAGATATATATCATCACCAGGGAGCACCTGATTATAATCAAGGATGGCTGTATGGAGTCGAGTTGGTTGTTCTGCGGTATTATTTCATTTGATAAGTGATGGACTATTGGATTTTGTTGGTAGTTACTCCTGAAACTTGAACAAACGTTGAAGTATTATTGATGGGTAAATTATTACACACGGGTAAATTATTACACAACGGTTAATTATTACACAACGGTTCATCTACCAAGAAGGGGTTGGATTTTGTTGATCGGTACTTTTGCAACTTGAACAACCGTTGAAGTATTATTGATGGGCAAGTTATTACACGTTATTTGGGTTTCTGTTTGCCATTTTAGTTACTGTTTGTCATCGACAGAATTATTTTAGCAACATTTAACTCGTGATTCAGGTAGGTACCTAGTAATGAGTAAGGGGTTAGGTACTAACCTACGGAGGGTCTGCGATCTACATAATATGTATAGAATAATACATATTATATATTATTATATAGACGGGTTATCTATACAGAGAGCTATGATCTGTAACAGAAGGGTATTCTGTACAAAATAATAAACCGTTGTGCAGGGATTTGCAGCGTTTTCAGTTTGCAATGCAATATTGTACTCATGTTATCATGCATTTTTGAGTGATGTTGTAATGCGCCCATCAATTAGCTTGATAAACCCAACCCCCATTTCTTTGATACCTGCGTGATTGTACGAAATGTGTTTTGTTTACTCAAAAAAGGTATTAAAATGACATTCGAGTCGCAGGTGTAATGGGGATATCAGTTTTATAGAGTTGTTACCAAATTCTGCGCGTTATCCATAAAACGTGCAGCTTACTGATCATGCAGATCTTCCTTTGATGCGATGTTATTCACCGCCGAACGTTTAGACGGGAAGAAAATGGATGCGGCAGGCAGATCACGAAATATACGTTTCATTTCGCAATCAATATTACCTACTACCCTAAAGGTCTTGAATTTGCACATTCCAACATTTCGCAATCTCAAATCACTCGGAGATTTTCCATCTACGGTACTTCTTGGGTCAATCGGCGATGCCTCCTCCGTGATGGAATTATCTGCCGCTACTATCCAAACGTGTGGTGGATCGAGTCGTCTTTTAGCGAATTTTCAGAGAAAATGAAGCTGTTGCAATGGGTCCAACATTTTCGGAACATGAATTTCTGAAAATTTTTAATGTGCAAGTTCGTTTCAGAGCATATTTGGTAGGTAGGAAGCGTTTTATCAGAATCACAAAACAATATGAATAACGTACTAAGAAGAAGTAACATGTTATTTTTAAGCAACTTAAAAAAAGGAGGAGGTTCTCAATTCGGCCTGGGTATTTTTTTAATTTTTTTAAATCAACATTCACCTCACCAATTCTAAACAGTTCACACAGGTAATTCCGACGTTCCCGCAACCTTCCTTTCGCACTCGTCACGATCTCACACATCTAACATTCACATCTCCCATGCTAACATTCAGAATCGGCCATTTTCGCTATTTTCGAATTTGAAATTTCAACATTCAATTTGAAATTTCAAATCCACTGGTCAACTCGCACCTTCTCCAACCATCCCGATCAACATTTACCAACGTCGGCCATTTTTCATATTTTCCAATTTTGACATTTCAAAATTCAAATTGAAATTTCAAGTCCACAGTCCCGCAACGTTTAAATCAACATTCACCTCACCAATTCTAAACAGTTCACACAGGTAATCCTCGCACTTACCGCAACCCCTCTTGAATTCGCCTCCACCTTTGGAACGCCACCACCTCACACCACTTTCTTTCGCTCCCTGATCTTTTAGCTGTCACCTCCTCGTCCACGCCCGTCAGCGTCAACCCTACCCCCTCGCCACGTCGCCCGACCACTCTCGCTGGTCACAACACATCGACGCCGATGGGAATATCCGCATCCACTGCCCCCTCTGCAACCCCACTCGCCCTTCCACCTTTTTTCGCATGAACAAGGAGGAGGGATAAGTCCGCGGCTGGAGGAAAGTAGAATCAACACCCCACCACCCCTTTTGGTTTATTATTCTGTGAATAATACACCTATGTATTCGCTCAGCAAATTAATTTTTATAACACCCCCTCAAAATTTTTTCTTTTCCGTTTCAAGGTGCGTAGATTCCAAAAATGCAATGTCCGTCCGCCGTCCGCCGTCCGCCGTACGCCGTCCGCCGTATCACGTGTACAGGCTTCATTTTCGGTCTAAAAAAGTCGTTCTTTCGCACACATGCTCCATTTGGGCCCTAGTTGTGTCCCGAAACTTTTCAGCCCGATCGGAATATACCCAGGGGTGTTATGAGTGAAAATGTGTGTAAAAATAGGTACTTTTTGCGTTTTAGCAACATTTTGGTAACATGAGCTTTTGAGGTATCGTTTTATATGTTTTTGGGGACGAGAAGACCGAATATGAAGTCGATTTTGGCCAAGGAGTGGAAAATTGAGGTTGTACCAGATGTTCATCTCCCAAAATTGATTTTTTATGAGTCAAATACCTGCGAAATCACCATCAATTTGTAGAATAACACTAGAAAAAGTGTCAACACGTGGATCAAGACGATTAAATGATGGCACTACCAATGATCAAAGATAATTTGAAAAAAAAAAAAAAAAAGATCGTCCCTATACCTAATTTGTGTTTTGGGGGCCAAAATTGGTGGAAACCATCAGAAATAGCTATTTCAATTATTTCACATGAAACAAACATTAAATGTACAGACAACATTTCTGTAGAATAATAAACCCCATGTGACAAGGACTTTGCAGCGTTTTGGTTTATTATTCGCTATGTATTCGCTCAGCAAAAAATTTTTATAACACCCCCTCAAACTTTTTTCTTTTACGTTTCAAGGTGCATAGATTCCAAAAATGCAATGTCCGTCCGCCGTACGCCGTCCGCCGTACGCCGTCCGCCGTATCACGTGTACAGGCTTCATTTTCGGTCTAAAAAAGTCGTTCTTTCGCACACATGCTCCATTTGGGCCCTAGTTGTGTCCCGAAACTTTTCAGCCCGATCGGAATATACCCAGGGGTGTTATGAGTGAAAATGTGTGTAAAAATAGGTACTTTTTACGTTTTAGCAACATATTGGTAACATGAGCTTCTGAGATATCGTTTTATATGTTTTTGGGGACGAGAAGACCGAATATGAAGTCGATTTTGACCAAAGAGAGGAAAATTGAGTTCCACCAAATGTTCAGCTCCCAAAATTGATTTTTTATGAGTGAAAAACCTGGGAAATCGTCTGAAATCACCATCAGTTTGTATAATAACACTGGAAAAAGTGTCAAGACGTGGTTCAGGACGATTAAATGGCACTACCAACGATCAAAGATAGTTTAAAAAAAAAAGAGCGTACCTAATTTGTGTTTTGGGGGCCAAAATTAATGGAAACCATCAGAAGTAGCTATTTCGATTATTACGCATGAAAGAAACAATAAATGAACAGCCAACATTTCTGTAGGTATGTCCAATAGAATAATAAACCCATGTGACAAGGACTTTGCAGCGTTTTTTCACACAGCACCCTTCTCGGTCAGCAAACCATCCCCCTCCCCCCACGACCGACCCTGCACCCAAACTCATGGAAGGCCTCAAGCCCCACCCCTTCCACCCATTAAGCAAGCGTTTTCTTTACCCCCCTCAGGGAGGAGCCAACCCTCCCAAACGCTCGCCAAACACATCTCGAACGAGATATCAGGGGGCCTATCCACTAAGCCAAAGAGACATCTCTTTCAGGTCCGACTCTCTCTTTTGGCAAAATAGATTTTTATAGTATCCATGACAGGGTTATTCAGCAACTTTTAAAAGAGAGAGTTGGCGGCCATCTTGGCATTCTCGATCTCTTTCAGAGAGACAGCTAATTAGGTGTCTTTCCTCGAAAGAGAGAGTATATTTCTCGTTTGTTTCACAGTGATCGTATAATATCCTCCTTCATCCGCAACCACAGTGGTAATTTTGATCGTGTATTTTTTTCATTTCATAAAGTTTTTCATCATAAAGTTTTTCATTTCATAAAGATTAAATTTTTCATTTCAATTTTAATTAAAAATATATAGGTACATAATTATTGATTCATGAATAAAAACGTCCAAGTACGAGTTGAGGTAGGTACCTACCTTCCTAAGAGTAGCCGTTCATTAGGTGTAGATATAATACAAGCATTAAGCCCCCCTAATTCGACTTTTTCTGTTTATAATTGAGACTTTTTTCAATTTCATTTAAACTTTTATCCGATTCGTGAGTAAAAACGTCCAAGTATGGATTGAGGTAGGTAGGTACCCAATTACCCATTGAATAGGTATTACTAAGAAATGCGTTCATTATTAAGGAATTGAATGAGGAATTGAACATCTCGCACTTCATGGATACTATGGCATTTTCGTGTATTAGGATCCATATCTCTTTCTGAAGGTCTCTGGAGCTATTCAGTAAAATAGACGAAACCGGGAGACATTGGTCCCAGGGTAGACTATCTCTCGCGGGAGATTTTCAAAATAGATAATCTCTTTCCACTATCTATTTTAGAGAATAGGCCCCCAGAACCGCCAGCGCATTCTTACCCCCCCTCAGGGAGGGACCAACCCTTCCCACCCCTCAACACCCCTGGAACCACGGCGAACACCGCCGCACACACCTCAACCCTCTCGACCCCCACCCCCTTGGCGTCTCTGCGGCCCCGGCGAACACCGCCGCACCAACCCCCTCGACCACCACCCCCTCAAACCCTCCACTCACTCGGGGGCCCTCTCTTCCCGCCCCACGATGCTGGGGGCTGACCGCTTCGCCCCCTTCACCAACCCCCCTTCGGAAGGCTTCCACCCCTCGCCTCAGAGCCAGGGTTAACTTTTTCCCCTCACCAACCCCCCTTCGGAAGGCTTCCGCCCCTCGCCTCAGAGCCAGGGTTAACTTTTTCCCCTCACCAACCCCCCTTTGGAAGGCTTCCACCCCTCGCCTCAGAGCCAGGGTTAACTTTTTCCCCTCACCAACCCCCTTCGGAAGGCTTCCACCCCTCGCCTCAGAGCCAGGGTTAAATTGCAACGGCCCACGCCTCACCCCTCCCCCCCACTCATTGGGGGGACCCAGCACCTGTACATATCGCACCTGTAAATATGATTCCTGTAAATACCTTTAAAACACACCTGTAAATATCGAGCTTCCTTATATGTCAATGTAAATATTCTCTAGCTGTAAGTCACTTCTCTTTGTACATAATCTCTCCTCATTCACCTGTATATTCCCTAGCTCTAAGTCACATGCTGTTTTTATCTGTATCCTAGCTCTAAGTTACTCCTCTTTGTGCATACTCTCCTCATGCAACTGTATATCCTAGCTCTAAGTCACTCCTCTTTGTGCATACTCTCCTCATGCAACTGTGTATACTAGCTCTAAGTACCCACTTTTGTACATACTATTACTTCACGCCAATCTTCGCCACCTTCCTCCCTAGTATTAAGCAAACCACCATCTCAACTACTGTCTATCACCGCCTTCAGCCTACATTGTTTGCCTCAGCCCTCAGCTTTGTAAACTTGGGCCCTCAGCCACATCCGAATGTTCACTTGCTCACTTTCCACCGCCTTCAGCTCTCATCCTGTCTGCCATAGCCTTCAGCGATTGTTACCCTGCGCCTTCAGCCCCGTATTGTTTGCCATAGCCTTCAGCCTCTGTCACTCTGCGCCCTCAGCCTCTTTCATATCTTTATGGATTCGAATAAAGATATGCCCTCTCATATCTTTATTCGAACTGGGGGGACCTCTGTCGTGAGTTCCTCCCGGAACTACTCATAGCAGATTTAAGTTCTCACAAATATTTCATAAGCCAACTTTAGTTCTTACCAAATAAACCATACGAGTGGGGAACAAGCCGCAGGAGTCAGAGCACAACCTGGGTCCCAACCATCCCCTACCAAATAGGGGATGGAGGGAGACGACTTCCAGTAACATAAATACTCGCCTCCTTCGACTTTTTACTCATTCTACTCTTCCTCTAGCCGCTGGCTACTCTCTCTCTCTCCTTACCATGTCTCTCTCCTACTCCCAAAAGATCCAGCTGATGGTGGAGGTTCGCCCTTAACCAGAACTGGCAAACAACCCTAAAAAGATCGGTGGAGGTCCGCCCTTAACCGCACAAACATCCAAAAAGATCCAGCTGATGGTGGAGGTTCGCCCTTAACCAGAACTGGCAAATTCCCTAAAAGATCGGTGGAGGTCCGCCCTTAACCGCACAAACATCCAAAAAGATCCAGCCGATGGTGGAGGTTCGCCCTTAACCAGAACTGGCAAATTCCCAAAAAGATCGGTGGAGGTCCGCCCTTAACCGCACACATCCAAAAAGATCCAGCCGATGGTGGAGGTATCGCCCTCAACCAGAACTGGCAAACAACCCTAAAAAGATCGGATATTCAGGATATCACCAGGAAAACCGTTATTATAACTATCTTGTTTGCAACTACTATCCAGCGTGAGTACACCGTTCCAAACTACTACCTACCTATCGCTCATATTGATTCTTACATTATTATTATTATGTAATAATTATTATTGTGATTATTTAACACATCCGAAAGTTAAATGATAACTATCATCAGAAGAAGTTGAGGAACTGTATCAAATTTTTAGTGGTAACATGAGGGACACATTGCCTTACGAATATGGACATCGTGAGTGTGAAGAAAACGAGCTGTTTAGGTCTTGGAGATACAGTCACCTGTGCAGTAAGGCAAAGTTCATATATTATACCTACCTAGAGGGGTCCCGTTCTCTGCCGGTTTTGAAAGTGGAATACTGCAATCAATTTTTGAAAAAATTATTAAATTGCATATTTTCATAATATTTCACAGACGGTGTCAATTCCCGATATTACACGCCGAATTTCTCGTTCCTTGAACAAATCGTACGAGGATAATTAAGGATAGGATTTTTATGTATTTAAAAATGCGAAATATGTAGATAACTAAAAACGCTGCAAAGTCCTTGTCACATGGGTTTATTATTCTATTGGAGTTCTAGAGATTTTTGTTGGCTGTTAAATTTATTGTTTCTTTCATGTGGAATGATTGAAATAGCTATTTCTGATGATTTCCACCAATTTTGGCCCCCAAAACATGAAATAGGTACGCTTTTTTTTCTTTTTTTTTTAGATCATCTTTGATCATTGGTAGTGGCATTTAATGGTCTTGATTCTCCTGTTTACACTTTTTCCAATGTTATTATACACATTGATGGTGATTTCAGACAATTTTCAAGGTTTTTGACTCATAAAAAACCAATTTTGGGAGCTGAACCTTTGGTAAAACCTCAATTTCCGCGTCTTTGGTCAAAATCGACATCATATTCGGTCTTCTCGTCCCCAAAAACATGGAAAAAGATACCTCAAAAGCTCATTTTACTAACATGTTGCTAAAACGCAAAAAGTACCTATTTTTACACACATTTTCACTCATAACATCCCTGGGTATATTCCGATCGGGCTGAAAAGTTTCGGGACACAACTAGGGCCCAAATGGAGCATGTGTGCGAAAGAACGAATTTTTTAGACCAAAAATGAAGCCTGTACACGTGATACGGCGGACGGACATTGCATTTTTTGAATCTACGCACCTTGAAACGGAAAAGAAAAATTTTTAGGGGGTGTTATAAAAATTTTTTGCTGAGCGAATACATTATTCACAGAATAATAAACCAAAAATGTATTTATTTTTTTGAAATATTTATAAAATATCTGAAAGGTATAAAATATTTTCTGAAATATTTGTAAAAATGGGTAAAGCCAAAGCGTTTTGCAGCCAAATAAATTGCGAAAATACGTACCTTTTTATACTAATACTCTGCTACACTACTAACTACTAACATTTATTTAATTACAGACGATGACATTTTAAAATACTTTAAAAAACATAATCAGGAAACTCACTTAGATTTTTAGCAATCAGTTCGAGACAATTCCTCTATTCGAGTGTGAATTTCGCGGCATTTCTCCCCGGAAAACAAACACCCTACAGCCATCGCAAATGGCGATGCATTTCAAAAATTTGAAAAACAGTTTAAATTGAAAAATATTTGTCTCATATTTATAAGAAATATTTGAAAATGTTTTTCAATCAATGAAATATTTGAAAATATGTAGTTACAGCGAAATATATGAAACCAGAATGTGTAAAAGGTCAAAAAAGTATCAGTATGAACACATCTAGTTGAAAATCTTGGATACATAGCCTAGAAGAAAATATGTGAGTACATGCGAATCCTGCCCCTACTGATAATCAAATCGGAGTGACGACCGATAACAAAAATAATGATAAATCTGACAGGCCGACCATTGCCTGACTGGCCTCCCATTTCTTGCATAGAAATCTCACTTTCATCCAATTTCTGACACCACACCAACTCCATTTAGCTAGTAAACCTAGAAAATGTTGAACCCATTGACATAATTATTTCTGTCAATTAGTCAAATCAAATAATGCGATCGAGCTCATAACTAGTAGGCATGATCTTGACATCTTAACGGACCTTTTGTTACAATTTAGTGTTCCATTTTTACGGCAGTTATAGTTGAAAATCGAAGAACTGGAAAATCCGCCACAACTGCCTTATTTGTCCACATAGAAAGCTCCTTTTCATCTCAAATTGAAGAGTTTAACAAGCTGAACAAAACTCAAAAAGAAAATCTGAAAAATACCATATTTTAAGGAAGTTATGACCATGTGAAATTCCAACATACGTACGGAGCGACATCAAGCGGAAAACCGTCTAGAAACTTGTTTTGAGCACTTCTGAACAATATTCCATGGTTTTCTTGAACACAAATTTTTGACGGTACCACCATACCTACTTCCATTCCTATATAACAGGAACATGGAAGTAAAACGATTGTTTCCAACCTTGTTACCAAAAAAAAAAAAAAAATGGCGGCTGATTCAAAACCGGAGTAGTTCATGGAACATTACAATACATTACAATATATATCCATGAAACAATGAGGAGGAAGTCATAACGATACTGCCCAACAACTTAGCCGATGCTTTGCTAGAAACATACTGAAACTGACAACATAGGACGGAGTCGAAAAACAGGCTGTAGCACAATGCACGACCAACAAAAATGAAACCAAAATTAAAATAAACATTTTCACTTTTTGGTTTTCAATCTCCCCATTCCCTCCCTTCGACCATGGGGATATTAATTTAATATTAAAGCTGCCATTTTAATCTTCACCTTACGCAATCGTACACCTAACCGAATTAAATGTCTTTATTGTTACCAATTGTTTCGAGAATCTAATTTCTCTGTATTAACAGCCATCGATAAAAATTTGATAAACTCCTGCCAATTTCGGAAGACGAACGACCAAACCTCTAACCCCGATAGCAAAGATCCACAGACGCCTCGGAGACCGTGACGGATCTGCCCACAACGACGACGCTATGAAAACAGATCTCCATAGCCTGAAGCTCGCAACTTGTTTCTGATCGTCTTGTCTCACCAATACATTTTATACCCTTCAATAATGATGAGTGCCTGTCACTGTACTTATAATTTGATTTGTTTCATCCTTTTATAGCAAACCTGCTACTTACCGAATTTCAAACCCATCTACTTGCATTGAGATTCAGGTGATTGCTCTTTCGTGTTAAGGTCTGAGACTATTGCACAGATCTGGTGGACAAAAATTGACCAATTTCTATGGTGGATGGGTTCAATTCGATGTTTCACAGCCTCTCCGGATTTATTGAAAGGTGACATTTGAACTGGAGTCAGTTGAGGCAGCTCAGGTTCCCTGAGGTTGTGTGGATCACAGGAAGGTGACCTAATTAGGACACACAATACAATGAATTCCTTCGCAAAACAATGAATGGCACTCATTCAGGTATCCGGTGCGCTGATCCGAAACCGAACGACTGAAAGCCGATGAACAAACCCGATAGTATTTAATGGTTTCGATAAAACGAGGGTCTGGAGGAGATTGGTTGGATTCATCCGAAGACAGAGTTCCACCATGACAGCACTGCGCGCTGCGGTCGTTTTCATGCTTGTTGGCGCCTGTTCGGCTCAAAGGTGTTATGGAGGTCAACTGTTGAGTAAGTGATAGGCATTTTGTACGTTGACAGGTGGCAAGGTAGATCTGAGCGAGTTTTCAATCAATTTATTTTCAATCTAGCCGTGTTTATCTGTAGAATCTTGATCATCTTGGAAACCGATATTTGGGCGAGTGCTCAGTGCATGAAACTGGCCCATCAATGCTCAACCCCTACTGCTGCAACTCTGTCGCAAAGCTCATCAGTCGGATCTAGATTTATGATTTGAAAATCTTAATTCAAATTTAAAAAAATAATTAAACCTGTAGTTGGTAATTTAAAAAAATGTACGTACCTATTTCCTAATCCTTTTACACCTTTGATAGATGATACTAAACTCAACGAACCAACACAGTTGTTATTACAGGTACCTACATAGTAGTGATGTCAAACTATCGATAGTTTCGATAATATCGGGTAAAAAATATCGATAAGCAGTTTTTTGGATTTTTATCATTTCGTGACGTTGAACCACAGAAATAAGCTGTTAGGTAATAACTCAACAAAATATTATGTTGTATGAGGCGCCATGGTAGTAAAACAGTACGATAGAAACAACCAACTGAAACACCTCACGGAGGTGGGAAGGAAACGGCAAGAAATAAATAAAAAACCTTTCATACTATCGCGTATCTTTCATACTTGTGTCTAAGAATAATTCTTGTGTGTACATTATAATACTTATATGCAAGTGAGTACCTAACTTATTAAAAACACAATACTTGTGTACACAAATATCATACGCTCTGCATGAAATTTTGTTCATTTTTATTAATGATACCTATTTAATCTCTTCAGTGAAGAGGTTATTAGGTAGTATAGTTAGGTAAACTAGGCTTAAAAATAAGATTTTTGGTTTCCGACAGGGTGTACATGTATAAATGTATATTCGATAGTGCATCGATGGTTTGAAATCACTAGTGCATAGGTATATACCAGGATGTCACACGAGACCTCCCCTACTTTCATTAGCAAACGAGTTTTTAACCATTTTTAAACCTCATGATTTTTACACAGATCTTAAATCCGAAATTGAAATTCCATAAAAATATTGGCATTTCGACACCATATTTAAAAGAAAAATTTATTGCAGATTCGGACTCTGTTTTGAGAGGGCAAAAATATGCGAGAATCTTTAAAACCATGTTTTTTGTGTGGATGTATTCAGTTACTAGGTACATAAATATGATAGATTTTGGGGTGTATTTTCGCGGTGTGAATCGCGCGATGATGTCACTCTTTCGATTCGCAATCGTGATGAATGCACCCTTCGAAACTCGTTGCGGCATCGAAAATAAATTTCGGCAATTGTAGTCTTTTTTGGGGCAGAAAACGAACTACTTTTGGAGCACGAGACATGTCGATGGGCAGGCTCAGAACAAGGACTGAAAGAGCTTGTTGAATTCTAGAAAAAGCGTCAACATTTCACATTTTCCAACATTTTCCCGAAACTTTGCTCCGTTTATTTTGTTAAACGTGAATAAAAAAACTGACGTCAACTGACAGCGCGATAAACTACCTATCCCAAAATTCCATAATGCGCACCACAACACGTACCTAGTAATAAATTGTATACATCCATATACATGGGTTTTTATGTTTTCCACACAATTTGCGCACTCAAAAATGTGAACGATGGGTCAAACAGTTCATGGGTTTGTTCATGAAATTTTACATAGATCCGAACGTGCAATAAAAAATTGGGGTTCCCGTTTGAGAAAAAAATAAGATGGTGTCAAAATTTAAACTTTTTCAACATTTCATAAAATATCGATTTTATATATATATGAGAATTACGTAAAAACTCATCAGGAGTTAGGTAGCATTTGAATTTTTTTCTATATTGCTCCCTAAAGAAAACTGATGGGGGGGGGGGGGGGGCCTGTATATACTTGATGGACGATTGATTGTTCCAATGAAGAGTGACAGGGATAATTTTTCTACGTTAAATCAACATATTTATCAAGTTCAAAAAGGTACTTATGAAGTACAATGCATATGTATAGAGTGGCTCATACACCTGTGTACGTGCAAAAGCAGATACAACTCATACAAATTCAAACTGTCACTAACAACTACTTATTACATACAGGTCGAAGGTGGGTACACTTATATGATACACTACTGTAGGCGGGTACCAAATTCCTTCCTGTGCTAACTAATCAGTGGAGAGTAAGAAAACTGTGGTGAAAACATGATTAAAAACAAATGTAAGTTACGGATAACGGATATATTAGGTAGCTGGGCAGAACATCATACCTTCAAACATCGTTGACTGGGGGTTCAGGGTTTGTTTTTCTTGGTCCCATCAAATTCGCTCTTCTACCTATATACTCTGCACGAGCGAAATTTAAATTTTACACACTAACCTCACATGGGTAGGCAGTTTAAAACTGTTTTTTAAGCTCTTAAGTCGAGGAGGTGCACCAATCAGGCAAACAGCGTTTTAGTCAATATTCGATCTTCCCTATTTGCATATCCATTATAAAACAATATAAATTTTAGAGGGCGGGTTAAGTCGTGACCTTCAAGAGAAAATCCTACACCTGCACAACACTTTGAGAGACAAAGTTGCTGGAGGGATCATTACCGCCCAACCGATGGCTGAAAATATGAAGGAAATGGTTGGTACGTTTTCTGAATCTTACCTGTTCTATTTGTCTATTTTCCATTTGCCTATTACATACAGCAGCACACAAGCTTTACTATAAAATAAGTGACGTTTTTCAACCAAGGACAACTTTTTCGCTGTAGATTTGGGACCAAGAGTTGGCAACTAGAGCGCAGAATTGGGCGAACAATTGCGTTTTCCAGCACGAGTCTCACCGCACAAACAGAAGTAAGAGTAATAATTGGTAACAGAACTTATTAAACAAGTTTAGATATTTTTCTGAAGAAAGGTCGTTGATGCACTTGTGAAATAAATCATCAGTCATCCAGTTGTCTGATATGACAGTCGAAAATCAATCCTAATTCGTGTCAAAATACATTGCAGACGTCACTTGACTAATAAGCCCTCTGAGTCCTTTTGGACTCAGTCGTCCCCTAAAACATACTTGATGAGTGAAAATTGTACATAAATTTACGGATCACCTAATTCTATTGGTAGTGGTGATAGATTCCATTATCAACAGGTGAATGAACAGTTAAGTTATAAAACTTTCTATATTTAGGTGTGATGACTAGTGGTTTGAGGCAGGTAGGAGTTTTGGAGAAGGTGAGGATGAATGAGGAGGTGAGACTGGGGTGCGAGAGCGTATCCGCGCGGTTTTCACCTCCTTGGATGCGTCTCTAGGATAGGAAAATAAATACAACAAGGATGCGGTATGCAGTAAAAATATAGTCATAATATGTAGTACAATGTAATCTAATAATTATTTAAGACAACATGATTTTATACTATCCTTTTACTTTTTTATGTTACTACCTATACTTTTAGATGCATTAACTTACATGTAGATAACTACCTCTTCATTCGCCTACTGGTATGGATTCTGCCACTACTAGCTACCTGGGTAAGCTACAACTACCAAAAAAAAAAAATATTACGCAACAAATAAAAGAATACTTACTCTAGAATTTCCAAGATTTATTAGTGCTGTATTTCTATTAAACTGTCGGGGAAAAAAAGCTAGTTAACTAAAATGAAGTCTTATTTTTCAAGATAAGAATTTGTTTGAAATAACTGTATACGTATTAATATATAATATTTACATATCTGTTCATTCACCTATTGACGTGGATTCTGCCATCGCTACTTACATGGGTAGGTAGTGCATTCATGGAATTTTCACTTTCGGAGGACGAATGAGCTCCAACAGGACTCAAGGACCACTAGGAACGTAAAGTAATGGAATGCAAGTTGATACAAATTTGGATAATTTTGTACAGATAGCATAGAAAACTGGATGACTTTTACTAATCAGCGTCACAATGCGTTCAGTTTATTTCATTTATTTTTTATTTTAATTTTATGGAAGTAGATGACATTCCAAGAATTTTGCGCAGCCGACCAACCGCACTTTCCTATGATAAGTAATTTTTTATTCTATGTTTTTTCGAAGTTTCGGATCCCCTTGCCCATTGTGAAGTCACTAGTGTAGGAAACTTCTAAAAACCATAGAATAGAAACTATCTTACTTATTGTAGAAGAGTGCGGTGTCCAAATTTTCAGGATGGAATCTATACAGTCATTTTAAAAAAAGGTAAGTACATGCTACCCGCCTATATTTTTCAGACCCATGGGTAGGTAACGCTCATTCTAACTAAATTGATAACGATCGCATTGTAGGCCTCAAAAAGTGGCCGCAGCCTGCTGTGAAAGTGCTACATCTATCTATAATAAATAGATGTATTATTCACTGCGCTGAATCCCCAATGAAATTTAGAAAAAAGGGGTCTCTTAAATGATGAAATAAATCGGTCAGTAGGTACCTATGTGACAATGAACGATATTCTTATTGAACAGAGGGCCAACTGTACGGGCAGAACTTGTCTCGCAGGGACAAAACTTGGTCGAGCGACGAGGGAGAGTGGGAAGTCCTGTCGAAAATGATCGCAGAATGGTTCGACGAAGTTTATAAACCTCAGGACTCTCTTCACTTCTCACAGGTGATCTTAGACATCAAAGCCAATATATCCTGTACACCTACCTGCGTTTATCTGAACATTAGAATTCTGATGAACCAAAACCACCATCTCAAGCATCGTTGTTGTTATAGATGGTTTGGGCCAACACACATAAAATTGGATGCGGCTACTCTGAATACAAGTCCAACGAGAACGTAATCGCTTTATTCGTTTGCAACTACTTCCCGTCGTAAGTCTGTCCAACGTAATTTCGAACAATTTTTCGAATACCTTCTGTCGTGGTATCCTCCCAGAACCACAACTTTTGTATGTAGAAATAAGATCTCGCCAAATAAACTTAGAAGTGGGGACAGAAGACGCAAGAGAGCCGAGGGCCAGCCTGGAGGTCCCCACCATACTCTACTAGCTAGAGGATGGAGAGAGACAGCTCCCAAGCATTATAAATACTCGACTCCTGCATCTTTTCCCTCATTCTATGCTCTCCTCTAGTCACTGACTACTCTCTCTCCTCCTTACCTCGTCTCTCTCTCCTAACCCAAAAGAATCCGTGAATGGTGGTGGTACGCCCATAACCAACGGACAAGCTTCCTAAAAGATCTCGGGCATGGTGGTGGTCCGCCCATAACCAAACCGAGCACACTTCCAAAAAGATCCTGGGAATGGTGGTGGTCCGCCCATAACCAAACCAGGCAACCACCCTAAAAGAATCCGTGAATGGTGGTGGTACGCCCATAACCAACGGACACATCCGAAAAGATCCCGGATCATGGTGGTGATTCGCTCATAACCAAATTCCGGGCACATCCCCCCCTCGCACCGCTCGTGGTGGATTTACGCTCAAACACATTCATCACACCTTGCTCTCATTGAAATTAGTGACGAGTTGATTTCTTTATAGAGGGAACGTAATTGGCACAGAACCTTACAAGCACGGAGCAAGGAGTTGTGAGAAACATGGGCTGTACGCGTCCAGATCATTTAGGAACCTCTGCGGTAAGCGCAACTTCATTTGGTTTATTACCTACTTTTTAATGCAGGAAATCCCCCACTTACAATTATCCATGCTTGCATAGCATTAGGTAGTACATGTACGTTGATTTCCCACATAAGCATTCAATTATCCCCCAATATAAAGGTAATTTCCTCAACAGTTTTGGTCTTCCTCCTGATGTCCGTTCTCCACAGATGAACTCCCACCTAACACTGTCCCTTTCACGCCAATATCCTATCATCCCAATTGCGGTAAACCTTTTGCAATGAACATGGTGATCCGGCCAGTGTGACTGAACATATTAGATGAAACTGCACATTGAATGAAGACTGTAATTCAACATTTTTCTCACAATCGCCAAACTTATAGTTTGAAGAGATTCACCACATTTGGTTTATTATTCTGTATGTATTCGCTCAACAAAAATTCTTATAAAACCCCCTCAAAATGTTTTCTTTTACTTCAAGGTGCGTAGATTCCAAAAACGCAGCAAAGTCCTCGTCACACGGGTTTATTATTCTATTGGACTTGCCTACAGAACTGTTGGCTGTTCATTTACTGTTCCCCAAAAACACGAATTAGGCTCCTATTTCTTTTTACAAATTATCTTTGATCACTGACAGTGCCATTTAATTGTCTTGATACTACTTCTAGTGTTATTATACAAGTTATGGTCACTTCAGTCCATTACTCAGGTTTTTGACCCATAAAAAATGAATACTGCCTTCGTTACAACCTCAATTCTTCACTCTTCGGTCAAGATCAACTCCATATTCGGTATTCTCGCCCTAAAAAACATGGAAAATGACCACAAGCTCATGTTCACTAAAACCTTTAAAAAACCCTCAAAAACCCCTATTTTCCCCCCCGCAACAGCCCTGGGTGCATTCCGATCAGGCGGCCGAGTTTCAGAGCACAACTAGGACCGAAATGTGTTCCAAAATTTGGACCCAAACTGTGTGAGGAAGAAGATGATTTAGACCAAATTTAACGTAAATTCAAGGCTGAAACTTCGATAGAACCTCAATTTTTCCACTCCTTGGTCAACATCGACTTCATATTCGGTCTCCTCGTCCTAATCCTAATATCCCTAAAAATAATTTATAATTTAGCGCGCTGTGAGAGGCTCCGTACCATCATACAGACTCATACGTCATGTAGACATTACTACAATTCATTAAAGGTAGCTGGAGCAAGGCTCTGGAATGCTTTGCCATTGAGTGTTAGAGCCCTTCTTACCCTGGCTCGCTTCAGAGGGGCATTAGCCGCACGACACGCCGAATGACCGCCTTTTCTTCTTTCCATCGCTTTATCCTTTCCTACTCTCCACTCTTTGCCCCCTTTCTGCTACACCCCTTCTTTACCTGAAAGCGAGTTCTCGTACTATCTAAGTCAGTAGCTGTATCCAAAAATGTAATTTTCAATGCGACATTCTGCTAAACGATCTGTAGGTACTTTCAGATTACTTATATTAATTTGCTTGTGTGTTTTCGTTTTAAATAATCCAACTTAAAGTCAACCATGTTAATGTTCGGATTACTCCACACTCGGTGGGACTTGTTTCCTATGTGGTTGTATAATAAATAAATAAATAAATAAAAAACATGGTAAACGATGCCTCACAAGCTCATGTTACTAAAACACACAAAAAAAAACTATTTTTACACCCATTTGTCACCCGGGACACCCTTGGGTATACTCCAATCGGGCTGCAAAGTTTCGGGACGTAACTAGGGCCCAAATGGAGCCTGTGCTCGAAAGAACGCATTTTTTAGACGGAAAATAAGGTAGATATGGATGATACGGCGGACGGACATTGCATCTTGGGAGTCTACTCACCTTGGTACGTAAAAGAAAAACATTTTGAGGGGGGTGTTCCAAAAACTGTATGCTGAGCGAATACATAGGTGTATTACTCACAGAATAATAAACCAGAACTTGACATCACCGCTTGATTCAGCGCGATAAATACCCCCAAACCATATAATATGGGCAAGTAATTGAATACTTCCAAAAAAACATGGCTTTTCATGTTTTTCGTTCTTTTTGTGCAATCAAAAATGTGAGTGACGGGTCATTAATTTCTTCATGAAATTTCACGTTGAATCCGAACCTGCAATACACACCTGGGCTTCCCATTTGATAAAACAAAGTTGGTGTCAAAATTTCAACATGTCATAAAATTTTGGATTTGAAATCTACGTTAAAAAAAAATCTTGAGTTTGACATTTTTTTCCAACTCGCTTCCTAAGAAAAATAGAATGGTCTCATGGGACACCCTGTATAAATAGAACGGTCTCATGGGACACCCTGTATATTTCTCACCTAACTTGGAAAGCCATCTCGTTGGAGTCCAACTTTGTCGATAACTCCTATTTGGAATGCGAGGAATTTAGTCACTCAAGCGATTCAGAGTAGGCAGGCAGTATCTTAATATTCCCACATAACTTGATTCGAATTATCCTATAACCGGTAGCTCAATAAAACAATGTATTTTATAGAGGCTAAAGAAGAGGACGGTCCAGACAACCTTCATTCTTATCAACAACACAACACCATCAGCCCTCAACAGTGGACTTCAGGACAATACGGGTACAGCACGCCAGAGGGGGCTTACCCTCTGCAATTATTGAGCTCTCAATCTCAACGTATTGTGCACTACAAACCGACGGCCCACCCATTCGCAGTGATCGGTTACCCACCAGTTGGGCCACTCCAGGTCCAAAGCTACCAGGTCCCGCTCGGTGAATACCAAACGTACACCACCCGTGGTGTACAACCAACTGATCAATTACAATGGTGGGGTTATCAAGGTCAATATTCGCCATCGACTTTATCCCAACGCCAGGCACAGCCTAAACAGACTGGTCGTCAATTCACAATGAACGGTTATCCATCAGCAGGGCCACTCCAGGTCAAAAGCTACCAGGTCCCGCTAGGTGAATACCAAACATACACCATCCGTGGTGTACAACCAACTGATCAATCACAATTGTGGGGTTATGAAGATAATTATTTGCCATCGACTTTATCCCAGCGCCAGGCACAACCTAAACCCTTTTACAAGCCAGGCACAACCTTTTTACAAGCTAATTATCAGGGGCAGTTACCTTACTCCCAGGCAGCACATTCCAATCCGTATCAGGTTAATAACGTTCAAGTTTCACCAAGCGAGCAACCCCAATCGTGGAATTATCAATATTTGCCAATAGATCAACAGTCGCAAAATCAGGCAAGCGCCAGGCTTCCTTATCAGTACTTAATGACTGATCCAATAAATTTACTTACTCAGAACACAAAACGAAATGGCATCCAAAATTTATCAAAAATACCTGGTTATCAAATAACTTCAACATACCAGAGCTACCCAGTGAATACGCAGAATGGCTGGAACCAGCCGGCAAATTCAAATGGATATCCATGGTGGTACCAAACCACACCAGTCCAAGGTGAAGGTCAGACTATAAGGAGTGATGGTATTTTAGGATGGCCCAGTGGTCCTTCAAACACTTTCTGGTATGGGCCAACTGGACCTGTTCGTGGAAATGATAAGGTGCAGTGGTTTACTGTTGGCAATCCTGTTTCAGTGTCTTATACACCTCAAACAGGATACTATGGTTATGTATTTCAACCAAGTTACACGGTACCAGGGCCACAAACGGGATACACCACAGGGCTTAATAGTACATTCAATACAGGTTTCACATATGGAAACACTGTGCAGCCAGTAAGCTCAACAGTGCTGCCACCAACGTTTGGACTGCAAGGCTTGCTGGATCCCAGCTTGGTAGCTCAGTACCAGACTCCGTACTACCCCTCAAGGGTTTCTCAACCAACTGGTTCTCCGTACACCTCGTTTGTAACGCCCTCCTCGGACGACAACGCGGCCAGAAGCCTAAACGACAAGCCGTTGAATAAACTGAAGAAAATGCGGAAACAATGAGTTCTGGACATTTCAATCATTCCCAGGACAGTACGCTGTGGATGTGTAGTAGGCTCTTCACATCTTAGAAACTCCATTAACTGGCAGTATCATTAAAATTGTGCCAACCATAAATGAAAGTGAGAATTCTTCATGTTTTGAATAACCCACTTCACACAAATGGTCAACCGTACAAAATCAAAGTGTTAGCCCTGTTAAGACAGCCTGAGCCACATGGCAATCAGGAACTAGAACCTGACAGCTCTAATGAAGTTGCCCTTCATTAAATTTGGGTGACATTGCCACAACGATTTAAAAACTGTATCCGTGGAATTTCGTAGTATTCACGAAATTATGGATATTGTTAATAGAACAATACTCAACAAAATCAACACAAGACGGATCAATGCATCAACATCAACCAGGAATGTTGAATTTTAATACGTCTGATCAAATTGGTGCACCAAATATGACGCAAATACAACAACTGAAGACCGCGGCCGAACAATAGTCCATGTTACATTTCAGAAATATTACAGGAGAGCTAAAAAAATATTGTGAAACCGTATGATGGGAAAATCAGAGGCCCTAATGTAATATAACTTTTGTTCCTCGTTTGATTTCCAATCCAAGGGGAAGCGAAGTAAGAATACGCTGCCCAATTATCACACAACGCCAATGGTTCATTATAGACAACCCTGCTGCAAATTATTACACAACGGCTGTCACTGTTCCTTTTGTTGGATTTCAATTACTCATTATTGAAAATAATAAAGTACAACGGAAAAAAGTATGAATCACAGAAGAATAGGTAGGTAACTAATATTTGTTGTGAATAGGTTTTGTTTTTATTCGTTCATTCGATTACTTTATAGTTCTGTGATGTACATTAAGGAGACTGATTTTCCAAAAAATGCCACATTATTTCTGTTTAAATTGTTTGAAGGATTAATTCCCTTGTCCATAACATAGGGTCATCGATAGTGACCACTGAAAGAGGCAAAGAAAGCCTAAGAATACTCAAAAATTTAGCCAGTGATTATTTTATTTTACATTTTATTCACACAGTCAGAAAAATGCCGTTGAGTTTTAGGGGGTTAGCAAGAAAACCATATTTTCAGCAACTGTTATTTTTAGTAGGAATTGTGTGGAAAACAACAGTTATTTATCATTGTGGAAAATTAACCGAAACTCCCATCTCTATAAGCTAGGTAAAACGGACTTTTGTTCTTAGCAATCACAGAAGTATTTTCAACTTATGTTGTCGACATAGAATCATTTGAGATGAAATCGCCTCTTTTAGTATCATAACCAACAGAAGATGCCTTGTACAGGATACTGAAATTCTTGAGTTTTGAAAAAAGTAACGGACTTGTTCAGCTGCTTCTTCGATTATTTACAGGTTTTAGTATAGTATCCATGCGCTGCCAGATTCCATGTCATTACCACAATGCCAAAACCGCCATTTTGGCTTATTTCGCCTAATTGCATTTTTTGAGTCACTTTACTACTATTATTCTATGTATACTGCATGTATACTATGTATACTGCAGCACAAAAACTTTGAACGCGTTTTTCTCAAAACTAGTTAAAAGCACTTAAGGGGCTTTGGCGTTGTGGTAACAATGTATGTGTTTGCCAAAAAAATCGATCATCCGGTAGCTATACCAGATTTGTTTCACTGTTTGAACTTTGCTTTAACCTCGCTCGAGGAGATGCCTTTTGTCCATACATAACTTCTTACCCGAACTTTGAATAAAATCACACTGAATGAGATAAATACAGGAAAACGATGGGGAAATGATGGAAACCGTAGTACCTAAGCACTGGGGATAAGAAATAAAATACATTCGACAAACCCTCCGAGTTGACAGTTAAACTTTTATTTTCCTTATTCAGCACATGAACCATCAAATGGTACACACGACGAATTTTCTCTTTTTTCAATAATAAATAGATTCTATCGAGTATTTACAAGGCAACAAACAGGATGGCAAAAATATTGTTCTTAAAACAAACAAACAGTAAACAAGAAGTAACAGATGCGCCAATAACTCAAAATACGCTGTTTCTTTCTCTTCGAAGGAAAATCGATAACCTTCGAGTTTCTCAGGAACATGTTAATGAAATGTGACGACTTCATAAAGCTTTTGTGGTCGTTTCGAACGTAAACAGGCCGATTCTTTTTGCACAATTTGGTTAAGGCATTTCGCAAGATCGGAAATTCTATAGCACTCTTCATTCATGTTGCAAATACTTCTTTTTTTTGCAAAAACAATCACATCAATGCTTTTTTCACAATTTGAATAACCTATTAAGGATTTTTTTTATATAATATTTATTTCTTCTCAATAATCATTCGTCTACTGCATTGTGAAAACCCTATAAAACTTCTATAGAAAGAGTGGAAAAAGGGAACATTTGAAAGACTTGTAACATTATGTGAGAATAGAGGTTTTTTCTTAGATTTCTATTTACTATATTCGTATTTTTTATTAACAAAATATAATTTTCGATAAGCTATCTATAACGCTAAAATAGAAAATTTAGTAAAATCGTCAACAGCTGTAACTAAATGTTACTTTAAAATTGGTGATCTAATTTACTTAGATATAGGTATCATTTTGCGGATATTGTTTTTAATAAGTGCAAATGTTCAATAAGGAATTGGTATTAGGACTGAACGAAAAAAGAGGGTTTTTTTTAAGAAGAGGAATAATTAAAAATGCAATATTCAAGCGTCATCGCGGACAACTCATCGAATTATGACGATGCACAGTAAACGAAATTGTTGAGGGGAATTGCGTGAATCCGGAGGCGTTTTTTTCAATATAAGGAGGGGGAGATTGGTTGGTAGTATAAATATACCCGTTATACCGATGGACTTCATTAAAGAGAAAGAAGTCTGAAAGAAAAAAATTCGTGTAAGATGAGCGGTGGGACGAGACATTTTCAAGTCAAATTGATTATTATGTTTTCAATCAAACTAATAAACGTTGCAATAAATTTAATAAAATTTTCTAATTTCATAAAATAAATTTTTTATTATTTTATTGTTCCCAGTTCCAACAGATCTGATAAGACATTTTTCAACGTAGTGATCCTTCGGCTCAATTTGGCAGGAAGGTTAAATCGAAAGGAATAAAGTATTTAATAGAATGGACGCCATTTGGAACAGTTATTGATTTGGTGCAAATAGTTATTAACTTGGTGGCAATAATTAATTTGACAGAAAAATGCTGTTTGCACGAATCAAAGGAGGAAAGTGGTAGTAAAGGTCTGAGATCATCAATTGGGTCAATTTGGACCAGTGATTCCTGATGATAACTAACTGATGATAGCTTGACTTCTGTCGCAATTCATTGAGTAGTTCAAGAAAACAACGGAAATCGTTCATTGCCTCTCATAAATCATTCATCGCTTTGGGCTTTTATCCAAACTGAACGTATGAGTGAATAATGGGAACTGAATGTGTTTTGTGGATCATTGATGATTTATGATCTATGTATTTACGTTATAACTACCTACTTAACAATTGAAAAGAATGCCTCCGAATTCGATAAAACATGGATAAACGTTCGAGAAGGAATTGCAGGGAAAGATTTTCCATGGAGGATTTTTTAAAAACGTTAGAAAAGAGGAATAATTTGAAGACTTAACCGATGGCTAACTGATATCAAGGCTGTACGGTTATCATCCTGAATTTTGGAAGACACAAACCGAATTTGGTTTCGATACCTTCTAAAATGGGGATAGCCGCTTGGTAACCTCCGATGTGGTCGGGGCTGGAGGGTTTGCTGTCGACATCGAGAACTCCGGAAGTCGGGACGTTCTGTTCTGACCCTGCGGGGCGGCTGGAAGATGAAAGAAACAATATGCAATACAATTTGTTGACAGGTTCCTCGTCACAAGTACCAACTTGAACTCTTGTGTAAAGAGGAAAAGGGCGTTTCTCATGTCAGAGGGAAACGTTCACCCAAGATGATAAGGAACTGGTATACCAGTTCAGGTAGTGCCAACATTTGAGTAGCCATAATCAGGAACGTTCTGATACAGTCGATATTATCGAATGGACGGAAAGAAAATACCGGTATCGGACCGAAAGTGGCCTTCAGCAGTCGGTCGGGAAGTGGTTTTGTCGTTTGTAGTGACAGTTAAGCACATATTTGTGTACTGATTAACGTTGATAGAGATCATGCAGAGACCTATGCCACCACAAAATTTAGCAACGTTATTTTCCAGAATCATGAAAGCTCACAATTCATCTCAGTTAAATAGTTTTCCTCTTCTCATTTATTTTTTGTGTGGAATACTGCAATATTGAACTCTAATTGGAAAATGTTCAATTCTATTTGGAAATGCTGTATATGTACTCGTACAACTTTGGGAATATTAGTTGATACCTATGGCTACAGACTCAAATCAAATTTTCTTTTAGGCCTCGTGGACATGAGCTGCAAAAAAATCGGGACACTGAGATTGTTTTCTATCCTATCTCTTTGATAACCATCTGAGTTTCTGTGCACATGAAGATAGGACGGGGCTTCCTATCTCTTTGATACCTGGGAAAATGTTTCCCCACCACAACTGGGTGGGGATTCTTTCTTCTTCAGTGTTGTGTGGTGTAAATTTATAAAAAGAAGGTTTTATTTTCGAACTTTGTGTACAAATACATTTATGAAAGTGACCATAAAAGAAGATATTGGGTTCATCCACTTAACGATGCGAGATATTTAAAAGGCGCTTTCAACACTATTTTCATAGAATTGAGGGAAGATGAACAAAAATTGTTCAATTATTTCACCGAAAAAGCACCAGATAGAACGGAGGCAGCGTCTTGTGCACTGTCCCAATGCCACGTGTGTACTAGTGAAACACGAGGGATAGAAAATGACGCTGATAGGGGGAGAGACCAGCGGCAGCCCAGATACATACCGAGATAGGCCGAGGGTATCGGATAGCTATCGGCGTCCCTTGTGCATTGGTCCATTACTCCCAACGTCTTTCTGACTATCTGAGTGAAAACAATCTCAGCGTCCCGATTTTTTTGCAGCTCATGTGCACGAAGCCTTATGGGTATATGTTTACACATGCAGACTCTGATTTCATAGTAGACTCTCATTTTAAAGATTAGAAGGAATATACAGATAGGGATATCTTCTGGTCAACTCAGCAACTGCTTCCGGAGTCTAGAACGAGCCCCATGACCAGGGAGGGCTTACAGAACTAGTTACAAACAGGTAGGTACTTCGATTTAAATTCGAATCTATGAGGAAGTAGAGGAAATGGTGGTAATATGGAACCCTGCCAGGATTATGGAACCCCTTAATATCTTGGCAGTAAGTGAGAAAGAGAATGAGGGTGGGGGTGAGGGTGAGGGTAAGTGAGAATGAGTTAACATTATCTTCATCAATCTGCAGCTAGGGAGCGCTAGTGTGCAGGGCAGGTGGTTGGTTCAGTGGCCACCGTTTGTTCATGTGGAAAAGTTCAATTTTGGTCCAGTTTTGGGTACTCCTTTTCTCTTAATAAAATCAATTTTTGTCTCAACTAATGTTCAACATTAATGTTCAACATTAATGTTCCTTGTTGAAAAAAAGAAAAAGTAAAATCTATTTAAAATAAATAAATAAGTTTAAAAACTAAGGGGTTCCATATCACCCACACCAAGTCAGAGGCACCACGTTGAATTTTTTCATAAAACTGAATTTAGCTCATTTGGTGGGGTGGAAAGCAAATTTGAAATTGATAGTGTATGACTATATACGAAGCTAGTATTTACCATAGAGGACAATACAATTTCGAAATGTCTACCACTGGTAAGTCAAAAACAAACTGGGGTTCCATATCAACCACCCCCTCCTACAATGTAGAACAAATAGCTGATATGAAACATAGCCTTAATTAAGGTATGTAAACAGGTTGTGTGAGTAAAATGAACGCTTGACCGAGTATACCTACTGGCAACGTTAGGTACAGTACGTAATCTACATCAAAAATAGGATACTGGTCATGTAGACATCGGGAAGGGTTGGCGAAATTCGGAATGAAAATTATGTTAACATGCTTTCTCTTTACCATTATCTGCTCCCGAGTGCATAAAATTATTAAACAAAGAAATATAGCGAAGTCAATTGAGCGGTGGTGTAAGAGAACACAATGTTGGCTGGGCGTAAAACGTGTAAGTAATTGTTAGGAAGATGGCAACATAAGGAAAACATTTGGAAGATCGGTGGTGGTCTGTATAATCAACACCCAAATTATATTCATTACGCGGTGTACCTGGCGTGATGTATTTCTGACAAAATTATACAAGAGTAAGTTAAAGTGCGAATAGGGACAGAGCCGAGGTTCCATCTCACAGTAAACAAACATACAGCATTCACCTACGTTATAAAACTGCCTCAAGTCGTAGGAAATGTTAAACCACCAACTGATTTTGCACGGATGAATTTATAAAGCCAGGGATTGCATGAGGGTTGATTTCATGGACAACCGAGTTTCGAACGAATCCTGAAGATTACAACAGATGTAGCTATTTCAAGGACCTATTACAGCTGAAACCCTTGAAAGTGCCGATTCAAGTAGGCGAATTACAGCCATCTTCTTAACAAGTGCAAACACGTATGTTAGAGAGAAATACTTACGTGCCACCAAAGTCGACGTACAACATCCTCTGAAGGAGTTCATAGGTAACCAACGTGACACCAAACTGCGGTGAGGATCTGAGCACACGAGCTGTAAAGTAGAAAGAAAATGCTTAGGCACATCCTTTCAGAACTGGTGCATTTTTGCACTTTCTAATGAATCTTCGGAATCGAGCAGGGGACCCCCCCCCCCCCCCCATCAAAATGTGATGGTTTGCGTTTCACAGTATACATACGTAAATTCCGGGGGGGGGGGGGGGGCAACAAACTGCAAATTATTACACAACGGTTTATTATTTTCCTGTTCATTATTTTGCTGTTTTCTGTGGTCAATACATAAATATGCATTTTCCAACCCCATCACCCCTCTCCGTCTCCTGTGACGCGCCATTCTGGCCCCACCAGCCCCCCATGCAGCACAATTTTTTGTGCACTCTAGCAAACGATAATAACCGGTTCGGACGTAATTTTTAAAAGCGGGGTTGACAGTTTAAGATTATAGCATAATTACAGGACAAAATATGTTTTGACGAGAAAAATTGGTTTTCTGACGAAAAACGATTTGTACACTAAACTAAGAAGTAAAAAATACAATATTTCGGCATTCTTTACTGTTTGGAGTGTTGTTTCATCCAATTTTGGTTTATTATTTTCAATAATGAACCTTCGGAATCGAGTATGAAAAAAAGCGTTAAACCCCCCTCAAAAGTTGATGGTAGAATCCGAAAATGCAATAAAAACATTTCTGTCCATCCGCCGTACTTAGCACTTTTCTTAGTTACCATGAATCAAAATTAATGAAATTTGGTTTGTAGTTCCCATTCGGATTTTGTTGGTAGGTAAGTACTTATGAAACTTGAACAAACGTTATGCTTCATGAATAACAACAAATACTTCATGACTGAATTATTGAATCCCGCGCATTTTTATGACATGTAATTCCCAGGCTGGCTCCAGTTCTCGATTTAGGAATTTCCTGGTGGGAGCTCGAGGGTAGGTACTGACCACAGAAAACTGATCTTTATTTATACAGGTAACCACACCTGTATACCAACGGTTTCTCACACATTGGTTTATAATTTTACCATAAATATATGCTTCATGAATAACAACAAATTAATTATTGAATCCGTCACATTTCTATGAACTACGCGATTTAGGACTTTCCTGGTTGGGGGGGGGGGGGGGGGGGGGCGAGGGTCGGTATTGACCACAGAAAACAGTAATCTACGCAGAATGGGCATCTATACAGGTAAATAATAAACCGTTGTGTAATAATTTTTAGCGTTTTTTTCCCACCATCTCCCCGGACAAACTGTATATTACGTAAATTTTGAAAAAATAAACATTAGGTAATTGAATAATTTAAGAGTACGGATACCTCCAGTTCCTTTCCAGAACGCTCTTGGTCCTTCTTCTTTATAAATTTTTTGAGCAGCATCCATCAATCCATTGTAAGTGGTTTGACCTTGTCTTGCAACAACCTAAGAATCCAAAAATACGAACTAGTAAACGGTAAGGACAATAATTCAGGATGAGGGAAAACACCATCAGTCATTTAAGAATAATTGGAGAGTATGCGCAAATGTAGAATCTAGAACTCATCTTGGATTTCCGTCCTCAGCTCACAGAAGCATAAGCTTGCCTGTGAAGTGACATGAACTAATCGAACTTGGCGCACTTTCAACTGTCAAACACTACACGAACTTAAGCCTCGTTTACATGGTGACAGCTCATAGTAAGCTGTCAGCCATGGTAGCAACTGTCGCAGCCGCTGCCATGGTGTAAACTATGACAGTTGCCGTCATGACAGCATCAACTGTCACACTCTGTTTTTTTCCCCCTCACATAAGTACCCTTGCGCAAGGGAATTTATTTGAACCTGCGCCCTTCTCTTATAGATACTGTAAGCTTACTCTACTTTTTTTAAATTATAAATTTTCTCCTCAAATAGTAAATGTTCACTTACAAAGCACTGAGTTCTTAAATTAAATCAAAATCCATCTCATTAATGAACATATCAAATTCCACTGCAAATTAAATAAGAAATCACGAAAAGTCGGCGGCCAACCACCTTTCCACAAGACGGATTCTCCGCTCAAGATAAGCTCGAGCAGCCATGAACAACCCGGGTCAATAGAAGAAAAGATGTTCCCATGGTTGCACATCTCCACAGGCACACCGTTCATAGACTGAGCAGCCAAATCTGTAGAGGTAATTTTTATGTTTCCCTGTGGTTGAATCCAGTGTCTCCCAGGTTCGTCTATTTTACTGAATAGCTACCCGTACCTACTTGGACCTAATTAGGTGTCTCTCTGAAAGAGATCGAAAATGGCAAGATGGCCGCCAAATCTCTCTTTTAGAAGTTACTGAATAACCCTGGACATGGATACTACAAAATCTCTTCTGCCAAAAGAGAGTCGGAACGAAAAGATATGTCTCTTTGGATTAGTGAACAGGCCCCCAGGTTAACTGTCAGCGTGCAGAGACTGTCTCACTGTCGTGACAGTACAACCATGACAGTAACCTCACCGTGTAAACAAGGCTTCACAATGTAGCTTAGAATAAATTGTAAGCAACGCCACGTAACGTACCTGCAATCGGGTTTTGATTACATCAGCGGGAGTCACCAGCGAGGCAGCGGGAACACCCGCAATGACACCAGCTGTGAACAGCGACGCTGGAGTGTTGTAGCCATTGTCGTCTGCCAGTTTCGCTTTCATGTGGGCGTACGCCGGGAAGTATATAGCTGAAAACGGCATGTCTCTCAGCAAGCAGGCTCTGGCCCCCTGAGCAGATAGAAACGTATAAATACATCAGGACCTGTGCTAACCAAACCTGTCAAGTAATGCTCTAGCCCAGGTGAGTTCTTTATTTAATAATGAACACATACTAGGACATCTTCATAACGACTATCTTCACCTTGTACAGACCAAACAAGCCCAAGTCCTTGATGACAGACCACGCTCGAATTTTCTCCTTGCTCGCGATTTCACCAGCAACTTGTAACCTAATTTTGACGATCTCCAGCGGATTGGTGAAAACAACTTGAGAACCGCCAGCCTGAAAACAAAACCAACGTTTTCATATATCAGAAATTTTCTGCTGAACTTGTAGTGGTTAGGTAATGAGGGTATGTACATGAAGATGAAAGTTCAAGAAGTGTCTTGGTTGATAAAGCTGCACTGTTAAACTTTAAAATAAATATTAAATCACTTCGAGCGCCAAGCCTAAAACCATGGTTTTCCACGCCACACTGTTTTTAACTTATATGTGGATTTATTTAATCCTAATTTTTTGTTTCTACGTATTTTAACCTATTTCCAACTTACTGTTACAAATACATGCACGATAGAAGAACGATTTTTTTTTTTACAAACCAATAATGTTCGAACGGTACCATACGCATTCAAATGATACACACTCTTCATAAGGGATTTGGAAGGCTACATTTGAGCGCTCATCCTGGCCTCTGTTGGGGAATTTTCTAAATGCTAATATCTTTCACGTTCAGTGCCATCTTTACAATGGATTTTCAGCATTTAATTCCTGCTAAAACTCGTTTTCGGACCAAGGGAAGCCTTGACACAAGGCATTACCTTTGCATCAATTAGAATGCACACGGTGTGGGGGGAAGAACTCCGTGTGCGTACACACCTATACATGTGCGTTCTATGTTTTATATATCTACTAACAGAAACAGAGCAATTTGAAACACTTACACAAGCTCCAGCTAAGATTTCACAATGAAGTTTAATGTTCCCGGAAGAATCCATTAATTTGTCTCTGACCAAATCATTGACAGTGAGTTTGATGGCTTTTTCGGGCGCCACGCCCATCAACTGAGGGAGGAGGCCTCTGTAAAGGCCGAGCGGTCCTTCGTGCCTGATGACTTTCTTGAAACAGTCCCAGCTGTTTCGGTACATCACTTCCCCGATGAAGGAGCCCGTCCTTTGGTTCTGCATTCTCGTTTTGACGAGATCGATGGGGTAGACGGCGGTGGCTCCGACAGCTGAGGGAAAACGATATGAAATTAACAGAAATGTATAGAGAGCCGCATGAAAACTATGGGTTGTGGGGGTAGGTAACTGGGAAGTACCTAACTATCTAGTCACGTGCGATACATATCGATATGAGTAAAGTATCAAATATTTTCTTTCAATACGAAGTAAGTTATGTATTGAAAAAACTACTCAAACGGAAATTGAACTAAAATTAAAACAGGTAGGTACTTGACTAATATCGAATATTTCTTTCGGCACCTACAATTATGGTTGAGGTTGAATTGGTACTTGCAGCCAGGAGCGTATCCTAGCAACGAGAGGACTTTTCGAAAAAACCACATAGAACGCATGGTGAAGTTTTGGTATATCTTGATGAATTTTCATTTGATTTAAGGTGGCTAACCAACACACCGTCCCACCCCCACCCCATAGAATCCTTTTTAAAAAATTAGCCTAACATTGATTTTATTAAAAGTTCTACACATTTCTTATTCAACAAATTTGTTAATATTCTTACATTTTAAGTAGGTATTTACTTGATAAAATGTAAGAATATTATAAATAATATTTAAAAAAAACTGTATAAAGTATTTACTTGATAAAATGTAAGAATATTGAAAAATTTGTTGAATAAGAAATGATTAGAATTTTTAAACAAAATTATTAATGCAAGGCTAATTTTTTAAATAAAGGGTTCTATGGGATTTTTTCTACTGTTCTTACATGTAAATGTTTCTTCAATGACGAATCGTGTTAAATTAGACTGACAGGTTTTTGCAAGGTTTACAACTTCGCTGCATGTCGCACACGTTCAAAACCCCTGAACTCAAGATCCAACAAGCAAAGAATCCTAAGAAACAACCTTGAAACCTTCAGATTACTCACTTGCGATGAAGCTTATCATAAGAAGGCAACTTACTCGAAACTTGAATATTCCCCTCAAAATCGGAGAATATAAATAATTAGACAACGAATACTTGACAAAAAAAAATAAACCAAAAAAGATCACACGGAACTCTAAAATAAATAATGTAATGTTCATCATAGCTTAGTAGATAAAATACGTCAAAAGCACTCACCTCCAGCGACGGAACCCAGTGTGAAACGGTAAGTACTTTCCAACACTTGGATTAAAAACCCTCTTTCTTCAGGGCTCTGAAACAGAATTGGGGATCAACTATTTACTATTTTTTGACACCTAAAGAATTGGGGATTTCTTAAATTAATGGCAAAGTGAACTATTGAACACTACTTACCGATACTGCGTGAATCTCTGCAAGCCGATTGTTCAATCGCTTATGATACTGTTCCGGTGCTATATCTTGAAAATCGTTGTATACGATTCTCCTAAAAAAATCAACTCGAAATATCATAACATCTGTACATTCAGACATTGAAATGAAGAAAACACAATTAGTATTTAAGAAAAAAAGTCATTGAAAGGTTATTTTAATTGAGAAAAATCCTATGTAAGTACATATGCATTCAAAGAAGTCAACACGAACTTGAGGTGAATTTTCCTCGCACGTTAAGGAAGGGATGAAGACATGTAACTTCACTGTATCTTACACATGTGCTTATTGAAAATTAAAATGGAAGGGTTCGTGGGGAACGGTGTGAAACTGAACTGCTATAAAGTAGGCAGGTTATGATGAAAAGCAGGAACTGATAGTGCCGAGAGGAACCATAAGGACATCAATGGGTAGGTAAAGTAGTATAAAATTGAAAACACTTCAAAACTGATATTGGCAATAATAAAAAATACAGAAGCCATTCAAGTAAAACAAATTCAAAATTCACGCTATGGATTATTTGAGAAAATGGATAATGGTAAGACTGAAATATTGGTTTAAAAAACTAGGTACGTAGATCCGTAAGAAAATTGAATGCAAGAACGAAAAAAAATGAGTTATCAAAACGAATAAGCGAGTTAGTTGAAATATTTTAAAATTGTGGATTCGTTTAGTGAAGGGTTTTTAAAAGCGGAAGAATCGATATTACAAAACATACCCACCCAAGATGCTCCTCTGGCACCAAACTAATCCAGAAAGTCAGCGAATGGGGATAAAACATAGAGAAAGGAACAACATTACACAAATGGTTTACACAATAATTTGGCAGAGAACGATTGAATGATTGAATGTGAGGATATTCTCACCCTCGCTGGTGGATAAGGTGACAGAGGTGAAACAGGATGTCGACTTCCAGTGGGGTGATTTGAGACATCATTTGTGCCGAGTACAAGAATTCGTCTGAAAATCACGATTAATGGGGTAACGGGGTGGTATTCCATTTAGTTTAGAAAGGGCAAATTAGAGTTACGATGAGTATTCAACGATACAGTAAGTTCTTAATTAGTATTCAGTCTCCCGTTTCCGATCTATCAGAGGCAGTGTCGACTTGATCGTGACATGGCACGAGCTTGCGAGTGGGCTAGAAGCAATGCCATTTCTGTAAACCCTCAAAGACTCAATTACTCTCCCCACCTTTGCTGAGTTGCCTCCTCTTATTAGGCATAACCCTGTCATGCTCTCTCAAACGAGTTGGGGTTCACACGTATCACATGTGGTGAGGGAAGTGTACGAATCTGAGAAATCTACAGCGATTGAGTAATTTCACACCTTGGTACCTCAAAATTATGCTTCCCCGTTCTCTACTGATTCCCCAGTCTGACTATGGCTGTGAGTTATAAACCGCTGCAAGCCTCAATGCGTAATTTTTAACGTTTGTTGCTCTTGACGGTGGAGCCAGCATCTCAATCAACAAGTATGCTGCGTCTTCTTTTCCATTATGCCGCAACTTCATCTTCAAGGCACAGCAGAGTTTCTCTAATAAAAGGGTTTCAACGACATTCCTAATTTTTCGCCGTTTTGCTACTTTGCTGCAGGTGCTGAAGTTTTTTGACGGCTTCCCCCGAGACCAATTACTGGTACCTGGAGCCCATTCCTAAAGACTCTTCAACTTTTCACTTTGCAAGTCTTCATCTGTACTCTTCACTTAGCGAATTATGAAAAGTAGGAGACTAAAGGAGGTAAAGACTTCGTGCTCCTACTCTGCAGTTCTACTCGAAACGAAGAGTGTTCTGAAGAGTAACCTTCGTTTTGTGGAGAAACCTCCACTAACTGTTACAGTTTATCGTTGGATGTTGCGGTCGTTTTATTCCAAATCGGATTTCATAAAGTCTTCGGTCTTTCTATGAGTTTACTTGGGATTTGGCTAGGCGAAATGACTCCCTGAAAGTTGTGTCGTTGACGAAGAAATTAATTCGCGCGCGATGAACACGGCCCACGGAGGATCGAGCTTGCTCAACATCCTCATCATCATCCTCCGATGAGAAGTATCGGAAAATTTCCATTAAAAAAAAAAAAAAAATTGGTAGGTTGTCACTTATCATCCACTAACAACAACCTTTCCTTCCTCCCAAATTTAGAGTATTTTGATGGCCTCAGTGGAGCTAACTTCGGTGCTACTATATATGCTTGCCCTCACACTAATTGGACCAACTTTAGACCTAATCAGAAGATCGAATTCTCATCTTTTTATTGGTACTACCAAACACTGAATTTAACGAAGAACCTATTTGAAAAGTATGTCATTCTACCGCAGTCATTTGGGACTCCGCAAAAATGTTGTAAACTATTCATCTGAAACGCAGACTCTTCACTCTGCATTTTGCGAAAGATAACTTTCAAAACAGGGTAAACCTCTGCAGTTTTACATTTTGCATTTCACTCTTCCTCTTCAAATCAAGAGCGTTCTTTAGGGACGGAAATTCGTTCGCAAAGTGCAGAGTATGGATTTGAAGAGTGCAGAGTGAAGGGTGAAAGTCTTTAGGAACGGTCCCCAGGTCTTGGATTACTCGGACTAAGAAGTATAAGGGTACCTTGTAACCAAGTATCATATTTAGCATGGAAGCGCTTTGAATTCCTGCACCATTTCGCCCAGAAGCGTTTGAAAACGTTCAAAAAGTTGCTGATTTCAGAAACAAACTTCTGTTTTTTCTCTCCTCTCGGTAGTTCTGAATACTGTATCTGCTTGAAATGTAAGCAAAAATATTTTCACTGCATAGCCAAAATTTCCAGCCATCAACACGTCAAATAACTCCAAGTGACAACAAAAAATTAAATAATTCCCAGAAACGCAGGTAGCCGCAGGTGATTGTTTATTTTTCAAAGCATAGCAGGTTGCCGCAGCTGATTGTTATTCTTTTTCAAAGCATAGCACTTAGGTAAATGTCTTTAAAACAATGAGCTGGTTGAGATCGGTTCCCTAGAGTTTGGAGCATTTGAAAGATGACATTCAGTCATTTTTTCTTCTTTTTTTAAAAAGCCAACATTCAAATCACTAAAAACTTTATTTTTTTAGAAAACCTTTTAAATAGTGTTTTTCTTAGCTGAATTAGAGAAGTGCATTCTAAAAAGTTGGCGAAACAAATTTTCTGACGGTGGTCCTCATTAGCTATGTTTACTACGGCTCGCTCACGCACTTTGTTTACTTTTCCCCCGCCTTTGTCTCTTTGTTCTGCTCTCAGGAACATGCTACCACTTCTTTATAATATTTTCCATCCGGATTTAAGGGGTCACATTTTTCATTTATGACCAGCTAGATTCGTGATTCGGACCACTGCGCGTCGGCCCCAGGTCTGTTGGAACTCTGTGGCAATGTATGTCTTCAGCATTGGCCGGTATAACCATATTTCTGCATTTTCCAGTAGACCTGTTGGTTTTCCGATGGGCGACCACTTCAACTGCCTCAAGTGCCATTCAATGTGCCCGCTGAAGGGTTCAGATTCAAACTGGTCCAAGGGGAAACGCCCAGCCCCGAATACCTTGACAGATTGTTTACCTTTGGGCGTCCGGTGTGGCTTCCTGCCTTGAAGGTGGTGCCCCCTGGCCCACCTCTATGCAACACGCTCCCTCAGCTGTAAGAGCTGCACTGGATTTGGCCATTTTTAGTGACCTGATTCATCGACATTTCAGCACCGAAGTTTGATGTGTCTGTCTTGCCTTGCCCACCACAAACACCCCCCCCCCCCCGCAATCCTTCTGTTTTCTTTTTTGTAATCTTCTCCAATGCGTGCTGCTTTTGTTATCTTTATTAGTTTGTTATTATTTTTTTCTACGCCTATTGTGTCATTAGAAGATAATGGCCACAATAAATTCAATTTTCTTTTTCTTCTCTTTTTTACAAACTAAGATGGCCCATGAGGGTAATTGTAACAACAACAAAAGCCAGTAAAGAACTATTATTACAACTCATCACCCTCTGCTAGATGATAACAGTATTTACAGGAAAGGGCTTATTACCTTTAGTAATCTCCTGATTACGGTGTCCATTGGTTGCATTGAGATATATTCTTTTGATGAGCTCCATGTTGCTAAGCAGAGAATTGAAGGCCATGAAATACGGAAAGCTGACGCGATGCCCCCCTTGACCACCAGCAGCCTGTAGAAATGGTCACACAGAACATAATCAGGTTGTACCTGCAGACTTCATTTTCAAACGATGCGATATTAGATCGAATGAGCAACTATTTCCATACATCTGTATCTGGGAGTATGTCCCTATTAGAGTTAGCAATAATTAAGATAAATTATGGTCAAAGAAGGAGTACAGAGCCCTTCCCAACTGATATACACAAGTAAGGTACACACAGAAGAGATACATACCTATAATTTCATTAACCCATCCAGCATTCTCAACTCTTTACTTCCCCTTTAATTTAGACCTACTTACTCATTCTGTTTCGTCTGTATCAGGTGTATTATTCACGTTGTCATAGAGATTTGTCAAATCACAAAGAAGGTTTTCAACTTTCACGAATGTTTCCCCTTCATGAAACGGGAAGGTTATCTGCGGGGAAGCTTGCTATGCTATACATAAACTGGCCCTCCAAACGAATATAAGGCCGAAGACGATATAAACTTACTTACCTTCCACTTACTTATTCTACTCTTCCACTTGCACAAACTCAATTGTTTTACACTACCAAAAAGAAGACAACATGAAACCAACTTGCAGAACGATGTACTTACAGCAACTAAATTGTCCCGGACTTCTTTCGTGAGAAGATGATTTTTGATGTTCACCATTATATCTTGGAAATCGAGAGCTGTAATGAAACCAGACCCATCTTTGTCGAACTTTTGGAAAGCCTGCGTCCCACATTCTTCATGAAAATCCTGTAAGAGACGAGCAACAATTTAATGAAATTTGAAGATCACCAGAACACTTAGATGAGAAGAATCACAATTTGCGTAACCAAAAAGAATGTCATCATGATGAATTGATATGAAATTACATGGATCCTCCAGGGACCAGTTTGATGAAGATTTTTTAAAATTAATATTAACATAGATAAATCTGCGTTTTCTAAGTTGGTTAGTAGACTACTTCCTAGGACAATAAGAAGGTGAAATGAATCAGAAAAGCTGGTATCAAAACCGTACCTTGGGTTATGCCACAGGATAAATCTAGGTCTAAGGTTTCTTTACTGAAAGGCAGCCCCGGTTTGGGCAAACATGTTTCACGGCTTTGTACACAATCTTCATAACTCGGGGAACTATAACTTGATTATTGCTGAAAATGCATAGCATAGTAATGTTTGGTCATCCTGTGACAATATACTGTGTTTTATTGACTATAATATTTAGGTACACAGCTGAGCGTATTAATTCTACTAGTGCTTCGTAAAATTCGAAATTCTACTTCATTTCGTTAGAATGCCTTTTCGATTATGGACGAAAGTACAATTATTCGAAAAAACCACGAAGCCACTTTTATAGGAACATTTCGACCTCCGCGAAGCTATTAGATTATCCAGGTTATGGATAAGGATGGGTTTGGATTGAGGGGGGAGTCGAAACTAGGGGCCGGTTTCACTAATACTTCCTAACCATGGTTAAAATAGATCATTTTTCATTAAATCGAAGATCAGAAGAGTTGGTTAAGGACAAGTGGGTTTTGCGAGTGTAATCAAAGATTATAATGTTTTCATAACACGTCGATTTAACTTTTAAACATCGATTTAACGGTATCATGGAGGCATTGGCCCGCCAAAATGGAGGCACTGGCGATGATTACGATTGATAACACAGTTGCTGACGTGCACTGTGAAGCTGGGTTCACATGGTCGCGTAAACGCTCAAAAGCGTAAAGCGTAAAGCCTCCTGATTGGCTACCGCCTAGTTGATGGGGGGGGGGGGGGGGGGGGAGCGTCAACGCCGAGTTCACTTTTGGAGGTGACTGTAGCGTATTGGAAATATAGATATTTTGAGCGTTTACGCGCCGTAAAGCGTGCGCAGTAGACCCCCCGCGCAGGGCCCATCCAAAATGGCGGATCCGTCACAGCTGATCTCCCACATCTTCTGGTAGACGAAAGACTCGAAAGACAAAACAACGCGGGAAAACAACAGCTGGACAGTTCTCCCGAGGCGCATTGCGCATTGGCGTTACGCCTCCATGTGAACCAACACTCGCGTTTTCAGCTTTTACGCGCCTCCCACCCTCGCCGCCTACGTCGATTACGCTTTTGAGCTTTTGAGCATTTACGCCACCATGTGAACCCAGCTTTAGGTTAAGTATCTACTTGTGCTTTTTTTTTGCGTTCGGTTTGCTGTTTACATTGATCATCTAATGTTACCTTTGTTTTTGAAAGAAAGTTTGTTGGGTGCCGAAATCGTGGAAACCATCATGAGGTCAGTGTAGCAACAAAAACAGAGACCGAAGTTTGAGGACAGCGAAAAACAGATTTCGGTTGACATTGTTTGCAAGTATTTCAACATTAGTGAGTTTAAGAAAACCTATGGTGCTTTATCTGTAGTTCCTGTTATAAAATATATTTTTTATGCCGTACACCATAATATTATCAATGTCCCGCTAAGGGAGGTAGGTTATGTACCTACGCAATTTCTCACTAACAAATGGTCTGGTTTCACTCAAATTTGATGGGCATATTGTTGATTGTCCTCTATGAATTTCACTGCAATTGGAATTGTATAGTTTTATTGCTAATTTTAAATTTTATAGCTCAACTGTGCTTGCATACATGCGAAATCCAAATCTCTCGAACCGAAAATGGTAAACCAAACCAATCGTCCAAAGAACTGCATGATCGACTAGAACTTTTTTGTTGATAAGTGGGTAAAGTTGTTTCTCCCTCCCATCAGTTCAAAGAAACGAGAAAGCCTGAAAGCCTTTTCAATTTATTATATTGTAGGTACCCCCTCAAAGAATCGATATCATCGAGTATGTTCTCTCTCTCTCACCCATCCAAGACGGCAAATTGTGAAATCTTTGTCCTCAAAAACCAACAGAAACGCCCTAATCAGTCCCCTACTAATTTTTGTGGATGTAGAATAATAATAATAATAATAATATCAAGAATAATAATAACAGAAGAATGGGGATGAAAACTGTCGAACTGGCAAGATGGTAGAAACGTCAATTAAGACGCTGACCACCCAAAATCGGCTGGTTAGTTTTGATAGTCGATTTGAATTTTTTGATCATCCATCTAAAACGAGGTTGATGAAACCGGACACCGGTGCTTTAACACCTGATATCTTCAGTACCTATAATGAGTAAATGGTTTTTTAAAACTTTGGTAAAACCGGCCCTAAGAAGGGTGAGCAATATCCACGGGATGCTAAATCTAAAAAGACGCCTATGAGCTCAGTCAGTATGAGAATTGACATTAAACACCTTACCATTACTGTGTTCCAAATGCTAGAAATGAGCCAACGACGGTAGTAAGTTTGACTGCTAAGACGCACCTTGAAAACTTTTGCAGGGTAGGAGGTAGACCAAACCAACTAAACTATGAACTATTTGGTCGAATAAAACTGAACAATTTGAAGGTGAAAACATCCTCGATTTCAGGTTGAGGTTAAAATAACAAAACAGTATTGCACTGAACGTAGCTCGGGTTTCAAATCTACTTTTGGCGCTTGACCCAATAACTCGGAACTGGCATTTCTGAACAGTCACGAGGAAGTTAACAATATAGCTTTTTGATGAAGTACGAGTACAACGAGTAAATGTGATTGGGTAATTAATTTTGAAAGTCCAACTTCACAATCTAGAATCTAGATCAAGGCTGGAGGAACACCGCATGTAGTGAGTCATCCACGTTCACTATTAGACATTAAATAGTAAAGGCGCCTCTGGTGATTTTGGATTGGTGCCAGTGAGACAACACTGTCGACAGGGGGGAAATGTACCTTTTAACCCAATGCACTGTAAAAATAAACTAAACTATTTATGTGGAATCTCAACAAAATTTGTGACAAGTCACGAAGTAGTGGTGTGAAAAACAACTCACGTGTAAGAACTGGCTAAATTCGGAGTAGTTGATGGCCCTGGTTTTCTCTTTTCCGAAATACAGCTTCAGAAATTGATTATCCATACCAAAGGAAAGTCTTTCATTTAGTTCTGTACTGGTCAACACCTCGCAGAACTCCTCTGAAACGATCAAAATAAACGATGAAACGAATCAAATTCAATCCGACATGAAAAACAAAACGTTATTCTAACAGGGAAAAGTGTCAAGGTGTTACTGAAGGCCATGGCAAAGATACTAGGAGTGAGAGTTATGGTTGAAAAGCACGGACGGAAATGTAAAGGTTTAACCTGAGAAATGTATATATAACCAGATATTCCAAGTTTTCTTCGTCTGTCTCAAGACACGGTCTTCACGTTCTATATTACTTTGAAAATTCACCTGAACAAGCTAGGAAGTGAGTCCCAAGTTATTTTAAATTATTTGCACAACAACTGGTCGAAATTCGGGAGATTTTTATGGTACATTTCAAAAATTAATATTCTTAACTGAAGAAAGGGGGAATTCCTGTACCCTGGTACCTGATGAGCACGACAACAGCGCCTCTAGCAGAAGCTGTTGACAACACCAATGTTACCGCATTATAATTTGGTTCATCTTGACGTTACTTCGGAATCTAGGCGTCAACCAGTGAGGAACAATCGGATACAGGTATGGTTAACCTCAGAAATTTATAACCAGATATTCCACGTTTTCTTCGTCTATCTCAAGACACGGTCTTCACGTTCAACATTACTTTGAAAATTCACCTAGGAACAAGGCAGAAGTGAGTCCCAAGTCATTTTTAATTGTTTGCACAATAACTAGTCGAAATTCGGGAGATTTTTATGGTCCATTTCAAAAACTGACACTCTTAATATTGGAGAAAGGGGGAATTCCAGCAACGTGGTACCTGATGGAGCACGACAACAGCGCCTCTAGCGGAAGCTTTTGACAACACCAACGTTACCGCAATATAATTTGGTTCATTTTGAAGTTATTTAGAATCTAGGCGTCAACAAGTGAGGAACAATCGGATATAGCTGTGGATTTTCTGACTCATCACAATGATGATTTTCAGAGAATCTATACATAAGGAAGAAATACATTGACTCTTTAGTAGCTTCGAAAGATTTGAAAATACAGAAAACCCGACCAGGAACATTTGATATCTCAATTTCCACTATAATGTCGAAGTACGAATACCATAAACCGCGATTTAGTTATAAGCAGGTGATGCACGAGCCTATCGGTCATGAAAAACAACTCGATAGATTTCGCATTCGATCACACTTGCTGGTGAAACTGGAGGTATAAAGAGTGATGATATATCGCGAAATGTTGACAGAACGTCCTACAAACGACATGTTGGATAAGATAGGAATGTCGCTGAGGTTGTAAGAGCGCCCAGCAACGGAGGGTCACAGATTACACAGGTGTATAATCATTATAGCAGTAAACCAACCATAAGTAGAAATCACGTATGCACGGATGCAATCACGTATGCTTTCCCGAAAAAGTTTAATGAAAATAATTGCTTAGGCAAAACACTTGAACAACTTGAACAAACCTTGAAGGGAATTAAAGTTTGCGACAAAAGCTCACCAGATTGTTACGTTCCAGACTAGTAGTACCTAGTATTAGGTAAGTTCGATTAACTAAATATAAAGTATCCACTCAACCAGCTTCTTTCTTGTCGGAACAGGAATCTATGGCCTTCACGATACGCTGATTTTAGATGCTACTCTAAACCGCAGAAATATATCCATCTCGGATGCTTTCATCACTTGTATCATGATGCGGGCCAGGAAGTGAGGAAATTAATACTATAATGCAAAAATCACTCGACAGTATTACAGCAAGTAGTCGACACAGCAAGTCCTACTTTATCATGCTGATAGCACGAAATTGTAACATTTATTCGTTCATCAAAGCTCAACAGTGTAATTCATTCCAGTCTGGCTGTATGAGCACAAGTTTGGAGTAATTTAGCAATGTCATGGACAATGAAGGCGTCAAGGCCACGATACCACTGGCAAGTACCTCGAACAGATCAAGCGATGACTTCATTTGAATTATGTGAATGCGCAAGTAACGCGAAACGCTGCGAACTGCGAATGCAAGTTACAGCTTTTTCACTCACTGTAATCAGGTTATTAAAACGGCCACCCTCTTCAGTTCTAATGATCGGAATCGGCTGTCAACGTTTTTAACTGTCTCTTATCTTCAATAAACTGAAATTCAGTTTTACTAAAAAAAATTCCAACTACAGTTAAAATTGATCAGGTTTTACAGAACCGGAGATCTGAAATGCTGATTGAAGACAAATGGGTTTCACAAGTCTAATCAACCTTTTTCACTTCTGTCACTAACCAACTTTTCATTAAACGTTTACTTAACGGTATCACGAAGGCACTGGCTCGCTAAATAACGATAAGATGAAAGCATTGGACGTGATAAAGATGGGCTGCCCATATTTAAGCACGAATATGGGATCCTGAAATAATGGATGCCTCAATTTGAACCACACTTCCGTGGTATATGTATAAGATGGGTGAGTGATCGATGGGAGAGCCAGGCTTGGGGTGTACAGTTTACAGTTTAGCGCAGGGCATCAACCTAAGCACCTCTGACACAATTTACCCTGGTAAATTGGAAGCAGGGTAAGAACCCCAGCGATCCCAGGGTAACAAGATCTGTTTCTAACCTGTACACAGCAACGAAACTATGATGCAGGGATGCCCGGACCATCGACTTACTCAATAAAGAACTTAATACATCGATGGCCTGGGCATGAGAAGAATGCGGCCATTATTAAGGTCATTTAACTGATCCTGAGCCTCATTACGTCACCACAAAGATTGTACATAATCGATAAAAATGAGAAGACACCACAAGAACTGCAATTTTGCATAAGACTGACAAGGTGATGAAATATAAGCAGCTCATTGTTTATGAATAATGCCAACAAACTCAAAACCGCAAAACACTTTTCTATACATTGCATAAAGGCATATGGCCACCACCTGTCTCCTCACAGGCCACAGTGGGTGCTACCTTGAAAATATATTCAGCTGTCCTGCTATTGCATCTCCGATACTCCAGCATTCCGGTATCCTTGATCCCATGGAAATTTTTGGATGAATTGATAGAAGCCTCCTGCATTTTGTGCGCCACAAGTCCTGTGACTTCCTCTTGGCAGTCGTACTAACAGTACACTACTTCGGTGAATCGACTATCCCTTCAACTACCTACCTTCAACTGTAGGGATCAATCACTCACAGGACTCCTAAAATGGGGGGAACCACCGAAAAAACGCTCTTGTTTCCTGGATGAGAACAGTAGCAAATTGGAGCAGATACCTACCCCATACCTAGAACTAGTAAGGAAAGTAACTACATAATGAAAAGTAGCAAGTGAACGTGAAGCTTATGGGAAATAGTACTTAGGAGAAACGTAATCACCCTGGGCAGGGTGATTATCTAAATAATAATCAGATCATAATATAAGCGTACTTTTAGCAACTTACTGAATGAAATCATCCCTTTTCCGCTAATATCAAAGAGCTGAAATGCAGTCCTGTACAACGCATCAGGGACGCACAGCAGCCCTTCGAAAGCCTGGAACTCGGCGAATGAAATGAGCCTGTAAATTGGTAAGTGAGAAATAAGCGAAGTAATTTACATTACTTAAATTAACTGAATATAGAATAGATGGAAATGAATAGATGGATTCTAACAACATTTTTCAACAAATATTGTTGTAACATCAGACCCATACAAGTGTACAATCTCTGCATACAGGGTGACCAACATTTAAGGCCCACCAGAACATCTCCCTTAAGAAGGGGGTTTTGAAAAAAGTTTCAAATGGTAAACCTCTTAATTTCTTGTGCAGAATCCGAATGTGCCAAATTTGCGTACGCGTGCATGCGCAAAACGTGCCCAATGCACACACGGTAACTTCGTTTTTTCAAATGAGAACCCCTATTTTTACTGCATATTCGGATTCTACGTAGAATATCGAAAAAAAGACCCGTCACTCGAATTTTTGACTGCGCAAATACGTTCAAAATTTTGGCTAAACGCAAAAATATGGTTTCGTGGGTGCACTAATCTACCAAGTGTGATACATGATTTTAATGTGATTTTTCACGTTGCATAACGTTGTCACGTTCATTTTTCAATTTGCGCAATACGGATGTCACGGCTAATGACCCCCACCCCCCTCTCACGACCCTCCTAATTTTATTGCAAATCGAAAATGAAATCATCACGTTATTCAGCGTGAAAAAACGCATTAAAATCATGCTTGGTAGTTTACTAAATCCACAAAACTCGATTTTCTACGTTCAGCCAACACTTTGAGCTAATGTGCGCTCAAACCTTCGAGTGATGGGTCATTATTTCTTCATAAAATTTCACGTAGAATCCGAATCTGCAATAGAAATTGAGGGTTCTGATTTGCAAAAAAAAAAAAACAAGGTAAAAACTCCTTCTTAAGGGAGATATTTCGGTGGGACTTGAATGCTGGACACCCTGTATAATTATTCTGCATGCAGTAAGCAGGCAGTGCTGCACATCACAGTCGAGTATATTATACTCTACCAATTCTACACTTTACTCGCACGTTACGTATCACAACGAATAGGCATTACAAGTTTTGTACTCAATGAGTTAACGGGAAACACCAAAATCGGAAAACATCAATGACATACAAAGATAATGACGCATGACACTTTCTAGATAAAAGCTTATTAGAACATTTAGCACGCGTGCAACAAGTAGTTCAAGGTTGTATCTGCCTCTATAACTTTATATAACGTTTCACTCAAAAATGATAATCTCAGCTTACCCATCTTTGCTTGTGTCGACGATGCCGGCAAGAAGTTTGAGTGACTGTTCGTTGTAATTTTCATGAGGTAAAAGACCAAGGAATCCTCTGACGAAATCATTGCTACTCATAAAAGCTTCTCCATTTTTATGAATGCTGGCATGCTGGAAAACATACATCGAAATACATATAAATTGATATATTCAACTAAGATTCACGTATAGGTTGTTTTCAAAGTACCTAAGAGTACTTTAAAAACCTTTAAGTTTTTTCAAATTGACAATTTGAATATTTTCAAATTTCATCATCATACTAGGGTGTACTCTACTTTTGAAACGCTAAGATAGAGTGGGTACCTACAGCACTCCAAGATACGTCCTACGGTACACGAAGAAGAATCGATACAAAAGTACTTGTATACTCAATTGTTCACTAAAGCTGTAGGCGCTGGGTTATTTTGAATGGCCTTGTACCTACACTGAATATAAACGGACAAGTAAGTAATGAACATCACTTGTGGATCTCGTGAACCCTGGATATTTCGTTTACACAATTTGGAGAATATCTGTTACATAATTTAAGAGATGCTCAACCCACTCACGTCATGAAACGTTGATAGCCTGGTAAAAGTTATTAGTTGACGCGTTCAGTGACGTCTGTTCGCTTCTTCACTGCCACAAATAACAGGTTTTGTGAAAGTTGTCAGTCCATGATCCCGGTGTCACGAATTTATCAAAAATAAATATGAAGTAACTCGCAGAACGCCGCAAGATTCCTGACATTAATAACTTGGTAACTTCTAGCATTTGAAAGGCAAGAAATACCTGTTTTGGAAATATCCGTTCAAACCCAAGCCGAACCTCAAGGATTTTGGGTTGGTATGACCCTCTCTACCTTCCTCTGCCATGTGGTCTCTCTTGCACACCATGAAAACTGAAGGAAGTTGTGTAGCATCGACGTGAATCAGATGCAACGTACAATCTTGCGCTCCTCACTGTGTCTTGTGAGAGGTCGTAGAATATAGTCATTCAGCAAGAGTGCACACTGAACCTTCCAATGTACGGATGAAGAATGGATAGGTGAGATTCGGTCCATGATTCTGCTCCATAAAGGAGATCGATGAAGATTATACGTAGGTAATCCAATCTATAAAATAGATGTTGGAGATACTAGAAACAGCTGACCTGATTCACATGGTCTCCATCGTGATTTAAGCTTGAATATCGGGTTAACTACTTGAGGCTTTAGTTTATCATAAAATCATTTCAAAGTCGGGGAGGCGTATCATTAATCACTGAGTATTGGGTGTATATTATAGGAAGTGTACTGATTGGGTGGGCAGAATCGCTATAAACAATTCGTCTGAAATCAACATTCCCTTGACTGAAACGCCAAAATTTGACGAAGGCGTCAAAATACGACTTTGTTTTGGTGTGACACGCGACGCCGCCAGCCAGCTTGAGTCCTTCGTGATGGGTACGAAAAAACCCAACGATGCGTTTTGGAATGGAAAGAGGACAAGATACAAGAAACAGTGCAGTGGGGATAACGTAAAGGAGAAACTCCGCACTGCATAAAATCCCTTTCTATTCCGATTCGAATGTTAGAAAACATCCCATTCTGTTACAAATATGAACGAACCGCTACTGAGCTCGATCCTCGCAATTCAATATCAGAGATGCCTCAGGTCATAAGGTTTTGGTTTATTATTCTGTGAATAATACACCTATGTATTCGCTAAACAAAAAATTTTTATAACACCCTCTCAAACTTTTTTCTTTTCCGTTTCAAGGTGCGTAGATTCCAAAAATGCAATGTCCGTCCGCCGTCCGCCGTATCACGTGTACAGGCTTCATTTTCGGTCTAAAAATTCGTTCTTTCGCACACATGCTCCATTTGGGTCCTAGTTGTGTCCCGAAACTTTTCAGCCCGATCGGAATATACCCAGGGGTGTTATGAGTGAAAATGTGTGTAAAAATAGGTACTTTTTGCGTTTTAGCAACATGTTAGTAACATGAGCTTCTGAGATATCATTTCCCATGTTTTTGGGGACGAGAAGACCGAATATGAAGTCGATTTTGACCAAAGAGTGGAAAATTGAGTTCTACCAAATGTTCAGCTCCCAAAATTGATTTTTTATGAGTGAAAAACCTGGGAAATCGTCTGAAATCACCATCAATTTGTATAATAACACTGGAAGAAGTGTCAACACGTGGATCAAGACGATTAAATGGCACTACCAATGATCAAAGATAGTTATTGAAAAAAAAAAAAAAAAAAGAGAGCGTAATTTGTGTTTTAGGGGCCAAAATTAACGGAAACCATCAGAAATAGCTATTTTGATTATTACGCATAAAAGAAACAATAAATTAACAGCCAACGTTTCTATAGGTATGTCCTTTTCTTTCCTTGGACTTTGCAGCGATTTTACTACCGGAACATCATTTTCAACGGGGAGTTCAAGCGGCAATAAATCAAGCGCACTGCCAAGCACTAGGGCCTCTCGTCCACATAATACGCCCTCGCACCATCAACTCAGTAAATATATCGTTTCAAGTCAAGCACTTCTCATTACTCAGATCCCGTAGTTTTAAAGCCGATTAGAGGCAGGGAATCCTGGGGAACAAAACATAGGAAGGCACCCAATGAATTTTTTTCATCGTTTTGAACGTGGCTGAAATTTTTCTTTGTGCCTACAATAACTGTAACGATTATCATGTCATCGGAATAAAGTTCCACAATGAAATAATGCTCATCTACCTCAATTTGAACTAAGTACATTCAAGGTCAAAACGGCAAGTGGAGCTCATCACTACCGTAACTACCTCAAAACGCTGCAAAGTCCTTGTCACATGGGTTTATTATTCTATTGGACACATCTACTATTATGTTGGCTGTTTATTTATTGTTTCTTTAATGTGAACTAATTGAAATAGCTATTTATGATGGTTTCTACCAATTTTGGCCCCCAAAACACGAATTAGGGACCTACGCTCCTTTTTTTATTTATTTTTTTTTCAAATTATCTTTGATCATTGGTAGTGCCATTTAATCGTCTTGATCCACGTGTCGACACTTTTTCTAGTGTTATTATACAAATTGATGGTGATTTCAGACGATTTCCCAGGATTTTGCCACACAAAAAATCAATTTTGGCAGCTGAACATTTGGTAGAACCTCGATTTTCCACACTTTGGTCAAAATCGACTTCATATTCGGTCTTCTCGTCGCAAAAAACATGGAAAACGATACCTCAAAAGCTCATGTTGCTAACATGTTACTAAAACGCAAAAAGTACCTATTTTTAACCACATTTTCACTCATAACACCCCTGGGTATATTCCGATCGGGATGACAAGTTTCGGGACACAACTAGGGCCCAAATGGAGCATGTGTGCGAAAGAACGAATTTTTTAGACCAAAAATGAAGCCGGTACACGTGATACGGCGGACGGACATTGCATTTTTGGAATCTACGCATCTAGAAACGGAAAAGAAAAAATTTTGAGGGAGTGTTATAAAAAATTTTTCCTGACCGAATACATATTATTATGTATTATTCACATAATAATAAACCAAAAGTACCTACCTACCTTATAAATTTTCAAAATTTTTGGAGACCTATTAATCGTTTCATCTAAATATGAGTCAACACACGAATGTATATCTGGCTCAAAAGTTGACCGAAAACTTGAAATTTCACTTTTTGGGAAAAATTACCAATTTTTTAAACTACTGAACTTACAGAGCTGCGGTTGAACTCAAACTGTGGCGAATTTAGTCTACTTTAAAAAGGTAGGAGCAATGTTTTCGCTACCACACAGTCATACTTCGAAAATTATAAGCAAAAACCAAAAAAAGCAAACATTTCGCTGTTTTTTGCGAATATCTCAAGACGGGTAACTCAAGATTCGCAGTTAGCACTCCATAAAAAACATAAGGAACGATAACAAAACTGACTACTGGATTTTTTGCAATGCAAACCTACCATTTGACTGGGCTAGTAAATATCACTTGCGAATATAATTTGGATCAACACTCAGTTCACTGAATTTTTATGGTTCGGATGTTTTTACTCGTACTAGTTAATGATCAGCATGGTTCACGCTGTACTAACTCAGTCCAAATAGAAACTCTTATTACGTCATTAAATGCTCATTTATTACCAAAGTTTATGGGTCCACCGCTGCGCACCTACATATTTAAGAAAAAAACAAACAAAAACGTAGATACATCTATATTTTGCACGTAAAAATTATTTTTCGAATCTTGTAGTCTCGTTCAAATAATTGTCTTCTAATTCACGATCATTTTGTTTTTCTCTAGCCTAAATTCTATCCTAAGACATTACTTATCAACGTAAGTATTCAGTTCCCCAACGCCGCCGTATACGGCTCAAGTCTTGTTTTCCTTTCTTGGCTTGTGTTAAATATTTCAAATTTCGTTATTTTGAAGCAAGTATATAATTTTGACGATAACCGCAAGAAAAAGCCAGTGCGAACAGACCTCATTTTACAAGTGAACAATTGAAAATTGGCTGAATTTATATTGAGTGGATTGAATAAACGACCTCTTCTTCTTGTAACACTGAGAAAGTACCGGGCTCTTGACTTGTTCATCGTCAGATTAGATAGATATTTTATGAGGTAGAATCGCAATTCTCAAAACCTTCTCAAACGTTTATTTATCAAGATGGTACTGGATCACGGATGGTTTCTTACGGTTTTCTAGGAGACAGCTAACCGTACGAAAAAACAAGTGCAAACAAACCCCATTTTACAAGTGAACAATTGAAAACTAGCTGAATTTCCATTGACTGAACGAGGAGCTATTCTGCTTGTAACATTGGGAAAGTCAGATCAGACTGATATTTTATGAGGTAGAATCGCAATTCCTCGTACAAAGCGTGCATGCTTCAGATTAAAATTGCCATGAACAAGAGGAAGAAAAATACTCAAACGTTAAAAAGCAAACTATAAACATCAGTTTATAAAACAAATTTACCGTATTAAATCTGAATGAGGATGACACGAAGCTGAGAAGGCTACTACTATTCAATTAATCAAAACACCTATGAATGGCGCTGCGAACTTGAAAAAAATATGTATTTTTAGCGCCTAAAAAATCGGTATTCTTAGAGGAGGTCTAGTTCGTTTTGAAGAGGGAACCTTCGCTTGTTCATGAGGCAGCCGCATGATAGCGTGACCTCGCTCAATAAACCTGCTAGTCCCCAAAACGAGTCCGCCCATTGATTACAGATTTTGAGGTGACGTGTTTACACATCGCAATTTGGACGACTGACGATAAAAAATTGTGTAAGGGTAAGGAAAACATTACGCACCTTAAGGAATATTTCTTGGAGTTTTTCAGTACTTGCTCGCTTCGGATAGCCTCCAGGACCCTGAAATCAGATGAGGGATACAAAATAAATGGGATGAAATTTTCAGAACACATTCAGAAAATTACATAAAACAATAAACAGGAAATTAGTTCATGATTTCCATGGCTTGGATCTAGATTGTCGTTTACTCATGTCATATTACCAAAACACAGTATGAGACAGTTACGAACAAATGTAGAACTTCTCCAACGAACGTGCGACCTTGCAAATTCCTCGTGTGCGAGTTGACACGAGGAAATAGAACCAGATAATGGGAAAAACACATAATAATTGCAACAAATAAGTATAATCATAACGTTTTCAGTGAAATGATGGCTTCAAAAACTATTTAATCGAACGAATCTGTATGAGAAGTGACCCGTTGAACTTCCACATACGCACATCAGCAGAACATCAGATCGGACTTGAACCAAAGCAACCAGAACGTCAAAATGATTGTAGCTGATGGTGAACAAATCGGATACTATATCTCGGAACATAGAATTCTTCTAGGTTCCATCCAGGAACACAGAATTATTATGGTTTATTCGTGATAGGCGTCAAATTTTGGCTTATTATTCTGTGAATAATACACCTATGTATTCGCTCAGCAAAAAATTTTTATAACACCCCCTCAAACTTTTTTCTTTTACGTTTCAAGGTGCGTAGATTCCAAAAATGCAATGTCTGTCCGCCGTCCGCCGTATCACGTGTACAGGCTTCATTTTCGGTCTAAAAAATTCGTTCTTTCGCACACATGCTCCATTTGGGCCCTAGTTGTGTCCCGAAACTTTTCAGCCCGATCGGAATACACCCAGGGGTGTTATGAGTGAAAATGTGTGTAAAAGTAGGTACTTTTTGCGTTTTAGCAACATATTGGTAACATGAGCTTTTGAGGTATCGGTTTCCATGTTTTCCTGGACGAGAAGACCGAATATGAAGTCGATTTTGACCAAAGAGTGGAAAATTGAGGTTGTACCAGATGTTCAGCCCCCAAAATTGATTTTTTATGAGTCAAAAACCTGCGAAATCGTCTGAAATCACCATCAATTTGTAGAATAACACTCGCAAAAGTTTCAACACGTGGATCAATACGACTAAATGGCACTACCAATGATCAACGATTGGAACGATTTGGAAAAAAAAAAAAAAAAAAGGAGCGTACCTACCTAATTTAAGTTTTGGGGGCCAAAATTGGTGGAAACCATCAGAAATAGCTATTTCAATTGTTGCACATGAAAGAAACAATAAATTAACAGCCAACATTTCTGTAGGTACGTCCAATAGAATAATAAACCCATGTGACAAGGACTTTGCAGCGTTTTGGTTTATTATTCTGTGAATAATAACACCTATGTATTCGCTCAGCAAAAAATTTTTATAACACCCCCTCAAAATTTTTTCTTTTCCGTTTCAAGGTGCGTAGATTCAAAAAATGCAATGTCCGTCCGCCGTACGCCGTCCGCCGTCCACCGTCCGCCGTATCACGTGTACAGGCTTCATTTTTGGTCTAAAAAATTCGTTCTTTCGCACACATGCTCCATTTGGGCCCTAGTTGTGTCCCGAAACTTTTCAGCCCGATCGGAATATACCCAGGGGTGTTATGAGTAAAAATGTGTGTAAAAATAGGTACTTTTTGCGTTTTAGCAACATGTTAGTAAAATGAGCTTTTGAGGTATCGTTTTTCATGTTTTTGGGGACGAGAAGACCGAATATGAAGTCGATTTTGACCAAAGACGCGGAAATTGAGGTTTTACCATTGGCTCAGCTCCCAAAATTGTTTTTTTTTAGTGAAAAACCTGGAAAACTGTCTGAAATCACCATCAATGTGTATACTAACATTAGAAAAAGTGTAAACAGCTGAAGCAAGACCATTAAATCGCACTACCAATGATCAAATATGATCTGGGGGGGAAAAAAAGTGTAGGTACCTATTTCATGTTTTGGGGGCCAAAATTGGTGGAAATCATCAGGAATAGCTAATTCAATCATTCCACATGAAAGAAACAATAAATTTAACTGCCAACAAGAATCTCTAGAACTCCAATAGAATAATAAACCCATGTGACAAGGACTTTGCAGCGTTTTTTGATATGCTATCGACCTTCATGGTACTGAAGTAAGGCTACGACTGGGGCACCCAGTAGGGATATTAATGGCAGCATGAAACTGACAGTTTGATCGAAATCAAAGGATTCTCTCTAAGAATCTTACCGCTGCTGAGTATTCTTCCGAGTTGGGGACACAGTCTGACATCTGATTAGACTGAGGCATTATGACAAGGCTCATTGACACTATAATAAGCGTCCTTCAGTCGGATTACTTCATTTCAACAGGGAAGTCACTAAGTAGCCTGTCACTGGGACTAATGGTCGGGTCGACGGTGAAAAATACGCAAGCGCAATTGCGAAGGTGGATTGCTATTGGACACCATAAGTTCTTTAATTTCTTATTACGGATGAACCTAACAACGAATAGCTGCAAGATGAAGAAAACTAATACCATACGTTCGAACAAGTTTGAAGAACCAAGTCAAAGCTCAGGAGAAACATTGAAAACTCATAACCTTATGATACAAACCCAAGTTTCCAAGGCGGCCATAGGCTTTAACAATGATCAATACACCCCGACGTTCGGACCCTAAGAATGCCCTAAGACGACTGACATCAGTAAAAACAGGGGACTGAAATTTTCACCAGTTAGGCTAAATTACTGGGTCGTTGTGAGACCAATCGTTCTTCCACTATGTAAAGGCAAAGTTGAACCGAACAACCAAACAATCCACATGAGCATTAATCAAACGGTGGAAGTTCGAACAACCCAACTACTTTGGGATACAATTTTGGCCCTTCAGTATTTCTTAGCAGATATCGACGATGTGATATGCACACTACCACCTAGAAAAACTCTCCGGATCTGAGCAACTCATGAAATGCCCAGGAATTTCGGTGTGCAATTTCTGAGCCCATCAGTAGGTACCTACCTTCCATACCTACTGGGACAGGTAGAGGCGGATTTTGACGAGTTAGCGGATTAGTTTTCAACTCACCAATACCGTCCTTTCGCGTAACTGTAAGGGTATGGCAAATAGATATAAACGGAAACATGTCTTACCGTGGCACTCACTGATGAACGATTCATTTCAAAGAGCGCACTATCAACAAAATATTCACAGAAGGTTCATTTAAAATGTCGAAAACTGAAACTTCCGCCGGCAAATACGGAGCACTGAACCGTTCACTTTTCAATCCGAACAATTTTTGAACGTTGAGAGACCAGATATCAAAATGACCTCAAGCGTATTATCTAATCATTCGGAGCCGCTGCGAGGATGAATTGAGGTAAGGTACCCCTAGCAGAGAGAAATAAGAGATAACGTTTACATGAAAACATCTCGTAACTGCTGCTCTGTATTACCGAATATTATGTACTAGGTAACTGATATCTGTTGGTATAATTTTGCAGGAAATTCCACGAGGCATGCAGTTCTAAAATAAGGAAAATCGACGGTTTTACGACGGCTAGGACGTAAAGATTTGAATCATAAGTTGAGAGGCACTCACATCGAGACAAGAATACCCAGTAGTCACGACGATATCATAATTTACATTCAACAATATTTTTTGTGAATAATAGGGTGTCTACCAGCTACTATTAATTGGATAAATGTTACTGATTTTTCCGGCGACAATTATTTAGATGCATTTCACAACCAGAAACCTGATTGAGCCAACAGGATGTCCTCTCTTTTTTTATGGGAAAAAATATTGTCCGAGACAAATTTTTATGGTGAAACAAATTATAGCCATTTTTTGCAAATAAAATATTACGTTCCAGGAATCTGGAATTTTTTGGGAAGAAAATGGACGATTGATTTGGTTTTTCCACCTCAAAAATTATTAGAAACAGGGTTTTTGCAATTTTTTTGAAGTTTCATGAGTAACAAATCACAAGCAGAAGGTAATCCATTAAACAATAAATACTAATCCTGAAATTCTCAATCAAGTACCGAAATCCCTTAACTAACAGCGAAAAATACTGAATAGTAATTTTCACAGGTGATCTACCTAATACAAAGCTCCATGTTGGGTAATGTAACGAAATATATTGAACACTTGACGATAAACTGACATTACAGTATACGACACTGCTTAGCAACGAGGATCCTGAATTTTTAAAAGCAAAACGATTAAAAGCAAAATATGGAAAGAAATTTAGTGATCTTACCTCCAAATCTTTGTCCATGAGAAAAATTTAATAAAAGCAATATCGAAAAGATACCAAGAAGTGGTGTCTGAGGGAGAATTACGGAATTCGCTGAATCACTTCATTGTGTCGGCTGAATCGGTTCGTTTTCCTTCGCAAATGAAAATGATAATGGAATAAATACTGGAACCTTCAGAGGACGTAATTGAAATTTACGGAGGGAAAGCCTGTTTGGACGACTATTTCAGATACAAATGTACTAGTTGTTGTTCCACGCAGAAGGGGGAGTATGTATTATAAATAGACTTTTGGTCTAAGGCCATTTCTAGATTGACGTCGGTCTCCGCGAGGGGAAAAAACGGTGTGCTACGGAAATTCGCGTTAAATTAATAATACCTATAAATTCGATGAGTGCACGGGGAGTGGTGTGTTATGACAGGAGGAATCTGCCTGTGAGTGGGTGAGGATCCGAAGACAACGGTCACGACACATTCTGATCCAACGAAACGAGTGGTAATGGTGGACTGATTAAAACTTGAAACCCTATTAATTTTAAGAGGCATCTGACATTCGAATTTTCCTTCGAATCCCTTCAAACGAACCGAAATTCATCGAGTCGGAAGAACACGAGAAAACTGAACGAATAGGGCAGTTTACAACTGCATATTCCGCATATATGGATTAATAAATTATGGCACAATCGCTTTGTTCGCACTGGCTTTTTCTGACGGTTAGCTGACCCCTAGAAAACCGTAAGAAACCATCAATGATCCAATAACACAGTAGGTTCGTTCCAGCACTCTTGAGTTCATGAACTAATTCGGCGCCATCGCTCTGTGCATGCTGTGAAGTGTTCCAGCGAGGTTAAGTTCACATACTGTTTTAACCGCCCAGAGTTCTTGACTGGCATATGAACTTCTTGCCCCAAACGGAGGGCAGGGTTGTGAACTGAAAACTGAAAGATAACCTTGCAGACGTGTATAACCTCCCCAACATTTTCACGTATCTGGTCTTATCACCGATAAAAATTATTGTTGCTTGGATTTTGTTAGTTTTTTATTAGGAAGGTTTCTACTAGTCTAGGCGTTCAAGCGTTCAGTTCACAAAACGAAAAATTCATGAACTCATCCCCACCACTTCAGTTCTCGCACTGAACTAGTACATGTTCTATTCTTGGCACTGGAACAAACCTAGAAGGTAGGGCGGACGAGAAACTGACCACTGCCTTCTCGATTCTCAACACTTATCAAACTCAAACCATTCTCAAAAACGCTCAACGCGAGGGTATTGGATCACGGATGGTTTCTTACGGTTTTGTAGGAGTCAGCTAACCCTCAGGAAAAGCCAGTGCGAACAAAGCGAATGTGGTGATAGATGACTACGGAGCATTCAAAATTAGGTAGTTGCTCTTTTCGCACCAACCACATGTACCAAGAGGTTCGATGCACTGCCTCAATCTACAGACAATTTTGCAGCCTTTGGCATTACAACACGACATTTAGCCCCAAGAAAAAGTTCAGTAGATCGATTCAGTGCCTCAATGTACAGAAAATTTTCCTGCATTTGGTATTACAACAAGACCCCAAGAACAAATTCAGTAATGCTGTTAGTCATAATAAGAAACGCTGAAGGACAAATATCGGATCCCTAGGAAACACATATTGGCGCAAGGTAATTGAATGAACATACCTCATCAAATATTCGCTGCATTTTGTTAGAGATGCATAGGTGCAAATAAGAGCAAAATTACCTAATATAATCAAGTACGAAGTCTTGGAAGCGATACATTTCAGCTATGCAAGTAATTTGAAGTCAATTCGAAGTCCGAAATGGTTCAAGAGAACTATGATCCTTGAGAACTATGATGGCAACACTAAAAATGCTGGGCATGATTGATTGGAACATGTTCAACAACTCTGATCAAATGGAACCTCGACAAAAACGCTGTAAAAAATCTGTTTAAAATCCTTGTCACGTGCAATAATATTGAAATAGCTATTTTTGACGGTGTTCAGCAATTTTGGCCCCAAAACTCGAATGAGGCTCCCTCCTCTTTCTGACCCATTATTTTCGATCAGTGAAAGTGCCATTGAAATGCCTTTATTCGCCTGTTAATTCGCCAGTCTTAATTCGCCTGAGTTATTATACAAATTTCGGGCAAAAACAGCCATTTTCACAGGTTTTTGACCCATAAATATATACATTTTGGGAGGTAAAACTTCGTTAGAACCTCATTCCTTTTGTTCACTCTGTGGTCACAAAATCAACTCGGAAATTGTTTTGGCTCTCAACATTTTTTCTTTTACGTTTCAAGGTGTGCAGATTCATTCAGGAGTCATCGTTATCTACCTTTGTTTTCGGTCTACAAAAATCGTTCTTTCGCACACAGGCTCCATTTGGGCCTCGGTTGCGTCCCCTACCTCGGCAGCCCGATCGGAAACACCCAGGGGTGTTGTGGGTGAAAAATGTGTGCAAAATTAGGCTTTTGAGGTATTGTTATCCACGTTTTTTAGGGTGAGGAGACCAAAAGTGAAGTTGATTCTCACCACTGAGTGAGGATTGAGGTTCTAACGAAGTCTTAATTCTCAAAAATCAATATTTATGGGTCAAAAACCTGTGAAAACGGCTATAATCACCGGAAATTTGTATAACACACGAGGTAGTACTAACAGGTGAATAAATACAATTCAATGACAATTTCAATGATCGAAAATTATGTGTCAGAAACAGCAACCTAATATTCGAGTTTAAAACTTAAATATAAGCTTCGTGGGACTCTTCACTGAGGTCCCAATCGTGCCGTGTTCAGTCGAGAATAATAAACCCCATGTAACAAGGACTTTGCAGCGTTTTGGAATCTGCACACCTTGAAACGTAGGGGGTGTTAAAAAAAAAAAAAAATTCCGAACCGAATACACGCAGGGATATTATTTGAAGAATAATAACCGGTACACCACTGCATCAATACTGCAGCAATAGGAGGAGCTCGGTGCATAGTTGCAATGGGGTATGCGCACGGATCACAAAAACGGTTTACATGTATTTTTTAGTGAAACCAGATTCCATCCTAAGAATTTTGACACCAACCGCACTGTCCTACGATAAGTAGTTATTTTTCTATGATTTTCTAAGTTTTCTGTAATGCTGTCGTCACAGTGGGCAGGAAGGTCCCGCACGGGCGAGAGGGGAGCAGTGACTTCAGAATTTGTGGCAACTTTGAAAAATCATAGTAACTGTGCAGTAACCGCAGGACTGTGCGGTTGGTGTCAAAATTCTCAGTACTTTCATTAAAAAATTAATTAATTAATTAATACGTGCGTATACCCCATTAAGCTTATTTTGACTGATTGACATATTGTACACCTTCGACCGATAGGTAAATGACATCGTGCTGACAAGGAGAAGAGGGCTACGGAATATAAAAATAAGCTTTGTTCACTGAAATATCGAGGTTACTGATGTTACATAATAAGGAAAGGACTGAGAGCTGCGGGATGCCAACTGCGAGAATCTTACGTATGTAAAAAATAGCAATTTTGATAGGAAGCAAATATGAGGCTACGATCATGGAACCACTCGGTGCTATTTAATATTCGACGAAGTTACGGCGCCAGATAAACATCACGGAGTATCCACTCCACCACCCCGACAGTTCATATCGGAGAGGCAGAATCTATTTAGCCGTTGAGTGAGTCGACAGACACCGAAAGTCAAATTCAGTGTTGAGGCAACAAATTGATTCTATGAAACGATAACGAACAAGCATGTCTAAATACCATCGACTTCATCCCAAACAGCACCGTACTGGCGTTATAAATAACACAGTTTGTATGGTACTGAGAGTAAACGGAGTATAAAGTATCCTACTCGAGATTCGAAGCGATAAGAACCGTAATTAGCGGTTAGTGTCGTAACCACTGTGCCGTTTTTCCGCAATTATACGACTCCAAAAATTGTATAAGATAAAGTTAGAAATTGAAGGGAAACGAATTGAAAAAAAAAACCACAGCATGGCTATAAGAGCGAATTTACGAAGAAATAATTGATTTTATGTAAAACTGTTTTATCTCAAGAAATAACCACGTTCCTTCATCTTCAAAGTGCTCCAGTTTGAGAACGGAATGAGATATCGCAGTTCTGATTTCACCATCGTGTTCAGCGTACAAAATCCCCTTTAAAATCCCCCCCCCCCCCCCCTACCATAAAATGAGGTGTCACTTGTCAGACTGTTTCATTTTGGGAATTTATGGGTAATTTTCCCCCCCTAAAACTCCCCAAAACTCCCCCTTAGAGTGACCCGATTCTGCCCATCTACGAACTTAGCCTGTCGATTGCCAAGACAGATTTTTCGTGCAAATTTGAACTTTTTATCTCAATTCTTTCGAGAGTTATCGTCTGGAATGACATATATATACATACATAATTTTTGGTGTCTTTCGGCAGTGAATTCAGGATGGTCTGAAACGGATTTTGGTATAACAATTTTTCGGAAATTCGAGTTTTAAAAATTTTGGACCGAGAACAATAGCTTCCTTTTCTTCGAAAATTCGCTAAAAGCACATCATACGTTGGGGATCTCTATTCTAGTCATACAGTCGACAGTGGTAGACACCTACTTACAAATAATATATAAGCTGATATCTACTAACCAAATATGCTCAATGTATACTGTGATGTCGGCGTCATCACCAAATTCCTAAACTATAGATGAGTATCCATCAGCCGAATAACCTCCCTGTCGTGGTACCGTCCTTTTGTGACCCATGCGCATACTCCATTCTCTTTCGTTTGGAACCATTTTGTAGCGGAATTCGACGTCTGCAGTTAGAACACAGTCACATTACTAGTTCGACAATAAGTCAACCTAATATTTTAGGAGCCGAATTGAAAGTCTGAAAGTTCCAGCCCTCTGGAGTTCAGAATGCAGATTCAATTTTTCTTGGTAAGAAACTTCTCAAACAAAGGCCACGCAAAGAAGATGCGACACGACATGATAAACTCGCCTAGTATAATAGTGTCAAGCCTTCAATGAAACCTTCAAAATTAGGTGACTCGTGTTGATTCAGGAAGAAACCTCGGTTTTGATGAGGTCAGGTTACAATGCGGTTAGGCGCCCGTCTGCCAACTCAAGACAGAGTTCGACGAACGAGAAACGCCCCCATTGAACGTGTATTTATGAAATTGGTACTGATTTGTACATTTCAAGGGCGCACGAGTTGGCAACAGTTTTGGTCTTGAGAGGAATGGGGTGCCTTTTTTGACGTAGGAGGGCAGAGTTGATGAATATCGATAAGGTGTTTTTCAACATCTTCTGCCAAGTGCTTCCTCACGTCGTTACAAGATGGAAGGGGCTTCGGTTAACCATTTTCAGTCACGAAACTTAGCAATTTACCAAAAAAATAAAATGTAGAAACTCTCGAAATTTGTTGGTTCAAGCAACAAGGTAGGTACACACGTAGAATCAAAAAGTAATTATCCTCCTTGTTAAATGAGCGTAAAACCTGGAAATTCTTGATACTTCATACAACCATCAGTCGACTTGGAGGAACGAGAAGTACCTATGGGTTATGAACTGGCTGAATGTTGCCCAACAAAACTTGACTTCCAGCTAGTTTCAACGACATTTTCTTCGTTCAACTTTTTTTATTTATTGAGGTACAATTTCCAACTTCGTACACACAAAAAAACGCTGCAAAGTCCTTGTCACATGGGTTTATTATTCTATTGGAGTTCTAGAGATTCTTGTTGGCAGTTAAATTTATTGTTTCTTTCATGTGGAATGATTGAATTAGCTATTCCTGATGATTTCCACCAATTTTGGCCCCCAAAACATGAAATAGGTACCTACACTTTTTTTTCCCCCCCAGATCATATTTGATCATTGGTAGTGCGATTTAATGGTCTTGATTCAGCTGTTTACACTTTTTCTAATGTTAGTATACACATTGATGGTGATTTCAGACAGTTTTCCAGGTTTTTGACTAAAAAAAAACAATTTTTGGAGCTGAGCCAATGGTAAAACCTCAATTTCCGCGTCTTTGGTCAAAATCGACTTCATATTCGGTCTTCTCGTCCCCAAAAACATGAAAAACGATACCTCAAAAGCTCATTTTACTAACATGTTGCTAAAACGCAAAAAGTACCTATTTTTACACACATTTTCACTCATAACACCCCTGGGTATATTCCGATCGGGCTGAAAAGTTTCGGGACACAACTAGGGCCCAAATGGAGCATGTGTGCGAAAGAACGAATTTTTTAGACCAAAAATGAAGCCTGTACACGTGATACGGCGGACGGCGTACGGCGGACGGACATTGCATTTTTTGAATCTACGCACCTTGAAACGGAAAAGAAAAATTTTTGAGGGGGTGTTATAAAAATTTTTTGCTGAGCGAATACATAGGTGTATTATTCACAGAATAATAAACCAAAATGAATACCATTGATAATGAACGTGGATACACAGGCCTGTCTCAACCTAGTGGTGGGTTATATTTTTTGCTGAGTATCCACCACTGACAGCTAGTGCAACGAGGAGTACTGACTTCTGTTTATATTTTTGAATGGAATTAGATTCCATACAAAGAATTTTGGGACCAACCGCACTTTCCCACGACGAACAGTTCTTTTTCTATCAGCTTTCGAAGTTTCGGCAACAAGTGACGTCACACTGGGCAAGCGGGATCCGTCACTCCATTTTTTGTCAAATTCGTTAATTTGTTAAATTAACATTCAAATTTGGACATCATTGGGTGTGACCGTGAAAGGGCACCACCCACGTGACATCCCATCGAAAACCCACGTGACATCCCATAGAAATTAGAAGCGAAAAAACTTTTTGTAAAGTTTTATCGGTTAATGACCATGTTTGAGGGTGATGTAATTTTTTCCCCATTTTCCCCTTCTCATTCTCTTCCATTTTACTGAGCAATCCTGTACATTAATCCTCCTTTTTTAGCGAATTTTCAAATAAAATTAAGCTATTGCAACGGATCCAAAATGTTCAGAGCATGATTTTTTTGAATTTTTTTAGAGGCAAATCCGTTTCAGAGCATCCTGAATTCACCCCCAGATTTTAACAAAAATGTATATATATATATTGTGTATTATATATATATATATATATATAAATTTATATGTGTCACTCCAGGCTTCATTTGACGTTGGGTACGATAAAAATGCCAAATTTTGGCAAAATCTTCGTTTTGGCAAAACGCGGACGAGTTCAAAGATGAACAATTTTCAAAAATTCTCTAAGGGGGTCAAATTTGAGTTTTTATGGGTCAAAAATGGGTAAAAACGGCTAAAATTACGAACAACTGATATAGAAAGGGCGAGTAAATACAGAAAAATACCATTTCAGTTGTTTTTCATATAGAATAGGGGTCAAATTTGGATTTTTGGGGGTCAAAAATTGGTATTAAGGGCTAAAATCAATACTAATTCACCAGACGTTGTGTGGGATGGTGATTCACGATGCAGGGACAAATACAAATAATTTTCTCGAAAAACAGTGGGTCAAATTAGACTTTAAAAGCGTCAAAAATGGGTAAAAATGGCTAAGATCACGAAAAAATTGTATAATTTTACACTATATCTTCTTTTTACACAACATGATTATTTCTTTGAAAATTCGCTCTTATAGCCATGCTACATGACTGGAACCTCCTCCCCCCGCCACCCTTTGCATTACTCATTTCGTATTGTTACATGCTACTTGCTGCTTATTTTGCTATCTCGCTACTCTTATTGTCTTTTATGTTTTGTTGGTATGCGAAGTGGGGAATATATCCATATACATCCATGTAAGTATATACCAAATAAACAATTTGAATTCAATTGTTCCAACTCAAGTTAGCCAATGTACGTACGTCAGCGCTACAATATCGTGTTTTGAAATATCCGAGATATTTAAGATTCGCAGTTCACAAAGAATTTGGGGTTTCGTTTTTTACTTCTCTAAAAACCCATTTCCTAAGAAAAATAGAGAGGACAGGTTAAGCCGCCTGGACGTGACGGCATTGAACGCTGATGCAAGGAACTGGTATATATATATATATATATATATATATATATATATATATATATATATATATATATATATATATATATATATATATTCGCGGTTATGTTGTAACTCAAATGACAAGAAATGCAAAAAACATGCATTGAAATCGTATTCAGTGAAAAACTGAAACATTTCACACTACTAAATTTTGCAACAAAGTTTAGTGGATGAGTTGGCCGTCAACACTTCTAGGTAACCTCTTGGATATATATAATATATAGAGCAACAAGAATATGTAAAATTATGTCAGCAAATCATTTTTGGGTGAACCAAAAAAATCGTGATTTTGATCACGCAATACAGTCTGAACGTGCTAAAACTAATCGCAATCAAATCAGCGACAAAAAAAACTAAGCGACACCGTGTTACATGCCTACATAAAAAAATATGTATTTTTTCGGATTTCGGATTAAAATTTTGTAAATTTGGTGTGCTGGATGCGTCTAATCTGCGCCCCAAAAAAACAATATTGACAACACCATCACACGCACATGTTGCTGAAATTTTTCTTGTTTCGATTTATTGGACCTCAAATTTGTAAAGTTGGGCCGCTGCGCACAGTGCGATAGCGCTGGGTAAAGAACTCATACTCTTGCGGAGACGGATTCTTCTGCGCAAGAACTAATTTTTCACCATGGAAATTAAGAGGCTTACCGTGCGGAATGATACACATACACACGTGCGTGTGTGTGTAAAAATCTATAATTTAGATCTTTGATGCATGAAACGGATTTTGGAAGTGTGCCCGGTTCGCAGGAAGCATCTCTGAAATTTTCGAACGAGCCGAATAGCTAAATTTTCCTTGAAAATTCGTTAAAAGCACAGTAGGTAACAGCAGCGGCAGCTTGTTGGTAAAAACTTCAACGCTCCCTTTCAATTACACGAGCTATCTTGAATTACTTAAATACGAAAAAATATAGTTCGTACCTAGTTTATAAGTCCAACAAGAACTTTTCAGTTGAAAGTTACTGACCTCGTTCCCAATTCTACTAACATACGTATCAAACGACTTCAACAGGGTTACCAAGTGTTCTGCTGTTAAATCTGAATCATTATGAAGGATGTATCGTTACATAATTATGAAATTGATTAAGATTATGTACATACACAATAATATAATATTGAGGAGTGGTGTCTATGGGTTACGTAAGCACGATGCAAGTAGGTATACCTAATTTGTTCCAGTGTTAAAAGAAAGTAGGTATGTCGTAGGTGTTTAAGTGACGTAGCAGGTACCTACTGTGATTATAACAGTTATTCGTCTACCTACTATTATACGTGTGTGGGAGTTGTGTGTGCCATGAATGGAATTCCACCAGGACAGCTGAGAGGATTTGTCCCTCAACTATCAGTCTACTCAACTATATTTCCAAACGCAATGAGAACATTTATTATTCCTTTGTTTTTAAAAAGTCTCAGAATATTCCAATTTCTGTAACAACATAGTTTTATTCAAACAAACGCGCTATACGTTATAATGAAGACGGTGGCCTTGTGAAGGTACAATCCAACCTAAAACAGACGAAAACCCCACTCTGCATTAGCGAGCCATCCTTGACATGAATTAGCGGATGAACGATGAAACTCTAACCAACGTCCAGGCACCTCCGGTTCCGAACTAGGCGTGGCACTAGTTTGAAATCCACTGAATAACCTCCGTCTCAATATTCTCATTATTACTCAAGTTGAAACAGTAGGTAAATAAAGTGGACTACCCAACATGTCGGGTGTTTGCAAAAAGGTCTGCTGGCAATTGCCATACATATCCTTCAATAAAATTTCAAACATACCAAGTAGTACCAACTATACGATAGCAATAAAGCTTAAAATGATGAGAGAAAAATAATGATAAATGATGATGATGATGATGAGCTTGATGATGATGGTGGTGATGATTCAGTGTTCGTCTTGTAGGGACATGATCCGTTATATAATTTATTCTACCATGGACAGTACCTACCTACCTAGGTAAACTATGTTCGGGGTGCAATAAATCCTGGATACAAAAACTTATTTCAACACTTCGACATAATATATGAGCAAACATGAATGCAGATTCAAACTGTCAAGACAGGCATAGGGATAAATTTGAACGCTGGCAGCGGTGAAGTAGGTACGACGTGTGCGAGTACCTATTGTAAGAACCAGCTGTGCACGTCAACAGGTTCCAATGTCTAATGTGTTCCAAGTTCTCGCTCAGTGCAACAGAATTTCATGACAGATGTGCCAGGACATGGCAAACAAACTGATATCACTGTCGACGGGATTGGTCAACTCAGCTATGAAGAAATCACGGACAAACTGGAGCAATGAGTCCATCGTCAGGAGGGCGAGAACTGGGCAGTGCCGACATCGTGCAACTACGATTGATTTTCTACTCAACAGTTCAATTGGTACGAATCGAACTGAATAAATTAGCGGTAATTATCATACCTCAAGACATGACGCTTCTCGAAGAAAGAGTTTGGTGAATAAGTCGATAACCATTCCTTTGGAACCAGGGACCCTCTGCAACACGACAAACACATCCTCAATGAGATCATTCCGGTGTTACCGACATAACCGCCTCAAACACTAAATTTATTACTTAGAATATCTTATGAACAACTTACTGTGAGATTTCTTTCGGAGAATATGGGTTTTTATTAGATTCACCCGAGCACACAGAAACTGAACTGTACACCCCGCACTGAAAAAAAAAACTGGAATGGTCTAAAGTGGAACCTTCCCTCGACTGTTAACTTCCAGCGCAGTGTCGCAGGTTAACCAGCTGAGCTGAGTTGCTGAGTCGATTGTTGTACCTAGTGTCAAGGTTTCTCGTGTTTTTCAGGTTGATTGTTGACTCCCTCATTTCTCTCATCTCGAGTCAAACACTCAAACACTTCTTATCTGTTCGTTACAATAAATTCGATAAGCTACCAAGGTCATTCATTAGTGAAGGTGAAAATTTAGGTACTTGGCTTCGTTACTTCCGGTTAATATCTAAGTAAGTACCTATTTAATTTTGGTACTTTGGCCAATTTTCATGATTTTATCACTTTTTTCTGCTTCCCTCTAGTTACTATGGTAGGTTTATGTATCAGTAAGTTGTTGTTATGTATCAGTGAGTACTGTTGTAAGTTTATGTGTCATAAATACTTGTATCGCCTATAATAGTTACCTGCCTATTATAGTAATGAATATTCAGTCCCTCCATAGCCGAGGACTTGGGTACTAACCAACTCGTAACTACTACTCGTAACTCTTGTAACCAATCCCGGGGGCACACTCGGGTGGGTTGCTCTGAAGATGGCTCAACTTTAAATGGTTAACTTTTTAACATGCCACTTGTGTCACAGTGTACCTATGTTTAATTCAAATCCCGCGTAACCAACTAGGAACTAGGCGTCTCTCAGAGATATACCTAATCCAGCCTCACTCCAACGGTCCAGGTATGAATGGTCATGGATTAATTATTATGGTAGGTAGGTAAATCGAAGTGAATGATTTAATCCATCTGGTGAAGCTGCTCAGGTGTTTTGGCAAGAACTCCCTCGTCGCATGTAGGATGAAATGGATAATATTACCAACCTAGGCTAGTTTCAATTCAATAGGTGTTAGTTGACGAACCCACCCCTAAAGGCTTAACGTTACACACCATCTTTAGGACTGTTACCGAATACTTGACTTCCCACCTACATGCCATCAAGATAGGATTTTTGTGGAGGGATACATAATAACGAGGCTCTCAAAGTTGAATAATCACATGTAATGAGTGGACCATATCGATAGATATCAATTATGTCCAAACAATAGTAGGTAATAGAAGGCTGTCCTTAAACTTGAAATGTCGAATGGATATTTTGATGTACAATTCAGATATAATATATTCCAAGCGAAGTGAGTTTTCGAATGGGTTCGGTGCACAACCCACTGCACAAGAGAACTGTTTACTCAGCGGCTCGGGTTCATACATATGCGAGCTCCTGCACCCTGTTCCCAGCATGACAGGTTCAGTAACTTTTTGACCCGAGTTCATGCACTTTTTCACACCCGCTGAGGATCAGTTAATAGCTGTTTGACTGGAAAAACAGTCCTAGACCAGTCCAGGATGGAGCTGCGTGAAAACAGGGGATAGAACGGTCCAGGACCGAGTCCAGAACTGTGTCTGTCCGCGCATGAACAGATAAGCTTAAGTATTGTAACCTTCCACATAAGCTGAAGGTAGAGGCATCGAGTCCACAGGATCAACAGTCCTCGAAACAACCAGGACTGCTAGACCTAGTTCTGACCGGTTCTAGACCTTCTGTCCGAACAGCTAACTCTCGTTCCAGGACCAGTTCTGCTGCTGTCCAAACGCGCAAAAAGGGGCGTAGCATGAATAGAATGGTCCAGAACGGTCCATGATTGCCTGACCATAGGAACGTAATGAACCAAAACTGGAGAAAACCTAGAGGAACCTTCCTGGCTTTTCCAGGTGATAAGTTCTTGAACCGGGAACTTTCTTGCACTCTTCCTCACCACCTAAGTTCGTGAACTTCACTTGTTCTCACCAGTTATTTTGCTTGAAACATACCGAATATCCATGTGTTATTTTGCCTAATCCATACTAACATCACTCATTAGGATTGCTGAACGTATTGCCATACAGTACTACTGCACTATGTGCTCTGCTGTGACCCTAACATTTACTATATACCTCAAACCCCCCCCTCTCCATTGCCTTCTAATATCCATCATACCCATAGTGACCGACTTGCCTTTTATAACTAACCTTGTGGAACTCAATGGCAATGAGCCACTCATCAAAAAAAAATATGGCTAGTGTTGGAGTGTTTGTATGCTTTCATTAGTTGTAAACTGCAAATGACTGATGAATGATATTGTCCCCTTAGTTAGCTAGCGTCCAAGCATACTAGCCTCCTCAGGTGCCTTTCAAGCTTTGGTTGTGCTAGGAAGCTAACCCTGAAAATTTGCTCAAAGAGCTGCAGATTTATCTTTCCCTTTAATTCAGATTCCCTTATTTTTATCCTGAAGCTCCAGATTTCTTCAAGCACCATCTTTGACATTCATAGTCACTTCCATGGGGTTTTATGGCCAAAATGCAGTGGGGACATATGGTTCTGACTTGGACAGTTCAACTGCGTTAAAAGGCTGGGCCTCTCCATCTTATTCATAATCAAAGGTCCATTTCCATTCGCTCCCACCTCCATGATTTTAGTTTTGGTTTATTATTCTGTGAATAATACGCCTATGTATTCGCTCAGCAAAACCTTCCGTTTCAAGGTGCGTAGATTCCAAAAATGCAATGTCCGTCCGCCATACGCCGTCCGCCATATCACGTGTACAGGCTTCATTTTCGGTCCAAAAAATTCGTTCATTCGCACACATGCTCCATTTGGGCCCTAGTTGTGTCCCGAGACTTTTCAGCCCGATCGGAATATACCCAGGGGCGTTATGAGTGAAAATGTCTACAAAAATAGGTACTTTTTGTGTTTTAGTAACATGTTAGTAACATGAGCCTTTGAGGTCTTGTTTTCCATGTTTATTAGGACGAGAAGACCGAATATGAAGTCGATTTTGACCAGAGTGGAAAATTGAGGTTCTACCAAATGTTCAGCTCCCAAAATTGATTTTTTATGAGTCAAAAACCTGGGAAATCGTCTGAAATCACCATCAATTTGTAGAATAACACTGGAAAAAGTGTCAACACGTGGATCAAAGCCATTAAATGGCACTACCAATGATCGAAGATAATAAGAAAAAAAAGGAGCGTACCTAATTCGTGTTTTGGGGGCCGAAATTGTGGATCTATTTCAATTATTACGCATAAAAGAAACAATAAATGAACAGTCAACATTTCTGTAGGTATGTCCAGTAGAATAATAAACCCATGTGACATGGACTTTGCAGCGTTTTTTTTCCCTACCAAAGGACACAAACTGAAACTAGTTTACTACAGTATGTGTCAGCTTGTTGCTTAGCATGGAATTGTAATATGGGGACCTTCAGCTCACATAAATAACCTGTTTCGGTGTATTATTCTGTGGATAATACACCTATGTATTCGCTCAGCAAAAAAAATTTTCGAACGCCCCCTCACAATTTTTTCTTTTGTTTCAAGGTCCGTAGATTCGAAATGTGCAATGTCCGTCCGACTTGTCATCGATATCTACCTTTATTTTCGGTCTAAAAAATTCGTTCCTTCGCACACAGGCTCAGTATGGGCCCTTGTTGTGTCTCGAAATTGCAGCCCGATCGGAGTATACACAAGAGTGTTGTGGGTGAAAAATGGGTGTAAAAATAGGGTTTTTTGGTGTTTTAGTAACATGAGCTTGTGAGGTTTCGTTTTCCATGTTTTTAGTGCGAGGAGGCCAAATAATGTGACGTCGATTTTGACCAAGAGCTAAGAGTTGAGATTATAACCAAGTTTCAGCCTTAAATATACCTCACATTTTGCTCTAAAGTCGTCATTTTTTTCACACAGGCTCCATTTGGGCCCTGCTGGTGCTCCGAAGCTCGGCAGTCCCATCGGAATACACCCAGGGGTGTTTTGGGTGAAACATTTTAGTGCAAAATTATGTATTTTTAAAGTCTTTGCAAACTTCGGCTTGTGAGGTACCCCTTTTCCATGTTTTTTAGGGCGAGGAGACCGTATGAAGTTGATATTAGCCAATGAGTGGAAAATAGAGGTTGTAACGAAGTTTCAGCTCCCCAAATTCATTTTTTATTAGTCAAAACGTGGGAAATTGTCTGAAATCACTATAAACTTGTATAATAACACTAGAACTGTTATCAACAGGTGAGTCAAGACAATTAAATGGCAGCATCAATAATCAAAATAATTTTTCAAAAATAGGAGCCTAATCCGAGTTCTTGTGGGCCAAAACCATCAAATTGTTGAAAATCATCAAAACTAGCTTTTTTGATTATTGCACATGAAAGAAACCATAAATGAACAGCCAACATTTCTATAGGTATGTCCAGTAGAATAATAAACCCATGTGATAAGGACTTCGCAGCGTTTTTTAATCAAAAACTCAATGTTGAACCCTGTCTCTGCCTCATAAGAATCCAACGCAGGAGTTACATATTATTGCCAAAGTATTTGATGTTGAGAAGGTCGTCACTCTTCGATGTGAAGGTTTTGCTTCGCTTTCATCATAAACATCCACACATGATAGCAGCATAAGAATACCGCACTACTAAACTCGTTTTGTGACAGCTGGAAACATTGCTCCCCCTAGGCCCCGGCTGGTTCTTACTAATAATCCATAGAAATCTAAATGGAGACGTGAAATCGCCCAGAAACTACTTGAGAATAAAAAAAGATAAAACTCGAAATTTGACACGGATAGTGCAGATGCATGGATCCTGCAGAGGCATGGATAGTGCAGAGGCGTGGATAGTATTGATTGATAACTTGATAAATAGCGTATTCATATTTGTGCGAACAAAACCCTGTTAGTCACTAATAACTTCCTACGTTATAAAAATGTAACTGATATTTTTATAGCGTAGGAAATAATCATTATACCTGGAGAACTTGAAGGAGTTCAGCGACTGGAAGCTCGACGACACAGGCATAACCTAATGTCAGGTAGCTTGCGATAGGAACAAGTGCTGCACACTACTTTCCATATGTTGTATTTATCTACTCTTGTCCATGTGAATATTCCCAATGAAAATATTCTATTCAATACGAAGTTGCCATTGTTAGTGATATTCTACGAATTACCCTGTTTTATCAAGGCCACCAAACTCATCGTAGGTCAGAAAATTGGTATAATTAATGTAGCGTACTGAACTCTTATTTGTAGGTTTGATGAGGTCATAAGTTGCCATGGGGTCAGAGCAGAGCAGCCAAGGCGGGCCAGCCCAGAAAGGGAAGCCAACGAGAATGGGCCAGCTGAAGAGAGGGAAGTCCGTGCCTGAACCGAAAAGGGCGAGCGATGGAGAAACTATTGATGGCTCAAGACCTGGAAGTTGTTCCCCTGGATTGAGTGTCTGTTCGGACTCGGATCTTCCTTATATTTCCTACACAGTCAATCGACCTATTGGAGGTAGGGAAATTGATGCTGGCTTGTATTTTGTAACGGCTGGTACTCCACAGGTTTCTATTTGAAGAAGAGTGGTAGTCATTCAGTAGTAGGCTAGTTAATGGCAATCATTCATGTTTTGTTTCCAACATAATTGCTATAACCATGTTCCAATCCAAGAAGATATTATTCAATTTGTGGGTAGTTCGTTATTGCAAAAATTTAATTTGATTTGGCAGATTCCCCCAAATTGCCTCCTAAGCAGAGTGGCCACCTGATCAGAGGGAAATCGATGGGGACCAACACTCCTCCGTCGCCCAGTCGAAAAGGCTTGTTGAGGAAAGCCAACACTGCTAGAGCTCCAACTAATAGCGTTGTTGTCGTCAAACCTGCTGTCAAAGAGGAAGGAGCTGAGAAAGACCCTGATATCATAAGGCTGCAAGTAGGCATCTTGAACAGCTGTTATGCGTTTGTTGGTAGATATTTGCATCCTGGATCCTAGGCTGTGCATGTCTAATAGAAGAGAGTTTTTGCAAGCTACTTACGTGCTACTTAGACCCTCCTGCTAATGTCAGGATACGTTGAGGATACATGAGAATACGTATGACGTGAAACTGCCCAGGTCTGCGGCCTATGTAGGAAACATGTGTTGCGCGCCAACGTGATGCATAACCATCGCCACGTACACCCTCGCCAAAGCTATGAATGTACTAAAAAAAGGTTAGCATCTTGGAATTGCTCGCTCTGGGCCAACGTCACATTGCCTCTAATGGCGTGGCCTGCAGAACCTCTCTAATAGCAAATCGGCAGTGGGCGACAGACAACCCTTAACTCCAGTTTTTTGCCAAAATAAGGTTTTTCTACCAATGGACTTTTTTGGAGTTTTCTAGCAATTCTGACGCTCATAGCGGTGAAAAGTAAACGGAAACTAATTTTATTATTATGTTATTGTTTTCAGTTTATTCATATCTACCTACTGGTATTTGTGCACACAATAGGCCGATTTCCATGCAAGTAGGAACAGTTGTTTGGAATATAATTCATTATTTATTGATCTCGTGATTAGAGATATGTTTGTCTCTCCTGAAGTCACAAACCCAGTGGTGGGTGGCATGATTTTACCTGGAGATACTCGATTTCACTGTGATTTTCTATGGGTAGGGTTTTTCATGCCTCGTGATTCATTCCCTGATGTATCCTTGCCCATTAGTTTTGTATCAATAATTTGAAATGTTTGTCGCGATCAGCGTGGAATGCAGTAGCGGTGTGTGGGCTCTGACAACGGTGGGGCACCATACCAGAACACAAAACCCAACAGATTTGCCTACAAAATACCCCAAGGCAACAACATCTTTCCCTTATTTACTGATAGAGTGATATTCAGCAAAGCTTATCTCGTTTAGTCAACACTCTATTGTTGTACAAAAATGTCGACAATCTCTACTGCAAATTAGCCACCGAACTCATGTGTTACAAAAATATAAACTAAAATACAGCAAAACATTAACCCGTAGGCCGATACCTACTTGAATGGAGAAGCTGCTGACTAGAAGCTAGGTAGTTATCTGTGCATTACACGCCGATCAGTCCACAAACCACAAGACCACAAACGGCAAACAGGACAAAATGCAGGTAGGTATCACAAATACAAATCAGTCATCGGAACCAGACCGTACGCGAACGCACAAAATTTGACACAAAAAATTGGAAACTGGCAACAAACTCAACAGAGAATCCGAATGTGATTCCCGAGACAACAAAAACAACTAGGAAGACGAAGAAGCATTTCTTATCAGGATTACAAATTGAATCAAAGGGATCGAATCGATTGTGAAAAGGAACGATTTTGGTGTGGAAATCAGGTTCTGGGCATAGGGCCCAAAGTGGGTGTGGCAAATAACATTTTTACTCGACTAAGCATGCGTGGACGGGCCACTTTTCTCAGTTGCCATGGTAACACTAGGTCCTAGGACCAACCTGCCAGTTCCAGGAGCCTAGGTTTCGATTTCAATTGCAGGACAGTGATTACTGTCGCTTTATTTCGATAACATGCTAGGTCTATGGAGCTAACAAGAAGGAACCACCATGGATACTAGAATATTGAATATCCATAGCCAGAGAAATCTGGCGAGTCGCTGTTGGACTTTGTGAAAAATGCTAGGTACAGTGTAAAGAGGGAAATTCAAATGCCAACTGAAAAAAATGGTAAGCTAGTGTTTTTGGGTGCCGGGGCAGTGGCCTTATGACGCAACGCCCCTGATGGAATGTGAATGAAGCGTAACTTATTGAATCATATCATGGTAAACCGAGTTATAAAGTAATTGGATGGATAACAGGACTGATATTTATACTAAGTTTTGTCGTCTTCGTTTTTTGCTCCCCTGTAAAGTAGCATTTTTGAGTCACAGGTCGTCTCTCGCCCACCGTTGAAATACCTTATGAATCAACAAATCCAAAGAAAACACGGCTGTGGGGTTTGATTCCGCCAAGCTGACCTATGTTTATCTTCATTGATGGGGCGTCCTACTAGCGTCTTCTGATTCTTGTCTTTACTCCTTGTTTCAGAAAATTCCCATGTTTTTACCCATCATGCGTGGGACGCTCAACCTTCCAGCACCCAGGGACCCTGAAATCCTTGAAAGGTTGGACCCTAACGCCCTTTACAAGCTGTGCCTGAGGTGTGAAAAACATCTTCACGAGTGTGCCACTATTGTCGCTGGCGATCAACACCTGTTGGCTCTTCAGATTAAAGAGGTCGGTTCACCTGATGTATCACTATCACCTGTCTTTGGTCTTTTCCATTGTTTTATCCATAATTTGATTATTATTGACACCAATTACTTTCCTTGCCAGATCGATTCATCTATTGTGAAGCTTCATTCGGACGTAACTGAGCGGCAAAAGGCATTTGCCAAGCATTCAGACAACCTCGCGAAAATCAATGACATAACGAACATGATTACAAAGTGTCACGCAATGCTGGACACCTCGTTGGAAGCTGTGGACAAACTGAACAAGTTGCTGCCTGAAGGAGACCGCCTTGAACCCTTTGTTTGGGCGTCTGGATAGCAGATGCAGGAAGACCTTCGGTGAATGAGCTCTGTATAGAAGTATCGTTATATGTTGTGTCCTATACCTACTCGTATTGGTACATGGTGCATTCCTTCACATCTAGTCAAACGACTGTTCATTAAAAGGCTGATTAGCAACGTTCATTCAAATAGTGTAGGAATGGTGGGTAGAGAAATGGAGTACCTACCTGCATGGTGGAAAGAAGATGTAGGTTCCCCTAACGTAGTTACTCATACTTTCCATTTACGTTTTTCACATGCAGTCAGATCTGTAGTAAGCGTTCGATATTGTTTCACATAGCATAACACTCATCGACTTGTTGGTTTCTGGTTAGGGATGGCAACGATCTATCAAACATATCGATACATCCCAGAAAAATATATACAGTACTCTCTCTGTAATCCGGCATCTCAGCTCTCCGGCACTCCCAGTAATCCGGCGTTTTGTATTCGGGTATGAGCTCAACAATTTATTTGACTTTGGACTGGTGTCTGAGTAAACAAAGCGATGACTCACGCCCCACTCACTCACTCCATCAGTCTTAGTCACGATCGCGCCGCGTTTAGTGCTCAATCTGTTCGGCGTACACAAGTACATATATGTACTGTATTTTGGCAGTACAATGTATGTCATTAAAACTGATTATTCAATGATAACTGCGTTTTTCTCGATATTTTCCAGCAATCCGGCAGTGCTCTGGTTCGATATCTGCCGGATTACAGAGGGAGTACTGTATTTACTAAAACCGCCCATTATGGGGATCACCTGTTGTAAGGAACCCTGTTACGAGAACCAAAACTTGGCTATACCAGTATAGGTATCGAAACTGGATGTTTTTGTAAAATATCAATGTATTTCAATAATATCTATTGACTTTTTCATGCAAACTACTCGTAGCGTAAATTATTCAAGATCTATGAAAACTAGCTAAAACCTTCAGTTTATAAGGATCGATGAATTGAGCCTTCCATGACTACCTCACCTACCTCCTGGTGACTATCATAATGTGGTTGAGGTCATGGAAGTAGGGAGAAACTGTCATCTGTAGTTCTGGTACATTTAGGCCTGGTAGGTGATTAATTCCTACTCATTATTATTACTTTGTACTTTAATCCAGCTTTAAGACAGTTCCTACTGCAGGAAAGTTGCAACTGCGTTTGCAGAGAACTCCTCGTATTCCTAAAACCTCATGAAATCCAACGCCATCTTTCAGCCCAGCTAAAGTTGGCTCGCCCTAGATGCTGTATCCCCATCATGCCGTATTATGGCGACGTGGCAGTTCGTTGGTTATTTTGATAATCTCGAAAGATTCAACTGTAATCCAACGCCATCCGTGGTTATTATCCACCCGTGTTAATGCTAGAAGTCGTTAGGCCTCAGGTGCCGGGGTTGTTCAAAGAGAGGCACTCGATGCATAAATATAAAAAAATTATTGGCAACTTGATATTAAGTTATTTGTCTGTCCACTTCTCTTGCTGGTACTGTACTGTACTGTACTGTACCGGCATAAGGTTCTGAGGAAGCGGGGAGTATTCACCCAAACTAATAGTAATAGGTATTAATCAAGGGTATCAAAGATATCTATGAAAGATACAGGTACCAAGAATCCAAAATTTCTGAACTCGGGGGCTGAAGCAACTGACCAAAAAAGTTGAGTCTTCAAGTCTGCTACAGTTTCCATAGCTTGGCTTTTATCAACTGCTAAAGTTTACAGATGCGTATCGTGAGGACATGACCAATGTTTAAAGCTTATTTTGGTAGTTAGATGCATAAGCCTACACAACAGTTTATGATCGTACAAATAAGTTAGGCAAAGTAGGTTAGGTCCCTATTGAGTAATTAAAATGAGGTATTCCATTCATTTTTTCATCTTTTTTCCCCCAAAGTACCTATATTGCTTGGGGTTAACGAAAATGGTGTCTATTCATTGAGAAAATGTTAACATAAAGATGCAAATAGAAATTGAGAGTTTGAAAAAAGGTGGGCCGTGATGTACGGATATTTCACTGCCTCCTATTATCGGGGACAAATTAAAACGGAATAAACAAGATCGAGATGGAAATATAGCTGAAGTTTTCTTAACGTTACTTGACCACTCTTGAATGATAAAGTAATAATCTTGATCGTCGTGATCCCTGTGGGTACTATAATACCTTACCACTTTTGCATGATACTAAGCACACACACACACAAAGGCCGGCTGTGATGTAGGACCAGCGCTTTTTCAACATCCGATATCTTTATTTCTCATTCCCTTCCTTATACTACACAATTATCACCTTCTCCCACAGTCGGGCCTTTTCACAGTTAGGTACTTGAACTAAAATATTCCAAAAACTTGGACTCACTGGAAGACACCCATTGTCGATTCTTTTCAATCGCCAGTTTGTTCTTTGTTCTATTAATATAACTTGAGTACACGAAATTAGTAAGATCGATGTTTAAATAAGTAGCTACAAAGGTTACCTAAAATGTATTTTTAAAGAAAAAATATCTTTCATTAGCGGTTATTCACACTTCAGCTGAATATAATTTTCTATTTTACGATCGATAATGTGGCAATAAAAATACATAATTATAAACTTGACCAGTGGCGGCTCCTGTCCTGAAACTCAGGGGGTGCACATAGATCAAGAGGGGCTACCGCGAAGTGGACGGGAGAGGTGCTTTTCTCAGCCAAATACAAATTTCAACCATATGGAAATGGGATAAATCCTGTAAGCTTTCTCATCTTCAAATTACAGACGCGACTAAATACATACTCGTAAATAGACATGAAAAATGTTCTCTAATGGAAGAGGAAATACTGAAATAATCATTGAAGGAGTAAACCCAAGAAATGTATGTTATTGTTAAAGCTGAAATGTGTATTTGCCCAGCAAGAACCAAGCGGAGGTGAAAGCAACTCTTGCCAGGGAGGGGAAGGAAGGAGGGTGGGAGATGAGAGGTTTATGGGGAAAGGGAGGGGTTAGATATCATTGAGGTAAATAACGGGGAATACAAAAATAAAATAAAATAAAATTATCGTACACAAACAGGCGATAACACCCCATGAACAAAAATATCACGAATAGGGTGTCTACCCTAGGAACAAAGATATTACCAATCAGGTGTCTATCCAGGAATAAAATATTCATCTGTCACAAAATGGTAACTAGGATGTCCAACAAAATGGTAACTTCAATGAATGGTCTTGTAAATAAAATCAGCACGCCTCTCCTTCTTACTTGCAAAAATATCAATAACGTTCTCATTAAAATCTTGAACGGATCTCACCAAATCTTTCTCAATTGACAGCATTGAAAGCGCCACCAATCTGTCCTCTGCCATGGAATTGCGTAAGTTTTGATTCTCTTCAAAGATGAAAACGTTCTCTCACTTTCTGATGTTGTCATAGGTATAGTAATCTGGAGCTTTAAAACTTTTATCACTTCAGAAAAAACGGAACATAAATTATAGAGAAAACAACGGACGAAACCACGAAAACGAAGACCAATATTGAGAATAACAGATAATAATGCAGGAGGGAACCGAATTGAGATAACAGATGATAATGCAGGAGTAAAGATACTGCCCTCGAGCGACTGCAGCGAACCTGACGAGGTGCAACAACAGTCTGTGCACCGAGCTAAACATTTTTGCTGCTTTTGATTGGTCAATCTCACAGGCCCGCCACATTCAAACCGAAAAATGTCAGGCAGAAACAATGAGGAAATACGAGTCAAGGGAGGGGACGAGAGCAACTGCTCCAAGTGTGTGTGTGTTTTTCTCAATATTATCGGTTCTTGGCTCAGATGCCCAGTGGGGCGGTGGGGCTCGGTTTCGCGCGTCGATTCAAATAGTAAAATCCTGTTATCTGTAAATAGCCGACTTACTCTTCAAATGGGATGGGGGAATTTGGTTATTATGTTTGGTTTATTGGCTGGGGGTGCACATGCTCCTATGCTCCTATCAGGAGCCGCCACTGAACTTGACTATAGAATATTTTTGGTGTACCTAGTATCCCGTGACCCTCATCTCTTATCGGAAAACTTTGTATCATAGTTTATTTCAGTCAGTAGGTATAATGATTATTTTTGAGATTTCGAAAATTTTCAATATTATCAAATGTTTCTTGGTTTTTAATAAGGTATTTTTATAATCGAATCTCAAATTTGCAATCCATATTCTACTTGCATTATTATACTTGCAATTTATATAATTTTAGTAGTGGTTAGGTATCTGTTAAACCTATTCGTAGCAAAATGTTCCCTCCTAGGATAAAACTACTAGTTCTCTAACGAATTTGAGTTTGTGTAGATTTGGCTTGGACTTGCTAAGGCACTCTTGCTGGCACTCCGGTCGAGGTACCAGTTTGAATATGCCTACGGCAATGTAGATTTGATTATTATCCATCATTGTACCTTTATAATAAATGTCATTAGTGTCTTTGATATACCTGTTTTTATAATCCAAGTTGTTAATTCCTTATTGAATCATTTTTGTGAGTAATAGTCGTATGTAACATACTCCTGACAGTATGTAACATACTTCTGGTAGTATGTGACATTACTCTTGAAACAGAGATAACTTGGTGGGCACTTCAGGCTAGTTAATGCTCAAGAAAGGTAGGTATCTACTAACAGGAGTAGGTAACATACTCCTCATAGTATGTAACATTACTCTACAAAATGAGATAACTTGGTAGGTAGGCACTTCGGGCTAATTAATGCTCAGGAAAGGTAGGTATCTACTAACAGGAGTATGTAACACACCTGATGGTATGTAACACACTCCTAATGGTATGTAACATACTCCTGATAGTATGTAACATTCTCCTGATAGTATGTAACACACCTGATGGTATGTAACACACTCCTAATGGTATGTAACATACTCCTGATAGTATGTAACATACTCCTGATAGTATGTAACACACACCTGATGGTATGTAACACACAACTGATGGTATGTAACACACTCCTAATGGTATTTAACATACTCCTGATAGTATGAAACATTACTCTTGAAACAGAGATAACTTGGTAGGCAGTCCGGGCTAGTTAATGCTCAAGAAAGGTAGGTGCCTACTAAACACGGGCGACGTCATCAATTAATTTTAAAACTTTATTAAAAAATACATTGCAACTGTGATTAAAATCTAAAAAGATTCATGATTAATATAAAAAGATTCATGAAAATTGATTAATACTGTCAATACCTCAGAAGGTATTTTTTTCAAATCAACTTCACATTTCAGGAAACTACCGACTAAAACAGTCTAGTTTTCAAACTTTTTCTAAAACATTTCTTTTTTCACGAGTCTCTTATTTTAATACATTTAACATCAAAGCTGAACAAGAAGGACATCGAGCGGTATTAAACTGTATGTACAAGCACTGTAAAAATATAGGTTTTTAAGTACCATTAAAATAGTGGTTGTTGTATTAAATAATTTATATCGTACAGTATAAAAAGCTTTCAAAAATTAATTACATAATACCATTTTACAACATTTAGAAAATATTTTTCCATCGCTTACACATTAATAGATCAACTTTGTACACATATTTTTTTTCTAAAGCTTTTTATTTACAGAGTAAACCTAGACATATTCTAACCTAAACATTCAGGCTGGAGCAAACGTGACTTTCTCCACAATATGGGTGCCTATCGATAAATTATCATCTTCTAATTTCCGATCTTGGTTATTGTTTAGTTCAATTTATTCATTACAGTGATGAGTTGATACAATTTAGTATAGAGATGGAATTGCCTGTAAAATTCGCGCATGAAAAATAAATAATTCCACCTCCGATTGATTTTTAAAGCTATTGTGTATTATATAATGAACTGACAGTATGAACTCATCGTATGTAAATTGAACCAGCCTCATGGTCTATACAAAATAAATGAATTGAACCACTTATCAACTTTTTCCACAAAAAAAGATTACTGGTTATACAGTGCTTCTGCCTTGCCTGCCCCAATGGTCTGCCTCTAGTCATGGGAGAAGGTGGATCGGAGTATTTTCTCTAGAAACATTTCATCACTCCTGCCATGGTTCCAAATCCTGATTTGCCGTACTGAGTTTAGTATCGTCGTCAAGTGGTTTTGGAAAATTCGACAACGAATTTATCAATTTTTTAAATTTAAATTAACGACCCGTTAGTTTCGATAAGGAATGTCTTTTATATGCCGCCTTTTGTTACGGATGTGAAGTATCGTCACACTATGTACGTTATCCAAGAAACTAACCGATGATGTTTAGTACCTGACGGTTTGCAACCACTTCTCGACCTCTCTGTAGTGGTTCTTCATCCAGTGGACGTTGGCTTCGACTATTTCTATTGACTGGTCGACAGCTTTGGTGGCCGAACCGAGCTCCTCTTCTCCTTTGCTGATCGCGAACTCTTTGAGCTGTAAGCAGCGCAATATTGATTAAAATGATGTGAAAAGTGAACCCCACAAATCTAAAGAGTTTTGACGTTTGAGCCCCGCATATTTCAAGTAATATTTAGTCTTGTGCATATTTCGGCAAAAGTACAGAACTGCGGACTCTGGAAAGCATCTGGTGACTCCAGTAATTGGTTATGGGTAGTGGTAGGTTTGAGAACGCGGAATAAATCTTGAACATGAGTTAAAAAGTCACTGTGGTACTTCATGATATTTGGTTTGTTCAGACGGACAGTCCTGAACCAGGATTGAATCAAGAACTGGATCTCTCCGAATGCGCTGATGATTCCGAATCGATAACCTGAAGCATTGCAACCTTCCACATAAGCTGAAGGTGGAAGCATCGAGTGCACATATGCAGGATCAACAGGCCTCGAAAAAATCCTGGATTTATTAGAGCTAGTCCCGAACGGCCATGGGCCGTCTGTCTGAATTAACCTATTGTTTGGAATAAGACCATTCTTACCAATAAGGAAGTTTTTTCTAGTAAAACCTAGCTTGGCGAACAATGATGTTTACCATTTTGTGTCCTATAGAACTCTTGTAACAGTCTATGAGCAATACAAATAAACGATTTAAGTATCTATCTATTGGTAGGCTAAATAGCATGTAGTTGAATGTTTTATGGCGTTACCTGCTTCAATTCATATTCTGTGATCATGTCGTTAGTAGCGAACCTGATTATGTTACTCAGCGTGAACACTGTCGGTCCCAAGCTGCAAGGAATTTCAACAAATTTATTAAGGATAAAATTGAGTTGGTCATGATAATTCATGGTATAGTAGTTTTTCTGCATAGGTACCTACATCAAGAATAGGTCGTCAACTTACAATTCTTTGATCTTCTGCCAATTATCCCTGACGAACTCAAATGCTAGAGGTCTGCCTATGATGTTATTGGCGACTGTACTGAAGACTGTGGCAGTGTCTTGTTTCCTGATGCCTGAACCTTCGGTGATAGCTCGATGAAGGTATCTAGAAGAATCAAGTATATCTGTGACGATGCAGTGTGATTTTTAAGATAGGCCTTTCTTTGGAGTAAATCTCTGTCGGTGGTAAAGTTAACACCATTTCCGGTGTTGGCTTTACGCCCGACTGCCCTGCCAGCATCACAGACGTGATCAGCTGTTCTCTAATGGGGATCACGGTAGAATTGGTTATGATCATTTGGCGCTTAGCTTCTCATTTCGGCAGCTTGTCAACAGTGTGATAAACGTATAATGAAAACGCAGTAATTGAAACGTGAAACTTTATCGATAGTTACCTGCTGAGGATCCAGGTCTCCCTGGTGCACCCCAGTGCTTGGAGGATGAGTCCTTTCTCCGAACCCACGTTGGCATTCAGGTAACGCTCCCAGGCAAAATCCCATTCCGCTTGCCCGCCTTCCCTCAACGCCGTGCAATAAATGGTGGATTTGAGGTTGGGAGAGACTCTGTGAACGTACAATTAAGAATATAACATTACTGTACTCCAGGTGCTCCTGAATGAGGTAATAGCTGGTAACTAGGTACCTCAAGTCGACTAACGATAAATACAGCGGTCACCTGCACTGCTTGACACAGGAGCACCTGCACTGTTTTTGATAGACCTTTTTTCCCCTTTTTTTTTGTAGTTGTCTAAAATCGTGAAGCCAAAAAATAATTGGAATTGTGATATCATTGATTTAGGGACAATCCCATGGTTTCATGTCGACTGTCAGGATTTTTAGGACTTTTTCGGCTTAAAATAATTTGCTCATAGCTTCTGATGTCTACCTGCTAGGTAAAGTTACGATTATCGAACTTACGGGTTATTTTTGTCTGGGTTGGGAGATGATCGCCAATGCTGGAACTGCAGTACAGCGTTTTTGACGCAGTCTTCATGACCCAAATCGCAGGCCCATCTCAAGACTTCTACTCTCTTGTAAATCAACAGCTGTTCATCTGTATGCCTATCGATGAAACCAGTTTCTTGGTATAACTTGTAGATTAGGTGTAGGAAATAGCTCTGAAACCCAAAAAAATTAATAAAGTAATAACAGAACTATATGGCTCCCATCCACCTCTTATCGTTGCCTGATTTCCAGTTGTTTTTCTCTCTCGTTTAATGAAGAGTTCACCTTGAATTTGTCGTAGATGGGCATCTTTTTCAGCATCGTATTCAGGAAACCCAGACCCGGGAAAGCCGCTTCCCAAGGCAAGTAGGTGACTTCTTCGGAGAGATAAGTCGTCAAGTTCAATGCGATCGAGTAGTTGAGCTGGCCGGCTCTTGCCAGTTGCAGACTGTCGTCGATGAGCTGTGCCCTGTTCAGCTCACCTACAAAATTATTACAATTTAAATTGAGGATTGATTTCGTTCTTTTCCTTTTGTATGGTGAGTATTGAACACATTCATGTCCCAAAATATAGGTAGGTATGCTCGGCTCGATAAATAGGTAGAAGGTACGCCCTTTCACCTTTCACTTGGATTTGCAATAAATTGACAGACATAATCGGTTATTCGGTTGACTGTCTTGCTGTTCGAATCACCATTTATTCATTTTCATCCATTATTCGCCTTACAAGTACTCCCACCAATTAAAAAAATATATCTGTACCGTCATCACTAACCAATGTACTGGAACCTGTCAGGATCTCTCAGCTGTGAAATTATCAACTGCCAATTTTTCTCATCGTAATTGACACGATAAAAACCTGGAAAAGACGTTGAAATCACAATCTGAGCATTTGCAAAAACCTGTCAATCCAAGTTCATGCTAATTTTTGTAGTTACCAATCAGTAGGTGCATATCAGTACCTAGTGTTTATAGATGGCTATCATCGTAGTTTCGTATGGGTCTTACCAGTTTCGTTTATGTTGAAGATAACCCACTGGTTAGGATAAGCATAAAGGTTGTCTATTGTGATTTCACCCTGTGCCTTCAACCACTGGGATGGCTTGGTTGTCGTAAAGTCGGCCTTGTCTTGGTTTGTGAAGCTGAGAGGAACCCACCAATCGCTAAATCCGGTTTCGAAAGGTTTCATGTACTGGAATCGTTTCTGTAAACAACGGCTTTCTGGTTAATGAAAATTCAAGAGCATGGGAATGAATGACTGGGGGTGAAGACGTTCATCATCTCTTGAACAAAAAATATGCACAAGTATGTTTTATTTGATGAAAACAATTCCCTTCAACATAGAAACAGGCTTAGGTAGCTGCAGACAGTTTTGATATATGCAGCTCGGAGCACGCGCGTGCTCGTGTATGGTGCTCGGTGCTACTTGGAGAACTGAGAGCACCAAAATGAGGAAACTTTCTGGAAATATGGGTCCTCACGGAGATATAATCCACCTTTAAACTCGTGTTCCTCGTGTGGTGAAGCATTCTTTAATTGCATACCTACCTAACTTGCAAAACAAAATGGTGGGGCTCGGGGTGAAGGGCCAAACTCCACATTGGCACAACCCCTGGGCCCGCCAGTCGCCATTTACTAGGCAGAAAGCCACGCAACAGAAATCTGTACAAAGGAGATCGCCATGAAACGACTCAAGGGTGCCAGAATATATAATATCTTATCAGACAGCCAGGCAGCTTTAAAGGCAATATCTGCCTACTCCGTAGAATCTAAGCTGACCTGGAGCTGACTCCCTCAAAGCAGCTACAGGGAGCAACAAGCTGATGTTGCTGTAGGTACCTGAACATTTGAGAGCAACATGGAGGCTGATCGCCTCGCCAAATAGGCATCAAAGTCGAACCCAGTTGGTCCCGAGCCCCAGCTCGGCATCACAAAGAGCTTCACCATCCATGAAGTGAAGGACCAAGAGAACTCCACAATGGCACAACACTTCTAGGCTGAGACAAGTCAAGCAGTTCATTAAATTCCCCGAGAAAAGAGCTCAATCTCTGTCCTTGAGCAGTGGGAATCTATGTGTTATTACTGGCCTCCTCACCGGCCACTTGAGGCACACTTTAAAAACATGGGCAAGTGTAGAACAGACTCATCACCTCTGTGTCTGGGAGTTGCACATCCTATGCAACTGTCCCGCTGTTGCATCCCAAAGATTTTGCCACTTCAGAAAGGGCATCCTCGATCCTTCCAAGATTGCAGAACTGAAGGAAAATAGCCTCCTGCACTTCGGGCGAGAAGAGGTCTTAAGTCGCCTCCTCACACACAGTGTAGGGATGGGGATACAACTAGTCACAATAGACTCACCTGGTGGTCCCAGTGACTGGAGGCATCACCCTCAACCTCTACCCACCCATCAAGGGAGAAAAAAGGAAATTTGACCAGGAACTCGGCATTTGCACGAGGGCTGAACACATACATACCCACAGTAATGCAATGAGTGGGGTTACCTACTTGACTTATTGTCACTGAACCATGTTCATAGTCTCGTGTGACGGTAACTACTGGAAATCCGGTTTTTAACGTCCATGTATCCATAATCTGTTTCACAGTTATTTCAGGATCCAATGCGTTGTCCGCGTGAGCTTGGTCTGTCAGAGCTTGCCACAAATCATCTTGAGTCGCACTCTGGAACTTTCTGTTGACATGAATTATACACTAATGAAGGCTTTTAGATCCTTTTCATTCATTCATTACAAAATTTCACGGAGTAGGTATAATGTAACTGAATGGCAATGAGGTTACGCCCGCGAAAGTATTGGAAGGTAGTATAGGACATGTAGGAAAAAACCACTGACGTAATCAACTTCCATCTTCCCACAGACTCACCTACTATTTAGATAATTAGTAAGGCCTCTTTTGAACACAGGTGTTGTTAGGAAATGGTCCATCATCCTTATTATCGATGCACCTGAAATCAACCAACATAAATTACATGCTTGCAATTATCAAATTGTGCTGCTGTCGTTCTTCAAACCTGAATAGGCTCGCTCACCTTTTCCATATGAAATCGAATCGAAGATTTCATCAATCTCATTAGGATGGGACACAGGAGCAGAAACTGGATGGGAGGACTTATAGGCATCTTGTTCCAAAACGTTTTGTAAATCGTGTACCACGAATTGGTCCCCAGTCCTCCATGAAGGTTCGACCTGGAACAACATTGGTACTTATTCTCAATGACAATATTTCCTGTCTATTTTTTCTTTCCTATTTTAGCTATTTTAATATAATATAGTCTTTGGGAAGAGGTTTTAAGGTGGTCTTTGGGAAAGAGGTACACTCTGATTGATATAATGATTAGAAATATATAGCATTTCCAAGTCAAATTCAACCTTTTTCCAAATCAAATTCAACCTTTTCCAAACCAAATTCAACTTTTTCCAAGTCAAATTCAACTTCTTCTATTTCAAATTCAACTTTTTCGAAGTCAAATGCAACCTTCCCTGACCTCAGCAAAAAATATAAATTTGAATAAACTGAATTGTGATCCCCATTACATTTTTGTTGCATTATTTAAGGCTTAAATTGAACAACACGATAGTGGTTCAGTGCAGGTACTAGGTATGTGTGTTTTTTATTTTTATTTTTTTCATTACAATTTAAAATTTTATTTTTGTGAACCTTCAACTGAAGTAAGGAATATAATTTTGGAGTTTGCCAATTCTTTTGTACAAAGAAAATTACTTCTTTAATGCCTATTTCATTGCCCATAAAACCTTTTGATCATATGCACCACATCTGATGTCATACGAAATGGTGAGTGAGTTTACAGTCGCTATTTGGTGAGGTGCGTTTGATTAATCAGAAGGTTTGATGGGCAACGAATAGGATTTAAAGGAGTTTCTTTGTACAACACGTCGAATTTGCAAACTCTTTTTTGAAGTTTGACTTTATAAGGGCCAGAAATCGGTAAAAACGGCTAAAATCACGAAATTAAATGGGTTTAGAAAATTGGTATGGTTTCTCGCTATATCACCTTTTTACACAATAGCACGAATATTTTTTTGAACATTTGCTCTTACAGCCATGCTGCATGACTGGAACTTTTTTTTAAATCTCTTCTTCAAGTCTGTTTTCCTTTCAAACGTGAATTGCAGCATTAGGTACCTACCTACCGCTTTTGATCCAACTACAAAGGGCGGAGAAGCATTGCGATATTCACTAGGTAATTGTGATTCAAATGTATGATATAAACATATCTGACGCTTGAGTGTTTTCAAACCTCTGTTTAGCTCATTTGCGTATCATAATCCACTGATTTTGTGATGAAGGCGGTCACCATAATCCATTCATCAGGATTGGTAATTTCCGCGTGGTTCGTTAGGTGTTGACTGTAATTACTTACCACTTCCACTCCAAGGGATTCAATATATGTGGCGAATCCTTCGTTGAGCCAGAGATCCGACCACCAGCTGGGGGTGACCAGGTTGCCGAACCACTGATGGGCCAGTTCGTGAGCCACCACTGACGCCACTCTCTGCTTATGTCGACTGGCGGATACACCATCTTGAAACAACATGGTGCTTTCCCTGTAATTGAATTCGGTACAATCGTGAAGAAAACAGATTATAAGCGGGAGAATGTAATGGGTATTTGAACCACAAATGTAAAGCATTGATGAGGAATCGACGTGGATCGGAATTTGCTGTTTTTGGCCTCAGAATCGAATGTAGCTCCCTCGAAAGCCCCCATAACTCAATTTTCAGCTCTGAACTCCGAGTGGTTTTGTCAGAATAAGCTAAAGAAAAAACTTCGAGTAGGCAGTATAGCTTCCTCACTGAAATCTCATGAGCGTATAGAATAGATGGGTACCTGCGATCCAACCCGCGTGTGCCTTCAAAATTTCAGCTCTCTACGACTATTTGTTGCAGAGTTAGAAGTGTTACAAGGAAATGGTCAACATAATCATGTTCGCGCATGCACAGACGAAATTCAAGGTAAGATTCCAATAAAATGCATACGAAACTATCAAAGTAGTATTCCTGATCGACCCTCCAAGTTTAAACTCATTTCAACGATATTTAAGGTGGTTATGGGCGTTTCAAGTATTCCACGTTTGATGCGCAGACAAAAGTTACAGTACGATTTCAATGATTTTGATAAGTGACTATCTGCGATCCAACCCGCGTATACCCTCAAAATTTCAGCTCCCTATGACCATTGTCGTGCAGTTAACAGCGTTGTACAAGGAAATGGTCAACATTTCATGTTCGTGCATGCGCAGACGAAAGTTACCGTACGATTCCAATGAAACTCGTATGGAACTATTCCTGATCGACCCTTCAAGTGTGAACTCATTTCAACGATATTTTTTAATGCAGTTATGGGCGTTTCAAGTATTTCACGTTTGCGCATGCGCAGATGAAAGTTACAGTAATTTTTCAATGATTTTGGTACAGGATCATCCTTAAGCCAACCCGCACTTACCCTCCAAATCTCAGCTCACTTTGACAATAATTTCGGCTAGTTATGGGCGTTACAAGGAATTACCACATACAGACAGACACGGAACCAAAAATGTTCCTCAACGTCTGAAACGCAAAATGGCAGTGGAAATTTTCATTCTGGAGGGCATAATTTTTTTTTTGTTAATCACGAATCCAAGGCTTCCCTACCTTCCGGTATTGAGGAAGCAAAATGTGTGCTCAAACATGCGGGAGCGAGAGGGCAATACTTTGTACCAGACCGCCGTCCCACGTTTTTCCCTTCCCTTTTTCACCCACTTCCGTTCATTTTCGACCCTTTTTGGAAAGCTCTGTTATTGTACCTAAAATTTTAAATAATGAAAAAATTCACGTCCATTCCTCATTATTTGCTTCTAGCGGGAGAACCTACGTTTATTTACAAGGTTACATTTTGTTTTCATAAAGCTGGTGTCGGAAAATAGTGGAGGAAGTAATTCTTTTATGGAGGAATTCCATGACCATGGATGATAGTTATTATGGAACAAGTTTATCGTTCTTCTTTTGTTATTTTCCACGTTGATATGTTTTTTTAGTATATCGATAGATGTGTATCGCTTGATCTCTCTGAATCTTTATAAGGAAATTTAGTGTGCTCTGGTTATCGTGTGTTCCAATAGTATTTTCAATTACAGACTATTTTCTTTGTTGTGGAATAGGTTTATCGTTATTGAAATTTCCCGACATCGTGGCGACCGTGACAGGACAGTGTTTGCTGTTTGTTTTGATTATACTTCTTACCTAGTTGTTTCTGGAACACAATTATGGAGCTACAAGCAGAGAGAAAGTCGCGTGGTATTTTAAGAACATCGTTCACCAATACCGCAAAGAAGATCGAAGCTCTACTGGAAGAAGGTAAAGTTGAAAATGACCTTAAAATAAACTCATTGATGGGCGTACTCGAATTACGCTACGAGGATCTTAGCAAGAAGAATGCTGTCATTCTAGACCTTTTTGCACAAGAAGCGAAATCCTCCGGTCCTGAAGTTTGTGACCAAGCCGAAGTTGATGAGTATGATGAAACGTATTTTAGAGTAAAACATCTCGTTTCTAAATATTTAGAACGTACCAACAATGACAGTCGTTCTAATCATTCTACAATGGACGTGCAAATGAATGTGTGTAAGTACAAGTTGCCACAACTTAAGTTAAAGGAGTTCGATGGCGAAATTAGGAATTGGCTACCATTCTGGTCCCAATTTAAAAGGATTCATGATGACCTAACGTTAGACCCTTCTGATAAATTTCAGTATCTTATCATGGCTATGAAGTATGGTACTGTAGCGAGACAAGTTGTAGATAGTTACCCAGTCACAGGAGACTTATACCCCGAAGTAATAAAAGCTCTCAAAGATCGTTTTGGTAGAGATGATTTACTGACCGAATACTACATCCGCGAACTCTTGAGAATGATTATTCAGAACGCCGATTCTAATAATAAGTCATCAGTTTCAAGTCTTTATGATAGTTTGCAGTGTCATTTACGTAGTTTGGACTCATTAGGTGTCACTTCTGAAAATTGTGCACCCATTTTATTGCCTCTTGTCTCTTCATGCCTCCCTGAAGATGTGCTCAAAGTATGGGAGCGTAGCAGTGCCACCACACTGAAGGTCAACAACCCCAACGCTACTTCAAAGGACTTTCTTGAAGATCTTGTCAAGTTTTTGAGAGTGGAAGTAGAGGGTTCTCAAAAAATAGCAATGGCATTGTCGGGTTTTGGGTCTCTGACTGTTGACTCTAGAAATAAAGACCATACCAATGTTGTAGAACATACTGTTGTACCCAGTGCTGCAGGATTGCTCACCACAGCTGAGGAGAAGAAGAGCGTTTGTGTGTTTTGTGGTTTTACCCACAAACCTCAAGATTGTCGCAAGGCCAGCAATATGCCCTTGGAAAAACGTCGTGAAATTGTACAGTCCAAGGGAGCGTGCTTCTGTTGTCTGCGACTGAATCACTCGGCAAAGAGGTGCAAAAATCGTCCCAAATGTTCTACATGTGGGAAATCTCATTTTTCCATTATGTGTAGGGGATTAGTCTCATCAGGTAATTCCAACATTTTTGAATCGCCTGGGGAATCAGCACAGGTTCAGAAGAACGAGGCATTGGCTAGTCTTACCCAAAGAGGTGTTTGCAATGTATTGATGCAAACACTTGTTGTCCAGATAAGCGGAAATAGTACTTCCAAAATGGTCAGAGTACTAATTGACACTGCTTCTCAGAGGTCATATGTCTTGACGTCGTTGGCTAGAGAAATGGGTTACATTTCACAAAACAGGGAACTTGTTCAGCATTCATTATTTGGTGGACATAATACTGGTGTGATTGAGCATGATTTGTTCACAGTAACATTATCTAGTATTGATGAAACTTATCGTTGTCATTTCAATGCTCTAAATCAAGACAAGATTTGTGGACCAATTTCTCCTGTTGTTCAGGGTCCATGGATGAAGGAGTTGTCTCGTCATGACATCAGGTTGAGTGACGTCAGTGCCCCAACTCCCATAGAAATATTGATCGGCGCAGATATAGCTGGAAAGCTATATACTGGCAAGCAACAAGTGCTTAGTTCAGGTTTGGTGGCTTTCGAAACCAAGCTTGGGTGGACCTTGATGGGAAAAGTACCAGAACAGACATCATCACCGGAGAATCTAGCCATGATTGTAACCTCCATGTTGACTAGAGAGATTTCTCTGACTGAACTTTGGACTCTTGATACCCTGGGTATTATGGACCCCACGGAACAGCACTCAAAAGCAGAAATTGAAGCCTCAACGCAACAGCATTTTTTGAATACTGTTAAGGTGACCAAAGAAGGACGATTTCAGGTTCATCTGCCATGGCTAGCTGATCACCCAGCTCTTCCAGACAACTATGAGCTAGCTTTCAGTAGAACACGTTCCACAGTCAAAAGGCTTCATCGAGAAGGATATTATGAAGCATATCAACAAATACTGAATGAATGGTTACAAGAGGGTGTAATTGAGGAGGTGCCAGCCAAAGATCTACGCATGCCGTGCCATTATTTGCCTCATCGCCATGTTGTTAAGGCTAATAGTACAACACCTATCCGTCCAGTGTTTGACGCATCAGCTCGAGCCAACAGGTGTCCCAGCTTGAATCAATGCCTTGAAAAGGGACCTAATCTAATTGAAAAAATCCCTTCAGTAATGTCTCGATTTCGTCTCAAGCAAGTTGGTGTGGTTGGTGATATACGAAGAGCATTTTTACAGATTGAACTCTACCCAGCTGATAGAAATTACCTTAGATTTTTATGGTACACAAGTAATGGTGAACTCAAGATGTACAGACATTGCCGAGTTGTTTTTGGAGTTTCCCCAAGTCCATTTCTTCTTGAAGCCTGTATCAAGTATCATCTCGACACCACATTGTCCAACATCATAGGAGGATCATCAAATCTACCTGAAGACTTAATTATTCGACTTGAAGAAAGTTTTTATGTGGACAATTGTATGACAAGCTGCGATAGCGTTGAGTGTGCTGAGGAGTTCATACAGGTGGCAAGTTCGGTGATGCAGGAGCGAAGATTTGAACTCAGAGGGTGGGAGTTGACTGGAGGGGATTCATCTGCTCCTACCAATGTGCTTGGTCTTCTATGGAATCGGGTTCATGACTCTTTGTCTGTCAATGTGAGTGGCCTCATGACAATGGAGATTGATGAGGTGACTAGGAGGGTGATGCTGAGTGCTGCTCACCGTCTGTTTGATCCTATTGGTATCACATGCAGCATAGCTCTAATACCGAAATTATTGTTACAGCAAACATGGGAATTAGGGTTGTCCTGGGACCAAGAAGTACCAGAAAATATTGCTCTTCAGTTCAGAAAGTGGGTGGCAGAATTAAGAGATATCTCTCAAATTTCTATTCCACGGTGGGTAGTTGGACCAAACACACCCAAAAGCCGTTGGTCATTACATGTATTTTCAGATGCTTGTCGGACATCATACGCCGCGGTAGTGTTCCTTAGAATTGAGACAGATGGCGTTGTAAATGTCCAATTGCTAGCGGCGAAGTCCAGAGTTGCTCCAATTGGAAAGCCAAGCAAGAGGATGACCATACCTCGACTGGAACTATTGGCTGCATCTATTGCAGCAAGACTCTACACCACTGTCAAGAAGGATTTTGGTTTCACTGATATCCACTCAACATTTTGGACAGATGCCAGTACAGTTTTGGCTTGGATCAAGCGTTCTGAACCATGGGATTGTTTTGTGTACAATCGAATTCGAGAAATTAGAGAATTGACAGATGCTTTTGAATGGAAGCACATTCCAGGTACTGAAAATCCAGCTGATTTACCATCACGTGGATGTACAGCTAAAAGACTCCTACAAACACGATGGTGGGAGGGCCCTAGTTGGTTGAAGAAGTCTCCTGACAAGTGGCCACAGTCGGAGGTAGTAGAATTTAACGAGCAGGAAATCAACTCTGAGAAGAAAAGGACTATTGTCTCATCAATGTTGTGTAGTGTGGAGGAACGAGGTTGGTACTTCAAATATTTCTCCCAATTCAAGAAACTAGTTCGAATGATAGGATGGATTTATCGGTTCAAAGGGAATGCTCGTCAAAAGAAGTCTGATCGAGTTCATCAGGATCTCACAGCTCAGGAATATGCTGATGCAGAACGCAAAGTGATCCTTCTGATACAAGAAGAAGCATTTGAAGACGTTTTTGATCCGAAGTTGTCAAGTTTACTACCATTCATAGATAGTGAAGGAATTATTCGGCTGATGACCAAAGTGTCAAACCGAGAAGATCTCAATGATTTTTGCCACCCTGCAGTTCTCCCATGTGCGGATCATCCAGTTGTTCATTCCCTCATTATGGATATCCATAGAAGTAACTGCCATGCTGGTACACAGATGGTCATGTCAATATTAAGACAGCAGTTTTGGATTCTCGGTGGTCGACAAACCATACGTGTGGTTCTCAATAGTTGCATTAGATGTAAGCGTCACTTGGTCAAGAAGGCAGAAGCAGAACCTTCACCTTTACCAGAAACAAGAGTTCGCAGTGCCAGAGTTTTTGAGGTCACTGGGGTTGACTTGGCTGGTCCGCTCTACCTCAAAGATGATAATGGAGGTGTCAGGAAGTTTTGGGTGTGCTTTTTCACATGTGGCATATACCGGGCAGTGCATCTCGAGTTGGTGTCTTCACAATCAACGGATAGTTTCCTACAAGCTTTCAGGAGATTCACCAGTAGGAGAGGAAGACCCTCTATCATCTACAGTGACCAAGGCACAAACTTTGTGGGGGCAGACAATGCTTTCAGGAATTTAGATTGGGATGCCATAACCAAGTATAGTTCCGTAAGGAAGATTGAATGGCGTTTTAACCCTCCAGCATCACCCTGGTGGGGTGGTTGGTGGGAACGTTTAATTGGTGTACTGAAGACACTACTGCGTAGAGTACTTGGAAGATCTTCTGTCAATTATGAAGAAATGATCACTATTCTATGTGATTGTGAATCAGTTATCAATGCTCGTCCCCTAACTTATGTTTCACAAGATCCCAATGATCTCGTCATCTTGACTCCAAGTTTGTTCTTGCAAGATGTTGAGGAAGTTGGAGTACCTGACTTGGATTTGATCCAATCCACTGATCTGAACAAGAGACTTCAGTATCGTCAAAAACTGAAACAAGCTCTACGAGAGCGCTTCAGAAATGAATACCTTGGGCAACTGAGGTTGATGGCCAAGGACGATAAAATTCACAACCTAACTTTGGGAGAGATAGTTTTAGTTGGCAGTGACGATCGTAAACGCATTGATTGGCCACTGGGTCGTATTGTTGAGCTTATTCCTGGAGCTGATGGAAACATTAGAGTGGTCAGAGTGAAGACTACACAAGGGCAATTAGTACGCCCTGTTCAGAGGATATATCCACTTGAACTTCACTGCAAGGAAGGTGATTTGGACCAGACCATTGCTGATCATCTCAAGGATTCTTTCCAAGTTGATGATGTCGATTCTGAATTGCCTCAAGATGAAGATAGTCCACCATTTCTTGAATCTCTCACCAATGACAAAGAAAGTGATTGTGTTTCAGTGGCTCAAAGTGAAGAGCAGTGTGTTAGATTCAGTCGTCTTGGACGAATGATTCAAAAACCAAAGAAATTGAATTTGTAGTTGTAATGGCAGATGTCTTGGAATTGTGAGATCAGGCTAATTTTGTAATATTTTGTATGTTCCAATTTAAATGTAGTATAATGTTCTGTGCCATTCGTGTTTTGTAAAGTTTATTGACATTTTAGTATTTTCCTGCCAATGTTGTAAGTTCGTTTGGGTTTCCCCGTCACTCACTTAGGTGGGAGGATGTCGGAAAATAGTGGAGGAAGTAATTCTTTTATGGAGGAATTCCATGACCATGGATGATAGTTATTATGGAACAAGTTTATCGTTCTTCTTTTGTTATTTTCCACGTTGATATGTTTTTTTAGTATATCGATAGATGTGTATCGCTTGATCTCTCTGAATCTTTATAAGGAAATTTAGTGTGCTCTGGTTATCGTGTGTTCCAATAGTATTTTCAATTACAGACTATTTTCTTTGTTGTGGAATAGGTTTATCGTTATTGAAATTTCCCGACAGCTGGCAACCTAATAATAGTTGGTATAACGAAGTATAACTCGGTTTAAACTTGCCCTGACTCACTTTCTACTAACCTGTAAGTAATTAGGCCCCAATTTTCCATCGCACCGGCAGCGAAGTCCGGCAAAGCTATCATGTCCATCTTCGGGAGAGGGTAGGCGATCCCGAAATACTCCTCGAAGTGTTTCAGGATCTTCGGGCCGATTTTGAGGGCGTATTTCGCTTGGTCGATCGCCTGAGATCGGGCCCAGACTTTGAACGACCTGTCAGACCAGTGTTCGAAATCCGAAACGGTAAAGGCCACCAGGTATGTGGACATTGGCACGGATTCCTTGAAGTGGTCCCACATGTAGTCTTTTACTCCTTCCCTATACCAACACATGAGTCTTTAGACCGTTATTAAGTCTTACTTGGTGACAGGCATAAGTATCGGGATGCTCTTTAAAACACTGAACCAATATATTTGTGACATAGATTTTTCATAATGAAGTCGACATTTGGGCTTCCAGTGCACTGTCGAAAAAACGGAAGCTGTGGAAATCACAGCTTGAAAATTTCGTAGGGCTGTTCTTGATTTGAAACAACCTTTCGATCCTTTTAGTTTTAGAGCATTCTGAATTCATTCCTGAATTTCATCAGTTTTCTTATATTATTATGTACCTACATATATATCATTATATAAATATACATCCAGACGATATAGCTATCCTTGACGAGATAAAAAATTTCAATCTGAATTTTTGTCAAAATCCCCAAAAATGTGTTAAAAGTTGCTAAAAATAATCGAAATTTATATAAAACCTCCAAAATTTTGTATAAAATGGTGACTCTGGATACAAAAGGAGGGTCAAATTTAAAATGTTGGTAGTCAGAGTAGGTTAAAATGGTTAAAACCATCAATAAAGTCCTAAAATCAACAAAAGTGGTATAAAATGGTAGCTCGAGTCAAAATTGCGTGAAATTTAGTACGTCATAATTTAACTATGTACGTTAAGAAATTAAGTCAAAATTTAATTTTAGTGAGTCATAAATCGTTGAAATCCTCAAACTTTGCAAATAAATTACCATGTTATAGGATGTTACATAGAAAATTAGCTTACGTGGTCATGCTGCTCTTGATTTGAAACAATCTTTCGATCCTTTTAATTTTAGAGCATTCTGAATTCATTCCTGAATTTTAGCAGTTTTCTTACAATTTTACGAGGATAGGCTTTAAAAAACTGGATAACTAGTAATGACTGGAAGATTCCAATTTTTTACTGAAAGAAACGCGATAAGAAATCTACGAGTAGCTCGTAGTTCCGTAGACTGAACTCGTCTTGTTTGGATTTTACTTTTCTTACTCAAATGAATCCAGTAGTTGACACCAGGAAAGGCAGTAGGAACATACGGGGATAATGGTAGGTACTTACACTGGAGTTGATTCGCCTTCTTTGGGCATATTGGATATAGCCTTCATATTTGACGGACGGCCGATGTGGATGGTGAATTTAGCTTTTAGAGCTGGCTCGTCGAAACACGGGAAAGCTCTCCGAGCATCGGTAGATTGAAACTGAGTCGTTGCTATCCACCTAGAAAATGCGACAGGACCGATGAAACACATCGTGCGTCAAGCAAAGTAGATGATGGCAAGGAAGATAAAGATACGTGGATAACATAGGGCGTGAACAGCGACATAAAGAAGGAAATTTATCTGCCAACGAATTTGAGGTAAGTAACCTGAGAAAGATTCTAACATAGGTACCAAATAAGATGGTGAAATATTCTGAGGTTATTAATAAATAATAAGAATCCCAAATTCCTAACCCAGACGTGTACCTACATTGCAAATGCCTCATTGAAATTTTTTTCAACTTTTGAAGCTTCCTGCCTATACCTTCTTACCTATACTGTACCACATCACTCCAGGGGAGAGGGGGTCAGGGTATTATCCTTAGAGTTGGGTAGGCGGAATTTAAGAGGCTGCAGGCTGGCACAAGACCGCGAGGAATGGAGGACAGCTGCTGCAAACCAACCTAAGGATTGAAGGCTAGAGAAGGATCCACCAACCTCAGGACTGAATGTAGAGTAGGCATTAAGAGTGTTACTCGTATTTCCTCAAATGAGCAAAGATTAAACATAACATACCTACCTATTACCTAACCCAGTTGAATCTTTCGAAGGAATCACTCATCAGGATGGCATGTTGCTTGATCAACAGAGTTGTTATGAATAATGGACAATTATCATGAATTCTGTTTGCATTTTTTTCTCAATAGTTTATGATGTGATATAGACGACCATGGGACTGAATCAGGAAAATATGCCTCCTTAATTTGAGAGACTTTCAAACTTTGAGATTACAAAAAAGAGGCGGGGAAAGAGGTCCGATGTTGCCTGTGACGTTGTACGGATGTGGGTTCTGATTGGCTGGCCGGTGGCAGCAAACAGAAGACAGTTCTTCATCCACAGAGCAACGTTTCTATCAACTTTTCAAATTTCTCAAATGCGTAGAGGAAGATGATTATAAAATCAGAACCAAAAGTGTTCTTTGCAGATACATGATAATTGCCCATTCTCCTTTGAGTGGTTGCCTGATCAAACCAAGCAGTTAATTAACGGTTTGTAGAACCATGATGATGGCGATGATAATACGGAAATCAAGTAGGAATTTGCAAAGACCATCTCTCATCACATCACTAATATACCACACATATCATGCGAGAACTACATAGTTACTACCCATGTGTTCAAGAATAATGAATACAAGAATACAAGAACACATCATTGCTGGATGCATATTAATAAAATATGGGTGTAGATGTAGAATTTGATCCCAACAAAAAGAGCAGAAAGGATGGATTAAAGGTTGGTAATGTTCAGAAAGGCGAAGTTATATTCTTGCAGATAAGTATATAAAAATATAATATTGTATTTCTTCTGTAGATTAGACGTTTATGCAAATATACCTATGTATTTAAGCTGAACAACTTGTGAACAAAATGCATTAGATTCGCACGTATAAGGTGAGCAGAAAGCAACTCCATCCCCAGCGCAAGCCTCACTTAATTAAAGGGAAACAGCATCATAATGTTAAAAGGGGACAATGTTTTTATGAAATAAATGCAACTATATATAGGTATTTAAAAAAAAAAAGTTACCACGTGACGTTGTTGTTGACGTAGGAACTTCGGTAGAAGCCTTGAAGCGCATCATTGAGGACACCCGAGAACTGGATACTGACTTTGTATTGTCCTAATTCTAGGGGACGGTTGAGGTGTATCACATAGAATTCTCTCTTCAGATCAAATTCTGTTTTCCTGTAGCGCACAAAATAATATCATTTTACAAACCTTCGTTATTAATTAAGCTCCTTAGTAGGTACATAATTTGGGTGATTCCATTCATAATTTATTGCAATGGCTTCATGCATCCAAGGATCCCTCCAAAATTCTTCTTCCCAGCATCGGTTATTGCTAATCGTTTGTTTAAGATATTTGACCAATATCCTTGCCTTGGTTGTTTAATTGTCATTGTTGATTGTTTAAATTTCACAGAGTTAATCGTACCGCCATACCAAGTCAATAATTTTCAGTTTTAAAAATAACGATAGGGACATGTGTACATTATGTATTCACCTTCTCCCAGGGCATAACATCTGCCAAACAAAAGTTCAGAGAGAACAGGCAGCCCGAGGAAAGAAACGGCTTCCCATTCCATCCGACCTTCCTCGTGGCGAACTCCGGCTCACCACTGACCACGAGTTTCTGCAGGCTCACCCAAATAGAATAGGAAATACAGCCCTTAATATGCCCATAACGTGCCTGAAACCCCTCATATGCCATTAAGAGTGCCCGCAACTTTCATTATACCTCCCGACAAGCAACGACGATCCTCCTTGGCGGAGGAAGAGCTTACACACTTGGCAGCGCGTAGAAAGATGGCTTCATTGCTCCTTCCAGGCGAAAGATAAAAAAAAGTGCAAGTACCTACCTATTCAAAGTTTTCCTAGGTAAGTACATGAAGGAGTAAAGCAAGCAAAATAAAGAACGAATACGCTCGAGAGGAAAATTTACTACGTATATTTTTCAGCCTATCCCCCATTATCAGTAGTTTTTGCGTTCTTGCAGGCTATGTGTTTAGTCCTGGAAGTCCCACGAATTAGCGACTTTACTAATTAGGTAGGTACTAGTTTTTTTGTACTGACGAGGAATAAGAATCCATTTTTTTTGCACATAACATATACTTTTGTATAATAATGTTTTGTGTAATAATTCCCTTGGTGTTTACCTGATGGGGACCTGGAAGTCAGGTGAATCCTCGTCCATAACGGCATTTTCCTCGACGACCCGTCGCACGCTCGTCTTGAGGATGGCCAGGTCAGCCGAATGCAGGGTGATGTTGTACGTTGCCTGCGTGACGTTGACCGTAATGTCCACATCGCCGCTGAAGTTGAAATTTCCTGGTGGAAAGCAATTAGTAATTCAGTGTACAATGCAATGCAACGGAAGCTTCCTTACAGATTCTTTACAGACCTGTAAACAAATTTGAGTTTTCCACTAATAAATCCAGCAATCTGACCATTCAACCAGGTATATTATGTTCATTTAACTCGTGTAAGATAGCGACTTTAAACTGTGAGGTGAGAAATCCAATTCTGGGGTTGGGACCCTAACATACACACAGAGATACCATAGAAAGCTATGTTGAACCAACAACAGCCCGGGAGACCATGTAGGAGAGGGCGTTCATATTCGTAAGCATGATTTTCATCCCCAATGTAGGTATCCAGTTGATACTTTCTTAAATGAATTAGTTGCCTACTTTTGTAGCACACCTCACCTTATCGGCCTAAAATTCTATCCATCAAGGAGATTGAGGAGGGGATTGAATGCAAGATTTTGGAAAAATAGAAATGCAATTTGCTTCAATTTCAGTGTAAGTACAGTTCTTTATTTTGAGACCATGGTTCTTGTCTTAAACGACATTATTTTTTACTTATAAAGAATCTGTAAACCCAATACATCCTTTTCAGCCTTTCCCAATCCGAATACCTACCAGAAAATCACATATACATGCGTCAAGTTGCCAAATATTGTAGGTAGGTATAACTAATACCATTTCAGGCATCCATTGAAACTAGCATATTGGTATACAGTGCATGAAAACAAGCAAAAATCGACCATTTTTGGTCAAGGTACATGTTATTAACTATTTCAAAATGTTTATAAGTAGGCAATGAATACACAACTCAATCATACGGTGCTGTTTCTTCTCTCTCATCACAAAAATTTTGCTACTAGTGCTATTCTGATTTGGCGCATAGCAACGTAGATAGACTGCATCAGGCGTCATCTGCTGCTACAGAAATACTTTTTGCGTAACAGTACGCAAAACGCTTACGCTTACGAGTAATAAGCAGCTACCACACACACCTTTGACTACCTATTCAAAATGAAAGGAAATGATGCACAACCAACCATGGTCATTTTGCCACCAATAATATCTTCGATAAGCTGGAATAGAAATGCCGGAAAGTTTACTTGTAGATCGACATCATATTATTATGTAAAATCAGCATAAGGTACACATTAATCATATAAATCGTTAGTATAATAGGTACTTCTTCAATATAATAGGTACGTTGGTAGAAAACTATAATGATGAATTTTCGCTATGTTTAAAAATTGGTTCACCATCAAATCGAAGCAGGACAGCAGGAAATCGAACTTACCAGGTTGAAGGAAAGGGATCAATTTCAGGTTATACGCGTGTGGGACGACAGATGTTGGCAGTCTGACGTAAAGATTGGACTTCCTTGACAGTCGTGAGTAGGACAAACCTGCAGACCTGGAAACAAATACATGTGGGTCGATAATAATAGTCGTTTTGTGAATAGTTTTAAGGAAGAAAAAGTTATTTTCGTGCAATATATAAGAGATTATTATTTTTTTAAATTTTTTTATTCAAGATACCACCAAGGGGCGGATACTTGGATCTGCAATCCAGGATGATGGGGAGGTGAGAGAGATAGTGTATTTCCACATCATGTGCATAAAAATAAAATCCAAATATAGGTGCGGGTAATATAAGTGTAGGTTGACAAAAGTTTCTTGTTAAAGAAAACTCGGGAACAGTGTTATAGGTAACAAAAACTCAGCTAAAAATCATCCGAAAAGCCACAGGAAACGAGAGTAACAGGTAACGTAAGGATCACATGTAAGGTAAGTACAGCCCTACCCTTCAGCCACCACCTAACCAATATTATATTATTCCATGAAATATGGTATTAGCCATTACCTAACAACATTATTATTCGTTATCATTTACTACCCAGTTAACTATGAGCATTTAAGTTTACAGACTAAAAATTACTATTTTTATAACTTCATGACTTTTCTCTGTTTAGGATAGGGCCAATTCAACAACAGGACTTTTGATAACACTAGTATATCATAAAACACCATTGAGGCGAGAGTTTTTGGGAAAACAAACAACTACAAATTGGTTTATACGGATTTGCTTGAGTATTTTATTCAACCAATGCTGGGACAGGACGGATCTTTTCCCCCATCTGATGGCCCCTACCATTCTCGACCGTCCAGCATACACAAATGAGACCTAGGTCCCATAAGCCTAATTCTGATGGCTATTACCCGACTAGGTAATCCTCTGAAAAAACTCCTTCACTTTGGCCAGTAGATAATAATAATTATATTATAAGCGATTTTGGACTTCCTTTCACCGATAAAATAATTTTCAAGAGTTAAAAACTTGGAATTCTTCAGTGGTCATTGCTATAGAGCAGTAATACATCAACTGAAATATACCTAGTAAATGAGTGAAACACCTAGAACAGATTGTCAATTTTTTAGAGGGATGCTATTTCCGTTTTAGAATGTTTACGAATTATTTCTAAAGTTGGCCAGTAAAGGTGTCCTAAAGGTAGATAATCAACTAGAAATTATTAACATCGCCACTTACATGAGCAGTACGAGGCAGGTGGATGTAACAAATCCATAGGAGCGATACGAAGGCATGAGAGTAGGTAGGAAACACTAGAGCCGATGCTCTTGGATTGACACATACTGATGGGTGCAAAAAAGGGTCAGTGAGGTAAAACCAGTAATGACCGGGTTAGCGATAATAATAATAACCCCTCCGATAACTCGGATAACAGTCTCTTATCCGTTTACAGTTATTCCCTGGTTGTTTGTGTCTTGCCGAAAAAATGTGGTCCTCATTTCGATTAATGAATGGGGTGTGTGAGGTTTGGAAGTGTTTGTAAAAATTATTTAAACAGACAAAATACTTGTTTACCAGTGATTTATTCGAGGAATGATAGGACAGCAAAAATGATCAGCTGTCACCGAAATAGTGTGGACATCGCCAGCTTTGATTTGAGGCGGCTCCAAGTAAACACAAATTAACAACGGAGATTTTTAAATGGGACGGGTACCATCGTCAATGAGACCAGAAAGATCTATTTTTACGATTGTCCCTATTTTCATTTAAGAACCCAATTGATGGCGTCTTCTCTAGCAAAGTGAAGGAGGCTTGCGGGTGATTCTCCGGCAATATCGGTGGTAGGTATTGGTAAACCCCTTCCCGAAGTCCCGTAATCGTGTTGACGCTACAGCAGGACATTCGCATAGGATGTGCTCTGCTGCTTCCACTGCCTCAGTACACAGGCGGCAGATATCAGTCCTGGCTTTGCCAATGTTTTTAAGGTGGTTGCCCTTAGGGGGGCAATGGCCAGTGACAACGGAGATCCTTCGGTAAGTATTTTACATCACAAACCTGGCACAAGGGCAGGGCGCGAGAAGGTACATAAGCAGGAGCGCAGTGGCGATCACAATCAAGAAGAGGCAAGCAAGAATGAAGGCGCATGGTCTCGTGACTTGGTATCCTCGAGGTTTGGAAAGTCCGCCTTCCATGCTCACCTCAGGGCCCTGCGACATTTACCCCGGTGCCAACCACATCTGCAAACACACAGACAGAAAAAAGTCAGAACAAAATTAGTTGACAAACGACTAAATTCAAGAATTTGAGCCCATGCACGATTTCGCGAAACAACAGGTAGGTACTTGATATCACCAAAAGAAAAGATCTCGATTGCCTTATTACTTATAATTAGTATTAATATATATTTATGAGCATCATCCCACAGCATAGGCACCTATATAAAGCCGTGGGCATACGTATCTGAGTGTAGGTTGGTAGGTATACCGTATCCGTGCAACTATATATTTATGTAACACCATACACGTGAAACTCAACCATTCAAACCAGAAAAATCTGGACATGTTGATGTAGTCTGATGTCAGCTGGTGTCATACCCAGGTACTGAGAGTTCAAAAATAAACGACGGCGAGATTATATCGAGTTCCCAAAGACCAGATATGGGTTTTTTGATAGCTCCAAATTTAAGTTTTAAAAAGTTTCAGGCCATTCGTTATTGTTAGATCATTCGAATTTACAGTGCACTACACAGGCTTACCTAAACTGATTGCTGGACGGCTAATTGACTTCGATTAGGTGATTGTCATTACGAAGATCTACCTAGTGCATAGGAACATAAAATCTTCCATGTAAAACTGCGTGATGTACGTAGGCATACCGTATACCTAGGTACGTGCAAATATATATTTTTTATGTAACACTATAAGTACGTACATGTTACGTAAAACCCAACCAGTTGATGAATGACAATGCAATTAGACATTGTCAATCACTTCGAAAAACGCTGCAAAGTCCTTGTCACATGGGTTTATTATTCTATTGGAGTTCTAGAGATTTTTGTTGGCTGTTAAATGTATTGTTTCATTCATGTGAAAGAATTGAAATAGCTATTTCTGATGATTTCTACCAATTTTGGCCCCCAAAACATGAAATAGGTACGCTTTTTTATTTTAAGATCATCTTTGATCATTGGTAGTGGCATTTAATGGTCTTGATTCACCTGTTTACACTTTTTCCAATGTTATTGTACACATTGATGGTGATTTCAGACAGTTTTCCAGGTTTTTGACTCATAAAAAACCAATTTTGGGAGCTGAACCTTTGGTAAAACCTCAATTTCCGCGTCTTTGGTCAAAATCGACTTCATATTCGGTCTTCTCGTCCTCAAAAACATGGAAAAAGATACCTCAAAAGCTCATGTTACCAACATGTTGTTAAAACGCAAAAAGTACCTATTTTTATACACATTTTCACTCATAACACCCCTGGGTATATTCCGATCGGGCTGAAAGGTTTCGGGACACAACTAGGGCCCAAATGGAGCATGTGTGCGAAAGAACGACTTTTTTAGACCGAAAATGAAGCCTGTACACGTGATACGGCGTACGGCGGACGGCGTACGGCGTACGGCGTACGGCGGACGGACATTGCATTTTTGGAATCTACGCACCTTGAAACGGAAAAGAAAAAATTTTGAGGGGGTGTTATAAAAATTTTTTGCTGAGCGAATACATAGGTGTATTATTCACAGAATAATAAACCAAAAATGGAATCGAATGGAAACCCGGTTAAATGAAAGTGAGACGAAAGAAGATTGTTGGCTGGAAAAAAAAGTTGGTAAGTAGCAATCGGGTGAACTCACCCGTCGAAGTATGTAGCTGTAATTCGCCGTCTGAGCTCTACTGGAATTGAAGACGGGAAGAGATTTTTTGAAAGGAAAGGAAGCCGGTGAGTTTCTTGACAAGAGTTTCAGAGGTCTGATTATTATGACGTGGAGTGGGGGAGATGAATCAATTATTGTATTAATGAAGACGAGGTTGGGGGTCGGGAAGTGAGTCAGGGGAAGAGTGAGGCCTAATGAATTGGATTCTAATCCGCCCACGAATTAGGTACCTTCAGGGTACCTCCGCTTTCATATTTTGGTTTATTATTCTATGAATAATACACCTATGTATTCGCTCAGCAAAGAATTTTTATAACACCCCCTCAAAATTTTTTCTTTTCCGTTTCAAGGTGCGTAGATTCTAAAAACGCTGCAAAGTCCTTGTCACATGGGTTTATTATTCTACTGGACATGCCTACAGAAATATTGGCTGTTCATTTATTGTTTATTTCTGGTGAAATAATTTAAATAGCTATTTCTGATAGTTTCCACCATTTTTGGCCTCTAAAACACGAATTAGGTACGCTCCTTTTTTTTCAATTTATCTTTGATAATTGCTTGTGCCATTTAATCGTCTTGATCCACGTGTTGATACTACTTCCAGTGTTATTCTGCAAATTGATGGTGATTTCAGACGATTTCCCTGGTTTTTGACTCATAAAAAATCAATTTTGGGAGCTGAACATCTGGTAGAACCTCGATTTTCCACTCTTTGGTCAAAATCGACTTCATATTCGGTCTTCTCGTCCCCAAAAACATGAAAAACGATACCTCAAAAGCTCATTTTACTAACATGTTGCTAAAACACAAAAAGTACCTATTTTTACACACATTTTCACTCATAACACCCCTGGGTATATTCCGATCGGGCTGAAAAGTTTCGGGACACAACTAGGGCCCAAATGGAGCATGTGTGCGAAAGAACGAATTGTTTAGGCCAAAAATGAAGCCTGTACACGTGATACGGCGGACGGCGTACGGCGGACGGCGGACGGCGGACGGCGTACGGCGGACGGACATTGCATTTTTTGAATCTACGCACCTTGAAACGGAAAAGAAAAAATTTTGAGGGGGTGTTATAAAAATTTTTTGCTGAGCGATTACATAGGTGTATTATTCACAGAATAATAAACCAAAATGCAATGTCCGTCCGCCGTCCGCCGTACGCCGTATCACGTGTACAGGCTTCATTTTCGGTCTAAAAAAGTCGTTCTTTCGCACACATGCTCCATTTGGGCCCTAGTTGTGTCCCGAAACTTTTCAGCCCGATCGGAATATACCCAGGGGTGTTATGAGTGAAAATGTGTATAAAAATAGGTACTTTTTGCGTTTTAACAACATGTTAGTAACATGAGCTTTTGAGATATCTTTTTCCATGTTATTGAGGACGAGAAGACCGAATATGAAGTCGATTTTGACCAAAGACGCGGAAATTGAGGTTTCACCAAAGGTTTTTATGAGTCAAAAACCTGGAAAACTGTCTGAAATCACCATCAATTTGTACAATAACATTGGAAAAAGTGTAAACAGGTGAATCAAGACCATTAAATGCCACTACCAATGATCAAAGATGAACTTAAAAAAAAAGTACCTATTTCATGTTTTGGGGGCCAAAATTGGTGGAAATCATCAGAAATAGCTATTTCAATCATTCCACATGAAAGAAACAATACATTTAACAGCCAACAAAAATCTCTAGAACTCCAATAGAATAATAAACCCATGTGACAAGGACTTTGCAGCGTTTTTTTAATGATTTAATAAATTCAATTCAATTTCAATTTATGGTCAAGTGTACACATATACTAGACCCTTCTTTGATATGTGCAAAACAATAACAAACAATGAAAATTACAATATGGTTTTCCTGACAAATTAGACAATATATTTATTAGTATTTTGTAAAAACGGAGGAACAAGAAAAAAAGGAAAGAAAAGAAAAAAACGCTGCAAAGTCCTTATCACATGGGTTTATTATTCTATTGTTTGGTCTTACCTACAGAAACGCTTGAAATAAATTCATTGTTTCTTTCATGTGCTATTATTGAAATAGCAACTTTGTGTGGTTTCCACCAATTTTGGCCCCCCAAAACACGAAAGAAACTCCTATTTTTGACAAATTACCTCATTATTGATAGTGCCATTTAATTTTCTTGATACACCTGATGATACTAATTCTAGTGATTATGAGTGAGTTTATGGTGATTTCAGACAATTTCTCAGGTTTTTGACTCATAAAAATGAATTTTGGGAGCTGCACGTACGTTACAACTCAGTTCTTCACTCACTGTAAAAATCGACTTCATATTCCGTCTTCTCGCCCTAAAAAACATGGAAAACGATATCTCACAAGCAAAAAACAAAACCTCGAAAAACCCTATTTTTACACCCATTATTCCCCCATAACATCCCTGGATGTATTCCGATCGGGCTGCCGAGTTTTGGAGCACAACTAGGACCCAAATGTGTTCCCAAATGGAGACCCAAACTTTGTGCGGAAGAACGACGATTTCAGACCAAATTTTAACGTAAATTTAAGATGAAACTTCGTTATAACCTCAGTTTTCCACTCTTTGGTCAAAATCGACTTCATATTCGGTCTCCTAGTCCTAAAAAACATGGAAAACGATACATCACAAGCTCATGCTACTGAAACACCAAAACCCCATTTTTCACTCATAACACCTCTGGCTATATCCGATCGGGCTGCAAAGTTCGGGACACAACTAGGGCCCAAATGGAGCCTGTGTGCAAAAGAACGAATTTTTTAGACCGAAATTGAAGTAGATATGCTTGATATTGCGGACGGCGGACGGGCATCGCATTTTTGAAATTTACGCAACCAAAGGCGCCGAGCAATGCATCCCACGGACGGCCAGGGCAACGAATTCCACAAAACCGATTTCGAGTCCAAGTTTGCCTAAGAGCATGCAAACGTGAACTAAACAACGTAAACCAACCAAACCAACGTAATCTAAGCATTCATTGTGTAGAGAAATATTATTACACGAATATTCTGATTCTGATGATGCATATTCTCCCTCAACCAGTTGTCAGTTGACAACATTTGCATCGGCCTGCACACACTTACAATACATATTTACACAAAATAATTGCTTGATATATAGTTAACTAAATATATTTATTGACTGAGGTCCTTAGTATACGGGGGCGAAAGGATGTTAATTCTATGCACCTCTCTATCGATGTAATGAAACGATTCTACGGGTTGGCTGTTTGAAAAAATAGCGAAAAACGGATCTTGATGGCCAAAAGCACTTAGGCTGATCTGATTCTTATAGGACTAATAAAAATGGAAGGCGACCGTCCGGATAAAGGGAGTCCTTTTGCGGATTAGTTGGGAAGTGGAGCATTGCGTGTAAGTAGCAGATTGCGATTTCCCTGTAAAGGGACTGTAAAGTGACTGTGAGCTCCCCCGAGTAAATCAGGGTCAACAGGTGACGTTTTGCATCGCTGACGATTCAGAGGTGCTAACTACCTCATTACGTGGATCTCCCCCTTTTTGCCCTTCGCTGTTGTTTACTAACTAGTTGCCGTTCTAGCATATAAAGTAGATACCTACTCCATTTCTAATTATGCACGAGTTCACTTTGGTGAATAAACGTACAAAGCGAACTTGTGTTTAACCCCACAGACGAGACGTTCAACTTTGAATCCTGAGACACACTTTCAGTTTTATTGGTTGTTTGTGGTCTGTATGTGGTTGTTTGTATATAGCTCCAAGTTTCATTTAGATTAAACTTCAACCTCATTGATTCATTTTACAAATCAGCCAGAAGAAATTTATTTGTGTACATACATATAACAACAAGTACATAAATATAACTTTGAAACCTGTAAACACTTTATTATTCATTTGAAATGAAATTCAAGAAAACTCCGGTTGATTGTTTTCAAAAAGTAAATAGGTAGGTACCTAGGTACCCTACTAATTTTGGTTTATTATTTTCAATAATGAACCTTTGGAATCCAGCATGAAAAAAAAAACACTTTTATTCCCCCCTCCCCCCCCCCCGTCGAAATTTGATGATTTACGTTTCAAGGTATGTATGCAATAAAAAATAAATTTTTATTGCTTTTTTAAAAAATGCAATAAATTATTGCATTTTTGCAATAAATTATTGCATTTTTTTTAAAAATAAATTTTTATTGCGTTTTTAAATTGATCTTCAACTAAAGAATTTTTGAGACCATCCGGAGCATTGCACGACCAGCCATTCGCTTTCACCGAAAAGCTTCGTCAACATGATCGTGAATCAAACGGTATAAATCCGGCCCTGATATCATTGCTAGGGAGCACCTGATTATAATCAAGGATGGCTGTTTGAAGTCGAGTTGGTTGTTCTGTGACAGTATTCCTCTTTTGGATTTTGTTGATAGGTACTTTGGCAACTTGATTTACACAACGGTTTATTATTTACCGTATGCTTCATGAATAACTACAAATAATTAATGATTGAATTATTGAATCCCGCGCATTTGTATGAAACTTTAATTCCCGGGCCGGCTCCAGTACTCGATTTAGGGCTTTCTTGGGGGGGAGCTCGAGGGTATTGACCACAGAAAACAGTGATCTACGCAGAATGAGCATCTATACAGGTAAATAATAAACCGTTGTGTAATAATTTGCAGCGTTTTAACATGGATATATATGTTTTTGGGCTGGGGGACAGTCAGAACTATCCGACACCAAAAAAGTGTACTTAACCCGATACTGATAAACAAATTTAGTAGGCAGCTAGGTTACCAAAACAATAAGTTGAGGTTTTAACATGGATATGGTTTTGGGTTGGGGGACAATCCGAAATTTCCGACACAAACAAATGTAACGCTATAATGCCATAGAAGCGAATTAATTTCATTCCTATTTTGACCTACGGGGATAAAATTCGAAATGGAGCCTCTGTAGGACTGGTGAGTAAGAATGACTAGGTGGGGGATCCTCACAAATCAGTTGAAAGAGCCTTCGTTCAATCCCAAAATTTCTCCGTTTAACGCCTCAAAAAAGAAAAAAAAATCGCACCACATTTTTTCCACTTTTACGGGAAAACATTGAATGTGGATATGCAATACGGTGCTGTCAATTAGTGCTCGTGCGTCCAAAAACGTATCCGTTTTTCCGTGAAAACGGGGGAAAATGTCGTGTGATTCTTGTTGTATATTTCAAATAGCATCTGCACTTTTGCGAACGCGCAAATTTTTCACTCGCTGACTCCGGAATCCCTGAGTTGAAGAGGTAGGGATTTTCCCGGATAATCCAATTATACAACCAAATGCTTTTTTGACGTGCCTATCGAACTGAATGTCTCGCATACTGTTCATCGGTAAACTGACGGCTTCTGGGAAATAACGTTCTCAAAACTGGTAGTTTTTTATTTTTGCCGTTTGCATTCTCATCGATTCAATTTTCCGAGATATTCGCCATTCTTTTTCTGGCAGTTCGATTGCAGTCGAACGACTTCACCACCAGCCATTTTCCACGTAATTCAACGGAATCTGCTAACCGGGAGAGTTCAGGTGTTGGCCCAGAGGTTTCACTTGGTTTCCTTCTGAACTGTACAATAATTTATTGTTAAACTGGGCGATTAATCCCTCGTCCGGTGTTGATTGACTTGTAATCCCACAGTTTGATCAGCTGTCGCAAGGGCCGCTGATCCGCGACGAAAATATCAGCGAAAAGCCTGAAACCGTCTCGGCGTGACATTCGATTTGTACTTGGCTCACCGGAGCGGAGATACTCAGGACAAGTGTGAGCCGAGCTGTGTCAACCATTGGCACCGTGTTCCATGATTGGTATGGTCTTTCCAAGCTCTCTGGAACTAACTTTCAATTAGTGACCAGCTATCATCCTAGGCGCCCTTCCGTGTCCGGAAAATGAAGGTTTTCATTGAATTTTATGATTGTCAAAACATTTCGACAGTCGGATATGACCTCAATGTTAACTCTTATTGTTTGTAAGGGGGTTGTGGTGCCCGGACACGATGTTCCACTGTTCCATGATTCTGAATTGACTGAATAGGTACCTGCTGTGTGTGTTGAATCGGTTTCAGCTACAGTGAGAAAGACAGAGGGAGACAGTGAGAGAGTTGATACAATTTATTCGAAAAAAATCTCATAAATAGGGTTAGCCGCCTACAATTTAATTAACGTCACACTATTATACTATATTTTATATTATATTTCACATAATTTATACTTCATTAGTTAGTTACGCACCTTTTTGCTACGTTCACTTTTTTTTTTCAAATTCCCTTTTAACCTCTCATTATACCTACTTTGCATAAGTGTGCCAAGTTAAAAGATACTGTTTTAACAGTATATTTATATATATTATGTACTGTGTGTCTGACCAAATTACTAGCTATATCGCGGTTATTTAGAGCACTCATTTATATTTTGTTTTTCTAATTTATCATAGGTAGGTATAATTATTTGCTACAACAACAAAAATAATAAGCACGTTGGTAACGGGAGCCTCCTACATGAGAGTCTCCAGATGAGAATCCCTCTCTCCCAAGTTTCAGTACCTTCACGGCAGCAGGTAGGTAATTCTCATAGTCTTGTCTGCTGAAAAGCGTTTTGCAATCAAAACAACCCTCCCCTTACCATACCTGAAGTGGAATCATCCTATAACGTAGGAAACTCTAAAATAGGAGTTTCGAACAGAGTAAGCGATCTTCCCACAGACCTGCTCGGTGCTCCTAAATTCGATACGATACGAAATCGATACAATTTCGATCGATACGTTTTCGATTCGAAATACGATACGTTTAGGTAACCACACAGTTCAAAATCGTTTACTTATCTCCATTAAAACCATCATCAAACCGTTCTACCTAGAGTAAACCGCTGGGTACCTACTAGGGATGTCCCAAAAGTATCGATACTTTTTGAAAAAGTATCGATACATATCGATACTTTTTTCCCTGATACATATCGTAGTATCGATACTTTTTTCCCAGTATCGGAGCCGTTACTTTTGTATCCCTCTCATTTTATCAGTTTTAACACCTACGACGTGTAGGTACTGTTGACAGTACCTCTAACTAGATTGCTGGGAGACCAACCACTTCAACAAATTAAAGAAAGTTGATGTACCACCACCTCCAGCTCTTAGTGAGAATCAGCTGTCCTCCATTTAGTAGGAAGGGCCAACAAAATGTTAACCCAACCAAGCAACCAACCAACCTAACTCAATAGTTTTTTGGTTGGATTTTCTTTGTTCTTTCTTGTTTTCTGATGTGATTGTTCCGAATTAACGAAATAATGGCATGCCTTGTCTTGTCAATAATTTTGAAAAACAAGCGCCCAAACAAAAAAAGTTTCAAATGAGAAAGAAGTGATTTATTGTATTGTTCATTTTATAATATTATCCTGAAATAATTCTTCGATAGGCTGACGATGGTATTTTATATTACACCAATGTAGATGAAGTAAAAACGTGGGATGTGATATAATATTCATTGTCACGCTGATGGAGAGAGAACAAAAACGACATTTCCACCCATTTTTGAAAAGTATCAAAAAGTATCGATACTTCAAAATATCGATACTTTTTGAAAGTATCGTATCGATACTTTTTGATACTTTTAGATGTATCGATACGATATATATCTCGATACTTTTCAAGTATCGGACATCCCTAGTACCACTATTCGACTAGAATAAACGCAAGACAGAAAGTTCTTTAAAATGCATTTGAAATGCTGTTTAATCATCTCACAACCACTCGAATTATATTGTTAGGCACATTCGTTTCCTGAAACTTCTGGTACCCAAATACGACTTATTATTTATAGAAGTTAGGACAACTGACCGGATTCCCCGCCTCGGGGTATTCATCCGGGCTATTTCGAGACTGTACCAATCGGGTCAAACACAAGTTTAGGGCAACACAACGGGTACTTGTATGTGCTACTAAAACGATGATCTAACTTGGAATAAATAATCGAAGTACGCAAAGGACCTGCCAGTGAAGTAGATGATATAAAATTTTCTCTTCACATTAGTTCCAGTACATAGCCATCACGCAAAAGATGCATTTTTGCAAGTCACATTATATATATACATATAAATATTATACCTTAATATTGATATAATTAAAAGTTATCTGTTTAAAAAAATGCAAGGTGTACATATAAAAAGGGCTCCGTCCTAAAATGAATTTGTTTTTATTCTCGAGAGTAAATCTTCTATGAGGAAACTAACTCGGGTAGGTAGATGAGCAGAAATATTACAAAATAGGCAGCCATATAATAAACCTAAGCCTGTTTGAAAGGGAACCAAAGCAGTAAAAACATTTAGGGATAAGTAGGCACCTTCTAATTAAGTTGTTAGTGTTTATAATGGAGTTTCGAAAAGGTTGGATACGCTCTGTTGTTTGTTCAGCCGCCGGAATTAGTGCTTTATCCTGTTATCATCAAAATCTGCCTTCCTACCAAGGTATTCATTTAAGTCTTATCCACATTGAAGGCATCAGATAATCTCGACAGCCCTTCAGCGTGCCCGCAGCCTGTAGATTTTAGATGAGCTGTCCTTGTTATTAGTTTTACGTGATTTCCGCTTATAGGAGCCAAGCCTTCATTATTCCTACGCCTAGTTTTAATCTGATTTGAATACGAATAAAACTACTATATTTTTTTCATGTGTAAAGTTTTTTTTTCATATTCGTAATAATTCATAGTGTAATAACTCTGATTTACTTCATCAATCCATCCTGTTGATTCCAAATACAGTACCTACCTACTGAATTATGTTTATTCGGCCAACAGCTACGAACATGAACGGAAGTGTTGTTAAATTTTTTTCCCAGGGGTAGTTAGTAAATCTTGTAAGGGCTACCTATAGCTTCATTTGGCTCATGATAATAATTATGATAGTTCACCCAACATTTACAAAACCTTTCATAACTTGTAGGGGGGGGGGGGGAAACATGTTTTTATTCAAAATTTGATTTTGATACTATTACTTAATTTTGCCTTTGAAGACATTTTAATTTATCACATTCTTATTCAGAATTAGTTCGTGTTTTGTCCTCTCTGAAACTTCCAAAAGTTACCACACAACTCCTCGCCTGCCTTTCAATGGAATCTGCTCTCTCTCATACCTAGCTGCTCTTCAAGTTTTTCAACTTCCCAAAACTGTAAGTTGGAACGACGTACAGGGTGTCTCGGAAACAGGTCTGCAAGAAGTCAGGAATCGGGGTCTCAGGTCATTTTCGATCGAAAATGTCTCCTCGCAGTTAGGCATTTTGAGTTGTTTCTTTTTTTTCGTAAATCAGGTTTTTCCACATAAAACTCTCCATAAAATCGGTTTGTAAAATCTCAGCTTTCCAACGGTACTGTCATTTTTGATTTTACTGTAGTAATTGAGAGAGAAGATTGCGTTTGTCTCAAAAAAGTTTTTTTTTTAAAGGAAATCTAGTGTTTTAGCGTGCTATACTCTACTGTACTCGACCAAAACATCACTAGAGAAGTTCAATATAGTTGTCCACATAATTTATTATGCTGAGTCAAATGGTGATACTCTGATTCATTCTGACTGGTCGGGGGTGTTCGTATGTCCGTAAATGCACAATTTTTCATCAGTCAGAATAAATTAAGAGTGTCACCGTTCGAGTCAGCGTAAAAAACGCTGCAAAGTCCTTGTCACATGGGTTTATTATTCTATTGGAGTTCTAGAGATTTTTGTTGGCTGTTAAATGTATTGTTTCTTTCATGTGGAATGATTGAAATAGCTATTTCTGATGATTTCCACCAATTTTGGCCCCCAAAACATGAAATAGGTACGCTTTTTTCTTCTTTTTTTTAAAGATCATCTTTGATCATTGGTAGTGGCATTTAATGGTCTTGATTCACCTGTTTACACTTTTTCCAATGTTATTGTACACATTGATGGTGATTTCAGACAGTTTTCCAGGTTTTTGACTCATAAAAAACCAATTTTGGGAGCTGAACCTTTGGTAAAACCTCAATTTCCGCGTCTTTGGTCAAAATCGACTTCATATTCGGTCTTCTCGTCCTCAAAAACATGGAAAAAGATACCTCAAAAGCCCATGTTACTAACATGTTGTTAAAACGCAAAAAGTACCTATTTTTATACACATTTTCACTCATAACACCCCTGGGTATATTCCGATCGGGCTGAAAAGTTTCGGGACACAACTAGGGCCCAAATGGAGCATGTGTGCGAAAGAACGACTTTTTTAGACCGAAAATGAAGCCTGTACACGTGATACGGCGTACGGCGTACGGCGGACGGCGGACGGACATTGCATTATTGGAATCTAGGCACCTTGAAACGGAAAAGAAAAAATTTTGAGGGGGTGTTATAAAAATTTTTTGCTGAGCGAATACATGCGGAAAACGATATCTAAGTCAGTTTCTGAGATTCGCTAATGTCCAATTTTCTAGCGAAATTGCAGGCGTTTACATCTCTCAAAAATTATTCCAATTAGCATATTCTGAAAGGAAACTGAGCGACATTTCTAACGGCAGTTTTGTAATTTTACAAAAACGTTTTGCTCATTTTGCAAATGAGTGTCATGGCGAGTTATATGTGGAAAAACGTGATGTATGAAAACGCTGCAGAGTCCTTGTCACGTGGGTTTATTATTCTATTGGACATACCTACAGAAATTTTGGTTGTTCATTTTACTGTTTCTTCATGTGAAATAATTGAAATAGCTACTTCTGATTGTTTCCACCAATTTTGGCCTCCCAAAACACGAATTAGCCTTCTATTTTCGACAATTTATCTTTGATCATTGATACTGCCATTTAATTGTATCAATTCACCTGTTCGCACTTTTTCTAGTGTTATTATACAAATTGATGGTGATTTCAGACAATTTCCAGGTATTTGACTCGTAAAAAATCGATTTTGGGAGCAGAACATTTGGTAGAACCTCAATTTTCCTCTCTTTGGCCAAAATCGACTTCATATTATGTCTTCTCGTCCCAAAAAACATGGAAACCGATACCTCAAAAGCTCATGTTACTAAAACACAAAATATGCCTATTTTTCACCCATTTTCACTCATAACACCCCTGGGTATATTCCGATCGGGCTGCAATGTTTCGGGACACAACTAGGGCCCAAATGGAGCATGTGTGCGAAAGAACGAATTTTTCAGATCGAAAATGAAGCCGGTATGCATGATACGGCGGACGGACATTGCAGTTTTGGTATCTTTACCTTAAAACGTAAAACAAAACATTTTGAGGGGGTGTTATAAAAATTTTTTGCTGAGCGAATACATAGGTGTATTATTCACGGAATAATAAACCATAACCGAAAATGCCGAAAAACCCGAAAACTAAGGGTTTAAAAGATAATAGGTAGGAGATATTTTCGATCGGAAAAGACCTGAAAATCGATTCCTGGCTTCTTGCAGACCTGTGTCCGAAAACTGTACATACATATGGTTCGCGCAAATTTTCGTGTTTACGAGGAGGTCCCCGGATTAAAAATATGGCGTAACTATAGTGAATTTACGCGTAGTCTCCTAAGGAAACTTACGTATTCTCAGTCCCAAAGAAATGCTTCATCGTGCCGGGCGTACCTGCAAGTTCATTATGGGTGGACTTCTGCTATAGCCAGATAATAGGGCGAACGCGTGAACTCCTCATCTCCGTCCTACTCCTTCATTATTTTCTTTCAGAACGAAAGTCATCTTCGACTTGCTATTAAATCTAAAGGGTTATTTCCGCTAGTGCAAGAAGTAATATTACCTTACCTTCTGGAGGAACCCATCTTCACTAGCTGGTTGAGCAGTGGAGGCCTCCAGTACTCACTCAGCTAGTGACGACAGGTTCTTGCGGAAGGTAAGGTAATTTATCTTCGAATTTGGATCTTCAAAAAGTAAGTATCCATGCGGAAACGCGAGAAATGAAGAACCTTGAGAGATTTGGAACTGAGCAGGTAGGCACACTGACCTACTCTCTCGAAACTGTAGAAGTTTTCACTCGTCCGTTATTATTCGTGCGAAAATTGCCTTCCCATATCCATCATACTTAATCCATCCTGCACCTACTTTGCACTAAACATTGATCAATTATTGTGCCTACCCTGAGGTACCTCACTGCTTTCTTTCGCGAGGTTTCTAAAGAATTAAGGAAGTTGGGTACGTGCGTATCTCGAATCGTCAACGGAGTAATACGCGAGACGTGAATTTTTGCTTCGGGCTCTTTTGAGGGGTTGGATGAATAATTCATAGCGCAAAGGTGAAAGGGATTCGATAACTTCATCTTTCTTCTGGTGAACAGCTGTAAAAAGTTCCCGACTCTACGATGAATGCTGTTCGGAATTTTTGAAGGATGTGGTACATACTCTCTTTTGTACAGAAAAACTTTCCTACACTCTTACCGTCCCAAACAAATTAAAACAAATTACGGTTTGGTTAATTTAAAACCTTTCGCTTCACGTGAAACTTAGTAATGCTCACACCTCTTCTTCTAGTACTTCGAAGGAATTTTCAGTAGGTAGTTTTGCATAATACCCACTAAATATTAAAATTGCAGAAATTCACGTAAGAAGAGATTAATACAGGATTACAGATATAATGAAAGAAGCTTGATGTGCTGCTACTTGGTATTCTTCCTCTGGTGTTGAAGGACGCCAAGTAGTAGCACATCAAGCTTCTTTCATATATCTGTAATCCTGTATTGATCTCTTCTTACATGAATATCATCACTTAGATTATTGGTGCACACCTACGAGCTTGTCGTTCTCCTTCGAACGAATCTCTACCATTTATGTATCTATTTGACAATATTTAGCTCCATTTCTATCAAATTCCACGACTAGTTTTGCACAATATGGCCATTAACTACATGACCATTAATTTATTGTTGTAACTACTTTACTCCGAAATAACCTAAAATATCAGCAACACATGTTATCATATAGCGAGAGACAATTTATGGCAATGAATACCTAGTTCAACAACCATTGCAAAATATGGTAGCTTGCCCTTTTGGTATCATCCTACTGTTTCGTTTTATAATAACAGAATATTTAAAACACAAAGTAAGGGGCAATTTTATGTGGGTAGGGCCCGCTGGTGAACCATAACCAGTAAAGATGTGGCTCTTCTGGCTTAAACAGGTTTACTTATGGATATGCTGTTCTTATATGCTTTCCATGTTTCTGGCACTAACTAAAGCAAAAAAATATACCTGAAAATAATGGGCTATATAACCCATAGTAGCTAGGTACCTCCAAGTAACCTTCCGAAGTTTCGTTTGGAAACTGTTTTTGAAAAAAAAAAAAAAAAAAAGTAAGTCAAACATTTAAGAAAATTCCAAAATTAAATTGGACACATTGAAATCCAATTGGACACGTCATAATTACTAAAACATCAATTTTCTCATTTCCTTATTCCGTATTTCCTGGTGACGTTGGTTGTAGCGCCCCAAAAACGTCATACGTACCTACTATAATATCCCATCTCATGATTAATTCATTCAATCCTGATTTACTGAAAGACAGAGAGGAAAAATGGAGCTGGAGGAGGGGGAGGATAAAATTAATTTTTCGCACTATCGACGCCGGTTGTTATGGAGGGCGAGCATTTCCACGCACCGACGATTATCTTAAGTGCTGCTTGAATATTGATGAGGCGCATAGGGACGGGACATCTATTTTTTTCCCCCTCAGGGTAGATCTTCATTAAATGCGCCTTTTGAACCGTGGGGGAAATTTTTGGGGTGATTCGTTATCCGCTGAGAGAATGATGTCTTGAATTCCTTTTTGGCATGTTTGGAAAATGTAATTATGGACTAAGTATTGACGCTCACGACTAAATTATGGAAACCTAATCCAACATCCAGCTCAATCCGTGATTTACTAAACTTTTTTTTACATATACCTGAGTCTAATGATAAAATATTTTTTTAAATGTAAAAAGTTCTTTACCTAGTTGAAAAAATTGATATTAAACCATCTGTGGACCTCATCATGAGGCCCCTGTTTCAGCTCATCACGACGTTTTTCGGCACTTATCCATACAATCCAACATACATAACCATACATCGATCAACTAATACAGGGCTACTTAATCCATACTGCACATGCGTGGAAGAAAAGAGGTCCGATTTTGATGAAATTCATATGGTACCATAACCTGACAGAATAATTTCGACCAAATTTTCGTTATGGGCGTTAGTTATGGACGTTTCGTGATATCGCACGTTTCATGATAGTTCGGAACGTAAAAGCGTTAGAGCTGGAGTAGGATTATAAGGAATCCAAGAGATATTCTAATTTTACACGCCATTTGAATGTTTTCAGTTGGAGCCTCTTTCTATTTGGATCAGGCATGACGATGTAATTCATTTTTGTCACAAGCAAACAAGTGGAGTGTTTGTAAAATTGATTCTACGAACTGCCAAATGAGGCACTTTGGTTGGGGAGGAAGTGAGTTGACAGAAACGAAATGAGGAAGGTCGCGTGGCGGAGCTGGATCCATCTTGACAATCCTCCACGTTGAGGCGGAGGTACCTATAACACGATTCGTACACCTACTTCCTATTAAAACGTCATTTATGATTTCACCGACCCTAGTATTCAGCCTAATACTTAACTTGCCTCGTTGTTTGTCACAATTTATTTAGCTGCATCAGTAATGTAGGCATAAATAATATGGTTCACACTCGTAGTTAATACGTTATTCAAGTCTGTATTGTATATTTTCAAGAAACTATTATCCGGCTCATAAAATTGAGTTTTCTTATTACGCACCTAATGAGCAATTTGTCAGGTAATTTAAAAATGGTCAGCAGTTTGAATGAATCAATAATACGGAAAATTTTTCCTACTCAGCAAGGGATTAGTACAAAAATTAAACCTACTCGGCATGGGTTCAAATGATCCATTTTTTAAGGTAGGTAAGTGATTCAGCAGTATATAATTATGTACATAACTATGCAAAAACCTGCATGATTTACACTGTAAACATCTTCACCGATGCATCGTATGTATAAATTACTAAAAAATGTAGGTATGTAGCCTATACATTTGCTTGAATCTTCGAATTTTCATAAAACTTAGTATTTTTTTAGATTCGATCATAATGCTCGTTTAAGTACCTACTTACTGAATAGGACGCCTGATGCGAGTGTGATGGAATTCTGTTACGGGTTGGGTTTTCATTCCACTCGTTCTGTTTCGTCTCCTGATGGTTTTTTCCAAAACGAGATTGGGAAGTTGGGACTAAGGTGGCTAGGAATACACCAATTCATCTCTCGGTAACAACCATGATGCATATATTAGAATTCACAATACAAACAAATTGTTTCCACAAACGGGACGACAAGAATCCGAGGTGGTTGTCGAAATAATGGGCTCATGATCCCGTGTTTGACGAAGAACGAATTTTCTCAAAGCCGCCTCTCCTTCCATCGACGTAATTAACCCGGGTAATGCACGGGCATTACGAGGGGTCGCCAACTGTACACGACACATGCACTAATTGTCCAGCGTTTTCTCTTTTCTAACTGGACCCCAAGCTCGACTTTCTACGGGGAAAAAGGGACACGGAAAAGGACCAGATTATCTGTTGCGGTCAGTTCGAAAACAACCGAGGATGATATTCACGTATGTAGTTACTTTTACCTCCTTAAATAATTAGATTAGAATGAAACACGACCATTTTAAGAAGAAGACCTGGCAGATCATTGCGCAGCACACAGGCAACGATTATCAGTTTGGATTATTCTAACTGGGTGACCCGTGCGTTCCTTAGGATACCTATATGTATTATTAATTCAGGTTATATTATTTGTAACGTCCAGCAATTTATTAATGAGGTTTGGGGAATCTGTGTGGGATCTGCCCTAGGAAATGAGGGCCAGTATATAAAAATCCGAATAGGATAGGTAGGTAGGTATTTTACTACAAACATAATTACGATTTTATTAATATAGAGATAGGTTTAAGATTAGAGCACTTAATCCTATAGGAAGTGTGATTAGTCTGCATGTGCTGTTCTCATATGAAGCAAACATCGAACAACTTCGTCTTTTAGCGAATTTTCAACGAAAATGACGGTGTTGCAATGGTTCCAAAATTTTCAGAACATGAATTTTTGAAATATTTTTAATAGGCAAATCGGTTTCAGAGCATCCTGGATTCATCCCTGGATTTTGACAAACATTTAAATTAATTATATTTGGTTACGTGTCACTCCAGACGATATCTGACCGTGGGTACATGATAAAAATTCCAAATTTTGCCGAAATGTTCGTATTGCCAAAAAAAGAGAATGAGTTCGAAGGTGAACAATTTTCAATAATTCTAGGAGACAAAGGGGTCAAATTTGAGAAAATGAAAAATCTGAGGGGGTAAATTTGATTTTTGGTGGACAAAATCGGTAAAAACGGCTAAAATCGCGAGCAATTGATATAAAATCACTGAAAGTGGTATAGAGGGTGAGCAAATACAGAAAAATACAATTTCAATTGGTTTTCATGCAGAACATTTGGATTGGTTATAATTTGGATTTTTTGGGGTCAAAAATTGGTAATAAGGGCTAAAATCAATATTAATTCACCTGACGATGTGTGGGATGGTGATTCATGACAGAAAGAGATTTTGATGATAAAAATATTTTTCTCAAAAAGATGGGGTCAAATTTCACGAAAAAAATATACTTAGAAAGTCTAGAAATATAGACTTTCATGAAAAGTGGTATGGTTTCTCGCCATATCATCTTTTTACACAACAGCACGAATATTTCTCTGAAAATTAGCTCTTACAGCCATGCTGCCTGATGGAACTTTCTTGTTGACGACAGAGCCTATATCAAGTGTTTTCCTTTACATTACCTCAACCAGTCGATCCCAGGTGTCTGGGGGCAAGCTGCGGTTTACCATCAGACCCGGGCCCTGCCCTAGGAAATGAGGGAAGTTCCTATCCGCTAAATCGCGGTGGAAGCCTCAAAACCGCTGCCGATCCTGCCTGCCCCACATCCCGGATGACCGGAAGCTCCTCTCCCGCTCGCCCGTAGCCCATCAACCAGTCATCGTCCGGCTTATTACATGTATTGTTGCTCTTTTCTGTCCTCTGCCTTCTTCTATCAGGATTTATGTTGTCATAAACCTCTCCGGGTTAAGTATTATCATTTCCTTACGACCCACAGTATTGCATCAGTTCATGGCTAACGAGATGATGTGAAGGCAGGGTGTACCAGGGTATAGTGCTGCAGTTTTGAACGTTTCGTAATAAAAAAGAAGATCAACTGGATGTGGAGCAAATATTCAATACTAGAACAGTGTCGCAATCAGCAACACCGTTTTCCAGACTCATATCCGAGAAGGGACCGGTCAAACTCAAAGAGCTAATGATAATCTATACCGTCATCTATACTGCCCAACCTTGTGAGCATATTAGGTACCTACCTACCTATACTTCTAGTCAAATAATGGTACAGGTCATTATGTAACTGGGAAGATATAGTGTTCAATGAATACGTAATACTTGATTGAGAATTGAAGCAATCATGGCTCCATATTATCTAGGCTCGCTAATAAGCCAAGCCACAAAAGCAAGTCTGTTAAGGGATGCTGAATAAGATAATAATGGAAATACTTGTCGAAAACACTACTTAGATACCATTCTAACAGTCAGGAGAACAGGTCTTCGCCTATACCATCAATTCTTCTGGAACAAAATGGAGAGGTGACTAAACTGATCTGCACCATAGAGGCCAGGAAGCAGGATGTAGCGGCGGAAATGATTTGTTTACGCTAGGAGTGCGGTGTTAGCACTGATTTAAACGAACATTTCTTTTCGGGAAAACTAATACCAAGGGGATAAATGAACAGACTCGTTACATGCTAGCCACAGAGCCTGTTGTCATTGCTCAACTGCACTACAGGTATTGGTAATATAACTTGAAATTCGGTGCGCATTGTGTATGATAATATCAACATTCAAAACACATGCAACACTTGGATTTCAAATGATTGTATTTATCAAAAATAATGGATCAATAGAGAAGGAAAGAACAAATTTTCAAGGAGATGAGTCAGTGTGTGGCAGCTCATGGTTTGATAGCATGAGTTGAATGCTTTGGTGGTTACAGCTTCCAGTTGACTGTGTAGCGTTCACTGAATCAAACCACGCAAGTTTTATTTGTTATGCTTCCCAAAAAAGATGAATAAATACGATATAAACAACACAACCACCTTAGCTGTAGTCACAGTTTATTGTTGGAAAGAAGAAGAAGAAGATCATAGTTTGTTATTAGAATTCGCGCTTCAAATTTGTTTAACGGATCTGCTTTCACTCGAAATACCATCTTTCAAGTAGTATTCGGCTTCAAATGTAGCTGCTCACTCTTCACTTTTTAGCAATGTCTTAGGCATCTGCTGAGCCAATTTGACCACATGAGCGAGGAAGATGAGTAGCTTTGTTGATGAAGTTGTTTCCTCTACCTCCTCATTTTGCTAGTTACGAATGCATTTCACTGCAGTGTGGAACAATTCAGGAATTTCTTAGTCCTACCGTGACCGTTCTCACAACATTACTTACACTCTGCTGGGCTTCCGACTCTGTCTTCTACTCTAGCAAATTCCTCTTGCCCATTCATTATTCAGCATACCCCCTTTGAGTACGGACGACCGTACGAGATACTCCAACAGATCACCTCCCGCCACAATTTCTCAGGATGCAGCCCCGCTGCTAAATTATTAACTCCAGCTTCCTCAGAAGACATAACTTTTTGTCATTTTGTTCGTGAGGGTTGTAGGTTGGACACAGAATGACACCCCACCAAATATAAAACAGAGGACATGGTGGGGGAGGATTATCAACCTACGCCTTGTCAAAGACACTTCCGAAGCACGGTTGCCTTGACGCTGCCGATAAGGCTCCTTTACATCGGTTCGTTGGGTTTTATTGTTTCTTTATTCGTATTTCTTTGTGGTACGATGCTTTCCAATGTTTTCCTTCCAAGGCCCTTCTTTCCCTACGGTTTTCTCCCTTTTTAAAGGGAAAAGTCGGCCTCCAAAACTTCTTAGCGTGCCTCGTACCGACATGGGATATCTTCATCGCTCGCCGGTCACGGTTCGATAAATAACTACTCGATGTGATGCCTTCTTCATGGTTCTACAGTTTTCCGTTCTATTTACGATACCTATCACCCGATCATCCCAAGATTGTCACTTGAGGTACGTTCCTTCATGAAATGGGAGAAAATATCATACTATAGCATACAGGGGGCTCTGGCAGCACACAAAGATTACGTTTACTGCTTCATCCAATTTGTCGGGAATGGGCTCGGAAGCAGCCGATACGTTGCAAAATGACTTGAGCAATTCTGCGTAACTTCAAATAAACGGGCTAAGTACGGCCGGATCCCAACAAGATGTCGGTAGTCAAGGCAACTGTTGAAGGAAGGGGAAAAGCAATTATTATAGTGATTGGTGACTGCAATAATTCATTCAATCCGAAGAATCAAGAAGAGAACGTACAGTGCACTTCGAATGCTATACAATGTCACTGTACATCAAAATTGATCGCATACTTACCAACACTGGTTAATACGTTCGTGCACTCCCATACTGTGTTCCTTTTAGAAGGGAGATCTACAGTTAGTTTAGAATCTTGGAGTATTCAAAGCTGACGGAAATTCGATGGAAACCTGCCTCTGCACCCTAGTTTAGTCTTAGGATCTCTCAACCCACCTTTGGAATCATTATTGTTTTAAGTACCTAGGTGAACGACGTACAGCACTACTAAGGTTTTTTATTAGTACCTCTATCATTCATAATAAAACCTTGACAGTACCAAGTTAGTTTTTATTATATTTGACAGTATTATTAGCTGTTGTTTTCTCAATATTATGCAAATGAGAATAAATCGCATGAAGAGGTTTCCCAGGCGGCTCTGGGATGATCACGTCAGCAGTCTTCAAATTTACAGCTGTAATGATAGCTACCGTCCAACGCCCCGTCGCCTCAAGTTCCAGCCACACGCGACTCCGGGCCATTTACACCCTAAAACCCGATCCGTGGCAGGGGCTAATTGTAAGCCATCTCCTGAAGGAAGAGAGGCTCTAGGAAGAATGAATAAATCATCTAGAAAATATGACAGTAATGATACTGGCCCGAACATCCCAATATATCTTGTTCATCTACGGTGCCCAATCATAAATACAAAGATCTATGACCAAGGATGGCCGGCTAGGAGCTTCATCGACTAATATAATATGGAGCAATCACCTGATGGTGCAGAATTTGCCTACGTATGAAAGATATAGGGATATCAGAAAACGTACATGAAATGAGCATTTTGTCTTCGATGTGCTCATCAAACCAACCAAGACGGGACTTAACATCATAAAAATTTTATGAAGACTCTCAATCAGTTTCATCGCAAAATGCATAAGAAATCTAATGGCTTAAGAAACAACCAAAATAAAGACAGGTGAGGCTTGTTCTCACACTAAGAGTAATAAAGAAATTCTCAATATTGACAGTTTTCATGGAGAAATTCTATATTTGGGATCTAGAATGATATATTCCCCGACCTGGCTGGGAGATGTACGAGTACAAGGGATCGGCAAAAGGGCAAAGTGTCATAATCCAATGATTGGAAGGAGATTGCCTCTCCGAGGATGTTGGAAACTCATCTCCGCCTCGTTTTACAAGGATCGCAGCCGTGCTGAACGGTAGCACCTACGGCCAGGGTTCTATCATCTTCTTAAAAATGAAAATAAAAACCACAGTCATGCAGCATGGCTATAATAGCGAATTTTCGAAGTTTTCGGCATCTTCCTCCTCCGCCTAAAATTTTCTGAAAATTAATTTTCGGCCAATGTTTTCCCAACTTGATACCATACAAAATTAAAACAGGAGTAGTTTTACGCAAAGTAAAATTTGGGGTGGAAGGGGGGGAGGGGGAAATCAAAAATGTTTTGAATACCAGAAGAGTTGTAGGTATTGGATAGGTACGTAACAAATTTTTTGTTCCATTTTTTGCCGAGTAACACCTCGGTTTGTAGATTTTCCAACGCTGAACACGATGGTGAAGTCAGAATTGCGATATCCCATTCCGTTATCAGATTAGAGCAGACGAACCAGGAAGAACATCTCAAGAAATCACCACGTTCCTTCATCTTCAAAGTGCTCCAGTTTGAGAATGGAATGAGATATCGCAATTCTGATTTCACCATCGTGTTCAGCGTACAAAAACCTTTAAAATGAAGTGTCACTTGTCAGACTTTTTCATTTTGGGAATTTATGGGTAATTTCCCCCCCCTAAAACTCCCCAAAACTCCCCCTTAGAGTGACCCGATTCTGCCCATCTTCGAACTTAGCCTGTCGATTGCCAAGACAGATTTTTCGTGCAAATTTGAACTTTATATCTCAATTCTTTCGAGAGTTATCGTCTGGAATGACACATACATATATAAATATATAAATATATAAATATATATATATATATATATATATATATATATATATATATATATATATATATATACATATAATTTTTGGTGTCTTTCGGCAGTGAATTCAGGATGGTCTGAAACGGATTTTGGTATAAAAATCTTTCGGAAATTCGAGTTTTAAAAATTTTGGACCGAGAACAATAGCTTCCTTTTCTTCGAAAATTCGCTAAAAGGGAAAAAAAGCTCAAATACATGGCCATGTTGGAAGTATATCGCCATGTCCTACAGAGCATTCATGGCCATGTCCTTTGTGGCAGTCTGCAAGTAGGTAGGTATATCTCCGAAGAAGAGTATATCTCCGTGTTTGTTCACTTATGGGTGTTTCGTTGTTATCGTTCACTTTGATATGTAATTAATACCTATATGCTTATGTGTAATTTCAACCTGCGGTTGATGGATTTCACACGGCCGGACAATGAGAAACGTTGCCCCAAAGATTAGAGAGTTGGTGAACCTCAATTGCCCCAGGTGAACTACATTTATGGCTGAATCTAATTTAAATATCAGTCGAAAATCAAACCATCAAATTGGAAACCAATTACAGAGGGAGGTCAAGTCTAAATACGCGATGATATTTAAAGCTCTATTGCACACACTTAACACAGACAACCGAATGAAAGAATAATTAATCATTCCCTCAACAACAAGTTGAGTCTCCCGACCCTCAAGGCTGTTTCTATTTCGGATCGTTTTGGTTGGAAGCGTTGAAAAGACCTCTTAACAAGCCTACCCTCGTAAAAACCTATAGAGGGCGCCTTACAGGAAAGAAATGGGGTGCCAAAACACCCACATGAATCATTCATAGAATAATATCGCGAATATAACACTTACTTTCCCCTGTTGCATGTTATAAGGAGGTCCTCGAACGATATAAATGACGAGATATCGTCTCTGCTCGGAGGAGTGATGCGAACGGGGAGGCGCTTTTAAAATGACATGAGACCGCTGACAAAAATCTTCAACACAATCTTCCAACTCCCATTCAAATACGAATACGTCACTCTAACTGAAGGGGTTTACTAATTACAAAATAGATTCTTGGAATCAAGAAACCTTATAATACTTAGTCGGAATATTCTTGGTGTTGAGGAGGGTTAGTAGTGAACTGATTCAAAAACGCTGAAAACCCCTGCATAACGGTTTATTATTTTGTGTAGAATACCCTTCTTTTACAGATCACAGCTCTCTGTATAGATAACCCGTCTATATAATATGTACTAGCCTATACATATTATGTAGATCGCAGACCCTCGTAGGTTAGTACCTAACCCCGTACTCTTTACTAGGTACCTACCTAAATCACGAGTTAAATGTTGCTAAAATAATTCTTTCGATGACAAACAGTAACTAAAATGGCGAAAAGAAACGCAAATAATGAAGTTCTGAAGGAAAATTGTTGATGTGGAGTGAAAAAGAACCTTCTGCGTAGATCACTGTTTTCTGTGGTCAGTACCTACCCTCTGGTCAACTATAATGAACCGTTGTGTAATAACTTGCCCATCAATAATACTTCAACGGTTGGTCGAGTTGCAAAAGTACCGATCAAAAAAATCTATCCCCTTCTTGGTAGATGAACCGTTGTGTAATAATTTACCCATCAATAATACTCAAGTACCTACCAACAAAATCCAATAGTCAATCACTTATCAAATGAAATAATATCGCACAAAAACCAACTCGACTTCATACA